>OY856415.1:482266975-482942323 GCA_963693085.1 Alisma plantago-aquatica
CAAGTTTTTACGAGCCATTCAAAAATAAATTTACAACAATACTACTATAATATAACAATTGTCCCTAATTCTATGAGTATTTCAAATAATATCATTACACGAGTGTTATTTGGTTAATCAAATTAACTGACCAAATTAACCATTAACCGATTGGACAATAACCAAATTAACTGACTCAATTTGGTTAGGTTAATGGTTAAAATATCAAACTACAAATTAACCATTCAACCGAACCGAATTAACCGTAACTGAATGCTCACCCCTACCGTACAACTCAGTCATTTTTAAAGATGTAGTAACTTTTAAAAAAAATCTAAACCGTTGATCTTCTTAAATATCTTAAGAACATACTATATAATAAATTTCAGCTCATTTGGACACCTATATGTCGTACATCTAAAGGAGGAAAAAATAATGCATTTCAAATTAGTATTGTACGTCGATTTGTTGTCCTTGGATGAGTGACTTACACTCATCCAAATGAGCTCAAATTTTGTGTGTGGCCTATTATTATTGTAACTATGAAGATCAATGGATTAGATTTTGAAAAAATATGATCTAGATATGCAAACACCATTGGGGAGTATAATGTGATCTGTACACTCGAGTGTATTCTACCCTGACTATATATATATATATATATATATATATATATATATATATATATATATATATATATATATATATATATGTATGTATGTATGTATATATATATGATAATTATAAAATTCTACATAAAATCCAACCTTAATTCACATTTATTTATTTGTATATATATATATATATATATATATATGATTATAAAATTCTACATAACAAACTAACCTTAATTCACATTTATTTATTTTTGGCTCATGTCTTCTTAATTTTTGGGTCCTCCTTCCATGTAAATACTAGATAGTATTAATTTTAGACTAAATTTGAGAATACTATTGTGGTGGGTATTGTCACCACGCCCACCCCTCCTATTGTCTGGACAGGAATCAAAGATGATTCCGTATTGCTCTCTATGTATCAACTTTCAGAACTTAAGTGTTAGCAAGAATCTTCGTTGAAGCTAAATAAACCTAGCAGGGAAAAACTGTCACGGCTAAACGCTACCTATATGCTCTTCTCAAACTGCCTGATTTATTAAAGACCAGCATATATTTTGTTGTTATGTATATTGTTTACACGTCACTTTCTTTTTCTTTAACTTAATAAAAGACACCAAAAGTGGACTTGCAGAAAGCGAGTGGCCAGTCGTGCAGCTGGAAATTTCCTTAATATACTTCAACCGAATGAGAATGGACCGATAAAAACTTGGTCTCAAGCTTGCAGTACGTATGCAATCAATAAAAAGCTGAAACTCAAACCAAGTTGATTGTGGTCGATCTCACATGAGGATTTTGGACAGAAATGCCAAATGGTAGCAATGAAGAACTCCTGTGATGTGAACCTAAGTCATCAGTATAAAAAATAAAAAATCCAGAATTATGCCCCTGCACATGGTTAGACTATAGATGCAACATCGAGTAGCTCCATATGTGATTGGTGGTGCTGGCTGTGGTCAGTGGCGGAGCCACATGGAGAATAGATGAGGCACGTGCCTCACCCTTAATCTCAAATCATGTATAAATTATGTTAAAAATTTGTGATATTCCTATGAAAATGGTCATTGGTGCCCCATCCCAATGTATCACTAATACTTTACTAATATATGGTGCCCCACTTAGCTATAGTTTCTGGCTACGCCACTAGCTGCGGTTGAGTTAAAGTAAAATTAAAGTTGGCCCTGTTAAAAGAGTGAGAGAGTCAGACATGGGAGGATTAAAAGTGGCTAAATCAAGAATAATTCAACGCAGACTAAAAATTAGATCCCAAATAGGATGAATTTTGACTTCTACCCTGTTAAACAATAAAAATAGGGAAAGAAGAAACCTTTAGGGTCTATTTTTGGTATGTATAGCAGATCTTCTAAAAAAATATAAAAGAGGGTGAGTGACGCAATTGATATGACATGGAAGCAGTAAACTTCAAGTCTGTCATTCGATTCTTTTTATGAAATATGTTTCATTAGTAAAGGGAAACACATTTCTTTGTATTTAGGAACAAATAATATACCACACATATTCTGTGAAAATAGAGGGATGTTCGAAGGTAGGCATCCCATAACAAACTTCTAAACTAGATTACAAATGCAAAATAAAAGTATCTAGAAATCTAGATAGTCATCATCCTCTAGTAGATAAAGATTGTTTAGTCTTCGTCTTGTTCTTCAAATATCTGTTCAAATGAATATGATCAAAACACATATCGTCTTCTCGAATTTGAATCAGTTGAGTAGCTTTAATTTCATGAGCTATCAATCTCATACATGTATTAATTGTGAGAAGAAAGAATGTTGAAATGTAAGTTTTTGATGTCAACATGTATTTGTTCTGTAGTGGTGCTTTGATTATCAGATAATCTTTTATTTGTTTCATTCCATATTGCCTAGATGATGATTCTAGCAAGTATAGTTGACTTTATAAAAGTGTCCATAGTTTGTTATCGTAACGTGTGGAGATGTCTGAGTTAATGAAGAAGGTGTGGAATGTTTGGGATGTTTAGAAGGTGTGGCATGTTTATTTGTTTATCCATTTCAATGTTTTTGTGTTTGATGTGTTGGTTGGTTGATAGAGGGACAGTAATAAACTCTATCTCATGGTTGAAAAAACTCCCATTGAGGTATCTTTTTAATTTATTTGACATTGGGAGGAGATCAATAGAAGGCATTTAACAATGGGAGTCTTGAAATAACAAGATGGGATGTCAATGCTGAGCTTGATGTTTCTGATTGAGTTTTCAAAGGCATGGATCGGTCCAAAAATTTATAAATCTACTGGAGTGTGGTTGTGCATAGATGTTATTATCTTTAAAGTATGAAAAAAAAATCATTGCTTTCGACTGCAACCAGGAGCAAAAAATTATAACCAAAACACTAGAATTGTAATCAGAATGCTATTTTTGAAATCATTGGGTAACTTATATTACCTAAGCGGATAACGAATGCATACCCCCACATATGTATACGTATGTGTGTGTATATATGCATATATTGAATTGTGTGTGTTCATGATACATTCTACTGATATACATTATTATACTATTTTGATGAAAGAAGAAGAAACAAATCAACCTCTTTGTATGTGTGTGCACATGTATGTCCTCTAGAGGTACACAATTGCGGTATTCCACATCCAGTGAAAATTTCAAGGAAGCATTGCTTCAATACCTTACAATGCTTTTAACTTAGCGGCTAGATAAATTCTATTTTGGTGTTTCCCATTCACAATTCAAAAGCTATATCAAGAATGAAGTAATGTAAAATATAATTTTATGTCACTCACTATATATAATGCATTATTTAACTTTTCCCTCAAATATATTGGATAACTTTGACCTTTTGTAACATAACCATTCATTGATAGTATGCTAATACTTGTGTTTAGGCCATTATATTTATTTAATGCTTGGGGACTTCAAATAAGTAGATTACGCATTCTTGACCAATGAGGACAATTGACTTTTTGGGTTCAATGACATGCCCTACATTGATTCCCTAAAAACTAATTCCTTCCCTCTATTCATTTTCTTTCATTTTACCCCACTTTTTGTCAAGTACAAGGGAAAAGAAACATGATGTCTCAAACCATTACCATGATAATCATCATTAAGAAACATTATGAACAATAAGTAGCATGCTTTAGAGTGATGAAATACAATGATGCTTAAGGCATTATAAGTAGCATAATAGCCCTAGATATGAACCATTCTTTAAATATCTCCATCTACAGTAGTTGTCTCGTTCAATAAGTGTCTCCTTACAACTAAATTACATAAATCCTCTACAAATCATCTTTAACATTATCACACTTAATTTTGTTACCTTAATACTTATTTTTAGCTTATATTGTTTGAGATGGTATGAAAACTCATAGTTGACCATGGATATAGTTGAGAAACTATACAAAAAAATAGACCCTTCAAGAAAATTGTTCCCCTTGTTTTTTTCCTTTTACCCATTTTCCTTATATTGATACATTTTAGATGGGTCAACCTCATGTCTATCAATAACCTCTATGAGACGAAGATGGAAAATATTGCACTTTATATGACCCCTTGAACACATTTGTGTCTAAGTGTCTCCAAACTCATGCCACACTCAAGATACCCAAGTAAATTATATACATTTTTAATTTATTGTGTATATTTGTAGACCATTTTACATTGAAAAATTATTTAACTTTGACCCAATTAAGGAAAATAATCTAAAAACTCAATTATTCTTCAATTGCACTACAAAACTAAACCAATTAATAAGTGAAAGTGTATGATCAAGTTGACAGATTGATGTGTGTCAACATGGGTAGTAAGTGGTAACTAAAAGTATGTGGAAGTATAGCAAAGATCATACAGATTGAATCCACTTTTATAGTCTTTGTAAAAGAGATTATAGTTCACCAAATAAAGTTAATCTTACACAAGAGTCATTAAACAACAAACTAGTATTGTAACATTATAGAGGAAAATATGTGCATGCTCTTAGAATAAGTTCCTAATAGTACAAGAAGATTGGATGCAAAGTCATTAACTATGCTTCCACACTATTATAACCATGTTCTAGATTAATTGGTAATTATAGGGCTATGGAAACCCTTACCTCATTTTATACATTTTCTAGTTGTTTTTCTTTTTTTAATAAACTAAATATATTAGACCAAAAGATGTGTGTATAGTAAACTATACAACAAAGCAAGGTTCCCTGGAACGGGACCTAAAAGAAAATTATACATGGGTATTAACTACAAAAACCCTAGTAAGTATGTATATTAGCATCGAGATTATGCAAAATCTTAGTTCTACAAGAGATACGTCAAAAGAGTAGTTTAGCCAAAAAAATCAAGCAGCGCTTCAGGGCTTCTTCCATCCATGGATTTTGTCATTCCTTTCATACGACATGAGATAGCTAGCACCCCTGATGAATAGATTTTCAAAGCTTCTACTCACCTTGTTCCTTTTAAACTTGGCACCCGTCCATTCAAAAATATCCACCAGAGAAGAAGGTACAACCTACCCCAACCATTCCTAAGGCAGGTGATCTTCCATAGGCGGTTGGTCAAGCTATAATCAAAGAATAAGTGTAAACTCATTTCTTTATCAGATCTTCACAAAACACATCTCTCGTCAACTGATAGTCCCAATCTGGTCATCCTATCTTTAGTCGAAAATCTATCTAGGATAGCCCTATAGAAGAAGGCACTCCATTTTGGGCAGTGAGTAGAATTCCATAGAATGCAGGTCCAGGCTGGAGCATGGCTGAGACCTATATTGATATTGATCAATGATGAAGGTTAACGAAGGGACCATCCACCATTGGCATCAACACTATATAGGCTCCTATGTACCTGCACAAAATTACACATGTTCCACCATATCCAAGAAGGTTTGGCTCCATTGTCACTGATGAGGTTATGGTCGTAGTGCCTCTTCATCCAAGTGACCCAGTAGCCCTACTGACTTGTGATGAGCCTCTCAACCCTCTTCTTCATGAATATAATCATAAGTTCCTCAGGCCCTAGTAATTGAAGCCCACCCTCAGCAAAAGGTCTGGCAATAGTCTCCCAAGCAATAGAGTTATTCTTGCACATTTAAATAAAATTTGTGATGATGGCTCACAGGGTGTGAGACACCGGCAGCAATACCTCTCCCATTTTTTCCCAAAACTAGATCGTCACCTGGAGAACTGATTGAACCAGGATCATCCTGCCTGCCATCAAGATTCACAAGCCACTCTAGGATTCCACCTTTTTTCTGATGTTGTCCAGGCAAGTTTTGAAATTAGACAAAGTGGCTGTCAGCGATAAAGGGGTAGCCCAAATATCTTGTAGGAAACACCCCTACATCCATGCCAATGGCTTCCTTTATCCTGTCCCTTCTGTTATCATATGATTTAGAAAAGAAAACCCACAACTTGATGGAGCTAATGTAAAGCCATGTGAGTTTACCAAACGCGTGTAGCACCTTCTTGTATTCCTTGAGCCTCTTGGTGTTGCCCATAGAGAAGAGCAACATATCATCAGCAAAAATGATGTGAGTCGTCACTTTCACCCCCTTGACTTTGTAGGCTTTAATGTGGCCATTTTCTTCAACTTTGTTAAGCAAGCATGTTAGCCCCTCCATCACTAAGGTGAACAACACAGGGGACAATAGTTTGCCTTGGTGCAGCCCATTGGATGAAGTGAATAAACCTACAGGGCCACCATTAATAAGCACTGAGAAAGAACAGGTGGTCACACACTGTTTAATAACCAAAATCCATCTCTGATTAAACCCAATGAATTCCATTATCTTTCCTAGGTAGTTCCATCTAACATGGTCATAAGCTTTGCTTATCATGCACGCTTTAGCAATGCACTCTTTCCTATTGAAATCATTTAAGAACTCAGTAGCAAGGAGAGAGCATTCTGCCATCCTTCTGTCTTTAACAAATGTGTTTTGGTTCATTGAGATGATGTAGGGTAGAATATCTCTCAGGTGTTTGGCAAGTAACTTGGCTATGATTTTGTATAAGACTGAACCATAGGAAATAGATCTATAGTCTATTATTTCTTTGTCATTTCTCATCTTGGGTATTAGCTTTATGAAGGAGTGGTTCACAGCTCTGACCATGGCTCCTTCATGAAGTAACCATCTCACAGCTTGACAAACATCATCTTTAATTGTAGTCCACATCACTTGGAAGAAACAGCTATTAAAGCCATCTGGTCTTGGGGCCTTTGAGTGATGAATTGAGAACACAACATCCTTTATTTCTTCATCAATAGGCTTTTTGCATAGAGCTTCATTCATGTCGGCGATAACTCTACTGTCCAATAGTCCTTTGTCATTGTCTTGGTAGTTAAGGTGGTTGTGGTCTTTATCTACAAACAAGTGAAGAAATGGGTATCCCGATTAACAATCTCCTCCCTACCTTCCACAACTTCTCCATTTTCATCAATGAGTTCATAAATCGCATCATGCATCTCTTTTTTCCTAATTGCAACATGATAGACCCTGGAATTGCGATCTCCATCCACAATCTACTTCAGCCTACTCCGCTACCAGAGAAATAGTTCATCTACTTTCTCTAGCTTCCTAACTCTATATTCACTCTTCCTCTCAGCTTCAATGGCCATCTGGGACAGCAGGTAAAGTCTTAGATCTTACGCAGCCTTCTCATATTTGCCTCTGGCTATGTACAGAAGATTAGGAAGATTCACCTTCTCCTTAGATCATTTCTTGACTGCTTTCTCCATCTGTTGTAGATTTTTCAGTACCACATACAAAGGGTTGCCAGTGATTTGGGTTTGCTAGCACTCCTCCACAATCTCTTTGAAACCATCCCAGTCACATGTTCAAGAACCTAAAAGGGCAAGTTGGCAGTGTTGAGTTTTTAATATGTACATGTATCCAGGCATGATCGCTGAAGTGGTGTGACCCAAGCTTGATAGCTACATTAGGTAGCACATCCAGCCAGGTTGTGTTCACAAGTCCTCTATCCAATAGGCTTGATATGCATCCTCCAGGTCCCTATTTGTTGGACCATGTCATAATGCCCTTAATTGTATTGAGTTGGTGTACTCCCACCTTATCCATGGTGTAGTTGAATTTGTTTAAGATTCTGTCAGGCACTCTTTTACCTCCCATCTTCTCTTTAGCATGTCTTTTGTTATTGAAATCTCCCAGGACCAACTAGGGAACTTCTTCCTATGCAGTGGCCTCAATAACAGGCCATAGTCTATCTCGATCTAACTCTATATTTTCTCCATATACTGCAGACAGTATACAAGAGAAACCAATGTGGTTAAAGCAGTTTATAGGGATGATTTGATCTGTAGTATTGATCATATCAATGTGCCATTGATTAGGATCCCATCCTATGACAATTTTTTTACCATCCACTCTATCGAGTTTAGAATTGTGGTCCCATTGAGGTGAGAATATAGATCTAACTCTCTCTGCAATCTTCCTTTTTATTCTTATTTCAAAACAGCACACGATCTCTACTTGAATGTTCTTGAGAATTTTCCCCAACTTGCTCTAAATCCTCGGTAAGGAAGCACCTCTCACATTCCAATCTAAAATGGACATATTAACAAGTTGAGTCAGAAGACCCACCTCCTCCTCCTTTGGATTTGGGTCTATCCTTAGGCTATGTTATAGAGATTCTGGTGGTCTCGGGGCTATGACTACGAGGACCTCCAGTATCAACCTCAACTTCAACTTCTTTTGCATGGTTGAGGACCTCAAACTGATTCTCAACATTGATGTTTACACTTGACTCTACCCTAACATTCGTCATGGATTCATCTACTTCAGTTACTAGATCAGTTATTGGTATGCCTTTAGCGGTTGTGCTGCCAACCTCTTTAGCAGTGTCTTTCATGCCACTAGGCTCTGCGTGATCAGTCCAAATTTCCCCATCCTCAATGACAATGGGTACCTGCACCTGATTGGTACCTTCTTTGTTCTTGTCAACAACAAAGAGTTTCTCGATACGCATGTCGAGTATTTGAACTAACATGCCTTCTGGTTGGTTGTTGTTTCCTCTACTATGGTCGCCTTGCTTTAGGAACAACAATCGGGGGTGACAGTAGAGGAGTAGCACTCCACTCCCCGGGACAACCTCCATTGATGTTCCCGAAAACATTACAGGTGTCACAACAGTTAGATAGAGCCTCATACCTAACTTTTACCTCCCACTCTCCACCATTAGGCATCTCCACCATAATCTCTAAAGGAAGCTCCTCCTCAGCTGAAATGTCGACACGAAACTGGGCACAACCGAGCAACAATCCATCCACCTGCCTTTCAATAGCATGCAGCTCACTAATACCATGTGCGATGGCAATGATTGCCCGTGCCGAGTAGTGTTTTCCAACATCCGACAATGACACCCAAACCAGGGCGATCTTCAGGGATGTCCTATAGATGTCAGCCTCAGGGTCCATCACCTGACTAGGACTAATTGGTCATCAAAAAACCATGGACCTTTGTTCATCGTAGCTTGGAGATTCTTTCCATTCATGAATCTAGAAAGGATGAGGCCATTAGTAAGGCTGAACACCTCAAGTTACCCTCTTGGCCACCAAGTACGAATCATCCAACCCTTAAGTTGTAGCACATTCACAGAGGTTCCCATGATCTGAACAATCGCTGAGAACTTGTCATAGTCATCTATTTTGTTCATGATCGAATGCGTAAACCTTGTCCATTTATATTCATCACCTTTTTTTAGGAATGGTTTCTTTGGATTAGCAGTGACGCTCCCCCAAATATGCATCGATGGTCTTTCGACGGCTTTGGCCCAGTCTCTGGCCACCGTGACATTGACACCTGGTGATCTCCACTTCTCGGTCGACTTCTTGCCATCATCCTTCCCTAGAGGAACGGTGGCCTATGTCCCTCCACCCCCCATAATGCCCTAGTCTTAGAGAGGGATCAGAGTGGGAAGTAGAGAGAGGGGACTTATGTAATTTGTATCACATTTTCTAGTTGTTTCCATAATATCTATTTAATGAGTAATTTATATTGAGTTTTATTATGAATAAGTCAAAATATGTTCTATGTATATATTAAATTTAAGCTTTAAAGGTAGAAAAATACATAGAAAAAGTTTAGACATGCATGTTGAAAATGTTTCTAGACTTAAAGAAGATAATTACTAATTTGTTTATAATTTAGAATTAGTTCAAAAAGAAACTACAATGCATATATCAAACAACCATTTTGGTTTCATGCCTGGAAGATCAACAATAGATGATATTTTTCTGATAAGGATGCTTATGGAGAAGTATAGAGAAAGTAAAAAAGATCTTCCTATGGTGTTTATTGATTTAGAAGGCTTATGATAGAGTACCTAGAGAAGTGTTGTGGATGATTTTGAAGAAAAATGGCGTGTCAATCCAATGCATTGACTTGATCAAGGACATGTATGCTAGCTCTACTGCTAGTGTGAAGACTCCTGGAACACCTGTAGGAGAGACACCAACTTTTCCTATCATAGTTGGGGTACATCAAGGATCTGCACTCATACCATATCTATTTGTTCTTATTAGGGATGAGTTGACAAAGAATGTCCACGATGATATTCCTTGGTCTATGTTATTTTCTAATGATATTGTTTTAATTGATGAAACTAAAGATGGATTTAATGATAAGGTTGAATGTTGGAGAAAGGCATTGGAATCAAATGGATTAATGATTAGTAGGAGAAAAACTGAGTATATGCATTGCAACTTCAGTCAATCTCTCAATGTGGATGATGAATCCAAGTTGGATGGAGTAGATATACCAAAATGTGATAAATTTCGTTACTTGGGTTCTATTATTGAAATAGATGGGGATGTCCAAAATGATGTTTGTCATAGTAACACTGCAAGATGGTTGAAATGGAGGATTACAACTGGAGTATTATGTGATCGGAAGATCCCTCTCGAGTTAAAAAGTAAGTTTTATAGAACAGTTATATGACCAACCATGTTCTACGGAAGTGAATGTTGGGCGGTGAAGATACAGGGTCTTGACAAGATGAATGTGGTTGAAATGTGTATGCTGAGATGGATGTGTGGGAAGACTAGAAAAGATCACTTGAGAAATTACTATACTCATGAATAGAGTGGGAGTGGAGAGCATTGAGGACAAGTTGCAAGAGGGCCAACTCACATGGTATGGGCATGTATAACGCAGACTGACTAATGTACCTATATAAAATAATGCTATTGAGTCAAGCACAATTATAGAATAAAAGGAAGGCCTAAATTAACATGGGAAGATATTATAAAGAGATATTTTGAATCTCTACATCTCAACGAAAATATAACCCATGATAGAGTTGAATGGAAACAAAGGATCCATGTAGTTGACCCCAACATAGTTGGGATTGAGGCTTAGATGATGACGACGACGATGATGATGATGATGATGATGATGATGATGATGATGATGATGATGATGATGATAACCATCATTCAACAAGGACTAATATATAGGTCAAATTTCCTTTTTATTGGGTACCAAATCACCATAACTATATCATTTTATAGGAGTTATTACACTTGTATTTTGAACTTTTAGACTGTAACGACCCCGCCTCCCAGTAACCCCCAATTAAGGGAGACCAAGAGGTCAGAGCCATTATCCCAATCAACAGGATCAAAGGTTCGACAAATAATCAATAACAATTATCGAATTATACCAACTAAACTGAAAGGTTGTAATTAAATAAAACTTGGCATACCTTTTTCAAAAACTTGGATATCTACTTCTATCCACATCTGGAGTCTATTCTAACCAATCCTCCTTTATACTTTAACTCTTATTTAATTCCACATATGCCACTTTACTATTTGTCCTATTCAATCTTGTACCTAAAATGCCGACAAACAATATGTCAGTCAGCATATCGAAATATACCAGTATGTGGGGACAACCAAAATTTTGAAAAATATGGCTAACAATCTATATATCACAATCAAGTTAATTAACAAGCCAATTTACACTTTTCAATGTGACATTCTCCACTGCTTTTTCCCTAAACCTGGAATACCCTCCTTAGGGTTTCTCTTTTGCCATTGACTTAAGGCCACCTTGTCAATCCCGAGCTTGGTGCCTGGGGTCACCTTTCATGGTGACCTTTAGTCATGCAATATCATAGGCCACCTTCTCAATCCCGAGCTTGGTGCCTGGGGTCACCACTCATGGTGCCCATGGGTCTTCCCTCCTGGGCTTGACCTTTTTGCATCATCCATCAGGGTGGCATGTAGGTGCGAGAATACACACTTCTATTATTATTGTGATAATCATAGTGACTTTATGATTTGCAAGTATGAACATCCAAAGTGTTAAGTTCCATTCAGTGCGGTGAATCATCTGGGAAACTCTTTGGAAAACTAATGTGATTAACCATAATTAACCAAATACCTGTCAGGCTGATTTGAGACAGAATAATCCAATCAAGAAATCCAATTAGGCAAGCAAGCACATAATGAGATCCTAAAATATGCATACAATTTCCTATTAGTGATCATGCCATCAAGATCTATTGAACCTAGCTCGCTTCCTAGGGTTTGTAGTCCACTTTTAGAGTTTCCATTGCAATTAGGGTTTCACTTCATTATACTATTTTAAACCCTAATTACCTCATCAATTCTTCACAAAAGATATTAAGGTTATCTCTTAACAGCATATAACCCTAATTTTAGAAAAAGCACAATTAAGTCTATTAAGCCTCTTTTACATTAAATCTACCACTTTTTTCCTTTTAATCCATGCCAAGATCATTATGCTCATTTATCATCAATTCATAGTTCATTATGGTCTAATTCACATATGAACTCTATTTGCCATTAATTCTACTTTTATCCATTAGAAAACCCTAATTATTACATTAAGGGTATTTATCCACAATTAGGAACTTGTATACTCGAAATAGCTTAGAATTATCATATCTCAACTTTAATCATGAAATTGAACAATTAAATTCATTAAGAGTCACATTTACTAATAATAGGGTTTCAAGGCCCATTAAAGCATATTTATGCACATGAACTTCTAAACTAAACCCATTACGTGCAAATTTCATCCTTTTCATTCTTAATATACCTTTTTAAAATTAACAGGAAAATATCAACTCTGATCGTTCATATAACCCTTCCCTAATCATTATTCAACAAAGATTAGGGTTTTTCATTAGTTAAACTATTAAAGATAGCATTTTTACATACTTTTTGAATTGCAAGCAGAAAAAGGCTTCAACTATATTTTTATTGCATTCCTCGTGTTTTCCTGATCATTTTTCATGTATTAAGTTCCTTCATCTAACCTGCCTACTAATTACTACGCTTTTTGTAAGAAAAAGGCATTTTCTGGATTTTCTAGTTAGAGAGGCGAATTACCTGAGTTTTTCAGAAAATGTCATCTGTCGGATCACGGGTCTCCTTAGACTACACATGATCGCACGACTCACAACACTTGCGCCCACTAACGACTCATTGAAGTCGCGAAGAATCCAGAGCCATTGATCCTCGCCTTGGTCCACGGTGTACTTTGATCGAAGGGCAGTTGCACTTCGTCCTCTCCCGGTTTAGCAAAGCCACCCGCGGTGGCGCCTCAGCCTGAAGCTCATCGGAACATAGCCAATCCAAGGTTCTGGGACACAAGGGAAGAAAGAAAAAGGTCAGTTGCGATCGTGAGATCCTTCCAAAGCCGATCGGGGTCCTATTTATAGGATCGAGGGTCGATTCTAGGGTTTCCTAACCCCCTTCGTCACCTGCCTTTTGAAGCAAATAGGTGTTTCTTCTAGATGCATCTATAGTTTGAAAAAGTAGGGTCTATGATGCACGGAAAATCCTCCCAGATTCAACCATGAGATCTCTATCTTCGCACATGTGAAGATTTGCAAGAAAAACGGGTGGAAAGATCCTCTATCTGCTGCCTGAGTCCTAGTTCATTTAGAACTAGACGATGAGTGTCCTCCATTGGACCAAAATCTGATGGTCCATATCGCCTGCGCTCAAACAAAAGAGGGTCTAGTTTCTATTTTAAGAAAAACCCTTTTTATTTTAAGATAATTGGAAAAATCATTACTCTCTAACCATGGCTCCATTTAATCCCAAATTTTGAGGGAAACTTAGTAACGATTTAATCTACTTCTCTGCCAAATTTGGGATCATTATCTAAAAGAAAACGTGCCTTTTCTTTAGGTGCAAGATATCACTTAATTATATATATTTCTCACCTATTTTCTATTTCCTTTTCCATTAAATTATTATTTTGAGTTCATTGAACCTCAAGGAATCTTAATGACTCGAAATCCCATCTTGGGAATATCCCTTAGCCTTTTACTTACCTTTTATCCATTATTTCTCATTATCTTATTTATTTCTTATTGAAATATCTCTTTTCGAGGATTTCTCTTTATCTCTCTTTTTATTTTCCTTATTGGAATTCCTTTTAACATTAGAAACCGTATGGATATGAAAATCCACCAAAGATAACTCAATTATACCTCTTTCCACTTATTTTCCACATTTTATCATTGTTTTCAATTTCTTTCTTAATAAAGAAATATTTAATTGGTCTTTTCTTTTCTAGTTGCATTATCTTTGCAACTTTGGACTCCTTGGGACCCAAGGAACCCAAGAGGCACAAAACCTCCTTTGTATTAGATACTTTTGCCTTCTATAGGTTTCTACACCTTTCTTTTCTCCATTTCTTATTAATAATGGAGTTTTCTTTGTCTTTTCCTTATTATTGGGCCCAATAACCAATAAAGCCCACAAAACAACCATCAAGGCTATTGTAAACAAAATCCATTTATTCAAAACAAATTATACCATTATTTGTTCAAATATCTTTAATAGGAGAAATTACTTTTCTCACCAAAAGAACCCAAAATTTGGGGTTATAACATCCTTCCCCTCTTATAGGAATTTTCCCCCCAAAATTCCACTAGGCACACAAACAAATAGGATAAGTCTTTCCTTTGTCCATCATGGCTCCCATGTAGCCTCACCCTTTCCATGGTTCTTCCCAAGAACCTTCATCATCTCATATTCTTCCATCTGAGTTCTTTCTTACCTTGGTATATCGTACCCTCATAAGTGACTCAGGACACTTCAGCCTCTCATAAAGCTGAATAGGTCAGGGCTCAGCACATGTCTTGGGTACCTCACATAGTGCTCTAGATCAGACTCATGGAACACATTATACATCA
Source organism: Alisma plantago-aquatica (assembly GCA_963693085.1). Taxonomy (NCBI): domain Eukaryota; kingdom Viridiplantae; phylum Streptophyta; class Magnoliopsida; order Alismatales; family Alismataceae; genus Alisma; species Alisma plantago-aquatica. Next base: position 482,281,755 of record OY856415.1, read on the forward strand.
TGTTATCTTGAGGGGTAAGGCTAAACACAACCATCTCCACCAATCCATCTCGAATGGACCATGCAACTGAGACTCAGCTCTCTCTTAGCTATAACTTAGGGGTCGGATTTTCACATCACATACTCTCCCACAGTGAACTGCATGTCAGTCTGCTTTGCATCAGCTCATGACTCATGTCACCCCTGGGCTCTCTCCCAGCCATTGCACAATCAAAGCGACTTCATCTGCACACACTGTGGTTCTTTTCTGACCTTCACGAGCCCCCCTTCACCAACATCATCTCAATGAAGTGGTGACCGACACAACCTCCCTTGCATAGCTTTCTTGTATCCCGATAGTGGTTATGGTGGTTATCATCACATCTTATAGAGGACAAGAATTGTCTCTATGTATCACCCTGAATGAGCACACATGCTCTCATCAGACCCTCTAGTCTGGATCATACTAACCATTAGTTAGAGGTGATAAACTGTACTAATATCAAGTTCTTCACATACCTACTTCCACTGCATGTAAGTGTACCTTTAGGTTATACTCCAGAACTTTTGAACTCACATCATGGTGTAGTTGAACTATCTTTCTCATATGTAGTTCAATAGGATCCATCCCTTGACAGTATTCTTTCTTTCTCATGTCATCTAGGTAAGGCGACCTACCATAACCCATATTGCATCTTGACCTTTCTTGTTCTAGGGGAGACTTACCACAACATCCATAGTGATGAACTCCCAATTCCTCTCAGGGACTCTTTATCCTCTGTATCAACTCAGTGGGTTACTGGTGTTCATCCTTCACCTCCTGACACACATGGCGACAAGCCACCTACGAAAGCATCCAGTGTACTACTGCAACTTACTATCTTAGTAGTACCATGGTGTACAGTGATCTTAACATCATGATCTCCTGTATGTCATGATTCCTCAAGATCGATTCCTCGAAAACTGTAAACCACTCTAGTCGGGGTTTCGTCACCTTATTTTCCAGAGAAGTGCATCTGAGGTTCTACAACCATCCTTTTATTGCATCAAGGCCTAGGATGGCTAACCAAACAACTACTAACTTGTTCAACATATCTCGTTACATCTGAGTGTTAGCCATACATGTCTTCTTTTTCAACTTAGGGCTAATCTATAGCCTCTCCTAGCCTCTAGTTAAACTAGGCAGTTGCATCTCAACTAGAGCATCCATTACCACTTTGCATCCTTAGGTGTTAGGTAATGTTGAAGACATATACCTCCATGTATTCCACTTATTATCTCATTTCAAACTCTAAGTCTATCTTCATCAAGAAAGCTTTGAACTCATCCTCTTGGTTTTCAAACTCAACCTTGTATGACTCATAGCTCATGATAAAAACATCCTCATAAGATGACTACCTTATTCCTCTTAGTGTTTGTAAACCATCCATGTATCATTCACCCCACCAGGGTATGATATCATCCATGTCCTCATACCTCATAGCAACATTCCCACTCACATCATCTTTATCCTTGGTGTTCGGCATGTGTATTGTCCTATCTCTCACTCCTATAATAAGAGGAAATAAGCATTTGGTTGCAGTCCAAATACAAAGTTCTTCCCATTCCAAGAGTAGAGATGGCACATCCCACCTTGCCAGTACCCTTCAAATCTAAGTTGAAACGTGCAACATATGTCTCTACATCACAACATCATGATATCAAAGTTACTTCCATGTAGAACTGGTCTCGAACCTACTTGGGTCACCACCCAATCCTTGGTCATCTCCTCTAGGTCTGTAGGGTGCCGACACTTTTGGGGTCACCCCTCTTCCCTTATTCATCCAGAGAGTGCCCTACTCATCTGCTATTTGGGTCCCATGAGTTCACAAAGGTGATCAATCTTCTAACCCATGGCCCTTAGATAATGATAGTTGTTACCTCCTGACCCTACGGTCATGTGCATCTAGGGAATTAGGAAACTCCTACTTCCATCGGTCTTATCCCTACCTGACCCTAAGATAGACTTAGGATTCTACTATATACATGTCCAACTCAGAACCTTACCCAAGTCTCCATCATCTCTCTCTACATTCCTGGGCTGACTTTCATCCTTTCATAGGGATCATGGCGACCTGCCTACCTTGGTCAGGCCCCATACCCATTACCTCCATGGTAACTCATCCACATGTACTTAGAGATGGATATCTATGGGTCTACAGGTTCATTCTCATACTATGTACTTTTCACTTAGCTTCCCAAGATCCTATGAGACCTCTTTAGGTTACCCTAAAACCAACAAAACTGGTATACACCCTACCAAAGGGTCCCTCTCCCAGGATGTGAGGAAACTACATCTTGGTAAAAAAGGTCACAAACACCCTTATGCCCAGGGTTTCAATCTACATGAGCATGCTTAGCCCTAGCAAGCTACTAAGGAACAAGCAGACCACCTACTAAACCATGCTAGGTCACACTTATTCTCATCCTCAACATTGGACTAAGAAAAAACCTTCCCATGTCAACAACTTAGCTGTGAGGGGTTCATCAAACATACCTTGAACTTAAGGCGTTCCCCTTTCCTCTAAATATGAGGAGTATCATGCTCAAATCTATAGAAACCCAAACCTTATCATGATCATCAAGTACACCACTTCCCCTCTTAAGCCTAAGAACCCTAGGTTCACTTTTCTGACGTCCAACTACCTACTCATCCTTCTACTTGAACAACACTTCAGAGTGGAGTCCTCCTCAAGGATAACCAACAAGGTATAAGGCCTCACAACTAGTTACTCAAACCTCCTCAGGGTCTAAGGCACTCTTCTGCTTAACTCCAAAGGTAAACACCTATACCATAGGCACATATGTACCAGCAACCTCATCCTCTCATCAGGGTTTGGTTCCTCTAAATGCAACCAAGATACCATAAGCCTCTAGGGATCATGCATGAGGCAAGCGCAACCATTCACTTAGGTCGCATCATCCTAAACTCCCCATTGTTCCTCATATCTCAGAGTCTAAGCTTCCAACCTTCTTTCTTGGGTCCTGCTCTCTCTCTATAGCTACTTCCACCACCAGCCTCACTATTAGGGGTCCTCTCTCCATGAAGATGGATCAAGCTCACAAGCATACCCCTACCTGGGTGAAGCCTATGTTCAACTTATTTTTTTTCAAGTTTATTCATAGTTCTTTATGCTTATCTCATAAGCTATCCATCATACTCTCCTGGACAGGGTTTTAGCCTACTTCTCGCACAACTGACGTACTCTGGGTGCATACTATGCCCTACTTGCATAAGTCCATAGGGTTTCTGTAGGTCCTTTTCTAACATCAAAAATGAAGCACTACTACAGAAACTGCATTTAGTTTCGCTTTTCTGGGCGTCGGTTATTTAGGAAAATCGACGCCTATACTATTCAATGTCGGTTATTTAGGAAAACCGACGTCTATATTCGAAGACCATCCAGACATGGGTACCGCTTTGTATTCAGCGTCGGCTGGGTATAACAAACTGACGCCTAAAATTGCCCGCGAAATCCAATTTTTGAGCGAAAAATTTTGCGTCGCCTACAACGTTGGTTTTTTAACTATTCACCGACGCCTATTTAAGATGAAAATTTGCGCGAAAAGTCCCACTTTCAGTGTCGGTTATCCTTTGATAACTGACGCTGATAATGGTTCCTGCCAAATAATTTTGGGTAAAGATTGTGTAGTTGGACGTCGGTTTTTTACTGTCAACCAACGCTAAATAGTAATAGGCGTCGGCTTTGTAGATAACCGACGTCGTTGACCAACTTAATAGACCCAATCACTCGGCTCTTCCCCCTTTCTTCCTGTTTCATCGTGATATTTCTCTTCTGTGCTGCTGCTCGTCGCCGCTCTCCCAAAATCACCCGACGTCGGTTGCTGCTGCTCGCCGCCGCTGCTCTGGTGCTCTTCTGCTCACCGGTGCCGCTGCCCGCCGCCTGTCGCTACTGCTTCTTCGCCTGCTGCTTCTCTGGCCGGTGCCTGCTGCTTCTCCGACCGTCGGTTGCTTCTGCCCACCACCCGCCCCTCTACTTCTTGGCCTGCTCGCCGCCACTGCTGCCACCGCTATTCTCCACGCTAGCTCCAGGTAGCCTAGCCTCTTTTCTTCCTTCTCCCTAGCTCCTTACCAACAGCAAGCACGGCCATGGCTGTATTGGCCTACCACAGCCGTGCTGTCCAGCACGACCATAGTAGGCCAACACAGCCACGGCCGTGCTTGCTGTTGGTAAGGATATGAACAAATTTTTATGTAATGCTTTATGTAAATCCTAGGATATGAACAAATCTTTTGCTTGCATATATTTGTCATATATTTGTGCTTCTAATCGTAATGTTTGACCTAATTCAGTAAATTTTGATGCATGTTGAAATAAGATTTAAACTTGTCAATTGTAGCATCCTAATTTTATTTGATTAAACCTAACATTGATGAAGCCCTAACATCAATTGTGATGAAACCCTAACATGTACATATCTATTATTGTGTTTGTTGGCCTAGAAACTCATCCAAGATTTACTCATTAGGAGTAAATCTTGGATAGTCCCCGGTTTGGGACTATTCTTGAACATCTAATCTCACTTAGGATGTAAGTGTATAATGTGTATTGGGTTTTCGAGAAAATTTCGGCAGCATTTCCCCATTTGTTCTCTAAGTACATATGTACTTAGAGAACAACAGGGAAATGCTGCCGAAATTTTCTTGAAAACCCAATACACATTATACACTTACTAGTGAGATTAGGTGTTCAAGGATGGGATAGGTGGTATGCATTTATTATATATAAGAATGACATCACATGTGTTTGTTGGCCTAGAAACCCGTCCAAGATTTACTCACTAGGAGTAAATCTTGGATAGTCCCCGATTTGGGACTGTTCTTGAACACCTAATCTCACTTAGGATGTAAGTGTATAATGTGTATTGGGTTTTTGAGAAAATTTCGGTAGCATTTCCCCATTTGTTCTCTAAGTACATATGTACTTAGAGAACAGCGGGGAAATGCTGCCGAAATTTTCTTGAAAACCTAATACACATTATACACTTACTAGTGAGATTAGGTGTTCAAGGATGGGATAGGTGGTACACATTTATTATATATAAGAATGACATCGCATGTGTTTGTTGGCCTAGAAACCCATCTAAGATTTATATATTGTTTGTATGGAGTCTGGCTTCATTGTAGATAATAGGAGTAAATCTTAGATAGGATGTAAGTGTCTACCCTAATCTTGTCCTAATATATACTTGTTTTCTCTTTGATCATAGAATGGATAGATCATGGATGTCCATTCGCAATCGCTGCACCCCAGAGTTTATATCTGGTCTTGATCAGTTTATTAGATTTGCCGAGGAACATAGGAAAAAACCTACAGATAGGTTCTACTGTCCATGTAGGCATTGCGGTAACAACTTGAAAGTCAACACTGGTGAGGAAATCAAAAGTCATGTCATGTGAAACGGGATTGTACAAGGCTATACAGAATGGCATTGGCATGGAGAGATTTCAAACTCGAAACCAATAGATGTCGATAGCAGTGCTTGGGTGGAAGAAGAAATTTCCTCCGATGACGTAGATGTGAACGAACCAGTTCCAGTAGACATCGTTGATGCGATGCTGGATAGTTGTAGGGTAGAGCACACCGATCCACCTACTATCTTTAGAAACATTGTGAATGATGTTGAGATACCGTTATACACAGGCTGTGCTAAGTTTACGAAGCTTAGCGCTGTGTTGAGATTGTATAAGTTGAAAGCTAACAATAGATGGAGCGACAAAAGTTTCATTTCATTGTTGACTTTGTTGAAAGAAATGCTTCCTGAAGGAAACGAGCTGCTAATCTCAACATACTGGGTAAAGAAAATGTTGTGCCCAATGGGAATGGAGGCCAAGAAGATACACGCATGCCCGAATGATTGTGTATTATTTCAAAAGGACTATGTAGATTTGAAAGATTGACCAAAATGTGGTGCGTCACGGTATAAATTGTCGACTTCGGGGGAGTCCAAAACTGGTTCTCCTACCAAGGTGTTGTGGTATCGACCTATAATATCACGGTTTCAACGCTTGTTTGCAAATCCGAAAGTTGCGAAGAATTTGAGGTGGCATGCAGATGTTAAGAAAAATAATGATGGGATCCTACGACATGTGTCTGATTCCCCACAGTGGAAGAAGATTGATCTATTGTACCCCAAATTTGATGAAGAAGATAGGAATCTAAGACTTGGGCTTTGTATAGATGGGATGAATCCGTACGGGACATTGAGCAGCCAACATAGCACTTGGCCAGTCATGTTTGTTATATACAATCTTTCTCCATGTCTATGTATGAAAAATAAGTACGTTATGCTGTCGTTGTTGATATCGGGCCCTAAACAACCCGGAAATGATATCGATGTTTATCTTGAACCTCTGATTGAAACTATGGGCTGAAGATGTGATGACCTATGATGCTTCAGGAAGAGAGACATTTCGTTTGCATGCTATGTTGTTTTGCACTATTAATGACTTTCCAGAATATGGGAATTTGTCTGGATATAGTGTCAAAGGAGCTAAAGCGTGTCCTATATGTGAAGAAAACACTGATTCAATAAGACTAAAACATGGCGGCAAGACTGTATATCTTGGTCATCGAAGGTTTCTTTCAAAATTCCATCCATATCGTAGGAAGCACAAAGCATTCAATGGATGGAATGATGAATGGAGTGCACCTAAACCTATACCAGGGGATGTTGTTTATGAAAGAGTAAAAGACATAATCAATGAATTTGGTAAGAAATCACAATGTAGTATGGCCACACGGAGTGACAATTCTTCATTCAAGAAGAAGTCAATATTTTGGGATCTTCCTTATTGGAGTTCTTTGACAATCAGGCATTGTATCGATGTAATGCACATTGAGAAAAATGTCTGTGATAGCATCATTGGTACTCTGTTAAATATACCAGGTAAGACTAAAGATGGGATAAAATCCAGACTGGACCTACGTGAAATGGGAATAAGGTCAGAATTAATAGAATTATGTGAAATGAGTAATAAAAGAACATACTTACCTCCCTCTTGTTACACGTTGTCTAGAAAGGAGAAGAAATCTTTTTGTGAATGCTTGGTAAATGTTAAGGTGCCACATGGTTACTCATCCAACATCCGTAGATTGGTATCAATGAAAGATCTAAAGTTGATAGGTCTTAAATCTCATGATTGTCACACTCTAATGCAACAAATATTTCCCGTGGCAATTCAATCTATATTGCCGAAGCATGTAAGGTTTGCAATCACCAGACTTTGTTTCTTTTTCAACAGTCTATGCAGCAAAGTTATTGACCCTGATACTCTCGATAATTTACAAAGAGAAGTGGTTGTTACCCTATGTCAGCTTGAGATGTATTTCCCTCCTTTGTTCTTTGATATCATGGTACATCTTGTTGTCCACTTGACTAGGGAAGTGAAAATGTTGGGACCAGTTTTCTTGCATTGGATGTATCCCTTTGAATGATACATGAGCATTTTTAAAGGTGATGTTCGAAACCGTTATCGGCATGAAGGGAATATTATTGAAGGTTATGTGGCGAGAGAGGTTCTGAATTTTTGCAATGACTTTCTGAGTGGTAATAACACTCCTGTTAATGACAAGAATATTGAGGAGGGCAAAGGAATTTTGGGATCATGGGTGAAAGTAATCAGCCATGAGCAGTTGGAACAAGCTCACTTGTATATTTTACACAACATGGATGAAATGAGTGTTTATATCGAGGAACATACCAATTTCATCAAGAGATAACATCCTCGAGCAAGTTCAATGTGGATTGCTAGAGAGCATAATAAGACTTTTACTAAGTGGTTTGAAGATAAAGTCTTACATCAACTATCTCAAACACCAAATGATATTACAGAAACTATCAAATGCCTCGCCTTTAAACCAAAACCGAATGTTATGTCTTATGAAGGGTTTGACATTAATGGGTTCACATATTACACAAAGTGCCAAGATGATAAGAGTGTCGTCCAAAATAGTGGGGTCACTCTTCAAGTGTCGACTATGTAATTTGCAAGTGCAAAGGATAAGAGTCCACGTGAAACTAAAATGTCATATTACGGTGTCATTGAAGACATATGGGAGTTTGACTACATACATTTCATAATTCCGCTCTTTAAATGTAATTGGGTTGATAATACCAAAGGAGTTATAGTGGATGAATTGGGTTTCACTTTGGTGAACTTTGAAAAGATTGGCGAGAAGGGTGAACCATTCATATTGGCATCACAGGCGAAACAAATATTCTATACCGATGATCCTGCAAATGATAAATGGTCGGTTGTTCTTCATGGTAAAATATAGTTCATTAAAGATCCTATAGATGAAGAAGAGTACTGTGATAAGTATGATGACTCCAGTCCATTCTCAGTTGGGTTGCCAACTCCACCAAATATTGAACCTAATGATGACTTATATGTGCGCGGAGATCACAATGAAGGATTGTTAATTGATAAAATATCACAATTTTAGAGGCATGTATGTATATATTTTTTTATTGAAGCTAAATGTTTGCTTTTTTAATATAAATATCATTTTCAGATTTGATTTTTCATTATATTCTAGTTAATACAAATGCTAAATGTTTTCCTTTTTCTAGTTAATACAAATGCTAAATGTTTGCCTTTTTCTAGTTAATACAAATGCTAAATGTTTGCCTTTTTAATGACATTTTCAGATGGCTGACCATGATGAGCATGATGTCCATGATGAGCATGAATTCCATGATGAGCATGGTGAGGATACCAATGTAAGTTCTAAAAACATATCATGTATTTCTATAAAATTCATTATCTTCTAGTTATGCCATATATCCCATATTTCTATATTGGGCTAATTCGGTGTGTTTATTTTTGTCAAATTTTAGGTTGATGATGCACATGTACCCACTGAAGCACTGTAGGAACTTGATGCACATCACCAAAAAGTTAACAAGAAAAGGGGCATCACTCTGTTGAACAAGTTAATAGCACTAAGTGGCAGTGGATCCAAATTGGTTGTGGAGTTTGATAATGGAGAAAATGCAATTGGAGTGAACCGCAATAATTTTGTAAACTATCTTGGGGTTGTCACTCGAAGACATTGTGGTGTTAAGTATGATAATTGGCATAAAGTTCCTCAGGCAAAGAAAGACTTGATATGGAAAGATTTATGCGTGATTTATTATTATTTGAAATTCTATTTTGTAGATTACCAATTCTATTATTTGCAATTCTATTTTTGGATACTAGTTAATAACAATTCTATTTTACAGAATCTGTTTGCATTGGATGAGAAGCTGTATCGTAAAAGCGTGATGCAACGCGCTGGAAAGATGCTTAGGAACTATAGGACAAATCTCAACAGAGAATACATAAAAGATGGTGATAAGAAGAAGAAGTCAGCCCTTGAATAGTGGAACTTCTTGGACAAAGAAGATTGGGACAATTTTGTTGCTTCAAGAAAATCTGAAGAATTCAAGGTATTAGGCGTCACTCCCAATTTAATTAATATATGTTGTATTCACCTATTCAAGATTAACATTTAGTGCTACTAACCAAATAATTAATGTGCATACTAACTAGGCCCTCAGTGAGGCGCAAAAAGCAAGGCGTGCACTGAATGTGCATGACCACACTATGGGTCCAAAGGGCTATGCAGGCGTTCGCCAAAGACTACAGGCGGAGTCTGCTGCTACTCAGGAGTCTGCCACACCCATGCCTCGCCGTGATATATGGATAGCTGGGAGGCAGAACAAGAAGGGTGAAATAAAGAAGCCTGTAACTGCTGAGGCGGCTGTGAAAATGGTAAAATACAACTCTTAGAGAAATCGTTTGAATATTGATTATTTGTGGTGTTAACTTACCAATTTCTATTGATGGTGACTAGCGGGAGCTGCACGAGCAGATGAAACAAGGCACGTTCATCCCTCAGGGCACAAGGGATGAATTGACAGTTGCTCTGGGTAACCCAGAGCATCCTGGATGTGTTAGGGGTGCAGGCGCTGGTGTGGGCATCAAAGCATTCTTTGGGCCATCCCAGCGCAAACCCAGAGCAGGACTTTCACAAGAAGAAGTAACCTATTCTTTTTTTAGAATGTTACTGCAAAAGGGAATTCAATAATAAGAAGCTAATGTTTCTTTTATCCATGTATAGGAGAATAAGAGAGTCGAGGATATAGTTGCCAAGAAGGTCAATGATATAGTTGATGAGAAGGTCAAGGAAGAATTGATGCGGTGGCAGGCATCTCAGGCTTCCAATCAGCCTATGGCGACCCACTCTTCTCCTGATGTACAAACTACAAGTAATCCTATAGACCCACCACCTAACACGTCTGTTGTAAGTATTTTTTATGACATTGTAGCTAGTCTTTTCAAGATGATATGTTTTTAAGATGATATGTATATATGTATAATATTCTTTACGTAAATTTGTAGGCATTGAAGCCATGTCACTTAAGAATGCAAGACTATATTGTTGCAGAGGCACAGGCTTACCCGTCCCTTCCTAGGGTAATGTTTCACGGGACTCCAATGCTACATGGCTACGTTTGTGTGAGCCTGATACATGTGTTACCCGATTGGAGGGAAGCTACATTGCCATATCCCCACCCGAATATTGATACACTTGCTGAGGCAGAAGGTGGGGTGATATTGTGGCCCAAAGCAGATGTCGTCTACACTACTGAAATTGTAAGATAAATTTACATTACTTTAGATTGTTAATGTGTATATATGAGGTCAACTGATCTGAAATTATATATACGGGTTAAAAAGAAGACACCCGGAGCACTTAGGCCTCCACCTCCACTTCCTTCTTTACCAAGTTGGGTTCCAACTGACCTAAAATACCCGTTAGGTCCTGCTTGTAGGGGAATGGCATGTTGGCTACAGGCACATAATATATATTGCCCTATAATTATTTCTTTAGAAGCATATTATGCAGGTCAATCATACGATAGCTCTTTATTTATACAAGATATTATTGAGTTGTTTATGTATGATTGGCTGAATACATCAATGATAGAGACATGGATAAGGTGAGATCTTATTTATACATCCATATATCTTGTGTAAGATCTGATGATCTGGTTTCTTATATATTAATGCATATGTAATACATGTTATGCAGCTACTTAGTCGAAGATCAATGCAAACAATTTGCATTTGATCATGTGGGATTTTTGATTCCATCATTGATTAGTATGGTAGCTAAAGACCCTGATAGTGTTCAATAATATTGTATAGATGCTTTTACAATTTTTGGTCAGCAAAAGAAGATAATAATAATAGCTCCATTCAATGTCAAGTAAGTTTACTTTATTTATAATTTGGACTTAAGAAAATTCCATTTTTATTGTGCATTTTGAGTTATTAATTTTTAACTTTTTTACCTCTAGCGGTAGACATTGGGAGTTACTAGTTATTGTCCCCGGGACGTTCACTATTTATTATCTAGATCCTGTGGGAAGTACATTGAACACTAAAATTGAACACGTAATGAGAATGCCATTATTCTGGTGATAAATATTTCATTTTTATATCCGTTAACATTTGTTATTACATTACTATTTAATTATGCAATTTACTGTGTTACATTAACATGTAGGGGTTTATATGCATTCAAAAATGCTGGAGGAAATGTCCCAAGGAGAAAGAACCAACCAATAATTTGGGAGAACGTAAAAGTAAGTTCCCGACTCCAATGTATATATTATTTATGTGAACTGTGCTTAGTTGTTTTTTTAATATTTTGTATGTTTCAATTTATAGTGCGCTACACAAGACAACGGTTGGGCATGCGCATACTATGTGATGTGATTTATGCAGATGATTATCCGACATGCCACATTGGATATTAATACCATAGATGAGGTATTATATATAGTCTCATTAGTTAGTATGAAATATATCAATCTTATTTTTATATTATTACTTATATATATACATCATTCTCTTTGCAGGTGTTTAAAACTGACCACACTATAGGTAAACACTTAAAAAATGTACATGCTCCATATACGATGGAAGCATTAAATAAAGTAAGAGAAGAATGGACAAAAGCCATACAAGCAGTGGCGATTGTAAGATATAATTGGGACGTTGATAGCGATGCTGAATGATATTTTGTAAATGAATATTTCTAAATGTTTATACATGTATGAATGTTTCTACATGTATTTAAATGTTTCTACATGTGTGAATGTGAGAATTGAATTGATGTCCGAATGTATCTACTTGTGTGAAAAAATATTTGTTGATTTTGCAGGTTTGTGGCCTGTTTGTAGGCTGATATCAATGGATGTCGTAAACCTGCAGTTCAGAAAACTGAACTGCAGGTTCTCATCCTGCTGACCAGCCACAACAGGCCTGCAAACTGATAAGAAAAAAAAATTAAAATATAGGCGTCGGTTATTTATAGAACACCGTCATCAAAGGCCTACATCGTCAGTTATTGGATAACAACTGACGCCTAATATGACAAACAACCCGACCGTGCAGGAAAGCACGGTCGTGGTGGAAAAGGTGTCGCTTATTCGTATAAAACTGACGCCTATAGTACTAAACACGGCCGTGTAGCGAAGCACGGCCGTGTCGTCTGGGAGTATGGCATCAGTTGTTCAGTTGTTAACCGACACAGAAAGTGTCCTAGGTGGTGCCCTTTTTTGTGGCGCGAACCCTATAGACGTCAGGCAACTATATATAACTGGCGCCTATAGATCATATAGGCGTCGGTTAGAAAATTGACGCCGAAGAGTTCGACCTTTAGCGGCGCCTACATAGGCGTCGCTTGAAAACCGTCACTAAAAGGGATTAAACAACTGACACCAAAGGTGTGTTCTATAGTAGTGAAGGAACTATCCTTCTCTCTAACATGCACGACCCTTTCAAAGGTGTTAGGTCATCCAACCTTCTCATGGCTCATACAGGCATCCAAAAGCATGTTCACCCATCTGGTGTATCATGACATCATGTCATCATGCCATCTCTCTCTCTAACCACCACTTAGGGTTAGGGTTAGCATCATCCTCAAAGGATGTGCCAGGTCTCTACTTATGGTGTATGTCTCTACCTCCAAGACTAACTTTCTCTACTCATCCTCCTGACAAGAAGGTCTAGCCTCAGGTCTCTCCTGAGGGCAATGACAACTCATGTCAAATGACCTAAGCATGTATCTATTCTTTAGTTTATGTTTAATCTATTAAGCTTATGTCCATGACATCTTATTTACATGATTTTCATTAATTTGGTAAAGGATTCCTTAAACCTTATCAACCTTACCCCATACCTCAAGAGGGTGAGGAAAAGAAAGAAAACCCTAATCCTTAAGGTCCTTAATAAAATTTGAGTTGAGAAGGGATGTACAAGATGAGAGAGTCCTAAAATGTATCTTATTTTGAGTCAAATCCTGAGACTTTAGCCAGGAAGTCACACTAATCTGGGAGTCCTCATATTCCGACTAGCGGTGCGGAGGAAAATCTTGCCAGCCCCGAGACGTGATCCTTTTCTAGACACCTCTGTCTTTCGGAAAATCCTCTAATAACTCCCTTGGGTTCTACAGAGTTTGTAAAATTTAATAATTATTAAAGATTAAATGAGGAGCCTATGATCTGATACCAAATGTAACGACCCCACCTCCCGCTAACCCGCAATTAAGGGAGACCAAGAGGTCAGAGCCATTATCCCAATTAATAGGATCAAATATTTGACAAATAATCAATAACAATTATCAAATTCTACCAACTAAACTAAAAGGCTGTAGTTAAAATAAAACTTGGCATACCTTTTTCAAAAACTTGGATATCTACTTCTATCCACATTTGGAGTCTATTCTAACTAATCCTCCTTTGTACTTTAACTCTTATTTAATTCCACATATGCCACTTTACTATTTCTCCTTTTCAACATTGTACCTAAAATGCTAACAAACAAAACGTCAGTCAGCATATCAAAATATGTCGGTATGTGGGGACAACCAAAATTTTGCAAATATGGATAACAATCTATATATCACAATCAAATTAATTAACAAGCCAATTTATGCTTTTCAATGTGACATTCTCCACCATTTTTTCCCTAACCCTAGAATACCCTCCTTAGGGTTTCTCTTTTGCCATTGACTTAAGGCCACCTTCTCAATCCCAAGCTTGGTGCCTGGGGTCACCCTTCATGGTGCCCTTTAGTCATGCAATATCATAGACCATCTTCTCAATCCCGAGCTTGGTGCCTGGGGTCACCACTCATGGTGCCCATGGGTCTTCCCTCCTGGGCTTGACCTTTTTGCATCATCCATCAGGGTGGCATGTAGGTGTGAGAATACACACTTCTATTATTATTGTGATAATCATAGTGACTTTATGATTTGCACGTATGAACATCCAAACTATTAAGTTCCATTCAATGCAGTGAATCATCTGGGAAACTCTTCAGAAAACTAATGCGATTAACCATAATTAACCACATACCTATTAGGCTGATTTGAGACAAAATAATCCAATCAAGAAATCTAATTAGGCAAGAAAGCACATAATGAGATCCTGAAATATGCATACAATTTCCTATTATTGATCATGCCATCAAGATCTATTGAACCTAGCTCACTTCCTAGGGTTTCTAGTCCACTTTTAGGGTTTCCATTACAATTAGGGTTTCACTTCATTATACTATTTTAAACCCTAACTACCTCATCAATTCTTCACAAAAGATATTAAGGTTATATCTTAACAACATATAACCCTAATTTCAGAAAAAGCACAATTAAGTCCATTAAGCCTCTTTTACTTTGAAGCTACCATTTTTTTATCCTTTTAATCCATGACAAGATCATTATGCTCATTTATCATCAATTCATAGTTCATTATGGTCTAATTCACATATGAACTCTATTTGCCATTAATTCTACTTTTATCCATTAGAAAACCCTAATTATTACATTAAGGGTATTTATCCACAATTAGGAACTTTTATACTCGAAATAACTTAGAATTATCATATCTCAACTTTAATCATGAAATTGAACAATTAAATCCATTAAAAGTCACATTTACTAATATTAGGATTTCAAGGCCATTTAAAGCATATTTATGCACATGAACTTCTAAACTAAACCCATTATGTGCAAAGTTCATCCTTTTCATTCTTAATATACCTTTTTAAAATTAATAGGCTAATATCAACTCTAATCATTCATATAACCCCTCCCTAATCATTATTCAACAAAGATTAGGGTTTTTCATTAGTTAAACTATTAAAGATAGTATTTTTACATACTTTTTGAATTGCAAGCAGAAAAGGCTTCAAATATATTTTTATTGCATTCCTCGTGTTTTCCTGATTAATTTTCATGTATTAAGTTCCTTCATCTGACCTTCCTACTAATTACTACGCTTTTTGCAAGAAAAAGGCATTTTATGGATTTTCTAGTTAGAGAGGCGAATTACCTGAGTTTTTCAGAAAATGACATCCGTTGGATTGTGGGTATCCTTAGACTGCACACGATTGCATGACTCACAACACTTGCGCCCACTAATGACTCATTGAAGTCGTGAAGAATCCAGGGCCATTGATCCTCACCTTGGTCCACAGTGGACTCTGGTTGAAGGGTAGTTGCACTTCATCCTCTCCCGATTTAGCAGAGCCACCCGCGGTGGTGCCACATCTTGAAGCTCATCGGAGCATAGCCAATCCAAGGTTCTGGGACACAAGGGAAGAGAGAAAAAGGCCGGTTGCGATCGTGAGATCCTTCCAAAGTCGATCAGGGTCCTATTTATAGGATTGAGGGTCAATTCTAGGGTTTCCTAACCCCCATCGTCACCTGCCTTTTGAAGCAAATAGGTGTTTCTTCTAGATGCATCCATAGTTTGAAAAACTAGGGTCTATGATGCGTGGAAAGCCCACCTAGATTCAACCATGAGATCTCTATCTTCGCACATGTGGAGATTCGCGAGAAAAATGGGTGGAAAGATCCTCTGTCTGCTGCCTGAGTCCTAGTTCATTTAGAACTAGACGATGAGTGTCCTCCGTTGGACCAAAATCTGTCGGTCCATATCGCCTGCGCTCAAACAAAAGAGGGTCTAGTTTCTATTTTAAGAAAAACCCTTTTTATTTTAAGATAACTTGGAAAAAATCATTACTCTCTAACCATGGCTCCGTTTAATCCCAAATTTTGACGGAAACTTAGTAACAATTTAATCTACCTCTCTACCGAATTTGGCCTCATTATCTAAAATAAAACGTACCTTTTCTTTAGGTACAAGATATCACTTAATCATATATATTTCTCACCTATTTTCTCTTTCCTTTGCCATTAAATTATTATTCTGAGTTCCTTGAACCTCAAGGAACCTTAATGGCTTGAAATCCCATCTTGGGAATATCCATTAGCCTTTTACTTACCTTTTATCCATTATTTCTCATTATCTTATTTATTTCTAATCAAAATATCTCTTTTCGAGGATTTCTCTTTATCTCTCTTTTTATTTTCCTTATTGGAATTCCTTTTAACATTAGAAACCTTATGGATACAAAAATCCACCAAAGTTAACTCAATTATACCTCTTTCCACTTATTTTCCACATTTTATCATTGTTTTCAATTTCTTTCTTAATAAAGAAATATTTAATTGATCTTTTCTTTTCTAGTTGCATTATCTTTGCAACTTTGGACTCCTTGGGACCCAAGGAACCCAAGAGGCACGAAATCCACCTTTGGATTAGATACTTTTTCCTTCTAGAGGTTTCTACACCTTTCTTTTCTCCATTTCTTATTAATATAGAGTTTTCTTTGTCTTTTCTTTATTATTGGGCCCAATAGCCAATAAAGCCCACAAAACAACCATCAAGGCTATTGTAAACGAAATCCATTTATTCAAAACAAATTATACCATTATTTTTTCAAATATCTTTAATAGGAGAAATTACTTTTCTCACCAAAAGAACCCAAAAATTGGGGTTGTAACATAGACTCTGCACATTGAAAGAAAATTCATTGTATATCAGAAAATATTTAAGGAGACAAAGTAGACTTAAGAATTCGTATTGACATCATACCTATGCAAAATATGCATAAAAGGTCATTTATTAACATGCTATGTATTTCATAGAAAGATTTAAGTCAATGCAAGCAAAAAGTAAGAATGAAATGCATTAAGAAGTTATGCTCGCCTTATGTATGATGAAAAACTAAGAGGAAGAATCATAAAAATAATGACAAAGATCCTATATTCAAAAAATCCAATGAAGCTCCTAAAATCCAAGATCTGGGTGTATCTAGAGCAAGGTAAAAATAAAAGAGAGTTCCTTAACCATGGGCATAAGTTTCCAACTTGTAGAACTACATATCTCATCTATGATTGAAGAGATGAGAAAGAAACAACAAGAAAACAAACTAGAAGAAATATATTAGATTTAGGGAGCAAGAAACCAGATCAAAAGCCTTCGAATCATCCAAACAAAGCTAGATATGGGACATGCATCCACAAAACCAATGTATTTGTCAACCTCTAAAGGATCTTTGTCAGTCTCCCTAAGCATAGCAAGAAATTGATCTAAAGATTGGGAGGAGAGAAAGATGAGGTGTATTTATAGATATAGTAGTAATCAAAAGGTCTTAAGTCATTTTTCCGTCGATGGTCATCAGTCGATGCTACTCAGGATCCCCGTCAGTCTTAATTCATAGAAAACTCATTGGCCTACTGAAAGTTTCATCAGACTCAAAGGAAAATTGGCCGCTCGTCGACTATTACATTTTGAAACCCATCGAGGACATCCCTATTTTAAGAAGTCATCGATCCACTTTTCTTGTATTGTCGTTAGTCTGATGGTAACTCCTTTCCTTGTTGGCCCTTCCACCTCCACATATCATGGATCACAAGGGTATTTCCTCTGGTTAATGAGTAAAAAAGGGATCTTCACTTGTCATAGTCACAAATTTGGTATTCGGGATACATTCAATTGAGTTGAAAATTCAGAATTCAAGAATTATGTGGGAAATTCGAGTAAAAATCGATCAACGTATGGTAGAACTGTGGTCAACTATTTGGGAATGGTTGGAAAATAGTTTGGAGGATATATTCATATATTTGATACAAATGTATGTATATATATGCTCTATACAAACATATATATACATATATATTGCACACAAATATCTATAATTGTTACTTACATATACATATATATATTACATACATACACACATATATGCGTGTACATATACATATACATATATACATATACATATGCACACAAATATACACTCAAACTTTGTTAGAGTCTTAATTAGTATAATACGGGAAAAGAAAGTATAAATTGAAGAAAAAAATTAAATGTGATTAGTTCGTGAATAATATGGGAATAAAACATAATATTTCGAAATTGAGATTTATTTAGAAGTTTCATATGTCTAAACAAAAATGTAGTGTTTTAAACGTGACTTTTTAAAAAAAGTCAAGTATATTGTGACTATGTTGTTGGTTAGTAAGAGCTAATCCTCACTGGAAGACAAAGGAAATGTCATTATGAATAGCATTTTTCTCAGATCAGGTGCTTTGTTGACTGATTGGATTTTGTTGGGAAATATGGTACAGAGAAGGTAGCAGAGTTTAAAATTTTATTACCATATTCCCCATAAACAGTAGATCACGTCAATAACTATAATGTAGGAATGATGGTTTATGGGATATACCTGGTCCTGGAGCAAGTCTAGTGACAATCCTTGTCATTGTAGATGTACAACTCTAAATCCTAGTTGCACTGGGACATGTCTGACTATTGCTCCTACTAGTCGACACCTCAGACTGCAGCCATGTACGTCGTCTTCTTCAGAAGCTCCTCTTATCACAGACTAATGGTTGATGTTGTCCTCCAAGCGGCAAATAATGGCTTTCTGCTTCTATGGTAGTCCACACGGTCTGCCTAGAACTTCTGTCGTCCTGCTAGAACGATCAAGAAGGAGTGGTCCCTCTCCGTCGGTGTAATAGTCATCGACTTTCTCTCCTACAACAATAACTCTCAGTTGTTCACTCTCATGGCTATCCCTCCATTGTAGGGTAGGACTTGTCTGAGATCTCATGGTTACCACAACCAGAGATGACAACAGTTGTCAGACGAATTGATTCTTAATTGTCTATGTTGTACTCTAGGAAGCCCCCAGTATCCCACTATTTATAGTAGAGGCCAGGGTCAAGGTTCTCAATTTCTATCTAATGCAAGATTAATGTGAGGGAGTGGAAACGATCGTAAAAACTCAAATTTTCACAACAATTATAAAATTTGCACAACCTACGACCACTGAAATGGCCGTTTGGATGAGCTAGATGATCATCTCGCACGCGAGACGATCATTTCATGGTTCCCAGTTATACATGCATTTGGAAAATCAATTCTCAACAATGTTAGACATTGATTTCCTTGTGCAACAAGTATTTCTCAAGCGAAACAAATAGGGAAACATCTAGAACCTTCCCCGACTGAGTTGGACCATCTTTCTCATACGAGACGACCATCTCGGTTCACCCAGTGGGTCGTCTGGTGACCTGAGTCATGCTCGTTTGTTTGGCTCAGTTTGATCATTAGCCAAATTCAACTCACAACCGGCCCAACACCTAGAAGCCCATCTCAATTCTTGCGACGTCCGTTTGGCACTTCCAGATGGTCATCTCAACACTTGAGATGGGTGTTTGGTAGTGTTGTTAGCATGTTTGTTTCCTAAATTGGTTGCCTAAACACTTTAGCACTTAATTCAACTGTCATTCGATATCTAAACTCCATTCTAGGTCAATACCTATGTGTGTGACCCTATAGGTCCCATATTACGTTGGTAGTGAGTGTCCATAAGAACTTATGACATCATAAGAAAAGAGTGGTGCCTAGTCGCACATCATTTCTACCCAAGTAAATAGAAAAGTTGGGGAACAACTTCAACCTACAATTAGTGTATGGTGTTGCAGTGTTTGTATAGTTCCTTTGTCACTAATGTCCATATTGAACTAGAGGCATGGAGCAGTCATCCTCATTATTATTCAATCTTGTTTCTTGAACCAAAAGCAGTCTGTCTAAGATATATGTAAGCTTAATATCATATATTAACTCACATGTGCATGGCCATACTTTTCTCAGTCTCACTTATCAAGAGGCCTAGGACATCACACTCCAGTAGGAGGGACAAATCCCATGTCTATCACTCACAATCAATCCCCATGTGTCAAAGCCACCCAATAATCATCGTTATAACAACCCATGTTTCAGGACTGCATTTGATGATGTCATAGTGTACCCAATGACATGTGTTGAGTGCAGTATTTTTAGGTCTATGAACCACAACCACCACTATCACTGTGAGAGCTGATGACTTCCATGATGATGGCTTCCATGTGTCAGTCTCACGGTGGGTCTGTCTGATACATTGTTATCTAACATATATCTATGTGCTTGGTTTTATATCGCCATATAATGACTAATGAAATTTAGTCATCAACCGACTCACACTCTAATCTTATGTGTCATTGTTGTTTATCAACCTTCCACAATTACAATCGATCAGGGACATAATGACATATGTATATTTTACTCTTAACATATGTATGATCTCATCTACAAGGATAGTAACTTGAATACATACGTCATTAAGTAATATAATTATCTAGACATTTATAATGTTACATCATTATCGAAAGAGTGTGTGGCTCTCTCTCTCTAGGGTTTTGCTCTACCTTCTCTCTAGTTTCTTCTCCGGTGGCCGTCGCTGGGGGGAGGGGGTGCCTTCTCAGTGCTTTCCTCCCCTTGGCCCAACCACAGAAGGCCAGAGCATGATGGGTGGAGCGGTTCTCAGATGACGATGGAGTCAGCATCCTTTCGGAGATCTCCCTTCAGTTCGAGTGGATCGTCTCTTGGCTGGGCAGAGGAGGGACGCGATCCGCCGCTGTGGATCTCAGATCCAGGTTTGCGTTCGGTGATTCGATTGGTCGACTCCATCCCGTCTATGAGTGATGGGTGGAGAGGATTTGCACCCTAGATCTTTCCCCTTGTTGCTGCTCCGTCCAGGTGATGAGAAGGGGATCCCTCGATCTCTTCTTTCAGTCTCCTAGTTCCCCCTTCCCCTGAGCCATTTGCTAGCTAGGCTAGTGTAATGGCAACCTCGATTCGACCTCGACTTGATCGGCGATGGTGATGGCGGATGAGTGTTGGGCGGCTGTTGCGATCGGGCGATTCGCATCTGGTTGTCTTCTCCTGACGTCGATGGCTCCTTCCTTAGTCGTTGGATGGCTCTCTTCTTTGGACTTGGGCGGGTCAGTGTTGGGGCTGAGTCGACCCTCAGAAGGAGTGGTGTCTTGCTGCTCCCTGTGGGACTCTATTATTCCGCCTAAGAGAGGTGTGCAGGTATCCCTGCCAATCTGGTGGATGGGCCATAGCTACTCGACCACGGTGTGGCTTCACCAACCAAAGTCATTAGTGCTATCATCGGCCATGGTGAGGTTTTGTGTTCAAGCAGCGATCTCTGGACCTCAAGCAGCTCTGGTCGTCATCGCTTGGGGCAGAGCTTGGCTTGGAGCGAGGAGGCAGTTCTGGGTCCTGGCATTAGGCTAGTGACCCTTATTGCTGCGTGATGGAGCACTCACAAGGTGCTCGGTGATTTGCCTCTGTGCAAACAGGGGTTCGATCATGGAGTTAGGAGTCTCTGTGCAAGCAGGAGACTAGGTGCATGCTTCCTGGAGGCTTGGTTGTCCCAAAAGATCCCTGGGAGGTTATGATATGGTTTATAAAGATGGAAATGAAGTTTTGTTAGATACCATTCTTTCAGGTGTTGGGCAAAATGCATATGGAGGACAGGGGGCTCTCTTTTTCATGGACATGAACTGTTGGTATTACCTTTGTTGGTTCCTTTTGGACCAGATTATGCAACTTGGGAGTTTGCTTGGTTTGGTAGAGAAGAGTCTTGTTGGCTGTTCCTCCTTGATGGTACTATCGACCCTGGCAGTTAAGTTTGCTTCAGATGGCAGGATGTCACATTTTGAAGGTGTTCATATTGTTAGCTGACTATCATGTCTTTTGTAAGCAGTACAGCAGCTGCAAGGTAGTTGTTAGTATAGGATAGGTTGAACTGTCACCTTTTCTTTTCTGTCCATCTCAGGAGTCCTTTTGTAGGACCTGATTTGATTTCAGCCTGTTGGGATCTTGGTTTTAGTTCTGCTGTTTGGGGTATTTTGTGCCCTTGTGCTAGTTTCTAGCTTTGTTGTATGGGGTACTTTCATGCCCAAAGTTTTGGTTTTTTTATAGCAACACGTTTTTTGACCGACCAAAAAAAATGTTACATCATTATCTCATAACTAAATTAAACATAAAAAATTGGAAGTTTGCCTTAATTTATAATCAAATCATTTTTACAAGTAATGCCATTACAATCATCACATGATTGGCTCTTGGGCATACATAACCAACATACTCCCACTTGCACTTAGAGCCAATTACCCACAAATCTTATTCTGAGTGACCTTACATGTCCATCATGTCTTAGCTGTGAAAGTGCTTTTGTCAAGGGATCAGCAACGTTGTTTTCGGTTGGTACTTTAAAAATTTTTACATCTCCACATTGCACGATCTCTCGTATGAGATGGAACCACCTTTATATATGTTTTGAGCATTGATGCGATCTTGGTTCCTTATCTTGTGCAATTGTTCCATTGTTGTCACAATATAGCTCAGTTGTGTCACTGATGCTAGGAACAACCCCAAGTTCAGTGATGAACTTCTTGATCCATACTACCTTCGTTGATGCACTTGATGCAGTAGTATACTTGGCCTCTATTGTAGAATCGGCAACTGTTTCTTGCTTGGAACTCTTCCATCTCATAGCTCCATTGTTGAGGCAAAACATGAATCATGATTGCAATTCGTAATCATCTTGATCATTCTGGAAGCTTGCATTGGTGTAACCTTTTACCACCAACTCTTCCTTTCCGTCGTAGACCAAGAACGCATCCTTATTCCTCTCAAGTACTTGAGGATGTTCTTTACATCTATCCAGTGAGCATCATCTAGATCTGACTGATATTTGCTCGTCATGCTCAAAGCATGTGAGACTTATGGATGGGCACACAACATTGCATGCATGATAGATCCAATTGTGAAGGTATATGGAATCTCACTCATGTGTTCCCTTTCTTCACAAGAACTGTGACATTGAGCTCTACAGATAGGGACACCATGGAACGTAAGTAGGTTTCCTCTCTTTGAGTTCTCAATGCTGAACTACTTCAACACTTTGTCAATATATGTGCTCTGACTTAGTCTGAGAAGTCTTCTAGATCTGTCTCTATAGATCTTTATCCCCAAGATGTAGGATGCTTCTCCCAAGTCTTTCATAGAGAATGTATTTCCAAGCCATGCCTTTACCTTTTATAAAGTGGGGATGCCATTCCCTATCAATAATATGTCATCTACATACAATATGAGGAATGTCACTATGTTCCCACTAAACTTCTTGTACACATAAGGTTCATCTTCATTTTGAGAAAATCCAAACCCTTTGACTATCTCATCAAAATGAAGATTCTAGCTCCGAGATGCTTTCTTCAATCCAAAGATTGAACTTTGTAGCTTACAAAATTTATTTGCAAATTTTGGATCTATACCCTTAGGATGTGTCGTATACACATCCTCAACAAGGTTCTTGTTAAGGAACGCAATTTTAACATCATTTGCCAAATCTCATAGTCATGATAAGCTGCAATAGCAAGCATGATCCTGATGGATTTAACCATGGCCACTGGAGAAAAGGTTTCATCATAGTCAACACCTTTAACTTATATGAAACCCTTTCCAACCAATCTTCCCTTATAGGTTTGAACTTTTCCATCCTTGTTGATCTTCTTCTTGAAGACCCACTTGCACCCTATGGGTTTTACCCCTTCAGGTGGATCCACCAAAGTCCATACTTTGTTGGTATATATGGATTCCATCTCAGATCTCATGGCCTCAAGCCATTTCTCAGATTTTGGTCCCTCAATAGCATCTTTATAGGTAATTAGCTCATCATCTATGACCAATTCACTGCCTTCCTAAGTCACAAGATATTCAAATCTCTCAAGTTCAAGGTGTGTCCTATTAGATCTATGAGGTTCTTGTGTTACTTGAGGAGTTTGAGATTCCACAACACCCTATGATTCTCTAGGTTCCTCTAGTTCATCTACTGATTCTATGTTATCTTGTTGGTCTCAAATCTCTTCAAGTTCTACTTGTCTCCCACTAATTCCTTTGGAACTAAATACCTTTTCAAGGAACGCAATATCTTTGGGAACAAACACTTTGTTGTCATATGGATTATACAAGTAGTATCCCACAGTTTCTTTGGGATAACCAAAAAAGTAACATTTTTCATATCTAGTTCCAAGCTTTTCAGGAAATATTTTCTTGACATAAGCTTCACAGCCCCAAATCCTCATAAAAGACATTTTGGGACGCTTCCCAGTCCATATCTCATATGGTGTCTTTTGAACCGATTTAGATAGTACTAAGTTTAGTGTAAACACAGTGGTTTTTAGAGCATACCCCTAGAAGGTAGTTGGTAGCTTAGCTAAACTCATCATCAACCACACCATATCCAGCAATGTGTGATTCCTTCTTTCTGATACACCATTATGCTGAGGTATTCCAGGTGGAGTCCACTGGGATACAATCCCATGGGCTCTAAGAAGGTCCTCAAACTCTTGGTTTAAGTATTCTCCACCTCGATCAGAATGAAGTGACTTAATACTTTTACCAAGTTGGTTTTGTACTTCATTTATAAACTCCTTGAACTTTTCAAGAGCTTTTGACTTATGTTTCAAAAGATAAACATAGTCATACTTACTAAAGTCACCAGTAAAGGTAATGAAGTACTGATACCCACCTCTAGATATTGTTCTAAAGGTCCATACACATCCGTATGTATGAGTCCTAATAGATCACTAGCCCTATCATTATTACCAATGAAAGGGGTTTTAGCCATCTTGCCCAACAAAAAATATTCACATGTCTCTATTAATTCAAAATCGAAAGAGTCCAGATAACCATCTTTATGGAGTCTAGATATGTGATTCTCATTTATGTGCCCTAGATGACAATGCCAAAGGTATTTTTTTAGTCATTGCGTTTTAGTCTTTTGGTATTAACGTTATATACATCTGTCTTTAGGTTTAACAAGTAAAGACCATAAGACATAGGGGCATTGTCATAAAAGATCTCATCTTTTGAAATAGAACATCGACCACTTCTAATATGGAATTCAAATGCATCCTTATCTAAACAAGATATAGAAATTATGTTTCTATTTATAGAAGGTACATAATAGAAGTTCTTTAAATCTATTACAAGCCCCATGGGAAGAGATATACTATACGTTCCAACTGTGTTGGCCGCAACTCTTGCACCATTAGCAACTTGCGGTTCCACCTTGCCTTTCCCCAAAGGCCTACTTCCCATCAGATCATGTATTTGAGAACATATGTGAGATCTATATTTGGTATCTAATACCCAAGATGATGAAGTAGATAGATTTATCTCAATAATGTATATACATGAAGTGGAGATCACCATCCCCATCTTTTGCTTCCTGAAACCCTTCAAGTACAAATGATGAGTTCCTCTTATACTTTTCTTTCTCCTTATCTTGAGTGTTGAAGAATTAGACTTAGGCTTGACCACATAACTTTTCTTGGTCTTGCTTTGATCCTTGGACTTAGCCCCGCTGATCGCCATCATGAGCTTTTCCTTCTTCACTTTTGCTTTTGCACGAACCAACATGGCAAGCAGTTCTGACATATGTCCAGCTGAATTACTCACATGCTGGCATGCAATAAAACATCTATATATTTCTGGAATAGTCTTTAGAATCATATCAGTAGCCAACTCTTGGCTCAAGGTGAATCCTAGCTCTTCAAGATTATACACATGTCCAATCATATTGAGCACATGTTCTTCTACTGAGGTTCCCTCTATCAGCTTCAACTCAAGTAGCACCTTTAAGATAGTGTTCCTTTCTTGCCTATCAAGACCAAGTGTTACCTTATTAAGATGTGTCACCATCTCAAGAACACTCAAGTCCTCACATTGCTCATGCAACTCATAGTTCATGTAGCTTAGCATAAGGTACTTTATCTCTAAGGCGTCATCGACATGCTTCCAGTAAGCATCCACTTGTGCCTAGGTGCATCAAAAGGAGGTATTTCTGGCACTGGTTTGTCAAGGAGATAGAGCTTGCACTCTTCATTGAGAACCCTTCTCAAAGTCCAAAACTAGTCATGGAAATTTCTCCTGTCAAGTTTGTCCTTCTTTAGGACCATTCGCAATCAAATTTGTACGTACAAGAGAAAATTTGCATGTGTCAAAAACAATTTTGATTTGATTTGATTTGAAAATTTTGACAATATTAATTAGGTCTTTAATTGTTATCCCTCCCACTATTTTATTCGAATTGATATCCCTCAATATCAATTTGGAATATTGCAGCATATAATATTCTAGTGGGCCAAGATCCATATTTCATCAAGTCATGAGTCGGCTTTTGCCGATCGCCCATAATCTGACTATTTAGGTAGGCCATCATGACAATTGTATTATATGCAACTCTTAGATATATGATATACACAACACCTTGCCATGATCATCTGCGTGCCTCTGGGCTTGAGCTCTCCAAGTCACCGGTTAAGCCTGACCCAATATCCAATACGATAGATACGCACCATACTTTGTGCAAATCTACATATCTACCATCACACTTCAATGAGATAGACGGCACACCATGCTTTGTGCAAATATGTTCTTAGTCAATCAATCTTTTCATGTGTATTGCTAATGGAAGGCATCTAATACTTAATATTTTAGTTGAGGGAGTTTGTATAAATACATATACTTTATCCAATCACGACATATATAGTATGTATCATATACATGTTATATCCCACAATGAAAACATGCAATAAATGGAATCGATGATTATGGACAGTCCTAATGTAATCCCTTAGAGCCACAAGGAATTACGGTCATCTAGGTCTACATCACATGTAGAAACTTATTGTTGATGAAGATTTGTGCTTGCTAATCTGGGTTGATCGGTTCAACCCTTGAACTGATCGGCTCGCCTCCTGGCCGATTGTTAGGTCGTCTCACTGGTCATATGGTCCTTCTTTCCACCATCAGTTGGCTCCTCCAACGGATCAGTTGGGTCCACCAGGTGATCGGTCCGACTTGTCCACCATGACCTCCAAGGTCATTCATCTTCGTCATAATAAGAAAGTAAACTATCCTACTTTTACATGATTATTGGGAAACCTCAAGTTACATTCGAGGAGATCAAGGGTAGGAAACAGTTAGCATTACATGGGGAAGATAAGATAGAGGCTCAGTATGCAGACTGAGATAAATGGATAAACCATCCACATACAACCATGCACATATAGGGGTTATTGTCCATAACCATGCTACACATCCACCATCAAAACTGCTTTTAGGGCTACCAGTGTAAATTGTACATTATATATATATATATATATATATGTATGTATGTATGTATATATATGTATGTATATATATATATGTATATATATGTATAGTCATGCTAGAATACACTCAAGTGTGTTTGCATATCAACACTATTTTTGGCAAAATGTAAACCACTGATCTTCACTGTCATATTATAACTAGGCTACATACAAATTTTGAGCCCATTTGGATGAGTATAAGTCACTCATCCAAGGGCAACAAAATTGATACATTGTTCTCTAACATGTATCTATGTGCTTGGTTTGATATCGCCATATCATGACTAATGGGATTTAGCCATCAACCAACTCACACTCTGATCTTATGTTTCATTGTTGTCTATCACCCTTCCACAATGACAACTGATCAAGGACATAATCAGAATATGTATATTTACTCTTAACATCTATATGATCTCATTCACAAGGATAGTAACTTGAATACATATGTCCTTGAGTAATATAATCTCTAGACATTTATAATGTTACATCATTATCTCACAACTGAATTAAATAGAATAATTTGGAAGTTTGCTTTCATTTATAATCAAATCGCTTTTACAAGTAATGTCATTACAATCATCACATGATTGGCTCTTAGGCATACATAACCAACAGATTCCAACTCCGTCGGGGCAAAAGGCCGAAGGGGAAAAGCAAGTTTTGTCGGACTGACAAAGCTACGTATGCAAAAAAAATTTAGAGGTCTATTATGTCATCGATTGACTAAAACATGTCATTACTACCATTTTAATTAATATTTATATGGAAAATGCACCCCATACAACAAAATTCAAAGGGGTCCAAATGATATGAAATTTTATAAGATTGTTAATAACACTATGTAATAAATTATGAATATGCTAAAATTATTTTAGAACTCCAAAAATGTATAAATTGTATGCTAATCCATAGATTATGTAAAATTGTACAATTTGAGAAAATGAAGTCAGACTTGGCCCAACTTTTGAACATATCATTATCAACTAATATAAATGATATAGGAATTTATCGATGAACAAATATTTTTACATGAATGCCTTAACAGAAGTACAAACAACAAATAGGACTGTCAATCCTTTTTTAATAGAAAAACCTATGGATCTAAGAACAAAATTATTGGATGTAGATGGAGGAGCTATAATATTCCTATTTAGTATTTTGAAGGCATTAAAGAAGGAAAATTGCATCATCAGGAAGCATGCAAAGTTACTAAAAATGAAAGGTAGAAAGTGATGATGATTTGCTTCATAGGCAACACTGTGCTTGTGTGCCTTTTGCGTCGCAACATTAGAAGTTGGTTGGCATGTTCTTAAGTTGTTTGAAAGGATTTCTGTTATAGGAGAAACTCCAGTGAGATTCACACATATGTGTTTGCCATATATATAATAAAATAATAAGATATCAACAGGACATTGACAATGGAGACCATCAACATGTGTGCCGAAAGAAGGCCACAGGAACTTCCTTTAGTACTTTTATCCCAGCATGAGAGATAAGGTAAAAAAGGACATCACAAACAACATCATGACGTAACTTATATCATGGTCATGAGTAGTAATGGACAGCATGATCACCAAAGGCATCGAGTTCAATAGTGTTGCAGAGCGGGCAATGTTCATCACCAGAATACAAGGGGGTATGAGTTGGTGCCAAAGGATAGATCGATACTCAATAGGAGACATAGAAAAACCAAAGTCTTCAATAGAAATAGTAGCATTCAAATCCTTCAACAGGAATAGTAAGACAACGCCTTCATAGACATACTGGTATAAATTATAATTCAAAGTTAAATATCAAAACTAGGCATCCACTTAAGTCAAATAATTATGTTCATGTATCATACAGGGTTTGGGGTCTTACACCAACCATGCACATGTCTTATGTTAGAACCCACCACACTAAATGAGATTAATTAAAACTTAAGACATGATCAATTACTAACTAACCACATACTAGAAAAAGGGAATACTTAAAATGATTTATTTCACCAGCATACTCAAGAACATTTATGTAAAAGTCCAACATCTTGCATGTATTCATATATTATGCCAAGTATCTTTTACAATTGTTTTTTGGCCTCAACCACAATATATATATATATATATATATATATATACATACACACACACACAAATATATATATATATATATAAATAATAGATGAACATGATCCACATATGCCACATGTACAAGCATAAAAATGTTACCAAAAGATTTGAGTTGATAGAAACATCGTATACAAATGTTTCTGCCCAGACCTAAGAGTACAGGGACAACTTGGGACACACTAGACATCTAACAACCTTCTCTAAGGTCCATCATCACAGCTCCTCCTCATTGCCACGTGTCTGTCGCCGCTTCTATTGATCACCTAAAAAGATGTGGTGACCCACAAAGTGAGACCCATGTCCCAACGACAGATATAACTATCAACAATGCTTATTGATTACATTAAGTTAAGTAATTAAATAGTTTAAGAAGATTAAGCATGTTAAATAGATATACATAGTAAAAGGCATGATTAATAAGGTACATAAAGGAACAGATAAAAACTATCATCATAAGTCTGACTAACATCATGATGTATCTAAAATTATTAGTAGGGCTAGCAGTATATGCATAGCTAACAATAAACCTTATTTGTAGCATGAGATAACTAACAACATAAACCTACCCAGCAGTATCAGTAAATATAATAGAATAATTAAGATTACTTCCTGTTATTGCACTATACATCATTTATATGTGAAAGGAGCAATATAAGGGTTATCATCCAATGGAAGTGATGTGTATAACCTTAACAAATATACTACACTGATGGATTATGTCTTTTATTAAGCCCTGGGAAATTTGAGGTATACCACTCAAATTCCAACTGACCATCTCTTGGTAAAAATTACTTCCATGTAAGATCTAGGAGAGAAGGAATCCTAAGATCTGACCCTCTCCGTCAGTACAAGTCATCCACAATGGCATATATAGTCAAGCTACAAAACGACCTAGTCTACCCTTAGTATATAGGTCATGGAACTAGTAACCAGGGTATCATAACCCAATCATCTGAGGTACAACCACAGTTGTCCACAATCATATTACATATATTGAGTCTTAATCATCTGAGATATAGCCTTAACCGTTCTCCTTTTGAGGTATGACCCCCACCATCCTCAACCATGCATATACTCAACAATATATGACTTCGAGCTTCCATTAAAGGAATACTCATTTCACCATCTCGTAAATCATGGCACTGGAATGGATCTATAGCACAAGGAACTACATGATTATAGTTTCACTTGATTAGTTAATGTAAATTGTGTGATTTTAGGCTGCATGAATCAAGTTACATACAAAACCTAAAAGAACTCTACAAAAACATGGTATATTGCAACTTCATAATATATAAAATGTATGAAACATACTACCTATCACATGGGACTATTCCATTGCCATACAATAGTCCATACTCATCGTCACACCATCACATGATACAAATCCTTGTCGCATCATGAAAAGTGTAACACCTCAATTAGGTCACAAGACCATGTCCAAGGTCATAAGACCATTCACATTGTTCCCTACCAGAACACCAATATCCTTCCATGTCTCATCAAGGCTCATCAACCATCACCACACATCCGATACATAAGCTCAAAATGATATTGCATTTAGGAATTATGATGTTCATATAAAATCAATTTAGGGTTACATAACATAAAGAGATAGTTTTCCATCATCATACCAATCACATAAAGAAACTATGTACAAATAACCATTATCACTTACTCACACTAGGGTCAGGTTCAACCAAGATGAGTAAATTAGGATTACAGAACAACATCAAAGATAAACCCTTATTCTTAGCATCTCCATCAGTCATGAAATCATAAGGTAAAACATAACCAATGACCATAGAGTCAAGGAATTTCATCGACCAGCTAGGTTAGGGAAACATAGAAACCAACAAGGATCAAACTTCATCAACTGCTAAGGTCATAGGAGTCATCGACTGCCAAGAATCAAGAAGGTTGGCAACTGCTAGGATTACCACTCTTGGCGACCACTAGGGTTACCAAGACTCGATGACCACCAAAGATCCATAACTTCAACGACCACTAAGATTCCAAAACATCAATGATCGCTAGGGTTAGGTCACTTTGGCAACCACTAGGGTTACCAAACATAGCGACCAATCAAGATTGGAAATTCATGGCAACCATCAAGGTTCACAAAAATTGGCGACCAATTAAGAATTCAAATATTAGCAACCACTAATTCCATAATCTTAGTGACCACTCATTTTGTCAACATCTTAGCGACCAATCAAGGAAATCAAAACATTGGCGACCACATAAAATCAAGGTCTCATCAAAAACATAAGTGAAAGCTTGGCAACCATCATTCATTCAAAATCTTGCCAATCATGAAGAGACCAAAATTTCATCAGCCACTAGGAGTCCAAAATAGGTTGGTTACCATAAAGAACCCAAAAGGTTATCAATTTGCATCACAAGAAGAAATATCAACTCAAAACCCTAATTAGAAACCGTCATTTAAGAGAACAAAAGCCATCATTTCCACAAGCATGCAATTATAGAAACTTCCATCATCAAGCAAGATTTGTGTACAAAGGTTTAGGGTTCACCCAAGAAGATACACTACTCAAGAATCACATATAAATACAACCCTAGGTAAAAGATACTATGGAACATGTAAAGTAATAGCTTTTGAAGATGTGTTGATATGACGGACCACAATGAAGGACATAGTGATACAACAGAAGATGGAAATAGCTCAGGATAGGTAGCTAGAGTTCCAAGCCAGGGTTATCATCAAAGTGGCATAGTTTACATAGTAGTTTCTATGTTTCATGATTGGGGAAGTATTTCCTTGGTATAGGAAAAGTGATACAAACAATGGAGGAGGAGTTACTTAATGATGTTTCTTATGTGGAGGTTTCTATGTTGACCCAAGATAACTCTTACATGGGTTAAGGAAGAATAACATGGCTTCTATTAGAGTGTTATGACATCACCATGGGATGGAAGTAACCATGTGTAGGTTAGGGGATGAGGTGCATAGGAGGTACCCATCTTTGCTAGCATTAGATTTTAGGGGTGAAATCCTTGTTAGGGGTTTATGGTTGTAAGACCCCTAACCTTGCATTATAGTTGAACATGATTTCTTAACTTGATTGGATGCTTAATATCTTAATATAACCCTAAGATGTGTTTTTGTATCAAAGCTAAATTTCAAGTTTGGTTCAGTTTGGACATTGTTTGAGCAAGTTTATGTATTTATATGCTTGCTTTGGGCTTTTATGCAATTTACCCATACCTAGGGTTTTCTTATAATTTATTACATGCTTGATGTGCCTCATATGTTTGCATACCATGATTGATCTAGTTGTACCATGGGGTGGCTTTTTACACCTTGGTATGAGTGGTGACATCTTGTTTGAGATTAGGGTTTGCTCTCATGGATGCCCTGACACATGCTTGACCTTGGACCCGATGATCACCTTGTATTGGCGGTTGCCAAAGTATTATGTGTTCTCTCTAGGGTTGGTGGTCACCAATATTTCTTGTGATACTTAGGGTTGGTGATCGATGAGGTTCCTAACTCATCTTGGTCGCCAAGATTTCCTAGGGTAAGTGACCTTTTGGATTTTCTGATTAGTTGGTCGCCACAATTCTTAGCAGTCATTTTCTTTTTCTAAACAAGTTTCGTAAATGATATTTCTTGTTGTGGTCATCAATTTATTATGTATATAGTAAACCTAGTTGCATGTATGAGAGGCTTGCATGGATGAGATGCTTTGACCTTGGACACATGGCAAACTTGGCTATACACATCTACCTTCTCTTTCCTCTCACCCATAGCCATATATACCTCCCTCCTCTCATGAAACCAAATCCTTTGAACCCTCTTTCTTTCTTCCTTGCAATTGTATCTCAAGACCATTTCTTAGTGGATAAGGAGGAGCTCAAGTTGAAGGAGCTTGGTCGATCTACCATGCATGTTGACCTAGGGTTTGGATCTACCCTTCTTGAGGTCATTTGGTGCTACCTTGCTTTTCTTCTTGGTTTTGGTAAGTGATATCTTCCTTGTTCTCTTTGTTTTCCTTGTTATTCTATCATAATCTCTTTTCCTTTTGTTCGATTTTATGATGGAACTTGATCTAGAGGTTGAGGACACCTTCTTTCTTGCCTCTTCAACCTAGGGATTGCTTCCTTTTTGGAGAAGGATCATCTTGGCCGAAGTGGAGAGCTCAAGCCAAGGTTTCTTCCCCCTTTCCTTCAAAATACCTTGTTTTTTATATTTTCAAGATAATATCCAAGATTACCACAAACAAGACAGTTCACAAGAACCATGATATCAAAATATAAGAGCAATGTGTATATGCTATTGTCCATAAGACCAAGAGAAAGAAAACATAGGTGAATTTCTCAACATAGAATAATAGGGGATGCAAACATACCTCAACTTCAAAGTCCAAAGTCCAAAGTGTTTTCTAGGTCCAAGCCTAGGCATCCAAAGAACCTATTAAGCATATAGGTAGATTTTGTGCCAATTTCATGTACATTATCCAAACCCTAAAAACATCTTTTTATAATTATGTGAATTAGGTTATGAAAACTATTCCACATTTTAGTTTATGTTATTAAGAGTCCAAAACATATTTTATTATATTTTTCTGACTTATAGATTATTAGTTATGAATTTTATAAATTAATTCTTAATTAATTGGATCCATGGAAAACACATGTTATTAATCATGGGATTTAGTTATCAAAACCTATACCATTAGTTAGATCTCATTTTTTTTATTCCAACAAATATTTTTTCCATATTTTTCTGACCAGTAAATAATTAGTTACTAATTTTTAAAAACCAGCCAATAGGAAATAA
Source organism: Alisma plantago-aquatica (assembly GCA_963693085.1). NCBI lineage: Eukaryota > Viridiplantae > Streptophyta > Magnoliopsida > Alismatales > Alismataceae > Alisma > Alisma plantago-aquatica. The sequence continues at coordinate 482,316,178 of OY856415.1, forward strand.
AAAAAAGCCTTGTCATCGACAAATCAGAGAGAGATAGAGAGTGTGGTCTGAGTTGGCCCAACTGGCCTGCCAACTCGGCTGGTCCCACAGCTGATCAGTAGTGCGCCTCAGTAGGAAAAACAAAACAAAAAGGGGTAGAATACCATTATACCCTCAACCGAAAAACAAAGAGCCAAAGAAACAGAGAGGGCAAAGGGGTAAATCATCTGCGAGTTATATTCTTGCTTGACTGAACACCATGTCCATGAGGTCAGAAGCAGCTACTTCGACAGGGTTTTGGGGGAAAGCAAGTCTAAGGGCCAAACACCAAATTGAGGGTAAAATTACCGTCGGTGGCTTGCCACGAAACTTCCGACCAAGACTGATAAGAGTATGGTGCCGCCACGCACAGGGATGAGGTCCCGGAAGAAGCCGCCAAAGCTCGAAAGAGGGGAAGCCATCCATGGGTAAAAAAAGACCAAAGAAAGTGCAAAAACACTTTGTCGAAGTCAGCTGAAGGTAATCATAGGTTCATATATAGGCGAGGATGCCCAAAGAAATGAGGAAACCCAAAGGAGATCAGAAACAGGAAAAGGGGAAACTCACTGGTCGATCGGGAGACACAACAAAAAAAATCCTGACAAAATAGGGATCAATCAATTTGGAAAAACATGTTGTTGGTGAAAAGGAAGTCCAAAGCACTGGAGAAGGAGAGGGGAGAGAGATCGAAAATGGGAAAACATCAAGACATTGTGCATCTAATTTGACTAGGAGTCGGTGGGGAAGAAGAAGGAAGGTTGTCACATCAGTCTGTGTTGAGTGAGAAAAACATGGGCTATTCATAGCTTTTAGATCCAGTGCCCCCTTGCGAGAGGGAGTGCAACACAAGTAAATCTGAAAAGTATACTCGGATATGAAATCAAATAAAGTGATGCATTAATTATTTGTCTTTTTCTCTCTCTTCAATTGAGGGCTTAAACATTATCCAAATTAAGTGAAATTTGGCACAGAGGCCAATTAAGGCATGTAGATCCTGATTATTCAATTAGATTTTAGTTTTACAAATTTTGATGCATTAATTGAGCAAGTCTTAGTTTTCTCTTTCCTCATGCATTAATGACATTAGGATTATCCAAACTAGGTGAAACTTCATCCTTACATTATATTTGATATGTTGAATACGAATTTGCCTTTATTTCCATATTTTTAAGTCATTAAACACATTATTGAACATTAATGCCTTTATCAACTTTCTCTCCCCTAAGCTTAACTTATTATTTCAAGGTGGTCCAAATTAGATGAAAATTGACATGCAAGCTTATTTTGATATGTAGATTATGAATTTGAAGTTTGTTTCTACTATTGAGACTTCTTTGTGTGAGATATGACTTATGACCCAAAATTGGCCCATTAACTTAATTACTCATTCAATTAGGTTCATTAGGGTGATTTTACATGCATTAGCTCATTATGATCATTCTTAACATCTTTTAAGGTCCAACACTCATCCTTGTTTGGTCAAACCCAAAAGGTCAAAGTTCTAGGCTAGGGTCCAAGATCTGGTATGTTATAACAACCAACTCAAAACATATAGTAGGGGTCTTCCTAACTCTTGGAAGGATCAAAAAGAATTCCCACACAAAACATCATGATCATGGAACTATAGTCCAAAGCATCTATGTGTCGCACTAAGGTATCCACCTTTAGGATTACAATGAATCCATGTGTAATAAGTAGAATAAGATCCACTTAAAATTTGTGCCTTGAAAAGAAAGAACACAAATCAAAACACACTTCTCACATTGCAGCAACATTGTCCAGGGGTTACTGATTCTATCTTCATCATGCAAGCTACAACTTTTTATGTATCATTTTACCTTTTTCATTTGGGTTCCTTGCTATCATCATAGGAATTATTAAGAGTCGCATATCTCATTTCTCTTTTTTCCTTAACTGTTTATCATTCTTGTATATGTACTCTCATGTTATCATGTTTTTCGATCACTTGTCAAGGGTGTAATTCATCATACGTTACATTTTCTTCATTTAAAAGTGATAACTCCTTCTAAACTCTTCCATATGTCATGTTAATTTTTTACATTAACACCTCCTTACTCATGTGAATTGGTCTGAGATTAGCTCAAGTTTCACTTTATTCCTATGTCATTATTCTTATTCATTTTCCCATATCACACTTAGATCAGGAGTTCTCTTCTTCTTACATGGATTTTATACCTTAAATCATTCCATTAGCACAAATCTATCTCTCTTATATTTCATTATCTTCTAGAATTACAGCTTCAAGAACTCCTCTTTAGCTTATTTTGTATTTAGATTTAGGTTTCATGGTGTCGTATCTTTCTCTTTAGTTACCAAACATTCAGGTTTTGATAGGTTACTGTGTGATTTTCATCTTTCTTTAGGGTAGGGTTAAGACAGTTTCACCATGATTTTTTATTCATTATGCTCTTTAGATTGTTTCAAACTGACTATTTGATCAGAGTAATTAGAAAGATAAAAATCTAAGAGTTCCACACTTCCCTTTTCTTCAATAATTAAATACCTAACCAGGGCATCCAAGTACTGAGATTAGACAGTATGCATCATGTTTACATGTCATGTTCACTTACTTAGTCATCATCCTAGACCTAAATCCTAGTGTTCCTGTGGACTCAGTGAACCTAAAGCTCTAATACCAACTTGTTAGAACTCGCCATGTTAAATGAGATTACTTAAAACTTAAAGCACAATCAGCCACTAATTAACCACATAGCAGAATAAGGGAATAATTAAAACTAGTTTATTTCACCAGCATACTCAAGAACATTTACATAGATGTCCAACATCTTTCTTGTATTCATATATCATGCCAAGTGTCTATGGCAATTATTTTGTGGCCTCAACCATAATACACACACACATACATATAAATATACATATACATACCCACACACACACACATATATATATATAAATATATAAATATATATATGGGCTCATCTTTAATACTCGCGCACCCTTCCTAATATATTTTTTTAATTTTTTTTTTGCAATTGTAGAGGAGCATTTTATCTAGCTCCCCAAAAAATTTCATCCAAAAATACTATCATTTCCCCACCCCAAATCAAAAAACCCGTCCATATATTTACTAACTGTATATTTTCTGCACAGTCACTTTTTTTTATCTCGGAGTTACTCTTGTGTACCATATAGTTACTCTTTTAGATGGGCGGGTAGCAAAAAATTAGGCTACCCGTGTGGGTAGTGAATAAATTATATATATATATATATATATATATGTATATATATGTATGTATATATATATATATATATTATATGAACATGATCCACATATACTACATGTACAAGCACAAAATTGCTACCGAAAGCTCGAGTCAATTGAAACATCATATACAAACTAGCCCACCCGAACCTGAGAGTACAAGGATGACTCTAGGACACACTAGACATATAACAACCTTCTCTAAGGTCCATCACAATAGCTCCTCCTTGCTTCCATAGGTCTTCCACTGCTGCTGACAATCACCTAAAAAGATGTGGTGACCTACGAGGTGAGACCCATGTTCTAGTGAGAGATATAACTCACAAAATGCTTATTTATTACATCAGGTTAAGTAATTAAATAGTTAAAGCATATTAGCCTTTTAAAAAGATAGACGTAGAAAAAGGCATGGTTGACAAGATAAATAAAGGAACATATAAAAACTATCATCATAAGTATGAATAACATCAGGACGTAGCTAACATCATCAGCAGGGCCAGCAATATATGCATAGCTAATAGTATAGCATATCTAGCATCATGAGATAACTAACAGCATAAACCTACCCAGTAGTATCAGTCTATATAACAGGATAAACAAGTTTACTTTCTCTTATTACCCCCATACATCATTTATATGTGAAAGGAGCAATAAAAGGGTTATCATCCAATGTGAAGCGTTGTGTATAACCCTAACAGATATACTACACGGGTGGATTACATCTTTTATTAAGACATGAGAATTCGAGGTATAGCACTCAAATTCCAACTAACTGTCGCTTGATCACAATCAATTTTGTACAAGATCTAGGATAATCAAAATCCTAAGATCTCACCCCCTGGTCAGTATGAGTCATCCATAGTGACATATATATCAAGTTTCAAAATAGCCTAGTCCGCCCCAGGTATATAGGTCACGACACTAGTAACCAGGGTATCATAACCTGATAATCTGAGGTACAACCACAATTTTCCTCAATCATATCGCATATACTGATTCATAATCATCTGATATATGACCTCTACCATTCTCTTATTAAGGTATTACCACATCCATCCTCAAAACCATGCATATACTCAACAATATATGACTCCGAGCTTCCATTAAAGGAATACTAGTTTCACCATCCAACCAATATTGAAACTGGAATGGATCAACGGCACATGGCACTACATGATTAGGGTTTCACTTGATTAGTTAATGTCAATTAAGTTATTTAAGGCTTCATCAATCAAGTTACATACAAACCCTAAAATAATTCTACAAAAACATGGTATATTGTAACTTTAAAAGATACAAAACGTATTAAACATAATGCTTATCACATCATCACATGGACTATTTCATTGACATACATGAGTCCATACTCATCATCATAGCATCACATTATACAAATCCTTGTCACATCATGAAGAGGATAACACCTCAATTACAGCACAAGACCATGTCCAAGGTCATAAGACCATTCACATTGTTCCCTGCAAGAACACTATTATCCTTTCATGCCTCATCAAGGCTCATCAACCATCACCATAAATGTGATACATTAGCTTAGCATGATATAGAATTTAGGAACTATGACGTTCATATAACATCAATTTAGTATTACACCACATATATATAGAGAGAGAGTATCCCATCGTCATATTAATCATATTTATCTATATATGACCCATGTCCTAGCTTTTTGGGCTAATCTTGTTTTGTTATATGATTAGATGCTTATAACCTTAATCTAACCCCTTTACATGCTTTTATAACATAGGACAAGCTTATGTTTCCAGTTTGGTCTTGTTTGGTTTATGTTTGAGTTATGTATGCTAGTTTTGGACCAAGTTGTAATTTACCCATGTTTGAGGGTTGTCTTGTAATTTGTCACATGTAGAGTGTGCCCTATATGTTTGGGCATCATAAGAGAGAGAAAGGAGCATAGTGGAACCTTTCTTGGACCATGGTTGATGATGTGTCTTCATCTGGTGAGATTAGGGTGTCTAGGGTTTGCCTTGATGATGTGTGTCGACCATACTAGGGTTTGTGTGTGTTGTGACCGCAACACCACTCTTGGATGAGTGTTAATACCACAACCTTTGTCCTAGGTGTTGTTTTCTTTGACCATGGTGACCTAAGTATGGTTTGGTCGATGGCGTTTGTCTTTTAGTGGAGTGCTTTGACCTAGTTTGGCTTGATGATCTTTGTGTAGTGGTCTCTACATAGTTTTCATTGATGTGTTTTGACCGCAGCAAGGTGGGTAGTGAACCTAAGTGGTCATTATGCTACCTAAGTTTTATCATCCTTCAATGCATGCATGTTTTAAGTGGTTGCATGGTGTTTCCTTGGTGGACAAGAGTCCTTTTGGTGCTCTGTTGTGCTAACACCTCATAACCGCCTTACTTCCCTCCTACCTTATGTATATAACCCCTATCCTTCACATGCAAGTATCCTTTTCAGCTCTACTCTTTCTCTTATTCCTTATGTTCATCCTTGGATCTTTGTGGAGCAAAAGAGGATTGATCTTGGAGCTTTGGTGGCCGACCAACCTTGCATGTGGTGACCTTGAGCTTGATCATCTTCCTTGTGGTGATCTTTGGTGATCTTCTTTCTTGGTAAGTTGTTATCTCTCCTTGTTCACATTTCTTTTGGCTCTCTACTCTACCCTTTTCTCGTTTCTTGGTCGTGAGTCTATGGTTTGACCATGGTGACTATCTTGAGGATCTTCTCTTCACAAAGGTCAAGACATTGGTTCGACCATGGTGGTACCAATGTGAAAAGAAGCTTTCCTCTTTCTCCTCTCTTTTTTAGCTAGGGTTTGAGTTTTCTCCATATTGAGCTCTCCTTTGACCTTGGCATGTTCGCTTCTTCTTGAGGTGACCTTATGGTCAAGGATTTGATCTTGGTTGGAGTTTCTTCTTCCCACTTGGAGCTTGTGGCTTTGGAGCTTGGTTCTCTACATAAGGCGGGTTATATAACTCTTCTCCCTACTATTATTGCACCATATTCTTGCATGCATGTTGTTGTTTACATCTCTAAAATGTGATCCTAATATGCTAATTGAAATTACCATAATCTAGGGTTTAAGATTTTGTAGTATTCTCAAGTAGATTGCTCTTTCTTCTAAACCCTAATCTTTGTACCCGATTCTGTGGTGAGTGTGGAATGGATGGTTTTCTCTTGCTTTTGGTTATGGATTTCTATCAACATGCATATGGTTCAAGTATCTTGGAGTATCATGATAGTTTAGTTCTATTTTGCATGTGTTGAACATGGGTTTTGTCTCTCTTAACAAGGCTCTCTCATGGTGATTTCAATGATACATGTTTTAGGGTTTTAGTGTTTATCTTGCATGGAGTTTCCTCTTATATGACTATTAGTTTTGATCATGGTTTATGTCGATATTGAGGATAGTTATGTGTTGTTGAGGTAGCTTGACCTTGTTGGTCACTACACCTTTGATCTTGTTTCGGTCGACACACCATGATCTTGGTTTATGGTCGATATGCTATGTGTTTGTTTCAGTCACAACTTCTTGGATGGTTGTTGGTCACTACTCTTGGTGGGTTGGTGTGTTGTGGTCGAAGTGGTTTGAGGTATACGGTCAATACACATGACCAAGGTTGTGTAGTGGTCACAAGACTATTTGTGATGATTTTGATTCCATGTGTGATTGCTACACATGGGTAACTTCTTGCAAGCGGTCACTACATCATACCTAGTTGGTTGCAACACCTTGCTTTGATGGTTTGGTTGACACTCACATAACTACTTATGGTCACTACACCTAATTCTAGGTGGGTCGCAACATATGCTCTCTACACTCACTCACCAAGGGAGGTCACTACACTTTATTGTGTTTGATCACTACATCTACACCTTATTGGTCACAACACAAAGTTTTTGGTCACTACATGATGATGTGAAGATGAATGCTTAATCATAATCAATAGTGATTAACCCTAATGCACTCTAAACATATGGGAGATGATGAAAACTAGTTTTTGGTGATTGGGTGATACTATGGAAACCCTAACCGGCTATACATGAAACCCTGACCCTAATTTTGGAACATATGATGTATTTGTTGATATAGCTTGAAGTAATAAGCATGAGATTATATTTTTCTCTCTCCTAATTGTGCAACTCAACCTTACAGGTGTAATGAATTTCATAGTTAAAAATTCTATGGTGTGTTGATATGTCACAGGGTGATGTTGTGAGACTTTTGAGGCATGATGAAATAATGATGATGTGACATGGATCTTATGACCTAGTAAAGGCTCAATGCCTATTGTGAGGTGATATCCTCTAGTGATGAGATGAAGGATTACTATCCCCTAGTGATTTGATAATGTTGATAGCCTTGAATAGCAATGATATCAAGTGATGATGTTATAAGTTTATACTCATATTTTATATCTTTTGGATTTGTATCATACCCTTATCTTTGTAGAGTTTGTTTTTGGTTTGTATCTTGTAACTTGATTGATGCTAAAAGACACTCAATTGTCTTAACTAATCAAGTGAAATCATAGTCATATATATGCCTTATGCCATAGATCCATTCCAGTGTCATGATTTGTTGGGTGGTGAAACGAGTCATTCCTACGGGAAAATCGGAGTGCATATTTTTAATATGTAGGGGTGCAAGTCGAGTATCTCCTTGCATCCATAATTATAGGTTTGGGAGGATGGTTGAGGTCATACCTACCCCTTTGAGTGAGATGGCCATGTGTGAGCTGTTCTCCAATTTGTGATATGTGATGGGTAGTATTACAACTGCATTGATGCCTCTTTCTTGATTGACCATGTGTGATCCTGTTCTCTAGCACGATGCCATGTACCAAGGTAGGCAAGGTGTTTATCAGCTTGACTATATGTCGATGTTGTAGTTGACTATTATGTCTCTACCGTGTTTCTCTCATACTGACCGAGAGGTGTTGGTGAGATAATGGATTTTGGCTCTTCCATTGATCTTGTATGGCACCAATTTTGACTTCAGAGTGGTCGGTTGGATTTGAGTGGTACGCCTCAAATCCTCAGGGAAAATAAAAGATGTAATACAACAGTGTAGCATTGATGCTTAGGATCAAATACGATTCACATTGGTGACCCATTTACTTTATTTCTTGTACTAATTTCTTGAATTATAATGTAGTAAGAGAAATCAACTGTTGTACATGTTCTTCATATTCCTTCTAAAGTAATAAGATGTTTGCTCAATTGTAGATGTCCGAATTGCTTAGACAATGGTAACTTCTTTATTCATATCATTTAGTTGAATCTGCTCAACCTAATTTTATGGTTATCTACCTATTTTAGTTTCTTTGTTCTTATAATAGTTGTTTTCGAGAGTTATATCTCTTAATAGGACGTTTGGTCTCACCCCATGGGTTTCTACATCTTTTAGGTGGTCATGCACAACGAGGTAGAGATCTTGCAGTTGGTGCTGAGCAACAAGAGGAGAAGTAGCGGTTCAAGGTTGGATATGTTTCTAGTGTTTTGTAGTAGAGTCCTATGTGTCATCTTTGTACTCTCAGGTCTTTGGGGGAGGTTTTTGTTATTATGTATAATGATACGAGTTTTGGTAGTAGGCCATGGTTGTAAAGACATGATTTGTATATATCTAAACATGTTACCTCTTATAACATGTTGTGGCAAGTTAGTCAGTGAACAGTGATATGTGCACATCTTTTGGCATGAGATATGTAATACATGTGGCTTCATGTGGACTCATATGTAATAAGTTTTAGATTTTGTGCTTGTGTGAAATTGTTTTTAATTTCCTATGCTTTTTGGTAACCCATTTGATTAGTATTAGTTTTGTGTTTTGTTTTGAGTAATCTCATTTTGTGTGGCGATGGGTGTCACAAGTTTGGTTGGTATTAGAGCTCTAGGTTCGTTGAGTCTACAGGGACATAGGACTAGGGTTGTGTATGTTCTAGTGTCCTCCAGTTTGTTTAATGGTAACTTCTGCTTATGCAAAAGAAGAAGAGAATATGGTTGGAGAACACAAAGAACATGCTACTGAGAGTAGTGTTGTTGTACCAGGAGATGGTGCAAGGCAGCAAGATAGGGAGGATAGAGTGCCTGAAATGCCCCAGTTTGACCCTATGGTGGTGGCCAATCTCGCTTTCCCGTCCATGTTTGGATAGTTTATGTCCACAATGACGCATATGGTGGATAGGATGCTCATACCCCAAGTTAGGCTAGCTGTCCCCAATGTGAAATCTTCTGGTTCTGGGAAGACCTTCGAGAGGTTACAGTGAGTTGGGGAAGTGGAGTACACTAGTACAACTAATCCTACATATGCTGACATGTGGTTGACCGAGTTGGAGAAGGCCTTCAAGATCCTCAAAATCCTAGAAGAGGATAAGGTGAAGCATGTTGCATACCAATTAAAAGATGAGGAGGTGACCCAACAGCCTAAGCAGATTCAACAAGGGTCGCAGCAACAACAACTCAACAATGGTAGTGGCAGAGGACGTGGATAGGTGTCACAAGCTGCCTCTTCTGGACAAACCAACAGAGGAAAGGGGTGACAACAGATAATGGCTTGATTTTATGCCATGAGTCAGCCAGAAGGAGTGGTCAACCTACAAATTGTGACAAGTCAGATGGAGTTATTTCATTATGATTTGTCTTCTTATTACTTTATATCTATTTTGGTTGATCTAAGTATGATGCACTCTTTTATCACTCGAGAAGTGATTCCCAGTTATTCTTTGTCGATTAGTTGTAGACATGATAGCCTTTGTTTAAAACCCTCCATCGAGCCGCGGGAAGTGTGTCCTTCTTATGTCCTTTCTTTTTTAGTTAATAGCATTCAAGTGGACCTCATACCACTCTACATGCATGGATTCAATGTGGTCCTTGGAATGGACACCTTGGAGAAGTATCAGGCGGTCTTGGACCGTAGTTCCAAGGTGGCGATGTTTATCGATGACAATGTGACATGGGTCTTCCAAGGAGATTGGAAGATTCTTCTGACGTGTCTGGTGTCAGCGATGGTGGCAAAAACATTGATGAGGTAGGGCTGAGAAGCGTTCTTGGCACATGTGATAGATACGCAGGTGAGGAGTCCTAGTATTCAGGAGGTTCTAGTTGTCTGCGAGTTTAAAGATGTGTATCCAAATGAGTTTCCAAGTGTTTCCCCACCTCGAGAGATTGATTTTGATATCAATCTAGTCCTAGGAACCCAATCGATAGCTTAGACACTATACAAGATGGCACCAGCTAATATGTCAGAGTTGAAGAAACTGTTGCAAGATCTTCTTGAGAAAGGTTTTATCAGGCTAAGTACATCACCATGGGGTGATCCAGTGTTGTTTGTGAAGAAGAAAAAATAGATCCATGAGGTTGTGCATCAATTATCGACAACTGAACAAGGTGACAATCAAGAACAAGTATCCTTTTCCACAGATTGATGATCTATTTAACTAGTTGTGAGGTGCCATAATGTTTCTAAAGATAGACCTGAGATCAGGATATCACTAGTTGCAGATCATGGTGATGACATACCCAAGTCAACTTTTAGGACTTGGTATGGTCACTATGAGTTTGTGGTTATGCCATTTGGGCTAACCAATACACCAACAATGTTCATGGACATGATGAACAGAGTGCTCAGGCCTTATCTTGATCAGTTTGTGGTCATGTTCACAGATGATATCTTGATATACTCTAGAGATAGCCAACAACATGAACAACTACTTCGCCTGGGGTCTGGTTGGTGTTTCGGCTTTCTTGGGCAACCCTATGGATGCTCGAGCAGTATGCCTCACCGCCGGCCCTTAAAGGTTGCGTGACGTGGGTGAGCTTCCTCGGCGGCTCTACCCACCTTGTTGGCTGCGGGTTCCCAACCCTTCGGTGTTGTTGTGCTCGAGGACCCCTCGGTCCTTGGTCATTTCATGGCTTCGAGGGCTGCACCCGTCACCTTCTCTACCACAATAGCTGCTCTTTCTTGCTGCGGGGTTCTGTGTGGCCTTGGGTCCTTTACTTGGGGTTGGTTCGTGGTCTAGAGACAAGGATCAATTGTTCTCTCTATTGTGGTGGCTAGATCTGAGCGTTGCCCTCCTCTAGGCGATGCCTTGGAGATGGATGCCCTTTCTTGGCTGGTGGCAAGCTCCCAGTGCTTGCATCGTGCATAGTCGGCCCTTTGATTTCAATCTTCTGGGGAGTGCTTTCTCCTAGAGGCTGCGTTGTGAGAGCTTGCTTCCCGCCGTTCCCCTTGGGCTCATCTGGAACACTCTCTAAGTGTTTGTTGAAATGCCTCTGTGCAAACAGGGGCATCGGGTCCTGGATGGGTTCCTCGTCTAGAGTTGGCCTCGGGCCACTTGATGATCGTGAGTGAGGTTGGTTCTATGGGGATCAGAACATCCTTGTTCCTTCCCCCCTTAGTTCCATCTGCCATTGCGACAAGGCAACACCATTCAGGTGTTTGTTGTGGTGTTGTTGTGCAAACAGCATCTTTCAGAGTATGTTCCATCATGTGATGCTTCATTGGACCTCAAGCTGGAGCTAGCCAAAGAGTAGGGGATGATGATGTTGTTTGATCTCAGTCCCCTCTCACCACAATTTGTGGGTGTATCAAAAGCTAGTGAAGAGAGGATCAGCGGTCTACAACCTCAGATTCGTCTATTCGTTGCTGCTCCAGTGATTGATTCCGTTAAGTAAGTAGGATGTGCTTGTTCTTCCCATTGTTGACTTGGACTACGTCTAAGTCTTGGATATCTTACAAAGCCTAGGTTTGTAGTGTAGGTGTTGATTATCTAGAGATCTTGGTCTGGTGGGGTGTGGTCTTCCTGCGTCGTCTTTTTGCTCATACTTTGTGGGTGTCCTTTATGTTATTGAGTGCTTGTCTATGCATAAGGCTTCATGTCATTAGGTTGAGTTGTTTAGGGTTAAAGCCTTATGTTCAATTTTTAGGTCTTTATGGTCTTTTTCCCTTGATTACCAGCTTGTTGGTATCAAGGTTTTTTAGCTCTTGCTGCAATGGGGTACTTCATGCCCAAAGTTTTGGTATTATAGTAACACGTTTTTTTACCGACCAAAAAAACAACATGAACAACATCTGCGTCAAGCATTGACCTTGTTGAGACAACATCAGTTGTACGCTAAGTTTAATAAGTGCAAGTTTTGGATGAAAGAGGTGTCTTTCCTAGGACACGTGATATCTGTTGAGGGTGTTCGTGTGGATCCCAAGAAGGTTGAATATGTGATAGAGTGGGAACAACCGAAGACGCTGACAAAAGTTCGTAGTTTTTTGGGTCTGGAAGGCTACTACATGAGGTTCATTAATAACTTCAGTGTCATAGAGTTACCCCTAATGAAGCTAACAAGGAAAGATGTACCTTTTGACTGGGATGATAAGTGTCAGTGTTCTTTCCATTTGTTAAAGGAGAAGTTGACTAGTGTGTCGGTGTTGGTTTTTCCTAAGCAAGGGAAATGATATATCATTTTTTGTGACACTTCAAGGAACGGTTTGGGTTGTGTACTGATGTAGGATAAGAATGTGATTTCTTTTACTTCTCTACAGCTTAACAAACATGAGGAGAACTACCAAACCCATGATTTGGAATTAGTTGTAGTGCTTCATGCCCTAAAGATCTGGAGACACTACCTTTATGGTGAGAAGTGTCATATTTTCACATATCACAAGAACCTAAAGTATATCTTCTCAAAGAATGAGATGAATATGAGGTAGTAATGCTAGATGGATCTGATCAAAGACTATGACTGTACTATTGATTACCATCTAGGGAAGGTGAATGTCGTGGCTGATGCATTGAGAGGGAAGTCTTCTTTGTCATCTTTTATAGACAAGGCACAGTTGTGCTCTTTAGTGTGCCATAAGTGAGACATGTTGATCTCCTTATCTTAGATGAATGTATAGTTAGAAGTGTCTCTATTAGTAGGATTGTTAGCACAATTACAAGTGAAACCTATGTTGAGGTAGTATATTAGACATGCATAATAGGGTGATACTCTGATATAGAAAATCCGAGTAGAGTTTTGTAGTGAGAAGTGTGATATCTTCCATGAGTTAGAGGATGGGACAATATGTTACCACAGTAGAACAGTGGTTTCTGATATTGATGATTTGAGTAAGATGGTCTTGGAAGACGATCACTCTTCAATGTATGTTATGCACCTAGGTAGCACCAAGATGTATTAGAATCTGAAGGATTTGTACTAGTGGTTGGGCTTGAAGCATGATGTGGTTGAGTTCGTTACAAGGTGTCTTGTGTGTCAGCAAGTTAAGTAGAGCATCAGAAGCCTTCAAGAACTTTGCAATTGTTTCCCATATCACAGTGGAAATGGGATCATTCTATGATGGACTTTGTGGTTGGTCTCCCTAGGATATCCAAAGGTCATGATTCCATTTGGGTGATCATTGACAGGTTGACCAAGTCAGCGCATTTCCTTCCTATGAAAACAATGTACACAGTGGAGAAGATTTCTCAAATATATGTTGATGAGATTGTTTGTTTTCATGGTATCCCAACTACCATTGTGTTAGATAGAGGTCCTCAGTTTACTAGTCACTTTTGGGAGCGTCCGCACACAGCTATGGGTACGCAGTTAAAGTTTAGTATAGTGTTTCACCCACAAATAGACAGACAATATGAGAGGACTATATAGACTTTGGAAGATCTATTGAGAGCTTGTATCTTACAATTTTTGGGTAGTTGGGATGTCCACCCTCAGTTTGATAGAGTTTTCATACAATAACAATAATCATAGGAGCATTGATATGGCACCTTACAAGGCTTTGTATGGGAGGCATTGTAGGTCTTCGTTGTGTTGGTATGAGACTGGTGAATATCATATTTTGGACCTTGACCTTGTGCAGTAGATGACAAAGAAGATCAAAGTGGTTCAATAAAGTTTAAGGCTGCTCAAGATAGACTAAAAACATATGATGATAAATGTCACGGATCGTTGGAGTTCCAAGTGGGAGACAGGGTGTACCTCAAGGTCTCTCCTTGGAAGGGTGTTTTTAGATGGTAAGGAAGGATAAGTTGACTCTAAGGTTTATGGGACCTTACCTTATGGTGGCACGTGTTGGGAAGGTGTCGTACAAGTTGGAGTTGCCACTTGAGTTGCACAGACTACATCCCATGTTCCATGTGTCCATGTTGAGGAAGTGCCACCCAAACATCGAGTTGGTGCTACAACCAGTAGAGATTGAGTTGGAAGAAGATATGTCATATGTTGAAGGACCTATTTTAATCCTTGATAGAAGAGTGAAGAAGTTGAAGAAGAAGGATATTGTTTTGGTGAAGAGGAAGCCACATGGGAGCTTGAGGAAGGGATGTGTAGGACATATCCCTCTCTTTTGCGTAGGATTTTAGGGGTGAAATCCTTGTTATGGGTTTATGGTTGTAAGACCCCTAACCTAGCTTTTTGGGTTAATCTTATTTCCTTGGTTGATTAGATTCTTAGAACCTTAATCTAATCCCTTGATATGCTTTTATAACATGTGACAAGCTTATGCTTCTAGTTTGGTCATCTTTGGTTTATGTTTGAGCTATGTATGCTTATTTTGGACCAAGTTTCAATTTACCCATGTTTGAGGGTTATCTTGAAATTTGTCACATGTAGAGTGTGCCCTCTATGTCTTGGCATCATAATAGAGAGAAAGGAGCATAGGGGCACCTTGCTTGGACCATGGTTGATGATGTGACTTCACATGGTGAGATTAGGGTTTCCACAGTTTGCCTTGATGATGTATGTCAGCCATACTAGGGTTTGTGTGTGTTGCAACCGCAACACCAATCTTGGATGAGTGTTGTGAGTGCAAAACTTGCCCTAGGTGTTGTTTGCTTCGACCATAGTGACCTAGGTATGGTTTGGTCAATGTGGTTTGTCTTTTAGTGGAGTGCTTCAGCCTAGTTTGGCTTGATGATCTTTGTGTAGCGGTCACTACATAGTGTTCCTTGATGTGTTTTGACCGCAACAATGTGTGTAGTGAACCTAAGTTCTTACACCCCATTCCTAGCTTTGTTGGTAATCCTAGAGTTTTAATATAATCTTAATGCATGGCATACTTTTGTTAGTAATATTCTATGTCATGCTTTTTCTTAACTTTGGTAAACTTAAATACTTGTTTGGGAAACTCATAATCATGACTTAAGCATACTATAAAGATCTGATTTGGAATTAATATGGAATTAACCCATATATGTATGTAAGAAGAGAGTTAAAGACATTGGAGGAAATAATTAATAAATGACTTTTATATGTGAATATTATCAAAATGATATTTTAGGATTGTAGAGAATTTAATTATAAATCCAACAAAAAAAGAATGAACCAAATTGGAGTTAAAATGAGAGAGTTATGCCTTTTTTAGTAAACATATACAGAGCACTGCGATTGACACTGCGTCGACTCCATGACTGCGGTCGACACCGCGACCGTGACCGATGCCGTCCAGAACAACCAATCGTAAAACAATCATATCTCGAGCAATATTTATCTGTTTTCAAAGAAACAAAGTGCGTTGGAACCGCGATTCGATCCTCTATCATTCCAGATAACTTACTCTATGAGAGGGCGAATTGAATCGTACCAGTCTATACTGGGGGTTATTACTCATTTTTGTACTTGCTGTTTTATTTGGAGGATGATTTCTAGGGAGATTTTTGGGGAAGAACGTGAAGAACGGAGGAAATCCAAAAGAGTTGATATATATTTGACTTGGTAAGCAATTTTAACCATCAACTCTTCCTCCTCCTCATTTCCCCTTGCTCGAAATCCCTGGTCCAAAAAAATTGAGGTTGGATTAACCTCTGAACTTCATCTTCTACCTACAGTAGATTTCATTTAGGGTTGAAAGGAAGAAGAAGCTGCTAATTTTGCTAGAGTTCTGACATGGATTCGAGAGTTTCATAGTTGTGATGTATTTTAAGGTGTTTTTACACCTACTGACAAAAAAAGGTGTTTTTACACCTTAGGGTGAGTGGGTACTTCCTTTAAATAGTAGATTGCATGAAAATGAGTTAAATTATCAATAATCTTCAATTGTTTAGTATGCGAGTACAAACCCTAAGTTGCCTTTTTTATCTAGCTTTTGCAAGATGATATGATATGGATTATTCCTCTGTTATGATGAATTTCAGATTATGAAATCACATTAGAAATGATCGCAATCCATCTAAATGAGAATTCTTAAATTAATTGTAGAGGTTACATGATTATACTAAAATCTAAGATTTTTGACTATGACTGAAATTGTTGTATAATTGAATAAAGAAGTTTGCCTAGTTGAATCTCCTTTGTTACGAATGATTGTTTTATTTGTATGCGTATTACATATATGTCAGATAACATCTTGGATTTCATTCGATGATATCAATGTTTGTTTGATATTTTAGTAAGGAGGGTGAAACCCTAAATGAATGGAAAATTGGAGGTTTGCAATTAGACATCTTGATTCAATGTTATTGTTGATGTATGATGTGTTCAATCCTTATGCGAGTTGTGTGATAAGTGAATGAGGTAAATGAAACCCTAATGATAGGGTGTTCAGTGAAACAAGTATTGTGATATCAATGTTTCTCAATTTGAGATAACATTTCAGTTGTGGTAAATGTCATCAGATGGTTTATGAAATGAATGATTTACAAAGATGAACAAAGATACGTTGATGTGATGATTGAATTGTGAATTTAAAGAGTGAATTAGACATGTAGATGCCCTGAACACTGTAGAATCCTCACAGGATGAGGCATGTGCTATGAGGAGGAAATGGTTTCCCGACTGGAGGTAGTCCAAATCGAGGTAAGTCGGAGCACACCAGTAGAGTGCGGGGGTCTTGACCAGTAGGGCAAACTCCTTATAATTGTGTGGTACCCAACACCAACTTAGGATGCTAGTGGTACCTGTTTTATATGTTGAGTGATTAGTGGTAAGTAGGTCCACTGATGCACAATAAGCTTGAGGGCTTTGACTCACCTACTGAGTACCCAAGTTGAGAGGTGGAGTCTGAGATATCCGGTTGCTCCTATTAGCCATCGAGAGGCAGACGTGACGAGGCCTACTGCAGATGGGGTCTTACTCAAGAGATAGGCTTAGGAACCCAAGCATGCTTCTAAGCCTTATACAGTGAGATCGTAGCTTGTTGTGATTCTTTCACATGTTGTGGTACACATCATGCGGATTCTGGGCATAATAAGATGAATGAGATGTTAAATAACTGTGTGCAGTTATTAAATTATCCTTTGTATGTTTCTGAGTTATTAGTTCTCTTTGATATTAATCAAACATGTTCATATATTAATTTCACTCTTGTAGATATCTAGAGTATCCCACCATATCTATGTTTGTCAATGATTAGACTCTTTAAAGCTTACTGTTGTTATAATTGATATCAGTTGCTTGGCAATATATCTGTAATTATATAAGTGCTTTAAACTGTTTCTTTGAAGTACTCATTCACTGAGCGAGTAGGCTCACCCCGCTACTCACAATTTTGAGGGAAACCACGTGGACTTGAAGAAGGTCAAAGCATCAGAGTAGATCTACCACATGAGTTAAGTATGAGATTAGTTAAGTTCAACCGGTCCATGTCACTCTAGGTCCTTGTATAGATGTGAGAATGTTGTAAATGATGTTTTGTATCTTTGTTCCCTTAATAAGAGAGAATGTATTTGATTTTCATGCCGTATGTACATGGAAGTGTGAGAAATAGAATGAATGTATGGATGTGTATCTTTAACATTGAGATCGTGTTAGAGTAATCAAAGTTAAATTCTCTTGTAAAGTTTGTATATATAATTGGATGCGAGAAAAAAAAAGAGTTTGAAATAAAGGGGGAAAAAGTTGGGAATGACCTTTGTATTAAGTATAATCCTCAAACTTATGCTCTAATCTCATGATTAGTGGTAATTGTGGGATGTGGGCGTGACAACTTTTGGTATCAGAGCTTAGTCTGAGTCGTCAGGGACCATTAGGATAGAAAGTTAGAGTAATAAGAGTTGCAGATAGGAGGTGATGTGTCTATAGCTCTGGGAAGTCTGGGTGTTTGGATACCCTGGCCCGGTATCTAAATACTTCGATTGACCAGTATCAAGCTACTTTGTCTATTCTTCTCTGGATGCCCTGGCCAGGTATGCAGAGGAAGGATGGGCTAGAGAGAAACCCCAAAAATCTTAGGATTAGGAGACTGGAAAGGAAAGAAGGAGTAAGAGATTAAACATAGAATGTGATACAACTCTTTCTTTATATTTCTTCTTTGATTGGAGATCAATAGAAATGCTCTTATATGTATGAATTCAGATTATCAGTTTGTAGAATATATATATGGCTCTTTTATATTGTTGTGTATCATGAAGTGATTCAGTTATTGTTTATATTCTTTGTATCAAGTAGACCAGAAGTTATGTTTAAATGAGTTTTCCCTAAGTGGATATTCTTTCCACATGTTTGAGATTTATAGGAGTTGGTTAATCTTGAGTAGCTCTTGGCTTCAGGACTGTAGGTTTGGCCTCGTTCGACTGGTAGGATGTGTTACTAGGATCTAATGACTCCTATTAACAATATAATAAGAGTAGACTCTGGATAAATTAGACCCACATCATAGTGAGAATGCACATACACTAAGATGTTGAAACATATGGGAAAGATTAGAATAGATAATAATCAGTTGGAATTGATATCTGAGATCCAACTTTGGGGCCTCATATAAGAAACCCTTAATTGGGAATAAAGGAACACGACATAAGGTTCATATTAAGTTTAATGATTAGTATTATATGAACTCTAAATATGAAATATGGCAAAGATATGAGAAAAGTATGTAAGGGCCAAGATAGTAAGCATCAATCATGAGGAATGGATCATCTAATTGAGTAAAATGCTTTTATGTACTCCAAAGAAAAGGGAAAGTAGATGAAAAGAGTTAAGCATACAATAAGTATGAAGAAGTCAAGAGTCTTCAGAAGAGTTGAAATAAAGAGAATTAGATGAACATGTAAATCATAAGACTAGGATAACAAACTTAGTTGAAACAAAGAGAAATGTTAGAAATGACAAACTTGATTAAGGAATGAGGGTTATGATATAATTGAGAGCATGGAATGTATACCTTTATTATGAAGTTTAATACATTCATCCTTACTACCTTTGGATTCCAAGTCTCTATAGAACAACAAACTAGTTTCTAAAAGAAGAACAAAAGTGTAGCTTAACAAATGAATAAGTCATACAAAGGTAGACTATATTCAAGAAGGAAAATTTTGATTGAAATAGAAACTAAGTTTGACCCATGCATGAGCCGTTTGATTTGAAATGAAGGATATGTAATGTATTAAACATGAGGTGAAACTAGTAGAGAGATTATTGATTTAGAATTTCAACTCCACACTAGTAGAAGGATAAAAAGAAATATACACAACATGGTATACATGATCATGCACATGAATAAGCAACATGATCATAAGTGAAAAGTAGAAGTTAAAGATGATAGGTGGAAGAGTAGTATATGGTAAGAGGATTACGGAAAGTAAGGAAGGGTTTGAAACATAATGGAGTAATATAGATTATAAAAGAAAGAGGTTGTGAGATTCAAGCAAGTTCTAATTAGTCAATTATCCTTATTGATAACTAATTAAACATACATACAAGAAATGTATTAAGGGAATGTTTGAAGATAAGAATTATAAGTCTCAGAATCATCTTCTCTTTCATATATTACTTAATGAAAGCAATGTGGGAATGAAGTGATAAGAAAATGGATCATATATGATGCATAACCACCATGGTAGAGACATCTAGAGAATTTAATAATGACACACAATATGATGATGAAACCCTAGAAGGGTAAATTGAGAATGTAATCTATCTGAAAGGCCAAGTAAGAGAAAGGAAATTCAATTGATAAGATAAGGAAGACTTTAGTAAAACTTGTGTGATCCAAAAATTTGAATTTCAAATTAAGAGAGCAAAGTCACATCACAATAATGTCATGCTACTGATAAGGACCAAACCCTAGAATGTTTAGAGTTGTAGTAGTTCAAGGTATGTCACTAGTAATTTGTCCTTGAATACTAGCATCTCTATAAAGCAAGATCATGATATTTGCACTATGAGAAGTAAACTAGCACTGATAGTAATCCAGGGTTTAAAGGTAGATAAACAATATGGAAATGATTCAAAGTAAAGGATAAGAAATAGATTTGAAATATAAGAGGTGTAATTTGAACAAAAGGAGAAGTGCAAGATGAGCAAAGTGTAATCTAAAACATATTCTTGCAGTGATATCAAGAATGATGAATAATGTATTCTTACCTTGTATGTTTCAATTTTAGGGATGTTTATTCTATATGATCAAAATGAGAAGGATAAGTAACAAGAAGTAAGTAGTAATGAATAAGGAGATAAGAGATAGCAATGGCTTTCAGTAATACATGAATGTGTTTTTAGAAGTGTAATTTGTTGAAGGTATAATGAGGGATGTAAATTGGTTCTACATATGATTTCAATGTACATGTGCAAGCAATATGTTAATTAAAGGTGTCTGATAGTTGTAGTCATTCATACCAGTAATCCATCTTAGTATTGTACAATTGTGGTATGGTGATATGGGTTGAATGATGATGGAACAAATGGAAGGTCACCCATAATAAGGTAGTCTTACCTATTCACTCATATGAATGGAAGGGATGATAAACATATTGTATTGATATGTAACCCTAATGAGGTATAGCTTTTTATACCTAGATTTAATATAACTAAGTTATGGTAATTGGGTATGAATAGTCCTTGAATGACTAATACAATCATGGAGTACTCTGTTACTGTTGTAGAAACTCTAGTATGCTATAACCCGATGGTTACACCTTGATTTATGTGTGGGCGCATACTTGATAATAGTATGGAATGTGATGGTGATGCTTCAACTAATGCATCCATGATCCAATGTGGATGCCGTGAGTAAGGGTTTGGGTATAAGTGATGTTTAGTAACATTAATATAATTTATCTTGTTAAACCTAACTCTAATACAAATAGATAAAGATGAGTATTCATTTTTAACATTCTTATATGATAGAATTATGGTGGAATAACATCCTTAATATGATCAATATCTTAATATGTTAAGTGGTGGTTATCATAGCCACATGGTTGATACTTTCTTATGCTAAACATATGCATTATGAATATGATGAGGGTTAATCATATCTAGATTCCTTGCATGTTGATGTAATAAAGGAATGTTCTTAATGTTAATATAACCATGCTATGATTGTTTATGAATATCTCCAAGCTAATTAATGCAATATCGTGTTGATTCAGTGTATTATATGTAAGTAATGTAGTTGAGCCAAGTTATAAGGCATGCAAAGATAACGATGATCTAGCAGATAATACTATGATGGTCTTAATGACCTTTGGGCATGGTTGAGCGCAGGATGAGGTGTAATCCTCTTGCGTTGATAAGGGTTGATGCCCTGTGATATTATGAAAATGATTTATATCTTGTGATAGTATGATGAATAGTGTGGTCTCATGAATGGCAAGTGAATAGTACCTTGTGATGATGAGATAAGAAATTATGTTTCACACATTTTATATATTTTAAAAGTTGTGATTTGAAGAGGAACAAATGACTCAATGTTGAAAATAAAATTCTAGACCGTAGTATTCGAAAGCTTAAAAGGAGAGAGATACCCCTAGTAAAGGTTTTTTAGAGGAATCATGTATAGAAGAAGTTACTTGGAAAGTAGAATTGGAGATGTGTAATAAGTATCTTTTCCTCTTTTAGAAATTTTGAGACAAAATTTTTATTAGAAGGGGAGAATTCGTATAACCCGTTCCTAGCTTTGTTGGTAATCCTAGAGTTTTAAGATAATATTAATGCTTGGCATACTTTTTTTAGTAATATTCAATGTTATCCTTTTTCTTAACTTTGGTAACCTTAAATACTTGTTTGGGAAACTCATAATCATGACTTAAGCATACTATAAAGATCTGAGTTGGAATTAATATGGCATTAACCCATATATGTATGCAAGAAGAGAGTTAATGATATTGGAGGAAATAATTAATAAATGATTTTTTATTTGTGAATATTATCAAAATGATATTTTAGTATTTTATAGAATTTAATTATGAATCCAACAAAAAAAGAATGAACCAAATCAGAGTTAAAATGAGAGAGTTATGCTTTTTTTAGTAAACATATACAGAGCACCGTGACCGACGCTGTGTCGACACCGTGACCCACAATGCTAGTAATGTGACCATGATGCTGCATCGACACCGTGACCCGCGATGCTAGCACCGTGACTGCGATTCTGCTCGACACTGTGACCACGACCGACGCCACCCAGAACAGTCAATCGTAAAACGATTATATCTCAACCAATACTTATCCATTTTCAACAAAACAAAGTGCGTTGGAACCGAGATTCGATCCTCGATCATTCCAGATATCTTTCTATATGAGAGGGCGACCTGGAAGATGATTTCTAGAGCAATTTTTGTAGAATAATGTGAAGAACATCGGAAATCCAAAAGAGTTGCTATAGATTTGACTTGGTAAGTAGTTTTAACTGTCAATTCTTCCTCCTCCTCATTTCCCCTTGCTCAGAATCACTGGTCCAACAAATTTGAGGTTGGATTAACCTCTGACCTTTGTCATCTACCTACAATAGATCTCATTTAGGGTTGAAAGGAAGAAGAAACTACTAATTTTTCTAGAGTTCTGACATGGATTCGAGAGTTTCAGAGACGTGTTGTGTTTTTAAGGTGTTTTCACACCTTAGGGTGAGTGGGTACTTCCTTTAAATAGTAGATTGCACAAAAATGAGTCAAATTATCAATAATCTTCAATTGTTTAGTATGCCAGTACAAACCCTAAGTTGCCTTTTTTTGATCTAGCTTTTGCAAGATGATATGATATAGATTATTCCTCTTTTATGATGAATTTTAGATTATGAAATCACATTAAAAATGATCGCAATACATCTAAATGAGAATTCTTAAATTAATTTTAGAGGTTACATGATTATACTAAAATCTAAGATTTTTGGCTATGGCTGAAATTGTTGTATAATTGAATAAAGAAGTTTGCCTATTTGAATCTCCTTTGTTATAAATGATTGTTTTATTTATATGTGTATTACATATATGTCAAATAACGCCCTAGATTTCATTTGATGATATCAATGTTTGTTTGATATATCAGTAAGGAGGGTGAAACCCTAAATGAATGGAAAGTTGGAGGTTTGCAATTAGACATCTTGATTCAATGTTATTTTTTGATGTATGATGTGTTCAATCCTTATGTGAGTTGTGTGATAAGTGAATGAGGTAAATGAAACCCTAATGATAGGGTGTTCAGTGAAACAAGTATTGTGATATCAATGTTTCTCAATTTGAGATAATAGTTTAGTTGTGGTAAATGTTATCAGATGGTTTATGAAATGAACAATTTACAAAGATGAACAAAGATATGTTGATGTGATGATTGAATTGTGAATTTAAAGAGTGAATTAGACATGTATATGCCCTGAACACTATAGAATCTTCACTGGATGAGGCCTGCGTTGTGAGGAGGAAATGGTTTCTTGACTGGAGGTAGTCCAAATCGAGGTAAGCCGGAACGCACCAGTAGGGTGCGAGGGTCTTGACCAGTAGGACAGACTCCTTACAATTGTGTGGTACCCAAAACCAACCTAGGATGTTGGTGGTACCTATGTTACATGTTGAGTGATCAGTGGTAAGTAGATCCACTGATGAACAATAAGCCTAAGGGCTTTGACTCACCACCTGAGTACCTGGGTTGAGAGGTGGAGTCTAAGATATCTGGTCACTCCTATTAGTTGCCAAGAGGTAGACATGTCGAGACCCACTACAGACGAGGTCTTACTCAAGAGATAGGCTTAGGAACCCAGGCATGCTTCTAAGCCTTGTACAGTGAGATCATAGCTTGTTGTGATTCTTTCACATGTTGTGGTACACCTCATGTGGGTTCAGGGCATAATAAGATGAATGAGAGGCTAAATAAGTGTGTGCAGTTATTCAATTATCCTGTGTATGTTTCTGAGTTATTAGTTCTCTTTGAGATTAATCAAGCATGTTCATATATTGATTTCACTGTTGTAGATATCTAGAGTATCCTACCATATCTATGTGTGTCAATGATTAGACTCTTTAAAGCTTATTGTTGTTATAACTGATATCAGTTGCTTGTCAATATATCTGTAATTATATAAGTGCATTAAATTGTTTCTTTGAAGTACTCATTCAATGAGCGAGTAGGTTCACCCCTCTACTCACAATTTTTAGGGAAACCACATGGACTTGAAGAAGGTCAAAGCCTAATAGTAGATCTACCACATGAGTTAAGTATGAGATTAGTTAAGTTCAGTCGGTCCCTATCACTCGAGGTCCTTGTATAGATGTGAGAGAGTTGTAAATGATATTTTGTATCTTTGTTCCCTTAATAAGAGAGAATGTATTTGATTGTCATGACGTATGTACATGGAAGTGTGAGAAACAGAATGAATGTATGGATGTGTAACATTAACATGGAGATCATGTTAGAGTAATCAAATTTAAATTCTCTTGTAAAGTTTGTTTATGTAATTGGGTGCGAGAAAACAAAGAGTTTGAAATAAAGGGGAAAATAGTTGGGAATGAGCTTTGTATTAAGTATAGTCCTCAAACTTATGCCCTAATCTCATGATTAGTGGTAATCGTGGGATGCGGGCGTGACATAAGTGGTCTCTACACCACCTAGGTTGTATCACCATTCAATACATGCATGTTTTAAGTGGTTTCATGGTTGTTTCCTTAGTGGACAAGTGTCCTTTTGGTGCTCTCTTGTGTTGACACCTCATAACCCCCTTACTTCCCTCCTACCTTGTGTATATAACCCCTCTCCTTCACATGCAAGTATCCTTTGCAGCTCTACTCTTTCTCTTCTTCCTTGTGTTCGTCTTTGGAGCTTTGTGGAGCAAAAGAGGATTGATCTTGGAGCTTTGGTGGCTGACCAACCTTACGTGTGGTGACCTTAAACTTGATCATCTTCCTTGTAGTGATCTTTGATGATCTTCTTTCTTGGTAAGTTGTAATCTCTCCTTGGTCATGTTTCTTTTGGATCTCTACCCTACCCTCTTCTCTTTTCTTGGCCATGAGACTATGCTTTGAACATGGTGTCTATCTTCAGTATCTTCTTTTTGCAAAGGTCATATGCTATGGTTCGACCATGGTGGTACCAATGTGAAAAGAAGCTTTCTTTTTTCTCCTCTCTTTTTCATCTAGGGTTTGATTTTTCTCCATCTTGAGCTCTCCTTTGACCTTGGTATGTTTTCTTCTTCTTGAGGTGACCTTGTAGCCAAGGAGTTGCTCTTAGTTGGAGTTTCTTCTTCCCTCTTGAAGCATGTGGCTTTGGATCTTGGTTCTCTACATAAGGTGGGTTATATAACTCTTCTCCCTACTATTATTGCACCATATTCTTGCATGCATGTTGTTGTTTACATCTCTAAAACATGATATTGATATATTAGTTGAAATTACCAAAATCTTGGGTTTAAGATTTTGTAGTATTCTCAAGTAGATTGCTCTTTCTCCTAAACCCTAATCTGTGTACCCGATTTTGTGGTGATTGTGGAATGGATAGTTTTTTGTTGCTTTTGATTAAAGATTTCTATCAACATGCATATGGTTCAAGTATATTTTAGTAGTATGATATTTTAGTTCTATTTTTCATGTGTTGAACATCAGTTTTATCTCTCTTAACAAGGCTCTCTCATGATGATTTCTATGACACATGTTTTAGGGTTCTGGTGATAATCTTGCATGGAGTTTTCCTCTTAGATGATGCTTAGTGTCTTTGATGTTTACCATATGTTTTGATCATGGTTTGTCTTTGTTTTGAGGATGGTTATGTGTTTTTGAGTTAGCTTGACCTTGTTGGTCGCTACAACTTTGATCTTGTTTCAGTTGACAAACCTTGATCTTGGTTGATGGTCGGTATGCTATGTGTTTGTTTCGGTCAAAGCATCTTGGATGGATGTTGATCGCTACTCTTGGTGGGTTGGTGCATTGTTTTTGAAGTGGTTTGAGGTGTTACGATCGCTACACATGACCAAGGTTGTGTAGCGGTCGCAACACTTGTTTGTGATGATTTTGATGTCATGTGTGATCGCTACATATGGGTAACTTCTTGTTAGTGGTCGCTACATCATACCTAGTTGGTTGCAACACCTTGATTTGATGGTTTTGTTTCACTTGCATAACTACTTATGGTCTCTACACCTAACCCTAGGTGAGTCGCAGCACATGGTCTCTACCCTCACTCATTAAGGGAGGTCACTACACTTTGTTGAGTTTCGTCGCTACATCTACTCCCTATCGGTCGCAACACTAAGTTTTTTGTCACTGCATGAAGATGTGAAGATGAATACTTAATCATAATCAATAGTTCTTAACCTTGATACACTCCAAACATACGGGAGATGATGAAAACTAGGGTTTGGTGATTGGGTGATACTATGGAATCCCTAATCGGCTATACATGAAACCCTAACCCTAGTTTTGGAACATATGATGTATTTTATGATATTGCTTGAAGTAATTAGCATGAGATGATATTTTTCTCTCTCCTACTTGTGCAACTCTAACCTTACAGGTGTAATGAATGTCACATCTAGTGAATGATATGGTGTGTTGATATCTCACAGGGTGATGTTGTGAGCCTTTTAAGGCGTGATGAAATAATGATGATGTGACATGGGTCTTATGACCAAGTGAAGGCTCAATTCCTATTGTGAGGTGATATCCTCTAGTGATGATATGATGGATTACTATCCCCTAGTGATGTGATAATGTTGATATCCTTGAATGGCAATGATATCAGGTGATGATGTGACAAGTTTATACTCATACCTTTCATATCTTCCAGAGTTGTAACATACCCTTATCTTTGTAGTGTTTGTTTATGTTTTGTACATTGTAACTTGATTGATGCTAAAAGACACTCGATTGGATTAACTAATCAAGTGAAATCCTAATCATGTATATGTCATGTGCCATAGATCCATTCCAGTCTAGAACTTGTTGGGTGGTGAAATGAGTCATTTCTACGGGAAACTCAGAGCGCATATTTTTGAATATGCGGGGGTGCAAGTTGAGTATCTCCTTGCAACCAAAATTATAGATTTGGGAGGATGGATACAGTCCTACCTGCCCCTTTGAGTGAGATAGTCATGCATGAGTTGTTCTCCAATTTCTGATATGTGATAGGCAGCAGTACAATTGTATTTACACCTCTTTTTAGAATGGCCATGTGTGATCCTGTTCTCTAGCGTCATGTCATGTAACAAGGTGGGCTAGGTATTTATCAGCGAGAATATATTTCATTGTTACAGTTGACTATTATGTCTCTATAGTGTTTCTTTTGTACTAATCAAGAGGTGTTGGTGAGATCATGGATTTTGGCTCTTGCATTGATCTTGTATGGCACCAATTTCGAATTCGCTGTGGTGGGTTGGATTTGAGTGGTATGCCTTAAATCCTCAGGGCAAATAAAAGATGTAATACAACCATGCAGAATTGATGCTTAGGATCAAATATGATTCACATGGATATATCTTAGGGTTTAGGTCAACATGATCATTATATTTGACATATATCTTCTTAACATGCATGAAGTCCAAGATTAGGTTACAACTATCTTGCTTATCATATTGTTATGGTTTATTGATTTATGACATTGTTAACATCATGTGTATCCATAATTAGTATTAATATGTGAGTGACTCATATTATGTGCATTAGATATTCATTAGGGTTTGAACATATGAATTATTCCTTAGATGACAATTATATGTTCATTAGTATATAAACAAACATGTTAGGGTTACAACTATCACTAATTTGGTCCAAACTAAGGATCCAACCACAACAACCTCCTAACTTGGGTGCTAGGGTTCCTAGAGTAGATAGATTTCAAGATGGCATAGGTCTCCATCCCCTTAAAGAGGATTTCGTTCTCGAAATCTAACCACCCAAACATCACCAACCAAATATACTCCACCCCTTAAAAGGTTTGACCTATCAAGACAAACTAACTAGAGGTTAAGGCTTAAACTAACAAACCATGTATAAGATCCATCACGCTTCCACTACATACTCTGATGGCTTACTAAACACCAAGCCCCAAAGTCTAGGTTCTTAAGCATATACTATCCAAACATGTGGTCCTACAGGACATAAGGTAACTATATAGGGTATTCATCCTCAAAAACAAGTCACAACACCTGAAATACTATGTCATCGCATAGGGGATCCAAAGATGTTCAACATAGAGGTCTAAGGTTACTATTGCCTAAAAGCATACTATTTCAGACAATCCATATCAGCTCAGGACAGGACGGTATCATATGGATCTGGGAGTCCTCATAAACCAAGCTAGTGGTGCGGAGGAAAATCTTACCAGCCCCCAGAACCTGATCCTTTCTAGACACCTTTGCTTCAACTTCATTCCCTATTAGTAGCCTAAAGGAAAACCTAAACAACATCAAGTTACTACGGTTACTTACATATTTTAATTGTAAATATTTTAGGGGGTTTAATCAACATGATTCTAATGTGAAACTCATCAGATCCTAAATTAACCTTTCATAATTCCAAGGGTTGCATAGATAAATTCTAGGGCAAACATGTCACTTAAAGGGGAACTATATAAGACAAGGTTACTAACTAGGGAGACAAAATTGAAATAGTTAGATTCCGACTACCATGGGCTCGGATACCATGATGTAAAAGATTGAAATCACCCCTTTACTAAAAATTTGAACAATCAAACCTCCATTCCCAACATACTCAAAAGGTATGTTGAAATGGGTGTAAAATTTTCAAATCATTTTTATATGGTATACAAAAGACCAAAGAGTATTGCATCATAATATAATTTTATGACTATATTCAATTTTATATATGTGTACATCATCATTCTCCCATAAAGGGTTTACGACAACAAAAGGATCTAGATGGAGGGAAGTCTAAACTACTTCAAGTCTTGTCTCCAAAGCAACATCTCCAAGATCTAGGTCCATGACAACAGTTGAGTTCTCCTTGATCTTGTTCAACTCCTTGATCTAACCTTGGGTGGTTGGGAAAGCACCCAACAAAAGGGGGAAAACAAGGTTTGTGTCAGAGATAATGAATAAGAAACAAGATAAAAACAATAATACAACTTAAGGTTATAGAATCATCATAAGATGAGAGTCCCAAGAGAATGAGACATAAATAAATAGATTCTTGCCATAACAAATAAATAGTAGCATACATGATATTAATTAGACTACATTAACTAAGTAGGGTCAAGGCACCTACCAGACCTCAACCAAATAGATGAGGGGAGAGTAATCACATTCCCAGTCACCTATTAAATATTTTATATTAGGAAGAAATAACACATTCCCTAGGGGGAGAGTAAACACATTCCTTAGGGAAAAATAACACATGCCCTAAACTATGGGTGGTTGTACATAAGTACCACTACTATAGCTAAATAGCCAAATAAACCATCATGCTCAAGAAATAGAAAAGTGGCAAGATAAATCATCATATAATTTCAACATGGAAGTGGGGTTCCAAGACCCAAGAAATCAATAAAAAAATTGATTTTGAGGCAAATATATCAATGAAAACAATAATAGGATAATTAGGGTTCAATCAATGCCTCAAAAGGAATTTAGGGTTTGGATCACAAATTTCCCAACTTAAGGGGTAAGGAATGCACATACGTCTCATATTGAATTCAATTATAAACTTTCACCACTTTTAGATGATCCAAGATCCACCCTTCCTATTTTCAATGTATTAACATGTATTAGGGTTTTACATTTGCATAAAGGTAAAGAAACCCTAACTTTTGAACTTTTCACACAAAACTCCGATTTAGACTCTGAAAGCATCACCATTGATATATTTAGATTCTCCTAATAAAGAAAATATATAATTTTGTCTATTTTGGAGTTATGAGAATTAAAGTGTATTTTTTGGTGATTTTAATCTATTAAATTCATTTTTAGAAAACACCTTTCAATAAAACTCAAAATCAAGTCTCAAAAACATTTTTATTAGAAATCTTACATTTTTCTTATTTCAAAACATATTTTCATATAATTTTTGGACAATGGAGTAAAAAGATACGATTTTTGAATACTGACCAACCACATATTGATATGTCATCAAAAATAAGCAAGAAAGGTGATTTGAGAGAGAGGAAAAGAGGAACCGTGCTGAGTTGGCCCAGCCATTACTAGATAACTCTCCCCGGCCCACTAACAACTAGGCAACCTGCTTCAGTGCGGAAAGAAGAACATTAGAGCATGAAAAAACAAAATTACCCTTGGATGAAAAATGAACCAAAAGAGGGAAGCAGAAGGGTAGAAAGGGAAGTGACTGCAATTGTTCTTCTCCCCCAACCCTTGCACGCCATGGGAGTAGTGATTTGGGGAAAACCGCGGTACTCAGCGTCTTCACGAAGAAAAGATGACGAAACCAAGTTTAGTATTTGTATAACTTACCGCACATGCCAATTGGGATGTTGGTGATGTCAAAATGCATGGGGTAGCATCACAAGCTCTGTGCTAAACCAGATCATCGGTGGCCACTTTGCTAGAAAGAGAGAAATTGAGATGAGAGAGAAGTAGCATGGGGCCATACGAAGGCCAAGATGCTGATATATATAGGTTTGCGTGTGTGCTAGGGCATCTAGAGTAGGTAGCTTCATGAATATAGAGATGAAAATTGTGTGTTTCTCCTATCCACATCAAAAATCCACAAATTAGGGCACAGTTTGTGCGAAATCTAAAAAGGAAACCAAAGGCGAAGAAATCGTGCGATTTGCTCAAGAAACGAGGAAGAAATTCGCAAAATAAAAACAACCAAATTGGCTGCTTATTTCCTTCTATGGACTGAGCTTGATGATGACTCACAAACCGTCAGGTCAAGATCCAACGGTCGAAGGCCCGTGTGACACATTAAATTAAAAATCCTTATCCAAATCGAAATCAAATAAAGTGTTGCATTAACTTTATTTCTCTTTTTCTCTCCTCTTGTTTGAGGGTGCAAACGAATCCTAAATTAAATGAAAATTGACATCTAGCCTATTTTTGATATGAGGAATTTGAATATATAATTAAATTTGAATTTTGAGAACTTTTAATGTGTTAAATAAATCAAAATTTATTTTCTCTTTCCTCTTTCATTAATGGTTATAAGATTCTCCAAATTTGATGAAACTTCACCCACAAGTCACATTAAGTGCCTTGGATACAAATTTTCCATCATTTTAACATGTTGGAGTTTTTGTATAATTATTTAATATTTTTAAGGTTCTACACACTTTCTCTCTCCTAATTCACATATATATTAAAGATTATCCAAATTATATGAAAATTCACCCAAAGGCTATTTTTAATGTGTAGATCACAAATCTAAGATTATTTTCCACTTTTAGAGTCATTGAGTATTTTGTTTAATATTTTGAGAAAAACTCAACTTTTCTTTTCAAAATAAAAGAGATATAATTATTATTGTCCCAAAATTATGAAACTTGGCCTCCAAGCCAAACCAGACCCAAGAAAAACTAATCTCAACTTATCTTTAACCAATTAGTGTTCCTTTTATGAATTTTAGCCCTTTCACCATTATTCCCAATACCACATTAACATATTTAAGGCAACATTATTCATTCCTTTTTCTCTTCCTTGCTCCATAAGGCTAAGGAATGATCTAGAACAAATATATTTTATTAGTATGCCACATGAGTAGTAAATTTTTATATTAGACCCTTATTAAAAATATTCACTGAGGTATTTGTGTATAAACTCATATGTTGGCAATAATAATGAACAAATGTTCACCAAACTATTATTTCCACAAATTAAACTTAAAGGCCAAAAAGGATAGAAATGAAAGGAAAAGCTTAGAAAGAGGGCCAAAAGACAAAATTTCCAAGATTTGATATGTTACAAGTGATACATGTACATCTTTTGGCATGAGATATGTAATATAGGTGGCTTCCTGTGGACTCAGATGTAGTAAGTTTCGAATTTTTTACTTATGTGAAATCAGTTTTAATTTCATGTGTTTTCCGATAACCTAGTTGAGTAGTAATAGTTCTGCATTTTGTTTTGTGTAATCTCATTTTGTGTTGCGATGGGCGTCATAGTATATGATTAACCATTATCACTTACTCGCATTCGGGTCAGGTTCAACCAAGATGAGTGAATTAGGGTTATAGAATAACATCAAAGATAAACTCTAATTATTAGCATCTCCATCACTTATGAAAGCATAAGATCAAACATCATCATTGACCATAGAGTTAGGGTACTTGATTGACCACCTAGGTCAGGGAAACATAGCTACCAACATGGATCAAACTTCATTGACCGCCAAGGTCAGAGGAGTCATCAACCGCCAAGAATCAAGAAGGTTGGCTACTACTAGGGTTACCACTCTTGGCAACCACTAGGGTTACCAAGACTCAATGACCACCAAAGATCCATAACTTCAATGACCACTAAGAGTCCAAAACATCATAGACCGCTAGGGTTAGGTCACTTTGGTGACCACTAGGGCTACCAAACATAGTGACCACTCAAGATCAAAAATTCTTGGTGACCATCAAGGTTCACAAAATTTGCCCACTGATTAAGAATTCAAAACTTAGCAACCACTAGTTCCATAATCTTGGCGACCACTCATGGTGTCAACATCTTAGTGATCAATCAAGGAAATCAAAACATTGGTGACCACATAACATCAAGGTCTCATCGACCACATAAGGGAAATCTTGGTTGTAACATCCCTAACCTGGGTTATGTCTTAACCCTAGATGTTTTGCTTAAATGAGGTTGATTATATGCTTGCTCATATCTTTTGAAAAGTAATTAAGGCTCAAAAGGATCTTATATTTCAATTTTATTCCTTTTTGAATAATGTTGAAACAATGTTTTACTTGTTTTGGACTAAAAAGCAAACTACCCAAGTTGAGGGGTTAAATTGCAAATTTTACATGATAAAATGTTCCTTATGTGTTGAAGCATCACGAGAATGAGTATAATGCAGTGGTATGGCTTCCACAAGCTTGAGCACCAAGAAAGAGTTGATTAAGCAATGTTTGTGCATTAAAACCTAGTTTTGGTGAAATGTGCAATTTGCCCAAAACCCAAGGTTCAATATGAAAATTACCACTTCAAGAGAGTCCCTAATGATTCTTGGCATCATGTAGAGAAAATAAAATGAGAGGGGTGTATCATTTGTATCACTTTGAAGGAGAGAGAATCTTAATATTAAAATAATCAAGATTTAAGCATAATTGAAACCCTAATTCAAATTAATTCAAAAATAAATATAATAATTGAAGTACCTTCAACCAAAAACGAAATGGTTGAATTTTCATAAGTATGAACGTCCTTGTTCCTTTCAAAGTCACGAAAATATCTCAAAGTGAGTGGAGATCCCACTCACATTAGTTAACTAAAAAGTAATATCCACTAAATATGGGATATTATTATTATAAGGGTTAAGGTGCTTAATTTGCTTTTCCTTTAATTCAAGGATAATGAAGAGGAATATAAGGAAAAGGGAGGTGCCTTCGTATACAAGGGAGAGAGGAGAGTATGTGGCACTTTTTGGGGAGTTGAAGGATTGCTTTTCAACTTTCTCTCTCCTTGAAATTCCTTTATAAAAACTTCATTTTTCACTCAACCAAAGACTCTTTTTCGGATTTTCTTTCACTCTTTGTTTGCAAAACGACCAAGGGAGCTATTAGAAATAGGAGGACGACCCCCAACCTGTAGGTAAGCTCCATGATCTCCTTTCACCTTGATTTCATGGTGAAAATCACAAATCAATGCTTGATTTCTTTTCTTCAATCAATCTTCAATTCTAGCCAATCCTTTTCACTCAAAAGCTTGAGAAACGAACCTTCTGGAGTGAGAAAGCTTCAACCACCATTAGGAACATGAAGCGTGAAGCTTGGATTCCATTTTGAAGGCGGGTTATATAACTTAAACCCTTGAACATTGTTATTGATTTCATATTTTTATCAATTGTTGATTTCTTCTTTATTTCTGAAATTTTAATTTGGTTGATTGATGAAATCACCATGGAAATCACAGAAAGTTTCATGGGTTTGCAGCTTGAAGATGATGATGTCATCTCAAGCACACACCTCAATCAATATCCTAGGCAAACAGTTTCAAAAATTGGGACCAATCGGTTTCAATTGAATTGGTCTAACGGTTTCATCAAACCGTTTGAAACCAAACGGTTTCAAACCGTTTGGAGTGGTTGACCATAGTTGACCGTTTGGAGGTATAAGATGATGTAATTGGATGATTGATCCAATGGTTTCTTTTGATTTTATCTCATTGGTTTCAAATATAATTGAATCATCAATTGAAAACCCTAATCTAATCGGGTTGAAGAATTAAAACCCTAATCAATTGGTTGATTGAGAACCTAATTGGTCCATTCGGTTTCAAGGACATTTGGACCAAACGATCTTGAGACCGTTTGAGTCCAAATGTTCTTGAAACCGTTTGGCATCAAATGGTCTCAAACCGTTTGGAGGTCCAATCAGTTTCTAAGTTGAGTCAACCAACCGGTTTTAAAAGTGGATAGGTCCATTCAATTTCAAGTATAATTGCTTAAACGATTTTTAGGGCTAAGTGCCCAAATGGTTTCAAACCGTTTGGAGGGTTGAAGAGTTAAATCAATTGAAGGATGAATGGGTTCATGAATGAATAAAGAACTAATGGTTACAATTGAATGATCAAATTGATGGATAGTTCAATGTTGAAACCCTGAATCGAATTAATTTGAAGAGAACCCTAACCAATCCTTTCGATTTTCAAGATGGTTTGGACCAAACGGTCTTGAGACCATTTGATTCCAAACGGTCTTGAAACCGTTTGGAATCAAACAGTTTCAAAACCGTTTGATGGTTTAATGGGTCAAACCGATTGAAGTTTTCAAAGGTCAAAAATCGATTGAAGTTCAATATACCCTAAATCGGTTGGAGATTTAAGGTGAAGATAGATCAATTGATTTCTTGATTGATGATGATAATTATCAAACATATGTACAATGGTTGTATTCCTAAGGTACTTAATGAGTAAGAATATTTAAAGGGGTTAACCTTTGGTACTTATGGAAACAATGACTCAATATACAATGCTAACCCTATATGTATGAATTTGAATATAGGATTGATTCAATCTATTCAAGATCGGAGTAATGAACATCCTAGAGAGGATAAGAGAGAGATTTACATACATGTATAGTGATCATGTAATAATTAAGCCCTAACACATTCAAAATGAATGGGATACCTAATTAGGGTATGATCCTTGATGAAGAGATCATAAAATCCTAATTGAGGTGATTGATGAACTCAAACCCTAATTTAGGGCAATTCTGAGTGAAACCCTAATCTAGGGGGATGATGTGATTATAATTTGGGTATTGGGATATGAGAAACCCTAATTTGAAGAGAATAGTACATCCTAACCTTGATTTAGTTAATGGATGTGAGAAATCCTAATTGGAATGAATAGTAAACCCTAATTGAGGAGGAATCCTAATTGAGATGAATTTGGGAGATCCTAACCCTAATAAAGGAATAGTGATGCTACCCTTGTATTGCATGGTGTTGAATTATATAATTGCTATCATGTGTACTAACCATGCATGTTTCATGAAATGATAAGCATAGTAAGGTATGAGCTATGATATTTCATTTATTACTTTATGGGCCTTGTTAGCCATAAAATACTTTGTTGCCTAGTGAGAGGTAACAAGAGATGAAATGGGCCTTGTGAGCCATGTGAGATACTTATTATACAAGTATCATGTTTACTTTGGTCAGATGACCTGAAAGTATTAGTTACCTGATAAGTAGTAACAACTGTTCTATGTTGAACTGAGGGTTGGAATACCCATTTTCTATAATCATGGTAATGAGTTTGTGAAAGATTGAGAATGTGAAAAACCACTAGGGGGGTGAATAGGGTTTTATGATTATTTTAAAATAATTTAACTCAAAGAAAGCAACTACAAAAAGATTTGACAAGGGGACAAGGATTTAGAGTGATTCCAACCTTAGCAAATACTAAGGCAGTCAATCCACTACCCGGTTGCTTACCCAACCAAGATTTTGAAAGTATTTAATTTTATTAACTCACAAGGATGTTTCATAAAATTACAACACTTTCACCAAACCCTTCATACAACCTTCACCTAGAAGTAGTCTCACCAACCTCGAAGCAGCCTTCCTTGAAGTAACCTCAAGCTCCCCCTTGAAGTAGCCTTCCTCTTGAAGTAGCTTCCCGTTGAAACAACCTTCTTGAAGTAGTCAAAAGTCCACCTTCTCCACCTAGAAGAACTTTCTCCAATCCACAGCCTCCAACCCTAGGAGTAGCAAGGAGAATACAAACAATATAAAGGAACAAGAAGGAAGAATAGAAATTACAATACTGTTGTAGCACAAGGCTTGATTTCCTATATCAAGCGTTTTGATCTCCTAACCAATGTATATAGAAGTGTTGGTGTAGTGGGTAGGAGATGCTAGCCTATAGGACACGAATTAGGAGAAATGGAAATGAATAGCCAATGTTTGGATTTGCTCAATTGCTTCACAAGAATGAATAGCCAATTGCAAGTATATGCTCAAGTGTTGCACAAGTGTGCTTTGGGTGTCCTATGGCTTGTCCTATTTATAGGAATGGCCTATGGATGCTTAAGGACGTTCTAGACACTTTCTAGGGGGTTCTTAGTGCTCAACTAGCTGTTAGGTATCCATTAGTTGCTTTAGCAACGGCTAGTTAATTAATCCTGAAAAGTGCAGATAGAACTCTTCTCGGTTGACAAATTGTCGATCGAGAGTCCTTCTCGGTTGAGGATTTGTCGACCGAGGGATGTCCTGGAGAAAGTGTTTACAACGTTCATTTCCAACTCCCAACTACTTTGTCTGCTGGGTCTAATGGCTACATGGGTCATTCTCGGTCGAGGAATTTGTCGACTGAGAGTGTCTCGGTCGAGTAGTTTGTCGACTAAGAATGACCCTGTTTCAATGTTTTGAACTAGATACTAAGTATGTGTATGAGCGTGCAGATGTGACACTATTATAGGGAATGACCAATCTAAGTGTTGTGATTGGCTAGGGAAGATCTAACGCTTGATTTACATGATGTCTAAGTACTTATACATTATATACTTGTACAAGTTTTTTACATTTGATTACAATCGTGAAATTAACACATTGTGAGCATTTAGATCTTCCAAAGTTGTGTCATCCACCTAGTTCCTGCAACACTCAAGTAGCACATTAGATCCACAAGAATGAAATGTTTGTCATCATCAAAACAAAGGGATTATAATAATGTCCAATTTAGCCAACAGAATGCTCATGATGAGATGAGGAACTGAGATCCCAATATGTTCTTAAAGTTAAACAAAACCTGGTGAAAGTATTACACTCTTTTTACAGCATCTATTATAATAATTGTTGTTTGAAAACACGATTGATGCTAAAAGAATATGATAATGCACTTAATTAATCAAGTGATATCATATAATGTAGTTGCCCTGACCACAGATCCATCATCGTCAGAATTTGCTGAATGGTGAAACGAGTTTAACTCAGTGTGCATATTTTTGAATATGTGGGGGTAATTGGGCAATTATATCCTTATGCCCCATACGAATGGATGCAGGCTATCTCCTATGTATGGGATTGGTTTCGGACCATACCCCAATAAGAGTATGGCTATGTGCCATGACTCCATGATATGATACCAGGCATTGGCTACGGGCCATAACCCTGAAGAGAGTATATGTTGTGGGCTATAACTCTATAGTGAACATGCCATTATACCTGGTAGGCTATTTTGTAGTTTGACACGTGTTGTCTCTGCCAGATAATCTCATACTGACTGATAAGGATGAGGTCTTGGAGTCCGTCTCTTCCATTGACCTTGTATGGTACTAATGCTTTACGTAATCGTGGTCGGTTAGAGTATGAATGGTATACTTCATCTCTTTAGGGAATTAATTCAGAATGTTTGTAAAACGTAATCAGCCATGTATCGTATTTGTTTAAGGTTGAAACACGAGAATCATTGGCTGATGTTACCCTGCTTAGCATATCCTAGAAGGATAAATGTTATACATGTGCTTTAATTCCTTACTGGATAAACGATATGTTATTTTATCAAGTTATAGCTGAAATGCTTTGAATAAGAATACTGCTCTAATCTATTTAGACGTTAATCTATCTTTTGTTGAATATATAATTCATATGCATAGTTTTATTCAATTAAATTGCAATAATAATGTTTTGGCGGAGAGTTATATCTCTCGATGGGGCAATTTACAATTGCCTCACCCCTGTAGGATCCAACTTTTTAGGTGGACGCGGATGAGGGAGCAGAAACCCTAGAGCAGGGGAAGAGCAGCAACAACAGTAGTAGAGAACAGCAGTGATTCTTCATGTGGAGTCATTGACTGTCATGTTTTATGTATGTGTAAATAGAGTCCTATGTGTCATATCTGTACTCTCAGGTCCTCGGAGTCAGTAGTTAGTTTAATGAAACGATCTGATATTTTGGCTTGATGCCTCAATGTTTTTTATACTGCCTATATATAGTTCTAACAGGGCAGTTGATGCTTGTAACCCTCGAGAAGGGATGATACAAAGTATGTACTGTTGAATCAGAATGTGAATGTAATACTTTGGTTCTTGATGAAAGAGTTTTCCTATATGTGAATCTCTTTGTAAAACAGTTTTAATTTTTAGTGATTTTCAGTAATCCGCTACTAACAAATGCTTCCGCTTAGTTAATGGTGTTCTGTTTGAATGACACGTCACAAGTTTAGTGGTATCAGAGCTCTAGGTTCACTGAGTCTACAGAGACATAGGACTAAGGTTGTTGAGTCTGTTCTAGTGTCTTCCAATTTATCTGATAGTGTCTTCTGCTCATATAGGAGAAGAAGAACTTGAAGATGTCTGAATCACATGAGGAACATGCTGCTGAGAGCAGTGTTGCTGCACCAAGAAGAGGTATAAGGGACCAAACTAGGGAGGAGCCAGTACCTGAACAACCTCAGTATGACCCTGCCATGATAGAGAATCCAACTTTCCATGCTCTGTTTGGGCAGTTTATGGTGACTATGACGCACATGGCAGATAGGATGCCACCACCTGCACCAAGAGCACTAGTTCCTGAGGAGAGATATGGAGCTGGTAAAACTTTTGAGAGGCTTCGCCGGGTTGGAGCCATGGAGTATGTTGGTACAGCTGATCCAGCAGATGTCGATTTGTGGCTGACAGAACTAGAGAAGGCCTTCAGAACCCTCAATATTCCTAAAGTAGAGAAGTTAGGGATGTAGTGTACCTGTTAAAAGGGAGTGCTGGCCATTGGTGGACTATAGAAGATGGCAAGAGGCCAGGTGTAGAGATTGGATGGGAAGAATTCTGACGGGAATTTGTCATCAGATACTTCCCTAAGACTTACTTAGACGAAAAGATATCTCAGTTTGAGAAGATAAGACAAGGACCGATGAACATTAGCGAGTATGAGTCTAAGTTCATGGAGCTTTTGCGGTTCTGTCTACACATGGAATCTACAGATGAACAAATAATTCGACGTTTTGAGAAGGGGTTGAACGTTGAATTGACCACTCCTGTGTCTGCCTTGGAGAATAGGGAGAGGTTTGCTACTTTTGTGGAGTCTGTGAGAAGGATAGAAAGGTCTGTGATTGAGAAGAGATAGACCAGTAGTAAGAAGATGTATGCTCCATTTCAAGGGCAAAGGTCTGAGGGTTTTAAAAAGACAAGGTTTTCTGCATCGGCAGCACCACAGAGGTTCAATACCCAAACGTAATGGATGTCAAGCAGGGATAGAGGCTGTAGTTTTCCTCAAAATAGAGCCCCCAGCATAGCATCAACATCAGTGACTGGACCTCATAAACCTTATCCTGATACTAGGAACTATCACCGGTGTGGACAACTGGGACATCTGGCAATGGATTGTCCAGTCGGGAACACTATGATGACTCAAACCCAGAGGCAGAGTCAACAAGGCTCTCAAAGGAAGCATTTTTCTAGTGGTGCTTGAGGACGTGGTCAAGCATCACAAGATGGTTCATCGGCATCTAACAATTGAGAATAGGGTCAACAACAACCAACGGCTAGATTCTATGTTATGAATCAGCCCAAAACAGTAGTTAACCCGCGGGTTGTGACAGGTCAGATGGAACTATTTCATTCTGATATGTCTACATCACACTTCGTATCTATTTTAATTGATCTGGGTGCTACACATTCCTTCATCACTCGAGAAGTGATACTAGATTACAATATGACAGTTGATCATAGAGCAGAGAGTTTGATGTTGCAAACTCCTTTGTTGGGATCTACAGTGTTGTAGGAGATGTGTTCTCCCTGCACTCTTTCTTTTTCTGAACATCGCATTCAGGTGGATCTTATACCACTTGAGATGCAGGGTTTCGATGTAATTCTTGGGATGGACACCCTAGAAAAGTATAAGGTTGTCTTGGATTGTGAGTCCAAGCAAGTTGTGTTCACAGATGATAGTGACACATGGATCTTTCAGGGAGAGAAATATTCTTCCAACCTATCTTGTGTCAGCTATGGTAGCTGAGAAGCTGATGAGACAAGGATGATTTGCATTCTTGGCTCATGTAGTAGACACCACAATGGAGAGTTCTAATCCTTCTGAAGTTCTGATAGTTAGGGAGTTTGAAGATGTTCCTGAGGAACTTCCAGGTGTTCCTCCACCCCAAGAGATTGATTTTGAGATTAATCTAATCTCGGGCACACAACCAATAGCACAAACACCGTATAGAATGGCACCTGCTGAGATGGCAGAGCTTAAGAAACAACTACAGGAGTTGCTTGAGAAAGGTTTTATCTGACCGAGTACTTCACCATAGGGTGCTCCAGTTCTCTTTGTTAAAAAGAAGGATGGATCGATGTGGTTATGCATTGATTATAGGCAGTTGAATAAAGTAACTATAAAGAACAAGTATCCTCTTCCGAGGATAGATGACTTGTTTGATCAGTTACGTGGTGCAACTATCTTCTCTAAGATAGATCTGAGATCAGGATACCATCAGTTGCGTATTAAGAAGGGTGACATACCTAAGTCTGCCTTTAGGACAAGGTATGGCCACTATGAGTTCATAGTTATGTCATTTGGACTAACTAATGCACCAGCTGCATTTATGGAACTCATGAATATAATTTTTCAACATTTTCTTGATCAGTTTATAGTAGTATTCATAGATGACATCTTGATCTACAGTAGAGATGCTCAACAACATGAGCAGCACCCCCGTCAAGCTTTAACTTTACTAAGAGAGCATAAGTTGTATGCTAAGTTTAGCGAATGCGAGTTCTGGTTATCAAAAGTTTCTTTTCTAGGACACATAATATCTACCTCAGGTATCCAGGTTGATCCTAAGAAGGTAGAATTTGTCCTGCAATGGGAACAACCAAAGACACCAACGGAGATACGTAGTTTCCTAGGACTGGCAGGCTATTATAGGA
This sequence comes from Alisma plantago-aquatica, assembly GCA_963693085.1. Classification (NCBI taxonomy): domain Eukaryota; kingdom Viridiplantae; phylum Streptophyta; class Magnoliopsida; order Alismatales; family Alismataceae; genus Alisma; species Alisma plantago-aquatica. Next base: position 482,358,044 of record OY856415.1, read on the forward strand.
GGTTCATTAAGAACTTTAGTTCTGTAGCTTTACCCCTAACCAAGTTGACCAGGAAGGAGGTTCCTTTTGCTTGGAATGACAAGTGTCAACATTCCTTCCAGCTGTTGAAAGATAGGTTAACAAGTGCACCTGTGCTGGTGTTACCTGAGCAAGGAAAGGCGTACATAGTTTTTTGTGATGCATCTAAGAATGGACTAGGATGTGTGTTGATGCAGGATAATCAAGTGATTTCTTTTGCCTCTCGACATCTTAAGAAACACGAAGAGAATTATCCAACACATGATCTTGAGCTAGCTATTGTAGTCCATGCTCAAAGATCTAGAGACATTATCTCTATGGAGAAACATTCTAGATTTTCATAGACCACAAGAATTTAAAATATATCTTCTCTCAACATGAGTTGAATATGAGACAATGCCGCTAGATGGAGTTAATAAAGGACTACGATTGTACAATTGATTATCATCTAGGGAAGGCTAATGTAGTGGTTGATGCAATAAGTAGAAAATCATCATCACCAGCCCTAGATAAAGCACAGTTGAACTCCTTAGTGTACTTAAAGAGAGATATGCTTATCTCCTTGAGACAAAACAATGTACGCTTAAAGTATCATTGTTAGTCGGGTTGTTAGCTGAGATGCACATAAAACCTACTCTGAGATAGTAGATTAAAGAAGCACAACAAGTTGATACTGTGGTTCAGCAGATTAGGTCAGAGTATGGTAGTGAGAAACGAGATGGCTTCCATAAGTCAGAGGATCAAGTAGTTTGTTACCATGGTAGGATGGTAGTACATGATGCCAATGACTTAAGGAAGTTAGTCTTGGAGGAGGCTCATTCTTCGATGTATGCAATGCATCCAGCGAGCACCAAAATGTATCGTAACTTGAAGGATATGTATTGGGGGCCAGGATTGAAGAAGGATGTATCTGTGTTTATTGTGCGGTGTTCAGTGTGTCAGCAGGTCAAAGCTGAACATCAAAAGCTTGCAGGAACAATGCAACCTTTGCCTATACCACAGTGGAAGTGGGATCATGTGACCATGGACTTTGTGGTTGGTTTTCCTAGAACAACCAAAGGTCATGATTCCATATGGGTGATAGTTGATAGGTTGACTAAGACAACACATTTCCTACCTGTCAAAACAACCTACACTGCTGAGAAGCTTGCACAGATATATGTAGATGAAATAGTGCATTTGTACGGGGTACCAGTTACAATTGTTTCTGATAGAGGTCTGCAGTTCACGGGTCATTTTTGGGAACGACTACATAAAGATTTAGGTACATAGTTAAGGTTTAGTACTTCCTTTCACCCATAAACAGATGGACAATCTGAGAGAACCATACAAACTTTGGAGGATTTTCTTAGGGCATGTGTCCTTCAATTTGTAGGAAGTTGGGATCTACACCTAAGCTTGATAGAATTTGCTTATAATAATAGCTATCGGTACAGTATTGACATGGCACCATATGAAGCATTATATGGTAGACGTTGTAGATCTCTGTTATGTTGGTATTAAATAGGAGAATATCAACTTTTGGGTCCTGAGTTAGTGCAGCAGACAACTGAAAAGATTAAAGCAATCCAACAACAGTTAAAGGCTGCACAGGATAGACAGAAATCATATGCCGACAAACGGAGAAGACCTTTAGAATTCCAAGTTGGAGACATAGTATATCTCAAGGTCTCACCTTAGAAAGGTGTCCTTAGATTTGGAAAGAAGGGGAAGTTAGCTCCTAGATTTATGGGGCCTTATCCAATCATTGAACGGATTGGAAAGGTAGCCTATAAGTTGGAGTTGCCACCTGAGCTGCATAAGTTGCATCCAGTGTTCCATATCTCCATGTTGAGAAAGTGTCATCCTGACACAAAATTAGTTCTGCAACCTGTGGAGGTAGAACTAAATGATGATATATCATATGTTGAAGGACTTGTGATGATCCTTGATAAAAGAATTAAAAAGCTGAAAAAGAAAGACATATGTCTTGTAAAAGTTCTCTAGCATCGTTGTGGCATTGAAGAATCTATGTGGGAACTAGAGGAAGAGATGAGGAGGAAGTACCCTTCTCTTTTCTCTTAATGTTTTTGTTGATGATTTTGGGGACGAAATCCCTGTTAGGGGTGGATAATTTGTAACATCCCTGACATGGGTTATGTCTTAACCCTAGATGTTTTGCTTAAATGAGGTTGATTATATGCTTGCTCATATCTTTTGAAAAGTAATTAAGGCTCAAAAGGATCTTATATTTCAATTTTATTCCTTTTTGAATAATGTTGAAACAATGTTTTACTTGTTTTGGACTAAAAAGCAAACTACCCAAGTTGAGGGGTTAAATTGCAAATTTTACATGATAAAATGTTCCTTATGTGTTGAAGCATCACGAGAATGAGTATAATGCAGTGGTATGGCTTCCACAAGCTTGAGCACCAAGAAAGAGTTGATTAAGCAATGTTTGTGCATTAAAACCTAGTTTTGGTGAAATGTGCAATTTGCCCAAAACCCAAGGTTCAATATGAAAATTACCACTTCAAGAGAGTCCCTAATGATTCTTGGCATCATGTAGAGAAAATAAAATGAGAGGGGTGTATCATTTGTATCACTTTGAAGGAGAGAGAATCTTAATATTAAAATAATCAAGATTTAAGCATAATTGAAACCCTAATTCAAATTAATTCAAAAATAAATATAATAATTGAAGTACCTTCAACTAAAAACTAAATGGTTGAATTTGCATAAGTGTTAACGTCCTTGTGCCTTTCAAAGGCACGAAAATATCTCAAAGTGAATGGAGAGCCCACTCACATTAGTTAACTAAAAAGTAATATCCACTAAATATGGGATATTATTATTATAAGGGTTAAGGTGCTTAATTTGCTTTTCCTTTAATTCAAGGATAATGAAGCGGAATATAAGGAAAAGGGAGGTGCCTTAATATAAAATGGATAGAGGAGAGTATGTGGCACTTTTTGGGGAGTTGAAGGATTGATTTTCAAGTTTCTCTCTCCTTGAAATTCCTTTATAAAAACTTCATTTTTCACTCAACCAAAGACCATGTTTCGATTTTCTTTCACTCTTTGTTTGCAAAACGACCAAGGGAGCTAGGAGCATCAGGAGGACGACCCCCAACCTGTAGGTAAGCTCCATGATCTCCTTTCACCTTGATTTCATGGTGAAAATCACAAATCAATGCTTGATTTCTTCTTTTCTTCAATCAATCTTCAATTCTAGCCAATCCTTTTCACTCAAAAGATTGAGGAATGAACCTTATGGAGCGATAAAGCTTCAACCACCATTAGTAACATGAAGATTGAATCTTGGCTTCCATTTTGAAGGTGGGTTATATAACTTAAACCCTTGAACATTGTTATTGATTTCATATCTTTATCAATTGTTGATTTCTTCCTTATTTCCAAAATTTTCATTTGGTTGATTGATGAAATCACCATGGAAATCACAGCACGTTTCGTGGGTTTGCAGCTTGAAGATGATGATGTCATCTCAAGCACACACCTCAATCAATATCCTAGGCAAACGGTTTCAAAAATTGGGACCAATCAGTTTCAATTGAATTGGTCTAACGGTTTCATCAAACCATTTGAAACCAAACGGTAAACCGTTTGGAGTGGTTGACCATAGTTGACCATTTGGAGGTATAAGATGATGTAATTAGATGATTGATCCAATGGTTTCTTTTGGTTTCTTCTCATTTGTGGCATCCAACTTATAAAAATAGAATTTACTTAAGCGGAAGCAAATCATTTGCAGCGGATTACTGAAAATCACTAAAAATTAAAACTTTTTGCAACGAGATCCAAACATAGGAAACTCTTACAACAAGAACCATAGTATTACATATACATCCCTTACTTATAGTTACATTCCATGTAACACCTCTTCTCGAGGATTACATACAACTGTTGCTTTACCAAACTATACATAAGCAACATAACTTCGAGGCGTTCAAGCCAGAATCTCAAGTCGATGATAAAAGCACTAAATAATGACTTCGAGGACCTGAGAGTACAGAGATGACACATAGGACTCTCTAATTATACAAAACTTGGCAGCCAGTGCCTCCACCTGAGTTATCACTGTTGTCCCTGATACTGCTGCTGCTTTTCTCTTGCTATTGGGTTTCTGCTTCTTCTTCTGCATTTACCTAAAAACATTGGATCCCACGGGGGTGAGACAATTGTAAATTTCCCTAGGGGGAGATATAACTCTCTGCTAAAACATGGTTATAGAAATTTATTTTAATAAAACTAAGCAAGGGTTCTTTCATATTAACATTAGTATTAATCATTGAATGAATAGAGTAAAGTAATATCCTTCCTAAGGAGAACACTGTATCTACTCATGGTAGATTCATAATTCATACAACTACTTGCAATGAGTATAAAGAGATATGAATGACATCTATCAACTAAAGATGCATAAAAGAAATGTAACATCAGTCAATAAATTTCCGTATTCAAACCTTAAGCAAACATGCTATATGGCTGATTACATTTTACAATCACACTTATGCCCTGAGGAGATGAGGTATACCGGTCATACTCCAACCGACCATTTTGAAGTCGAAATCTATGCCATACAAGGTCAATGGTAGAGCCGGCTACCCAGACCTCCCTTATCTCAGTCAGTTCGAGATCAAATGTAGGGCATCTTGTGTCTCTGCTAAATAGCTTTCCAGGGTATACTGGCAACTTCGCTATTAGAGTTATAGTGGCGTGATGTACTCTCTTTACAATCGTGAGATTTCTTGTTTATCTCCATCGATCCGACATTAATATTATTGGGAGATGTGTACTGCATCTGTCCCAATCATCGGGAGATTCGTGGTACATCCGTCCCGGTACAATAATGAAGGAGTGAGAGGTTTAATGTTTACCTTTCCTCAATTCCCTCATTAGGACGTCAGGATACATTCGCCCATTGCCCCCACATATTCAAAATATGTGTTCCGGGTTTTTCCGCAGAGCACCCGTTTCACCATCGAGCAAGTTCTGGCCTGATGGTTATATGGCCAGGGCTCTACATGAAATGATTTTACTTGATTAATTAAGTACATTAGCATATTCTTTTAGCATCAGTCAAGTTCTCAAACATAACTTATTCAGACAAATGCTACAAAGAAACATGTACTATTTTCATCAACCATTTCTTAGTCTTTATAAGATAATGGGATCTCAGTCCCTCATTTTAATACAGGAAATTATCATTCCTCAATCACATCATTACCATGTTTATTAAATTTGGGTATTTAAACCCTTAATTCATCACTGAACATTGTTACCACTTGTTAGGTAACTATTACCTCCAGGTCCTCAGACTGAGGTATACATAATACTTCTTACACAAGTATCTCACATGGCTCACAAGGCCTATTAAGTGTTTTGTCACATTTCACTAGGAAACAACATATTCATGGAACTCATAAGGTCCATACACATTTTGTTACTTTTACTAACCAACAACAACATTAGGCACATAAAGCCATTCAACATATTTATTATATGAATGTCATAGCTCAAATATGGCTATGTTCATCATCTCATGATGTCTACATTATTAATAGACATGATAACAGTCATGTAAATCATTTATCACATTATATGAAACAATAGTAACACCACCATCCTTTATCAGGATTAGGGTTATCTATCAAATAGGGATTTTCATTCCCTTTACTCAAAATTAGGGTTAGGGTTTCCCATCTTACATTAATTAGGGTTTCACACTCACATTATTAGTTCAACCCTAATGTATTGCTCCACACTTTTAGGAGCATCCAAAGATATCATAAGTATATGCTTATGATCACTATTCTCAACATATTTCATTAATGATTATCAATTCAAGGTATGAGTTCATTCCTCATCCTTATCATGGTATGATTACATCATACTCATTGATTTGTCTTAACCCCATTCTCAAGGTATATTAGTCAACATTTATAAAAGTACATTGAGTTCATTACATTTTTATTGTAACCATTGCATATCACACACTTCATGTGTTTCTTATCCAAGAATATTGGATTAGAAGTTCATCAAGGTATGTCTAACCTGAAATGTTGAATGTGATATCTATCAAGTCATGATGTATCACTTTCTTCTCATTTCCATCTTACTTAAGTTAATCAACTAACCTTGTAATAAGGTATTTCCCTCTTAATACTTTATCCACTAACTTGTCACTTTCATCATACAGTGCATAGGTTACACATTAGAATTGTCCAGTTATCTTCAAGGATATGGACTTATCCAATGGTTACAGATTGTTGAATATAGGATAAACCATTATCCACCACTTTAGGTAATTCAACTCTTAGGATGTTATGCATATCACTATTTAGTATAACATACATAATTCCTAAGAGTTTCATATCCTCATCATTGTAAGGTGTATAGGATTGTTACACATGCATGAAATGAGATATATAATGATCTAGGCATCTTCTTGTCCCTTAGTCCCTTACTCATTATAGTATCGACATTACTATTCATATAGATCATCGACTTTACCCTCGATTGTAACAACCACATCCTACTTTATTGTATTGGCCACTATACCATCACTATGGTTGCACATATCATTATATGGAATCACCCTGAATTTAAGTCTTTCCTAACATCATTCTGATTTAGGGATTTTCATAGCATTACTATAGATCAGGGTTTCTCATTCCATAACCCACAATTAGGGTTTACTATTTATTCCAAAAAGGGTTTCTCATAACATCACCCTCGATTAGGGTTTCTCATAACATCACCCTCAATTAGGGTTTCTCATGGATTCACCCTTAATTAGAGATTCTCATGGGTTCTCCCTCAATTAGGGATTCTCATGGATTCACCCTCAATTAGGGTTTCATATGGAGTTACCCTGAATTTGGATTTCCCATATCATCATCCTGGCTTAGAGTCACAACTTTACCCTTGATTTGTGTTACATCTTGATATTGCCCTAGACTTAGGTTAGGGTTTCAACAATCTTCTTGATTAGGGTTTCATGATCTCTAGTTTAAGGATCATACCCTAAATATACATCCATTCATATTGCAAGTGTTTAGACTTAACCATTACATGATCATCATTCATGTAGGAGGTCCTCTATCTCTCATCCTCTATAAGGTGACACTTACTTCAGACTTAATTAGACTAAGTAAGCTCAACTTGAATGAAGGATTAACACAATGGATTATATCATTACTTCCATGATCATTAAAGATTAATTGTTCACCGACCAAAAAAAAGATTAATTGTTCAAGGGGTACTAATCACCCTATCTCATTAAAGGTACCATTATTATAATCACCATTGGTTTACATCATGTAATTGTTCACTTAATCAATTAACTTTTATCCACTTTGAGTGTTCATACAATTTGGTTGATTACCTTCCAAATGATCTTGGTCTCTTAGACCTCAAACGGTCTTGACAAAATCATTGAAACTATTTGGTAAAGGTGAACCCTTGAGACCGTTTGCTAAAGGTGACCCTTAAAACTGTTTGCTAAAGGTAAGGTTGAAACCGTTTGCCAAAGTGAATCCTTGAGATCATTTGCTAAAGTATAATTTTGAAACCGCATGAGACTCAACCGGTTTGGGATCATTTGGTCCCAAACGGTCTTGAGACCGTTTGGTCCAAACCTCCTCAAAACTGCATGGACCAAGTATGGTCTCAACCACACAAAATGAATTAGGGTTTCCAAGATTGATTCCTTCATTGATTGAAATCATGCTATCAATCATCAATTGGACCTATCCCCATACTTCAATTGAGTTAAATAGGTCATCCTTCAACTAATTTGACCCCCAGTTGATCATCAACTAGGGTTTGAATCAATTGGATTAGGGTTTGGAATTGATGATCCTTCAATGTTAGTCAATGTGTTATCAATTACTTTGAAACCATTGGACCTTCATTCAAATTGGACATGACCTGACCTCAAACAGTTTTGAGGTCGTTTGGATGACCTCCAAACGGTCTTGAGACCGTTTTCCCATCATATCATCAAAATCCATGACATCCAATTAGGGTTTGGATCATTGGATTGATCACCAAATCAACATTTGATTCCAAATCAACTTGGTATCTTTAGATCTTCAAACACCTAAGAATACTCAACCCTAGACCTCCAAACGGTCTTGGGTGGCCCCGAAATGGTCTTGAGACCGTTTGGGTGATCCCCAAATGGTTTTGAAACCGTTTGGGTCAATCAACCCAGGTTTCCAACTTAATCACTTATGAAATCAGCACTTAACCCGATTAGGGTTTGGCGGTTGATGGACCTTCAACTCATGAACCAATTGAAACTAGTCAATTATAATTAGTAGGTCATTAATCAACATAATTATGAACAAATCTCCAAATGTTCAACCCTGGTCAACACCACCAAACGGTTTGAAACCGTTTGCTTTCATGCGGTTCAGTAAACTGTTTGTCCTTAAACGGTTTTGAAACCGTTTGGACATTTGATTGAAACCGTTTGGTATAGATATTTGGGGAGATATGTGCTTATGATGATGTCATCATAATCAAGCTATAAACCCCTCAAAACATGTTGTGATTTCCATGGAGATTGCATCAATCAACCAAATCAATTATTGTGAATAGAAAATTGAGCATTATTTGATGAGGAATTGAATGCAATAAAAAAAATTAAGGTTTCAAGTTATAAAAACCGCCTCCAATTGAGCTACAAAGCTCCAAGATCACGGAAACAATGGTGGATGAAGCTTTTGCAATTCCCCCTAGGCTCGTCCTCAAACTTTTGGTTGAAAAGATTAGCTAGGGTTGAAGAGGAGATCGAATTAAGAAGAAATCAATGATTTATTTTCGATTTCCACCATGGAATCAAGGTGCAATGGGTCAAGAAACTTACCAACAGGTTGGGGGTCGTCCTCCAGGTCCTCCCTAGCTCCCTTGGTTGGTTTCCAAGCAAGGAGAAGAAGTGGAAACGGAAAAGCCTTTCATTTGGCTTGAAAAAGGTCTTTTTATAAGAAAAATCAATGAGAGAGAAAATACTTTATAAAAGTCTTTTAATTACAAAATTGTTGCCACCATCTCCCCCTTGATTTCTTGTATGCAAAGTCATTTCTATCCCTGCCGAGCTCCCTTCCATTATCCAAGAATAAAGGGAAAAGAAATTAAGCACCTTAACCCTTATAATAAGAATATCCATTTTTGAGTGGAAATTCTTTTTCTTATAATAATGGTGACTGGAATTTCACCTCCTTAGGATATGCTCGTGCCTTTGCAAGGCTTAATCTCGTACACACACACATCTGAATCCAACCATTTAATTTTGGTTGAAGGTCCTTCAATTATTTTATTTATTTTTGGCATTAAATTGAATTAGGGTTTCAATTAGGCTTAAATCTTGATTATTTTAATATCAAGCTTCTCTCTCCTCCAACTTAATTCAAATGAGGTGCCCCTCTCATTTTATTTTCTATACATAGTACCAAGAAATATTAGGAACCTTATTGATGTTGTAATTTGCATATTGAACCCTAGGTTTTGGGTAAATTGCACTTTACGCCAAAACTAGGTTTTAATGCACAAACATTGTTTTATCAGTTCTTTCTAGGTACTCGGGCTTTCATAAGCCATTCCTTTGCATCATCTTCATTCTCATGATGCCAAACTTCTTGAGGAACATGTTATTATGTAACATTTGCAATTTAATCCCTTAACTTGGGTAATTTGCACATTAATCCAAAATAAGCAAACATTGCTTCAACATTATTCAAACAGGACCAAAATTGAAAAATAAGTTCCTCATAGGCCTTAATTACTTTTCAAAAGATAAAATTAAGGATATAATTAACTTGCTTAAGCAAAACTCCTAGGGTTAAGGCATAACCCAGGTCAGGGATGTTACAAATTATAAACCCCTAACAAGGATTTCGTCCCCGAAATCCCAGATTAAGGGAGATAGATATTATTCATGCATCATATCATCATGTCTTCACATAACATCTCATTATTATGGAGACACCATAGATTTTTAATCAATACCAAGTTATTTCACACAAGATTATCATAGAATGGCTCACATGGAACACATACTCCCATGCTCCTTAGTTGATTCAACATTTCTCTTTCAAGATCACAGTTATGTTCTGTCATCCTCTTGGGACTACAAGTCCTTTCATACCCTGATTGTGCCATCTCACCTGATGACACCATACTAGCTTTCCTTATTACTTGCACTAACTATCTCATTGGTGGTACATTCTTTTACCATAAGGAAAGGTTACTTATCAACCAAGAACTTATTTTAAAGATAGCTTCAATTGTTATGTTTATGCAAGACATAAACCCCTAACATGTGATGTTTATACTATTTTGCATGCTTAATATGATTTCATGGTTGACCATTCTAGATAGTCAACACAAATCATCTGATATTTCTTTAGATACCAGGATTTCTTACCTTGATAACTATCACATGAGTCGAAAACACATCACATCTTTATCTTCCTTTCATCTTGGGATATTGCTTGTTACATATATCATCACCTTGGAACCAAAGTCCAAGATAGACTGATACTTTTCTAAGTATCCATCACAAGAACATTTTTATCTTATGTATATCAAGTGTCCTAAGATCCACTTGATTGCAATATCCCTGAAAGGAAAGAAAATAAGGAATCATATTCCTCTTATTATTTCATGTATTTTCAACTATTTTTAAACCATTTACTTTTTATCTCATCCTAGGTTCCTTGCCTTCAGCATAGGAACTTATAAGGATGATTACATATCATTATCCCTTTCTTTATTATTATCTAGCATGTTTATGATCATCTTAGGATCTCATCACATTTTCCATTTCCTCATTATGGAAAGAATATTTAATATACTTACAACTTTATTGGACAGAGTCCATCTCCCTTATTCTCATTCTTATCTTATGAGGAGTATACTTTTAATTTTTCATGCACACATGCTCATCTTGAGGTTATCTCAGATTTCTCTTTCTTATGCTTAGAATATGACACATTTATTTCATTTCATATTTCTAATTTCATTATACTCATTAGATTGTCTCAGAATGACTACTTGATCAGAGCAATCAAAAGATAACAATCTAAGAGTTTCCATACTCACTTTATCATCAATAGTTGTATACATGGCTAGGGTATATAAATACTGAGATTAAGTAGTATGCACTTTTTATACTATCATATTTCTTCCTTTTTATATTATCACAGGCATAAGATTTAACATTCTTGGATTTTATCCAGGCATCTCTTCTATACCTCATCCTCTTTCATAGAGATAAAAATAATATAAAACATTTATAATGTTTACTATGCAAAATGTAAGTCCTCATAGGACTAATGAGGGAGAGCTCAATCAATTACTTTCTCAATTTAACTCAGGAAACCATAAAAAGACATATTAGAATGACATTATTTTGTCTAACATGTCATAGTTCGTGGATGGTTTACTGCCTCAGGCTGACTCTGCCTCAGAGGTTGATTCACCATAACATTTCTGGATGAACAATTTCTTGCCAGATTTCCTACTTGTTTGCATTGGTAGCAAATTTTGGGTGCTAGATGTGGTTTAGAAGGTTCTTTACCCTTTCTAGATGACCATTGCCTTGGTGCACTAGGCCCTGGTTGTACCGATGGTACCAAAAACTTCTTCTTTTTGGAAGTACCATGCCTTTGTTCCTGGATTTGAATAGGCCTTTTCTCAATTCTTCCTTTATATTCCTTTTTTGGACAATTAGGTCTGATATGTCCAGGCTTCCCACACCTATGACAGATCCTGGTTTCAGATTGTATCCTATTCCTTTCATCATTATTCATTGCTCCAATAGGCTGATGTTGAGCAGGAAACCTATTGGAATTCAACACTTCATCATTCCCTATTGCTTCAACCTGTTGATGTTGGTTACAAATCCTATTGATATTTAGAACATTGTCATTGGGGGCTGGTAGTCTAGGTTGCAATGCTAATGCACGATCTACTATGTGCATCATAGCTGTCCTAAATTTCTCAAACATAGTAGGGAAAGCTGGGCTTTCTATTATGGCTAGGTCAAACTGAGGATGTGTAGGTGTATGTTCTTCTCTGCTATGATCCCCTGCTCCCCTTCTTGGTGTAGCATTTCTGTTTTCTGCAGCAAACTCCTCATGTGACCCAGTCATCTTCAAGTTCTTCTTCTCCTATAATAGTAGAAGACACTATCAGATACACTAGAAGACACTAGAACAAACTCTACTACCTTAGTCCTATGTCTCTGTACACTTAGCGAACCTAGAGCTCTGATACCACTAAATTGTGGCATCCAACTTATAAAAATAGAATTTACTTAAGAGGAAGCGAATCATTTGTAGTGGATTACTGAAAATCACTAAAAAATTAAAACTTTTTGCAACGAGATCCAAACACAGGAAACTCTTACAACAAGAACCATAGTATTACATATACATCCCTTACTTACAGTTACATTCCATGTAACACCTCTTCTCGAGGATTACATACAACCGTTGTTTTACCAAACTATACATAAGCAACATAACTTTAAGGCGTTCAAGCTAAAATCTCAAGTCGATAATAAAAGCACTAACTACTGACTCCGAGGACCTGAGAGTATATAGAAGACACATATGACTCTCTAATTATACAAAACTTGGCAGCCAGTGCCTCCACCTGAGTTATCACTGATGTCCCTGATACTGCTGCTGCTTTTCTCTTGCTATTGGGTTTCTACTTCTTCTTCGATGTTTACCTAAAAACATTGGATCCCATGGGGGTGAGACAATTGTAAATTGCCCCAACGGGAGATATAACTCTCTGCCAAAACATGGTTATAGCAATTTATTATAATAAAATTGAGCAAGGGTTCTTTCATATTAACAACAGTATTAATCATTGAATGAATAGAGTAAAGTAATATCCTTCCTAAGGAGAACACTGTATCTACTCATGGTAGATTCATAATTCATACAACTACTTGCAATGAGTATAAAGAGATATGAATGACATCTATCAACTAAAGATGCATAAAATAAAGGTAACATCAGTCAATAAATTTCTATATTCAAACCTTAAGCAAACATGCTATACGGCTGATTACATTTTACAATCACACTTATGCCCTGAGGAGATGAGGTATACCGCTCATACTCCAACCGACCATTGCGAAGTCAAAATCAGTGCCATACAAGGTCAATGGTAGAGCTGCCTACCCATACCTCCCTTATCTCGGTCAGTACGAGATCAAATACAGGACATCTTGTGTCTCTACTAAATAGCTTTCTAGGGTATACTAGCAACTTCTCTATTAGAGTTACAGTGGTGTGCGGTACTCTCTTCGCAATCATGAGATTTCTTGTTTATCTCCATCGATCCAGCATTAATATTATTGGGAGATGCATATTGCATCTATCCCAATCATCGGGAGATTCATGGAACATCCGTCCCAGTACAATAATGAAGGAGTGAGAGGTCTAATCTTTACCTTTCCTCAATTCCCTCATTAGGACGTCAGGATACATTCGCCCATTGCCCCCACATATTCAAAATATGTGTTCCGAGTTTTGCCGCGGAGCACCCATTTCACCATCCAGCAAGTTCCGACACTGATGGTTATATGGCCAGGGCTCTACATGATATGATTTCACTTGATTAATTAAGTACATTAGCATATTCTTTTAGCATCTGTCAAGTTCTCAAACATAACTTATTCAGACAAATGATACAAAGAAACATGTACTATTTTCATCAACCATTTCTTAGTCTTTATAAGACATTGGGATCTCAGTCCCTAATTTTAATATAGGAAATTCTCATCCCTCAATCACATCATTACCATGCTTATTAAATTTGGGTATTTAAACCCTTAATTCATCACTGAACATTATTACCACTTCTTAGGTAACTATCACCTCCAGGTCCTCAGACCGAGGTATACATAATACTTGTTACACAAGTATCTCACATGGCTCACAAGGCTTATTAAGTGTTTTGTCACCTTTCACTAGGCAACAACATATTCATGGAACTCATAAGGTCCATACACATTTTGTTACTTTTACTAACCAACAACAACATTAGGCACATAAAGCCATTCAACATATTTATTATATGAATGTCATAGCTCAAATCTGGCTATGTTCATCAATGCATGATGTCTACATGATTAATAGACATGATAACAATCATGTAAATCATTTATCACATTATATGAAACAATAGTAACACCACCATCCTTTATCAGGATTAGGGTTATCTATCAAATAGGGCTTTTCATTCCCTTTACTCAAAATTAGGGTTAGGGTTTCCCATCTTACATTAATTAGGGTTTCACACTCACATTATTAGTTCAACCCTAATGTATTGCTCCACACTTTTAGGAGCATCCAAAGATATCATAAGTATATGCTTATGATCACTATTCTCAACATATTTCATTAATGATTATCAATTCAAGGTATGAGTTCATTCCTCATCCTTATCATGGTATGATTACATCATACTCATTGATTTGGCTTAACCCCATTCTCAAGGTATATTAGTCAACATTTATCAAAGTACATTGAGTTCATTACATTTTTATTGTAACCATTGCATATCACACACTTCATGTGTTTCTTATCCAAGAATATTGGATTAGAAGTTCATCAAGGTATGTCTAACCTGAAATGCTGAATGTGATATCTATCAAGTCATGATGTATCACTTTCTTCTCATTTCCATCTTACTTAAGTTAATCAAATAACCTTGTAATAAGATATTTCCCTCTTAATACTTTATCCACTAACTTGTCACTTTCATCATACAGTGCATAGGTTACACATTAGAATTGTCCAGTTATCTTTAAGGATATGGACTTATCCAATGGTTAGGCATTATTGAATATAGGATAAACCATTATCCACCACTTTAGGTAATTCAACTCTTGGGATGTTATCCATATCACTATTTAGTATAACATACATCATTCCTAAGAGTTTCATATCCTCATCATTGTAAGGTGTATAGGATTGTTACACATGCATGAAATGAGATATATAATGATCTAGGCATCATCATGTCCCTTAGTCTCTTACTCATTATAGTATCGACATTACTATTCATATAGATCATCGACTTTACCCTCGATTGTAACAACCACATCCTACTTTATTGTATTGGCCACTATACCATCACTATGGTTGCACATATCATTATATGGCATCACCCTGGATTTAAGTCTTTCCTAAAATCATTCTGATTTAGGGATTTTCATAGCATTACTATAGATCAGGGTTTCTCATTCCATAACCCACAATTAGGGTTTACTATTTATTCCAACTAGGGTTTCTCATAACATCACCCTCGATTAGGGTTTCTCATAACATCACCCTCAATTAGGGTTTCTCATGGATTCACCCTTAAGTAGAGATTCTCATGGGTTCTCCCTCAATTAGGGATTCTCATGGATTCACCCTCAATTAGGATTTCATATGGAGTTAACCTGAATTTGGATTTCCCATATCATCATCCTGGCTTAGAGTCACAACTTTACCCTTGATTTGTGTTACATCTTGATATTTCCCTATACTTAGGTTAGGGTTTCAACAGTCTTCTTGATTAGGGTTTCATGATCTCTATATTAAGGATCATACCCTAAATATACATCCATTCATATTGCAAGTGTTGAGACTTAACCATTACATGATCATCATTCATGTAGGAGGTCCTCTTTCTCTCATCCTCTATAAGGTGACACTTACTTCAGACTTAATTAGACTAAGTAAGCTCAACTTGAATGAAGGATTAACACAATGGATTATATCATTACTTCCATGATCATTAAAGATTAATTGTTCAAGGGGTACTAATCACACTATCTCATTAAAGGTACAATTATTATAATCACCATTGGTTTACATCATGTAATTGTTCACTTAAACAATTAACTTTTATCCACTTTGAGTGTTCATACAATTTGGTTGATTACCTTCCAAATGATCTTGGTCTCTTAGACCTCAAATAGTCTTGACCAATCAGACCTCAAACGGTCTTGACCAAATCATTGAAACCGTTTGGTAAAGGTGAACCCTTGAGACCGTTTGCTAAAGGTGACCCTTGAAACCGTTTGCTAAAGGTAAGGTTGAAACTATTTGCCAAAGTGAATCCTTGAGTTCGTTTGCTAAAGTATAATTTTGAAACCGCATGAGACTCAACCGGTTTGGGATCGTTTGGTCCCAAATGGTCTTGAGACCGTTTGGTCCCAAACAGTCTTGATACCGTTTGGACTCAAACGGTCTTGAGACCATTTGGTCCAAACCTCCTCAAAACTGCATGGACCAAGTATGGTCTCAACCACACAAAATGAATTAGGGTTTCCAAGATTTATTCCTTCATTGATTGAAATCATGCTATCACTCATCAATTGGACCTATCCCCATACTTCAATTGAGTTAAATAGGTCATACTTAAACTAATTTGACCCCCAATTGATCATCAATTAGGGTTTGAATCAATTGGATTAGGGTTTGGAATCGATGATCCTTCAATGTTAGTCAATGTGTTATCAATTACTTTGAAACCATTGGACCTTCATTCAAATTGGACATGACCTGACCTCAAACGATCTTGAGGTCATTTGGATGACCTGCAAACGGTCTTGAGACTATTTTCCCATCATATCATCAAAATCCATTACATCCAATTAGGGTTTGGATCATTAGATTGATCACCAAATCAACATTTGATTACAAATCAACTTGGTATCTTTAGATCTTCAAACACCTAACCATACTCAACCCTAGACCTCCAAACGGTCTTGGGTGGCCCCCAAACGGTATTGAGACCGTTTGGGTGATCCCCAAATGGTTTTGAAACCGTTTGGGTCAATCAACCCAGGTTTCCAACTTAATCACTTATGAAATCAGCACTTAACCCGATTAGGGTTTGGCGGTTGATGGACCTTCAACTCATGAACCAATTGAAACTAGTCAATAATAATTAGTAGGTCATTAATAAACATCATTATGAAGGAATCTCCAAATGGTAAAACCTGGTCAACACCACCAAATGGTTTGAAACCGTTTGCTTTCATGCGGTTCAGTAAACCGTTTGTCCTTAAACGGTTTTGAAACCGTTTGCTCCCAAACGGTTTGTGAAACCGTTTGGACATTGATTGAAACCCTTTGGTCTAGATATTTGGGGAGGTATGTGCTTATGATGATGTCATCATCATCAAGATCTAAACCCATGAAACCTTCTGTGATTTCCATGGAGATTGCATCAATCAACCAAATCAATTATTGTGAATAGAAAAATGAGCATTATTTGATGAGGAATTGAATGCAAAAACAAAATTAAGGTTTCAAGTTATAAAACCCGCCTCCAATTGAGATCCAAAGCTACAAGATCACGGAAACAATGGTGTATGAAGCTTTTGCAATTCCCCCTAGGCTTGCCCTCAAACTTTTGGTTGAAAAGATTAGCTAGGGTTGAAGAGGAGATAGAATTAAGAAGAAACCAATGATTTATTTTCGATTTCCACCATGGAATCAAGGTGCAATGGGTCAAGAACCTTACCAACAGGTTGGGGGTCGTCCTACAGGTCCTCCCTATCTCCCTTGGTCGGTTTCCAAGAAAGGAGAAGAAGTGGAAACGGAAAAGCCTTTCATTTAGCTTGAAAAAGGTCTTTTTTATAAGAAAAATCAATGAGAGAGAAAATACTTTATAAAAGTCTTTTAATTCCAAAATTGTTGCCACCATCTCCCCCTTAGTTTCTTGTATGCGTAGTCATCTCTATCCCCACCGAGATCCCTTCCATTATCCAAGAATAAAGGGAAAATAAATTAAGCACATTAACCCTTATAATAAGAATATCCATTTTTGAGTGGAAATTCTTTTTCTTATAATAATGGTGAGTGGAATTTCACCTCCTTAGGATATGCTCGTGCCTTTGCAAGGATTAATCTCGTCCACACACACATATGAATCCAACCATTTAATTTTGTTTGAAGGTCCTTCAATTATTTTATTTATTTTGTGGCATTAAATTGAATTAGGGTTTCAATTAGGCTTAAATCTTGATTATTTTAATATCATGATTCTCTCTCCTCCAACTTAATTCAAATGAGGTTCCCCTATCATTTTATTTGCTCTAAATGGTACCAAGAAATATTAGGAACCTTATTGAAGTTGTAATTTGCATATTGAACCCTAGGTTTTGGGTAAATTGCACTTTACACCAAAACTAGGTTTTAATGCACAAACATTGTTTTATCAGTTCTTTCTAGGTACTCAGGCTTTCATAAGCCATTCCTCTACATCATCTTCATTCTCATGATTCCAAAATTCTTGAGGAGCATGTTATTATGTAACATTTGCAAGTTAACCCCTTAACTTGGGTAATTTGCACATTAGTCCAAAATAAGCAAACATTACTTCAACATTATTCAAACAGGACCAAAATTGAAACATAAGTTCCTCATAAGCCTTAATTACTTTTCACAAGATAAAATTAAGGATCTAATTAACTTTCTTAAGCAAAACTCCCAGGGTTAAGGCATAACCCAGGTCAGGGATGTTACATCATTGGTTTAAAACATAATTGAATCATCAATTGAAAACCCTAATCTAATTGGGTTGAAGTATCAAAACCCTAATCAATTGGTTGATTGAGAACCTACTCAGTTTCAAGGACATTTGGACGAAACGGTCTTGAGACCGTTTGGCATCAAATGCTCTCAACCCGTTTGGAGGTCCAATCGGTTTCTAAGTTGAGTCAACCAATCAATTTCAAAAGTGGATAGGTCCATTCAATTTCAAGTATAATTGCTCAAATGATTTTAAGGGCTAAGTGCCCAAACAGTTTCAATCCATTTAGAGGGTTGAAGAGTTAAATCAATTGAAGGATGAATGGGTTCATGAATGAATAAAGAACTAATGGTTACAATTGAATGATCAAATTGATGGATAGTTCAATGTTGAAACCCTGAATCGATTTAATTTGAAGAGAACCCTAACCAATCCTTTCGATTTTCAAGATGGTTTGGACCAAACGGTCTTGAGACCGTTTGAGTCCAAACGGTCTTGAAACTGTTTGGAATCAAACAGTTTCAAAACCGTTTGATGGTTTAAGGGGTCAAACCGATTGCAGTTTTCAAAGGTCAAAAATCAATTGAAGTTCAATATACCCTAAATCGGTTGGAGATTTAAGGTGAAGATAGATCAACTGATTTCTTGATTGATGATGATAATTATCAAACATATGTACAATGGTTGTATTCCTAAGGTACTTAATGAGTAAGAATATTTGAAGGGGTTAACCTTTGGTACTTATGGAAACAATGACTCAATATACAATGCTAACCCTATATGTATGAATTTGAATACATGATTGATTCAATCTGTTCAAGATTGGAGTAATGAATGTCCTAGAGAGAATAAGAGAGAGAATTACATACATGTATAGTGATCATGTAATAATTAAGCCCTAACACATTCAAAATGAATGGGATACCTAATTAGGGTATGATCTTTG
Organism: Alisma plantago-aquatica; assembly: GCA_963693085.1. Classification (NCBI taxonomy): domain Eukaryota; kingdom Viridiplantae; phylum Streptophyta; class Magnoliopsida; order Alismatales; family Alismataceae; genus Alisma; species Alisma plantago-aquatica. The sequence goes on from OY856415.1 coordinate 482,377,568, forward strand.
ATGAAGAGATCATAAAATCCTAATTGAGGTGATTGATGAACTCAAACTCTAATTTAGGACAATTCTGAGTGAAACCCTAATCTATGGGGATGATGTGATTATAATTTGGGTATTGAGAAACCCTAATTTGAAGAGAATAGTACATCCTAACCTTGATTTAGTTAATGGATGTGAGAAATCCTAATTGGAATGAATATTAAACCCTAATTGAGGAGGAATCCTAATTGAGATGAATTTGGGAGATCCTAACCCTAATAAGGGAATAATGATGCTACCCTTGTATTGCATGGTGTTGAATTATATAATTGCTATCATGTGTACTAACCATGCAGGTTTCATGAAATGACAAGCATAGTCAGGTATGAGCTATGATATTTCATTTATTGCTTTATGGGCCTTATTAGCCATAAAATACTTTGTTGCCTAGTGAGAGGTAACAAGAGATGAAATGGGCCTTGTCAGCCATGTGAGATACTTATTATACAAGTATCATGTTTACTTTGGTCAGATGACCTGCAAGTATTAGTTACCTGATAAGTAGTAACAATTGTTCTATGTTGAACTGTGGGTTGGAATACCCATTTTCTATAATCATGGTAATGAGTTTGTGAAAGATTGAGAATGCTCATGATGAGATGAGGGAGTGAGATCCCAATATGTTCTTAAAGTTAAACAGAACCTGATGAAAGTATTACACTCTTTTTACAACATCTATTATAATAATTGTTGTTTGAAAACATGATTGATGCTAAAAGAATATGATAATGCACTTAATTAATCAAGTGATATCATATAATGTAGTTGCCCTGACCACAGATCCATTAGCGTCAAAATTTGCTGAATGGTGAAACGAGTTTAACTCGGCGTGCATATTTTTGAATATGTGGGGGTAATTGGGCAATTATATCCTTATGCCCCATAGGAATGGATGCAGGCTATCTCCTATGTATGGGATTGGTTTCAGACCATATCCCAATAAGAGTATGGCTACAGGCCATGACTCCGTGATATGATACCAGTCATTGGCTACGGGCCATAACCCTGAAGAGAGTATATGTTGCGGGCTATAACTCTATAGCAAAGATGCCATTATACCTGGCAAGCTATTTTGTAGTTTGACACGTGATGTCTCTTCCAGATAATCTCGTACTGACCGAGAAGGATGAGGTCTTGGAGTCTGGCTCTTCCATTGACCTTGTGTGGTACCGATGCTTTACGTAATCATGGTCAGTTAGAGTGTGAATGATATACTTCATCTCTTCAGTGCATTAATTCAAAATGTTTGTAAAACGTAATCAGTCGTGTAGAGTATTTGTTTAAGGTCGAAACACAAGAATCATTGGCTGATGTTACCCTGCTTAGCATATCCTAGAAGGATAAATGTTGTACATGTGCTTTAATTCCTTATTGGATAAATGGTATGTTGTTTTATCAAGTTATAGCTGAAATTAATGCTTTGAATAAGAATATTGCTCTAATCTATTTAGACATTAATCTATCTGCTGTTGAATATACAATTCCTCTACATAGTTTTATTCAATTAAACTGCAATAATAATGTTTTGGCAGAGAGTTATATCTCTCGTTGGGGCAATTTATAATTGTCTCACCCCCGTGGGATCCAACTTTTTAGGTGGACGCGGATGAGGGAGCAGAAACCCTAGAGTAGGGGAAGAGAAGCAACAACAGCAGTAGAGAACAGCAGTGATTCCTCAGGTGGAGACACTGACTGTCATGTTTTGTGTATGTGTAAATAGAGTCCTATGTGTCGTCTCTGTACTCTCAGGTCCTCGGAGTCAGTAGTTAGTTTAATGAAACGATCTAAGATTTTGGCTTGATGCCTCAATGTTTTTTATATTGCCTGTATATAGTTCTAACATGGCAGTTGATGCTTGTAACCCTCGAGAAGGGATGATACAGAGTATGTACTTTTGAATCAGAATGTGAATGTAATACTTTGGTTCTTGATGAAAGAGTTTTCCTGTATGTGGATCTCTTTGTAAAATGGTTTTAATTTTTAGTGATTTTTAGTAATCCGCTGCTAACAAACGCTTCCGCTTAGTTAATGGTGTTCTGTTCGAACGACACGTCACGTTGGCGACCATCATTCATTCAAAATCTTGGTGACCACGAAGAGACCAAAATCTCATTGACCACTAAGAGTCCAAAATAGGTTGGTTACCATAAAGAATCTGAAAGGTCATCAAGCTGCATCACAAGGAGAAAGATTAATTCAAAACCCTAATTAGAAACCATCATGTGAGAGAATAAAAACCATCATTTCCACAAGCATGTAAGTACAAAAAACTTCCATTATCAAGCAAGATTCATGCACAAAGTTTAGGGATCACCCAAGAAGACACACTACTCAAGAATCACCATATAAATATGAACCCTAGGTAAAAGATACTATCTTTTGACTTGGACCAACGTTTTAGGGTAAGATTATGCACATGCAAGATGAGAGTAAGCAATAATCGTGAATAAAGTTATATAACTCGCTTCAGAGATGATGAAGCAACTCCAAATAGCAAGGTAGATCGAAGGAAAGGGGGAAGAAACCCTAACTTGAGCACTCCACTTCGTCAAAGCTAGCTCCTTCTCCAAAAAGGAAGCAATCCCTAGGTTGAAGAGGCAAGAAAGAAGGTGTCTTCAACCTCTAGATCAAGTTCCATCATGAAATCGACAAAGAAGAAAAGAGAAGACGATACAACTGTGGGCTCCGATCTCCAAAACCACGATATAAACACGATTTAAACTTAGCGGAAGCATTCGATTAGTTGCGGAACATGAAAAAAAAATACTGAAAAATTAAAAATTTTTAGACAAGATCTGGAAGTTATAAAATTCCTTTTTATAAGAAACCAAGTAAACAGTTTACATCTCTGTTAAACCACTTCTTGAGTAGTTATGTACAACATGATTCAAAATCCTCAGGAGCCACACCAAAAACTCAAACCACTGATTCCTAGAACCTGAGAGTACAGAGACGCATAGGACTATCTAACTACAAACTCAGCAGCCAGTATCTCCACCTGAGATTCACTGCTGCCCCTGGTACTGTTGCTGTCGTTGTTGCTCATTCTTAAACGGTCTCCTTCGTCTTCGGCGACCACCTAAAAAGAGTTAAAATCTACGGAGTGAGACAATATACAAATTGTCCCAGCGAGAGTTATAACTCTCAACTAGAAGCTTTATTATAACATAAATCATACAACAGCAGGTTTAATAGCAAGTGAAGCAACTTCTACTTAAGCAGTCATGTCTTTAAAGCATATAAAGGACATGTATACAAAATATCTGAACAGATCATTAATGTAAACAATGTAACACCAAACATTGTTCCTCATAGTTTAACCTAAGCAGATATACTACGCGGTTGATTATGTTTTACAAACATTATTATGCCCTGTGGAGATGAGGCATACCACTCATACTCCAACTGATCGCTAAGAAGTCACATCAGTATCATACATAGGTCATTAAAAGAGCCGGATTCTTAAGACCTCATCTTCCTCAGTCAGTTAGAGGATTGATTGTTAGACATCTGGCGGGATGTCTTTGTAATAGCTTACCAGGGTAAACTGGTCCTTCGCTATTTTTAGAGTTACAGTGGCGTTCTGTACTCTCTTCGTCATCGGAAGATTTCTTGTTTATCTTTCATCGATGCGGTGTTTGTGTCTTTAAGGGAGTGTAGTAATACATCTCACCTTTTGGACTTTGTGGTGGGGGAGTGATGGACTACATGAATCTACATCAAATCCTCTCACCTTTTCTCTTTTAGTGAAGGTATGACGGACTACTAGAATCTACATCAAATACCTACACTAGGATGTAAGGTTCTACACATCCATGTACCCCACATACTCAAAAGTATGTGATCCAGGAGTTCCCTGGGGAAAACCTGTTTCACCATCATTTAGACTCTGACAATGATGGATCTATGATCAGGGCTCTACATTTCACTTGATTAGTTAGGTACATTCAGTATTCTTTAAACATTGTTCTTCAAACAATAACATTAGCACAACAGCTATAATGAGAATACATAAATGTAGCAGGCCTAACTCTTTTCAATCATCAGTTCTCAGTCATCTCATCACAAGTCATCTGTCAAGCATGATCTTGATGGTGTTTATGGCTTTCACAGCCCATAAATCACAAAAGATGTCACTAATAGTGCATCAATATAATTCACTTATTCATAAAGCTTAAGGCATGCTTTCAATGAATATAACATGGTATTCCATACCTGGATATGACCATCATCTCATGACAACATGCATGGTTAAATCAACTGATAATAGTAAACAATTCAACAATTAGGGTTTACTATTCATCTTTCATGTTATTACCCTAAAATTAGGGTTTACTATTCATCTTTCATGTTATTACCCTAAAATTAGGGTTTACTATTCATTCTATAGTGAATTGTGCTCATTACATCATCATGTAAGAGAAACATCATCATTAAGGCTCTTAATTAAGATTAAGATTCATTGGATATCATAATTAGGGTTTCCATGATCTCACATAAGTGAATCATACCCTAATCATGCACACTCATGTGTAATTGAAGTATCTCACTTGAGTTTCCACCTTAAAAAGGGTAATTTCTCTCTCTAGGATACTTTCTCTCTCTTGGAATACTTTCTCTCTCCTCTCACTAGTAGATGGTGATGACACCACTCTAGATCAGGTTGATTTAAGTCTCCATTGGCTAACATAAGCCAAGACATCATCATCATGTGATTAGGGTTTGGTTAGAACAAGGTTTTACCCCTTTAGACCCCTCAAGGGTATTTTGGTAATTTGCCTCATGATCACCATCATGGGTTAACTCACTAATCACTTAGTCCCTTAATGACCTAGGTTACCATTAGGGTTTAGATTAGATCACCATTGAACTAGTTACACCATCAAATGGTTAAGTACAAACCATCACCAACATCCCCAAACGGTTTCAACCTTCAAACGGTTTCAACCACCCAAACGGTCTTGAGACCGTTTGGCCCCAAGCGGTCTTGAGACCGTTTGGATCTAAACGGTCTTGAGACCGTTTGGAGGTGAAGACCGTTTGGAAGGGTTGACTTTCCAAACCGTTTGGAGCCTCAATCGGTTTGAAACCGTTTGATCAAATCAGCTTGAGATCGATTGGACCAAACGGTCCTGAGGTCGTTTGAGCCCAAACGGTCTTGAGACCGTTTGGTCTCAAACGGTCTTGAGACCGTTTGGTCCAAATGGGCTCAAACCGTTTGGACCTCCAAAGTGGTTCAAAGGTTACCAATGTTCATGAAAGTGTTGGTTGAAGCCCTCAATTGGTCAAAGCTATGTTAACCCCTTATAAATTGAGTCAATTAGGGTTAGCCTTAGTCAATTAGACATCAAATTGACCCTCAATTGATGGCCAATTAGGGTTCAATCCCTCTCAATTAGGGTTTCAAATCGGTTGGTCATCAATGTTCAACAATGTGAATCGACTCAAGGTTGAACCTACCAATTGACCTCCAATTGGGCTCAAACTTGGCCCAAACGGTCTTGAGGTCGTTTGGACATCATCCAAACGGTCTTGAGACCGTTTGCCCAAAGTTTGACAAAAAACTAAGTCATTTTGACTAGGGTTGAAGTCCAATTAGGTCAAAATCAGCAATCTTCATCAATTCATCAACTTCTTGTAATTGGACCCTCAAACCATTAGATTAACTCAACCTTAGACCTTCAAACGGTCTTGGGTTGTGCCCAAACGGTCTTGGGACCGTTTGGAGGAACCCCAAATGGTCTTGAGACCATTTGGGTCCTTCAACCCAAAACTCAACAAGATCTATACTTAGAAAACAGCAATTTGATTGTTTCAATAACCCACTGTAATTGGGCCCTCAATTGGTCAATTACCTTAACCCTAGACCTCCAAACGGTCTTGGGTTGACACCAAACGGTCTTGAGATCGTTTGGATGAGTTCCAAACGGTCTTGAGACCGTTTGCCCATCCATTTTTTGGACTCTAGTGAAAATTCATCAAGGTTTGATCTATTGAGTTGATCATCACATCAATACTTAATTACAATATGATTTGGTGCCTTTGGACCTTCAATTGATCAACTATACTTGACCCCAGACCTCCAAACGGTCTTGGGGTGACCCCCAAACGGTCTTGAGACCGTTTGGGTGATTCCCAAACGGTCTTGAAACCGTTTGGGCTAAGCAACCCAAAATCTCAACTTAACTCATTGGAGATTCAGCACTAATTTCAATTAGGGTTTGCCCTATTAATCATCCTTCAACTCATGACTCGTTTGGAATTAATCCATAAAATTTGGTGAGTCGTTAATTAACATCATTATGAACAGTAATCCCAAACGGTCAACGTTTAGTCAGCCATCTTAAACGGTCTTGAGACCGTTTGCCCAAAAAGGGCAAATTAAACAGATTGAAAATCAGAACTTAATTCAATTGGTTTTGCTAATTGATTTGCTCATAACTCACGATTCCTTTGGAGTTAACCTCTCAAATTTTGTGGGTGATTAACCTACATAATTATGAACAAGATTCCCAAACGGTCTTTGCTTGGTCAATGGGACCAAACGGTCTTGAAGACCGTTTTCCCTCAAACGACCCTGAAACCGTTTGCCCACCAAACGGTTTGAAACCGTTTTGAGCAATAGGTGGAGGTCGTTTGATAAAGTGAAAAACCGTGGATAAGCATAGGAAGTAACGCCATTATCTTCTACCTTGAGAACAGTAGCAGTTCTTCACAATTTTTCTTGCAAAGATGCAAGGAAAGATAGGGAAGAAGAAGAACTAGCAACTATATGCATAGAAAAGGATGTATAATCAAGCATAAAGTTTAGAGTTATAAAACCCGCCTAAAGCTTGCTCCTTGAGCTCCAAGCTTTCGAGATCCAAGCCTTTAATGGCGTCCTAGAAGCTCCACAGGTCGGCCAAGGTGAATTCTCCAAGGAAAGGTTGGAAAGGAATAGCTAGAAAGATAGAGCTAGGTGAGCTAGCCATGAATTCAACCTTGAAAACGAGTTTCCTCCATGAATTCAAGCAAAAGGGATGATCCAAACCTACCTTGCACTCCCTTGGTCATCCTCCTGAGCTCCAGAGCTCTCCTTAGTCGGTTTGAGCAAGGGGAAAGGAAATGAAAGGGAGAGGATCGTTCCTTTGCTAAGTGAGGAAAGTTATATATATACTTGGGTGAACTTTCAACATAAGGACATATACTTTCCTCATTTCTCATCTAAGTCCTTCCTTTCTTCCTTGGACGTCCCCACCTCTTATTTCTAAGGACAAACTCCTTCTAAGGTCAAGAATTGAAGGCAAAGAGGATCAACCCATCACTAAAGCATATACATAAAAGGGCTATTATACATACACCTTGATTATTCAATCACAAGGGTGTTCTTTACTATATGATTATTCACATGAAGTAACCTTTTCATCATTTCTCTTCTAAATGATTCCAAGAGCCATAAAATATGTTTTGGATGATGTATTTTACAAGTTGTACCCCTCAAATTGGGTAAATTACATTTTACACCAATCTAGGGTTTTCAAGTACAGGGGTTGCTTCCACAGCTGCACCTTGGTGCTCAAGCTTGGGAAATCCCTTAAACCTCATCATATTCATTCTTATGTTGTCTCAACATTAAAGGAACATATAAACATGTGAAATTTGCAGTTTAACCCCTCTGGTTGGGCAAATTGCACATAGGTCCCCGTATTGCAACCAACACTTCAACATTGGTTTATAAGGGACAGAAAGGGAAACTTATGTTCCATAAAAGCTTTAATTACATACCAAAGGATAATTACAAACTTTTAATTTCATATTTAGGCAAAACACCTAGGGTTAGCTTATAACCCAGATCAGGGGTGTTACAACAACAATAAGGAAAATGAAGAGTAAGAGGAAGATCTCACTTACCAATACTAAGAAGAAAAGAAAGATAGCACCAAACAACATCAAGAAGGATAGATCCAAACCCTAGGCCAACATGCAAGGTTGATCGGTCAAGCTCCTTCAACTTGAGATCCTCCTTCTCCACCAAGCAAGGGGGATGAGATCCAACAACAAGGAAGAAAGAAACATGGTTTGAATGGTTTGGTTTTATGAGAGGAGGGATGTATATATGGCTATGGGTGAGAGAAAGAGAAGGTAGAGGTGTCTATCCAAGTTTGACATACATCTAAGGTCAAAGTATCTCGTCCATGCAAGCCTCTCATACATGCAACTAGGTTGAATATAAAAATAAAAACTTGACGAACACAACAAGAAATCTCATCGACCAAACTTGTTCACAAAAAAAAAGAATGCTAAGAACTTTGGCGATCAATTGATCAGATAATCCAAATAGTCACTAACCCTAGGAAATCTTTCCGACCAAGATGAGTTAGGAACCTCATTGACTGCCAACCCTACGTATCACAAGAAACCTTAGAAACTGCCAAAACTAGAGTGCACACATAAAACTTTGGCGAGCGCCAACACAAGGTGATCATCGAGTCCCAAGGTCAACCATGTGTTAGGGCATCTATGAGAGCAAACCCTAATCTCAACACAAGATGTCACAACTCATACTAAGGTGTAATAAGGCGCCCCATGGTACAACAAGCTCAATCATGGTATGAAAACATGTGAGGCACATCAAGCATGTTACAAATTACATGAAAAATCCTAAATATGCATAAATTGCATAAAAGCCCAAAACAAGCATATAAATGAATAATCTTCTCAAACAATATCCAAACTGGACCAAACTTAAAACTTAGATTTATCACATGATATCAAAGCACATACTAGGGTTAGATTAAGGTTTTAAGCATCCAATTAAGGTAAGTAAGCATGTTCAACCATAAATCAAGTCAGGGGTCTTACAACTTCTTCTTGTCGTTCCCATTGGAGTCTTCGTCTTGTCTATGTCACCTATTGGGTATCGAGCTGTCCTCCATTATCGGCTCATGATCCCCTTGTACCCAGATGATGGACGTTGCACTTTTTGCAACAATTCATACCTCAACGCCTGTGGTGATCATGTTGTTCATTGTCGCACATGACATGGTCATCAGTTTCATCATGACATCGTCTGTGATGCTCTCTTTGATGTCGTCTCTCGTGTTGGGTCAAAGGTCATGGAGGAATCACTCGTGGCCTTCCTCGGCCCACAAGGTTTGATGATATTCATTCCCAGTGTCCTATTGATATTTTATTATTTGGTTGGACGAATGGAAGACACACATGTACAAACCTCATCAAAGTTTCCCTATTGACATATGTCCTATCAAGAAATTTTAAAGTAGGTCTGGCAACCTCAGTCACCTTAAGAAAAAAAAATCAACATGGAGCAACTTGTGAGGCAAATCACCATCATTTCTTGTATTTTGCTTTTGATACTTTTGGAGGCGTTGCTGACGATGTCGTTCCTCTTGTTCAGCGCATTCAACACATAACAACTAGGAATCTTAGGGTGCCTTCATCTACATTTAACCATTATATATTCAACTCCATAAGTTTAAACATCTAGAAAGGCTTGGCATCCCAATTCGTTGCCGGCGTTTCTGGAAATGCATTCATGTAATTTTCTAATTGGCTTTAACGATAAATGATAATTGTCCTAAAATAAGCTTCATTCCCACATACTAAGAAATCACGCTCGAAACACAACATGGAAACTGAATTCTTCCACATTAACGTCAAAGCCCACAACACCTCAACACTTTGAAACATGTTGACTTTGATCAAGAGATTGTAACCTTCTTTTCATAGACAACCGGATATCAACCCCAAAAGGAAGAAACTCTCCTCTCTTACTACCCTTTCAAGAAAGTTCAATTTAGGAGAAACGTCACGGATTTTAGCAAACTCTATGCTTTGTGCTTCACCTTTTATATAAAGTATTTGAAAGCGATGGTTGTGCAAGTAGACACACCGCATTTGTTGTTGACTCACAAGGTGGGACCAGATAAAGTTATAAAAAAGACTACAAGATTGGGGTATGGGGGTAGGGCGGAGTGGGAACGTGAGGTACCGGATCCAAGACTTGTCGCCAAATAGTAGAGGTCATGATTAGCCCCTTGTTCCACTCGGATTCCTACTGGGTCCCAGAACCCACCCGCTCTCCAACAGCCACTCTTTCCGGGCACCGCCGCAACATCGAGACGCAGCCAGTTTGGTGGTTGCGCCGAAGCAGGGCCGAGGCGGCTGGCTCCAATGGACCGAGGAAAGATTCTGGCTCGTCTAGCTGTGGCCCGCTGGATGGGGACGGGCGGGCCCTTTGTACGGGGATGAAAGGAAGTTGGATGTGGCGCCTCGGAAACATCCGTGCTAGAGCCATTTCCCTCTCTCTTTTCTCTCTCTTTACCTCTCTCTCTACCCGTCTCTGCCCACCAGGCCACCACCACGCCCTTTTTCTTCCTTTTTCTACCTTCGGGCTTTCTCCACCTTGTGGTATTGTTGTGGTCGTAGTAATCATCGCCGTAGACGCACCCCCTTCCACAAGCTGCTCGCTCGCTTCCTCCTCAACCTCCTTCTCCAAACCAAAAGTTCCCGTCAAGGTTCTCCTCCGGCGAGCTACCACCGGTGATTCCTCACAGGCAAGAGGAATAACCGGCGCCTGCGTCACGAAACAGAGGTGGGTTTTTTTTGGAAGAAGCCCGCGTTTGTGTTCGTTGGGGAGTGGGTGGGTGTAATTGTCGCTGCTAACTCCATCTGTAACTCTGAATGCTCTGTATTTTTGCATGTCTCCTGGGGTTTCCTTCTTAGTGCATAAAGGGACCAGTTTTCTCGTACAAAATGATATGTCTCATCCCTGCTCCCGCGTGTTCCTCTTGCTTTCTCTCTTTGCTCTGCTTCTGGTTTGAACAACACCACACGCCTCTAATAAGTTTTTATCCTACCTAGTTGTTGCTTCCTCTATTGACTAGCTCGTGTCATTCTCGCTTCCTGGTATTACTTGCAATGAATATGCCGTAGGCTTTTGAGCATTCTCGCTGTCGGATCTTTCAGCCTTTTGCTTGTGCTTCCTGCCGGCTGCCGTGAATTTTGTCTGAAAGTGGTGGGTGTGCTTCAGAGACCTTTGCTTCCCCTGATTTCTCTGTTCCTACCCGACCTTGGTTCTTTATCTGGAAATTGAGTTAATTTGGCACTGGTTGATACCGTCTTACCTTACTAATTAATGGTTTTAGTATACAGATTACCATGGAAATATGTGGATTTTCCTGATCACAGCACGGTTACTTGAAGGAGTAGGCCTGAGTCTAGGAAGAGGGACCCCTATGATTGGCTTCTGAGCATTTATTAGCACCAAACATGCATTCGGTGGTAGTTCATTATAAAGTGCATTTAAACTGGTTGTGAGGAGGTTGGTCTTGTCACGGGCACTTCTTCCTAGGCATGTTTCATGTGAGAAAGCCTATGCTCTCTAGTTGGCTAGATACTGGAATCCTTGATAGGTTGGGGTGGGCGGTTCCAAATTATCAGATCCCATTCCACATGTGATGCCAGCTTATTGAATATGCTTTCTTTTTAGCTGGTTGTTCATGGTTTTATAATAGAGGCTTGCCCCTTGTCAGAAACGCCCCTGTTTTCCCTCTCTTTTTGAAGGTCACATGTTCGTGAGAGATCTCTGCTGATTTTTTTGAACTCGTCTTTTTGCAGCACCGTAGACGATGGCGGCTTGTGTGGCATGTGGCAGTGCCACCTTGCCTAAGGGAGGCCGAATCTACTCCAGGAAAGGCCGTGCCTCTGTTCCATGGTCGTCGGCTATATCTTTTGTAGAGCATGTACAAGGGGATGTTTCAAGGTACGCACTGGATTCTATATGGACTCATATGAACGTTTATCTCCATGACTTCTCATCCTGTACAATTCAAATTACTACTATTACCCATGTAGATCAGATTTATTTGTTGGGCTTGTGAATTGCATGGAACAACCCCATTAAGAACTTATTCATCATTATCGAGGCCCCAATCCCAACCGTGTTGGTGTTTAGCAAACAACTTAATGTCGCTTAGTGTAAACCATCGTGATTACTGTTTTCAAGCTAATGTATTGTTTAGCCTTATTTCCATCTTGAATACCTTTTGCTTTGACCCTGCATTCATTTATAAGTCTGTGTGAGACTGATTTTGAAAATACTTATGACAGGTCTGCCTGCTGTTTGTAGGATAATTGTCAAGTGTTTTCTTCAATTATCACTTTATAAAGCTAACTATGACCTTCTTTTGCCTTAATATTAATGTGCATGCCAGGCTGCATTGGGGTTCAAAATCATTGTATATGGTGTCAGCCTTCCAATCAAAAGCTTGTCTAAAGAGTAACAAGACTTACTCCAGGACGACAATCCGTGCTTCTTTGGGAGATGAAGAAACAAGGTACTTTGACTTTGTCGTTGTTGGAAGTGGGGTTGCTGGCCTGCGTTATGCCTTGGAGGTTGCCAAAAAAGGTTCAGTTGCCATTATCACTAAGGCAGAGCCTCATGAAAGCAATACAAACTATGCACAAGGCGGAGTCAGTGCTGTTTTGTGTCCAAGTGACTCGATAGAAAATCACATGAGAGATACAATGGTTGCTGGAGCTTACTTATGTGATGAGGAAACTGTTAGGGTGAGCATAAACGCCAACTGCTTATGCCTTTGTATTTACTCACTATATTTCTGTGCCTGATTTATCAATTGAACCATAGTGCTTCATAAGCATATACTAGTTAAATTTCTGCATTGTGGTCATACGTTATCATTATATATTCTGAGAAATGTTTTAACATTAATACTAGTCACGCCAATATATCATGTTCAGTGTGACTTGTTCTAAACTGTTGGTGTGATGGGCATTATTACCCCAATTCTGCTAATAGCTTTCTTCGATTGACATTATTAGATGTGTGTATATCAGTTTCACTTTATTCTAGTTACCGAGTGATATAATTGGGCTTAAAATGAAACATTGTGCACTAGTAGAATGTTTGCAAAATTATCCTTTTATTTCTGTGTATGAATTTTTGGTCTTGATATTAATCATCAAATATGGTTGCTGCCACTATTAGACAGTAGTGGGTACTTTTAATAAATTTATATAAATGGATTATCTCTGTAATTTTGTAGTTCATGATCTCTCTAATAGAACACCAAACTGCATTTGGTTACCTTGATTCTCTCATGTTCCGTGTATTCTCTGTCAATTTTAGGTGTATGCTTTTTCTTGTTGTAAAACGTTTCCGTTGTAGGTTTCATCTTTAGATGGTACACCTTTTGATATATTTGCTAAACAATTTGCTTTAAAGTTCAAACATATATTCAGAAAATGAAGGTAGTTACAAGTTGAGTTGGAGATATGTCGTATAGGTGTTTTTCTACATAGATTGAGCTTATTTTCTTGACAGGAAAACGCTCTCACCAATATGAGCTGAAACGTTTTTATGTTCTTAGTTCACAAGTTTACAAAACAGGTCTGTCTTTAGGTTCTCTGTATGTATGTTCTATACTTTATTCATTTGATTGCATCTCTCCTACCATAGAACCACTTATAGGTCTTCAAACTAAACCTTAAAAAACAATTGAGTACTCATAACAATTCATTTACTAGAAAAGTTGGGACTTTCTTATGATTCTGACTCTTTTTTAAAATTCCTTTTCAAATGGAATCAGTGGAAGGATCAAGGAAGGGAAAGCGTGTTGCAAATATCCTATTATACTGTGGAATTGTTGTGTTTATAAAAGTTGACGCAACCACCAGGAGTTTTTATTAGATTTCTACTTTAGCAACCATATTCTATATAACCTTGCATCTGAACCCTAATGGGGGGTAAAATATAGCTAGAATGCCCCTTTACCAAATTAATATGTATGGCCAAGCTGTTTCGAGAAGTTACCATTGCATTTTTGTGGTGGCTTTGCTACATCACAGCTTCTCAAAGATGCACAGACTGTCATTTATCTAATGAAACTAGGGGGGTGGAGTTTATATAGGAACTTAAATAATGCCATGAGTTTGTGATGGATCAGACAGACCCTATATACACTTATTGTTGGCCTTATTATCCAACTCACCAAAATCGTTTTAGCTTAGGCTAGGCAACAAATATTTATAACATATGGTACATGCTGCTGTGTGACTATATGCACTCAGGTTTTGGAAACGAACTGCAGCATCGTAGATCTGCATACGCATAAGATTGTTAAGCCAACCATGTCTTGTAATTTTGAATCAATTATCAAATTTGTTGTATGTACTAGAATTTCTCAACTTGCTGATAGCATTTTTTCTGTCCTCTCTTGTTCCTCGACATATAAGTTTAAATATGTGGGATATGTTGTGCATATACTTCTGAAATTCAGGTCTTTACCTTACAGATTTTCCTCTGTATCTCTGCTGTAGGTAGTGTGCACTGAAGGTCCTGACCGTGTTAAAGAGTTAATTGCTATTGGAGCTTCCTTCGATCATGGAAAGGATGGAAACCTACATCTTGCTAGGGAGGGTGGACACTCTCATCACAGGATCGTCCATGCTGCTGACATGACTGGAAGAGAAATCGAGCGGGCATTGCTCAAGGCAGTTCATGATGACCCCAACATAACAATGTTTGGACACCATTTTGCTGTTGATCTACTGACATCAGAGGTTTGTTTCTAGCGATCTCTTAGAATTTTCTAAGTTCTTATAGTATTGTTCTCTTTTTTTATTAAAGAGTATGTTTCTTTTGTTGATGGATTGAGTGGAACAAAAGAGGGTTATACTTGCTGGATTAGGAATTATAGTCTTTTCAATAAGTTCTTACTCATGCGATCAATATGCTCACATCTATATCCTTTTAGGTTGAGTTATTATCACCTCAAGATAATACATACATTGAACAAGTTACATCGGTCTATTTGCTTTCTTATTCTCCTTCTATCTTTCAAGTCCATTAAAACAAAATAAAGATTTCCATCATGAAATGCTGGTTTCATGCTGTTTACAAGCATCATGTCAACTCTATTGATATCACGCTATTCAGAAATGTAAATGATCAAACCTTATATTGTGATTCCTCTTAGATTATCTGTTTTTTTTCCTCTTAGCTTCATCGATTATGATTTTACCTCTGTACAAGAGCATTATCGGTGGCTTGGCCTCCAGAGGCCTTCCCCCTTTTCTCTTATTTTGTAAGCAAACTGTAAAAAATAAGATGGAGGTAAATGAGATGATCCTATTAACCAAAACCCTGCTATATATAGTAGAGGGCTAATATAAAGCATGCGATCAAGCCCTAATAAGCCAAACATACGCAGACCCATTTACATAATAAACTAAATAAGTATAATCTATTCCAGGAATACCAAGGTCCAGAACAAAAGAGAATTAAAACAAGCATCATAACTTGTAGTATCCACTATCTAACACTTCCTTCTCAAGCTGGAGTATACACAGGACGTGTACTAGTTTACTTCTCGGAATAATGTAGGGAATAAAGGCTTTGTACAAATATCAGCTAATGTTACCAGGTTTCACATTTGTAGCTCAACTTTTCCTAACCTTCGCCAAATCTTGAATAAAGAGAAAATCAACCTCAATATGTTTTATAGACTCGTGAAACTCTGAATTTTCAATTTAGAAAGAATGAATCATCCTAAATGAGTCATAGAAGGATATCCAGGCTGTGTTGGAACTTGGAACCAATGACACGTGTACTGGCTTGTAACTTCTCGGAAATAATGTAGGGAATAGCTTTGTAGAAATATTAGCTACTATTACCAGGTTCCATATGAGGAGTTCAAATTTGGAGAGCCGTAGCCAAATCTCGATGAAAAGGAAATTGACCTTGCAGAGAGTAAAGGAGTTGTTTATTCAGTGAGTAAAAAGGTTTACAGGGTACTCTCTTATATAGCTACAGAGAGTTGAGACACATATACAAGCGAGCAATATGGGACTAATACAATAAAGCAGTAGGAGGAAAAAACACAGCAGAATAAGTAAATAACATATTATTTCTATACTCCCCCTCAAGCTGGAGCGTAGATGTCGAATAAGCCCAGCTTGTCAATCAGAGTCTGGAAGCGAGCTTTAGGTAGAACTTTGGTGAAGATGTCTGCAAGCTGCTTCTCAGTGCTGAGATATGGAGTGCAAATATGTCCAGACAGAACTTTCTCCCTGACGAAGTGGCAATCAACCTCAATATGTTTTGTTCTTTCATGAAAGGTGGGGTTGCTCGCAATGAAAATGGAAGCCTTATTGTCACATAACATAGGAATGGGGCTAGAAGAGGTGATATCAAACTCATTCAGAAGACCACGGACCCACAGGAGCTCACATGCAGTATGAGCCATGGCTCTATATTCTGCCTCTGCACTAGATCGGGCAACAACTGTTTGCTTTTTGCTGCGCCATGTAACCAGATTTCCTCCCACAAAGGTGCAATATCCAGATGTAGATTTCCTGTCAGATCGACTTCCTGCATAGTCAGAATCATAGAATCTAGATAAATTGCAATGACCATGCTTTTTGTACAGAAGACCTTTCCCTGGAGAGCTTTTGAGATATCGTAAGATGTGACAAATAGCATCCCAGTGGCATTGCCGGGGTTTATCAAGATACCGGCTTATGAATCCTACCGCAGCAGCCAAGTCAGCTCTAGTAACAGTCAAATAGATAAGTTTGCCAACCAGTCTCCTGAACTGTTGATGATCAGCATAAGGAGGAGAAGTATCATTATCCCAATCCATATTGGGATCCAGAGGAGTGTTAGCTGGCTTGCAACCCAACATGCCTGTCTCCTGCAAAAGGTCAAGAGCATATTTTCTCTGTGACAGGCATAGTCCTGCAGAAGATCTAGCAACTTCAATGCCTAGAAAATATTGTAGTTTCCCTAGGTCTTTGGTGATGAAGTGTTGTGCTAAATACTTTTTGGTTGCCTATATCCCTGCACTATCACTGCCAGATAGGACAATATCATCAACATACACAATAAGGATGACCAGCCCTGCTGCAGTTTTACGAATAAATACAGAATGATCAGATTGTGAACGCCGAAAGCCAAAGGTAATTAAGATCTGACTGAGCTTGTCAAACCATGCATGTGGGCTTTGTTTCAGACCATAGATTGCCTTTCTTAGTTTACGGATTTTAGAAGCAGACTCCCCCTGAGCAACAAATCTCAGAGGTTGCTCCATGTAGACCTCCTCCTGTAGATCTCCATATAGAAAAGCGTTTTTGACATCAAGTTGAAACAGAGGCCAGTCTTTATTCACAGCAATAGAAATCAGAATACGAACCGAATTTAAGCATGCAACTGGAGAAAAAGTTTCAAAATAATCAACTCCATATGTTTGAGTATATCCTTTCGCAACCAATCGGGCTTTCAGGCGTTCAATGGTACCATCCGGTTGATATTTAATAGTAAAAATCCAACGACATCCAACAATATGGCATGAAGAGGGACGATCAACCAGATCCCATGTCTTTTGATCACAAAGTGCATGCATTTCCTGCTCCATAGCATGTTTTCAGGAAGGATGGCAAAGTGCCTCTTCGGCTGATTTAGGAATTGTCACAGCAGACAAAACAGAAGTGAAACAAGGAAAGCTACCACAGAGATTGTCAGAAGAACAAAAATTACTGATAGGATGCTGAGTACATGAGCGAACACCTTTCCTTAAACTTATAGGAAGATCCAGGTCAGAAAATACCTCAGTGGATGGTGGATCAACCGTAGATGCAGGATTTGGTTCGGCCGGGGCTTCAGAAGCATTGATGTTCTTTGACCAGCGCCGATAGACTTGCAATGGACGTTCTTGAGGCACATCAGGAGCTGGTAATTCCTCAACAACTAATGGTAATGGTGTGGTAGCCATAATATCAGCCGACAATTTGTCACCATCAGTAGAATAGTAAGGCATATGCTCAAAAAAGGTCACATCCGCACTAACAAACCATTGTTTTTTAACAGGATCAAAACAACGGTAGCCTTTCTGAGTACGGGAATATCCCAGAAACACACATTTGACTGAGCGAGCATCAAGTTTGGTGAGGCCAGGACGAAGATGTTTTACAAAACAAGTACTCCCAAAAATGTGAGGGGGCAGAGAAAATAAGGGTTTATCAGGAAACAAAATGGCGTACGGGGCCTGATTTTGCAAAACAGAAGAAGGCATGCGATTGATAAGATAGCATGTTGTAGAGACCGCTTCAGGCCAGAAGTGATGGGGTACTTTGTAGTGTATGAGAAGGGTGCGAGCAACCTCAAGAAGGTGACGGTTTTTTCTTTCAGCGACGCCATTTTGTTGAGGGTTGTAAGGGCAAGTGGATTGATGTATGGTTCCTTGGGCAGCACAAAAAGATGTAACAGATTGTTGCATGAATTCCAGTGCATTATCAGTATGAAAAAATTTAATAGGTCGATTAAATTGAGTGTGAATTTCAGAAAAGAAGGTGTGAATAGTATCTAACACAGTATCTCGACCTTTAAGCAAAAACAACCATGTGGTGCGAGAATAATCATCAATAAAGGTCATAAAATATTTCACACTCGAGTGACTGGATACAAAGCACGGTCCCCAAATATCAGCATGAACCAGGTCAAAAATTTCTTTCGAAGCAATAACTTTCTTAGCAGGAAAAACATACCGAGTTTGTTTGCCCAAAACACAAGTTTCACAAGAAAAAGTATGCTCAGATAAAGTAGGAAATAAATGCTTTAATTTGGCAGCAGATGGATGGCCCAGGCGAAAGTGCCACTGTAATCCCGTCACTAAAGTAGATAGCATAGCCGCAGCAGTAGGAGGTCCATCCAGATAATATAGCCCATCTGGTCCTTCACGGCCCGAACCAATCCTCGTCTTTGTGCGGAGATCCTTCAAAATACAGCCAGAAGGATCAAATTTAATAGAGCACTTGAGTTGTTTAATTATCTTACTGACGGACAATAAATTGACAGGAAACTTTGGAATATATAAAACATAATTCAAGTACAATTTTGGTGAAAGCGGAACCGTGCCAGTGCCATGAACAACATTTTTGGATCCATTTGCAATAGTAACAGATGATATAAGAGTAGTTTTATGGAGACTCAAAAAAAGATGAAGATCACCAGCCATATGAGTGGATGCACCTGAGTCAATGCACCACTGTTTGTTACCAGATGATAGAGAGGCAAGCATGGCAGAGGCTCCTGGTGTAGACGAGGATGGCATCTGTACGAGACGTTCCTGGAATATCTTCTCAAACTCCGAACGTAACCAGTCTGTGTTAGTTGGAGCAGCAGGGGTGTCAGGGTAGAGTCGGCAGCAGTTTCTGTAGCAGCCTGGTTAGCCGAAGCTGGCTTGCCGTGCTTAATCCAACAACGATCTTTAGTATGATTGTCCCAGCCACACCAGTTGCAGTAGCGAGGGCCGAGAGCAGTACCACGTCTAGGAGTAGATGTGCCTCGACCTCCAGAAGAAGGAGGGCGACCGCCACGGCCACGACCGCGACCACGACCACGACCAGAATCAGCAGAGCGAGAAATAAGCGCAATATGCTCAACATAAGGTGTAGGAGTCATTGACGGCAGGCGTTGGACACGTTTCAGAACATCTCGAAGGGTTGGCAGCGGGTCACTTGACAGGATCTGGTCAACCACTCCAGAAAAAGACGCAGGAAGTGCAACCAAAAATTGCACCAGTTGCAGTTCGTTGCGCTGCTTCTGGGCAATTTTGATGTCCGCCATCAAAGGATGGTAGAGTTCAAACTCATTCCATAGAGCCGAGCATTGATTGTAGAAGTCATCAATGGAAGTATCAGTAGAGAACTTCTTCGCCAGAGTTTTGAAAATTTCAAAGACATGCTTGGGATTCTCCTGATGAGAATAGACATGGGACAGTTGATCCCGCATAGCCTTAGCATCATGAAGGCAGAGAAGAGATTGGCTGATTCGAGGCTCGGTACTATTGAGGATCCAAGACATGACGCCAAAATCATCCTTGGACCATTGGGCATAGCTTTGTCTGGTTTTATCATCTGAATCAGCAGTAGGAACAGCAGGAGGCTCTGCCGTAAGGTGGTGATACCGTTCTTGTGCTTTGACATATAGAACAAAGGACGCCGACCAGAGATGGTAGTTGGAGCCGCTGCCGAGCTTCACCGTGGTGACACACAGGGAGCGCGAAGGCTCAGGGAAGGCCATAGCAGAGGCAGGAGTTGGTGCAGTAGCAGAGTAGAGACCCACAAAGGGAAGATAGCAGCAGCAGGGATCTGACGCGTCAGATAAGAAACCCGTATCGGCCAGAATATGTATAGAGAAACCTACGCCGTCATGAGGAAAACTCAACGCTCCTTCATGAGGCGCAGGCAAATAGAAGGGAGAGACGAAAGGACTCTCAACTTAGCCGGCTAGTGGATGTCCGATCGCAGATCCGAAGAGCACCCAGATGTAGATGGAGACGGGAGGTAAAAACCAGGGGCAGCCGACCGAAAGGCTAGAAGTCTGGAGGAGGAAGGATGTTGCGGGTGGAGTGGGTTGTTGAGGAGGGGAGGCGGCGGTGGGAGGAGAGGAGGCGGTGGGGAGGGAGGGTGGACGGAGGAGGGCGACGACGGTGGGGGTGGAAGGAGGAGGGAGGGGCGGCGGCGGGAGGGGAGGGAGGGCTGGGCGGCGGGCGGGCGGGGGGGGGGGGCAGGAGGAGATCGGCGGGGGGGGATGCTCACGTCATGGTTGGGGAAAAAGGAGAACCTGCTCTTGATACCATGTAGAGAGTAAAGGAGTTGTTTATTCAGTGAGTAAAAAGGTTTACAGGGTACTCTCTTATATAGCTACAGAGAGTTGAGACACATATACAAGCGAGCAATATGGGACTAATACAATAAAGCAGTAGGAGGAAAAAACACAGCAGAATAAGTAAATAACATATTATTTCTATAGACCTCAATATGTTTTATACACTCATGAAACTCTGAATTTTTAATGTAGAAGGAATGACTCATCTTGAATGAGTCATAGCCTCATGAATTGAGATATCAGGATGAACGACTTGATAAATGAGTTTTCATACTAACCTCCGTAAATTCTAAGTCATGACGATTCTTATCAGCTTCATTGACCAACTTGTTACGATAACTCATGCACGTGAAAATAGGTGTCAATGTTCATAATTGTCTCTTCGAACAAATACAACATATATTTTCTATCAGAAAGTTTGATGCTTCTCTTAGAATGTGGTAACTCAACCCAAGGAAATTGCACAACTGACCCGGCTTTTTGGTAAGAAAAGTGCGTTGAAGCCTTTCTTTTAGCAATAATATCACTCATTGATTAACCTCCTAGATAAGTTAGAGTGGAATAGACAGTGATGAGTAGAAGCTGGAAGGTCTATAATATCTTTGCCGCAGGAGAATAGCACTTAACTTCTCAAGCTAGGAACGAGAAGGCTATTTATGACCATAAACTGTCATTTACAACTTGCACACCTTCTGGAAATCCCATTGAGAAGACTCAGGTGACTGGTCCATGCAGACTTTCTCCAATAAGTCTCCTTGTAGGAAGGTCTTTTTCACATCAAGCTGAAACAAGGGTCATTCAAAGTGAGTGACCAAAAGAGAGAATAATTTGTGCTGAGTTTAACCTTGCAATAAGAGACATGTTCTCAAACAAATCCCTACCAGAGGTGCATGTATAGCATTTTGCTACCAGACGATCTGTAGGCCTATTAGTAAAACTATGCTAAACTTTGTGTGACCTCCCTGCATCCAGCAACACTTTTAGCAGTTAGCATGAGGCTGATCAACAAGGTCTGAACTCTGAAGCATCATCCTGGTAGAGCATCGATTTTCTTATCCGTTGTTTTCCACCATTTTTATCCTATAAAGTTTCAATATTGGACTTGGGACGAACTGAGAGAAGGCAAAAGAATGTGCAGACTCAAGAGAGATTAGACAAATAATACCTGTAAAAAGCTGGCATAATGTACAAGAGTTCACCCCCCTTACAAATGCAATAGGCAGGTCTAGGCCACGAAAAACCATAAGTATCCATTTCGTATTACATAGAGGCGACACAGTTGTGATTGGATCATTGGAACCTCTGCTTTCCATGGTTCATGTCGTGATTGCTTTTTTTTTTGGGGGTGGGGGTGGGGGATTAATGTCTCTTCCAACTCAAAAAGAATTATATAAATATGCATATGTACTATATATATGCTTCAGTTCTTAGAGTACTTTTTAACAAATATTTTATAATCCTCCTGTGTACACAGGTTTCTTAAAATGGACAAATTAAGAGCAAGTATCTTATAGAATGGTTGTGTAACATTCATCAAAGGAAATAGTGGAAAAGAAATGCAATGACTTCACTCTTCCAGTTTTAACGATTTATTTTTCCTTTTCTTTTACAATTGGTAAATAAATTCAAAATTTTAGACTATATTCTGGTTATAAGACTTACTTTTGGGTTATTATTAGTTATTGGCTATTTATTTAAATTAAGTCAGGAAACAAGCCTGATGATACCCTTGAATGACGTACTGGATGGTTAGTATCCAGGTAAAGTTGCTTATCATGATTGATTAATTTATCTAGTTAATTTAGCCTATATATGGGTTGGTTGAACTAGGAACTTTTCAAATGATGAATTAGATGATTAGACTATTTTTGGGATAGTGATGGTGATGTTGATAGCTTGATTTCCTTCATCTGTTTTAAGCAAATCTAGAGTAGTTCCCTTCATCCGATTTGTTACTTCTTTTATGTTCTTTGTTGTGAGATGAGACGTGGTTCAGTGACCAGAAATACACTATAATTCTAAAACCAAATGCTTTAGCATGGTTAACGTTATGGCTATCATTTAATAGAATCATAGAGTTTTTCAAGAAGAATATTATTGTGAACCTTTCCTAGTTTTAGTATTATGCATTACCTGCTACCCGAGAGTGATCAGATTTCCATAATTTGCTATTTTTGCAGGAGGATTCAGAAATACACTGCCATGGTGTAGATGTGGTTGACATTGAAAAGAAACAGGTTAGATAATACTTTCAAAGTCAACAAGTTTCATTTTCTTGGCCAGTAACCAGTTGACTACTTTATACAATACTCTAAACTACTGCTTCCTAGTTCTGATAATTCTCTTGGTAACCAGGTAATTCGCTTCATATCCAAAGTGACATTACTTGCTTCGGGTGGAGCTGGGCATATCTACCCTTCAACTACAAATCCACCGGTAATTCTTTATGTTAACCATTTTTGGTGGCTCTTCCTGCAATTTACTTTGAAAATAATTGACACAATTATTTTAACTTGTAGTTATCTGGTAGCATGAAGTTAGAGAGAATTTCATATACATTTCCTTTCCAACGTCCTTAGGCAGCATGTATATGCAAACAGTAATTTAACCTCACAAAGTTTAAATAAATTTTAGGTTGCTACAGGCGATGGTGTTGCAATGTCTCATCGGGCTAGCGCTGTTATTTCCAATATGGAGTATGTACTCACAAGCAATAGTAATTTATTGTTTATATTTATATGGAGTGTGTTAAACAAAAATGGTGTTAGAATTCTTCTGTATAAGTATCTAAATCAGTGTCCTAATGTTATTTTCTCTTCCCCGTTGTTATTTTTCCAGATTCGTACAGTTCCATCCGACAGCTTTAGCTGATGAGGGTCTTCCTATCAAGCCAGAAATTAAGAGGGATAATGCATTTCTGATAACAGAAGCTGTTAGGGGAGATGGTGGCCTCCTGTACAATCAGTCAATGCAAAGGTTCATGCCTTTGTATGATGAACGTGCTGAGCTTGCCCCCCGTGATGTAGTTGCAAGAAGCATAGATGACCAGCTAAAGAAACGTAAAGAGAAGTATGTCTTGTTAGATATAAGCCACAAGCCAAGGGAGGCGATTCTTTCGCATTTTCCTAATATCGCTTCTGAGTGCCTTAAGTACGGACTCGACATCACGACCACCCCAATTCCTGTAGTCCCTGCTGCCCATTACATGTGTGGTGGTGTCCGTGCCGGCCTGCATGGTGAAACAAATATTCAGGGCTTATATGTTGCAGGAGAAGTTGCTTGCACTGGGTTGCATGGCGCAAACCGACTCGCGAGCAACTCACTGCTCGAGGCATTAGTATTTGCTCAACGAGCTGTAAGACCGTCGATAGAGCACATGGCTGACTCAACTTTTAATATTCAGTCATCAAAGATGTGGGAACGTCCAGTTCTTCCCATGTCTTTAAGTGGTGATGTAGTTGAGAAAATTGTACACCGAACAAAAGATATACGGATGGAGCTGCAATCTATCATGTGGGAGTATGTGGGGATTGTAAGGTCCACCAGTCGCTTGAAAACCGCGGAATGGAAGATTGCTGAATTGGAAGCAGAGTGGGAGGAGTACCTTTTCCGGAAGGGCTGGAAAAGGACAATGGTTGGGGTTGAGGCTTGTGAGATGCGGAATCTGTTCTGTTGTGCCAAGCTGGTTGTCAACAGTGCGCTTTCCAGGCATGAAAGTCGTGGGCTACATTTTACTATCGATTTTCCTTACGAAGGAACTAAGAGGATTCCAACAGTGATTTTCCCCAATCCGGCAATCCCGGGTACTTGGAGCTCCCAGCAACTACAGAGATTAGTTCCCCGGTAGAGTGATAGCTGAGAAAAGGAAGTTCATTCTTAATTCTTTTACCTTCTTGAGCGTTACAGAAACTTTATGCAGCTGTATGTCAAAATGGGCACCAGAAATTTTTCATGGAAATCCATATCATCAAATTTGATCAATTTCAGAAGAAACTTTGTTTTAGTGAGATAATTTCTGTAGAGAAAAGGAATTTATGTAATCTTTTGTTTGATGTGAACTGATCTCAGGTGTCTGTAATATTACGGGAGCAATCACAATGTGTTCTCATTAAACATGCAGCTTTTGCACACATTCATTTCATTGTTCTTTTCTTTAGTGATAATGTTGTACGTTGTATCTTGATGCTTTGAAGGTCACCTCTACTTGGTACAGTGAATGCCAGAAACTATATTCTCTTTTAGGGAAAACAGAGGAAAAATCAAACATTCGGCAGAAACATTTAACTTAACAGATGTACTGTGTGAGTAGCACTTGTTGCGGGGGTAGACATAAGCAAAACATTGGTCCGTGGGTTATAATGCGAATAATATGGATTTCTACGCTATGATTGATCTCTAAGAATCCTTTTACTAATTCAGAATGATAGTTTGTAGTTATCCTATTTTCGATCTAGTTATAGTCTGTCAGGCTTATGATGTTTTCCTTTTTAGGTTTTTTTGTCCAAATTTCTACTACCACTTCCTAATTGTGTGTACATAACCACTGCCTATAGGAGAATCCCAACTGACCCTCAAAAATCTTTAGACCTAGTTTGGATGGAGTGATCTGAAATACAGGTAATCTATAGTTTAAACATCCCAGTTTTACTGCTAATTGCTAAGGTTGTGTATTTTAGCTATGTATTTGATATATACGTTGTGCTACAAATGCGGGACTTGCATGGCACGCTGATTTTCTTAAGACAAGCCTGGCCCCCGAATTAAAGGCCACCCACGTATGTAAAAAAGGGGAAAACAGTCAAGCTAGAAACGTCCCCCTGTGTCCTATTCAAATTGATACAATAGGTTTTACTCCCTTTCTTTCAACCGTTTTCTGTCTTTCTAGGTGCTAGC
The DNA here is from genome assembly GCA_963693085.1 of Alisma plantago-aquatica. Lineage (NCBI taxonomy): Eukaryota > Viridiplantae > Streptophyta > Magnoliopsida > Alismatales > Alismataceae > Alisma > Alisma plantago-aquatica. The sequence continues at coordinate 482,403,186 of OY856415.1, forward strand.
TTGCCAGGGACCCAGTTGATAACTGGTCCGTCTGTCTAGAGAACAAGCTTGAAGCGAAGCTGGGCAAAGAGGGACGTACCACTGTGGAGTACAGAAGAGGAGGGATAGCTATGTAGAAGTTGTTAGAAGGGAATAGGAAGCAATGTAGATATGGCAGGAGGGCAAAAAGTCAAATGGGTCATTCGACAAAGCAGTCAATTTTGCCGCTGTCCACTGATTTCTTTTGGCGGCTCCACTGCTTTCTTTTGGCGCAGCGAGGATGGCTGCTGCTGGTCGCTTCAAAGTACTCAAAAAGAGCATTTATACAACATTGGATCTCAGCGGTGTTAGGTACAAGAGCGTATCGGCTAGTTGTGCTCTGCCGGAGCTACCCGGTGGCTGCGGATGCTGGCACGAGCTTTGTCGAACATAGCAAAAGTGGATATCCAAGGATGGTGGGAGTAGGATGATGAACTTTGTCGAACATAGCATTGGCTGTTTGAGACATAGGCATTGGATGGGACATGGGAGACCATTGTAACGGTTGGGCTTGCTTCGTGTGAGATGGTCTTGGGCATTGTTTGAACCTATCTCCCAACACCCTTGTTGGAGAAGACGGCTTTTAGATAAGGGAGGTGTTACTATCTTCAAACTTTGAGCCCGTCTATTGGCGTGTCCGAACTAGAGATCTCCTCCGGCGAGAGGACCCTCCAATCTTGAAGAAGGTGATTGTGAGAGCTAATTGATGCATGATGCTTAAGCATAGTTTGTGTGGGACTCACTCTCTAACCAAAACATGATTAACATTTAGATCGATATAAGCATGAGAAAACCGTCATAACAAATTTACTTAAAACTCAATGTAAAACATGTCTAAAGCTACTATGATAAGAGTGGGTAAAGATATGACACATTATCTCAATGACTTCCAATTTAAAGTCGGTGTATCTAGTGGAGCCGAGGCACTTTTGCACAGTGTCAATAGGTTGTTAAGTGAGAGACATGAAGATGGATCTCTCTACATGCTTACAGTGGACTTCTTTAATGCTTTCAACTTGATGGATAGGTCGATGTTGCTCCATGAGGTAAGGACAAGATATTTGTATGAGGTAAGGACAAGGTATTTGTCTATCTCTTTATGAGTATAGTTTCTTTATAGTCAGATAGCTAGGTTGTACATTGGAAACTAATATATTTGGTCATCCTGGAGTGCAACAACGTGATCCCTTGGGATCACTTCTTTTTCCCCTTGTCATGCATCCTCTAATTCATGAGATCAGAAATAAAAGCAGGCTTCTTCTTCATGCTTGGTACCTTGACGAGAGGACTATCATCGGCGATTCATTGGAGGTGTTCAAGCCACTTGACATCATTCAACGCACTGGTCCCGGGTTGGGGCTTGATTTCAATATTCATGAAATTGAGCTTTCCTGGCCTATTTGGGATGGCAGGAAGCTTCATAAGGGGTCATTTCCCATCGGCATTGGGAGGCCTCAGTTGGGAGTCAGGCTACTCAGGCTACTGGAGGAGTTGTTAGTAGGGACAAATGTTTTATTGAGGATATAACCATGAGGAGGGCTACCACGACCGTTGACTTGATGCACCTTCTCCCAAAGTTACATGACCCACAAAGTGAGCTTATTCTACTCTAATCTTGCATGGGTATCATGAAGCTTATTTTTAGCTTAAGGACAAGTCAACCTATACACATGAAGGAGGTATCATTGTTGTTCGGTAGAGGGCTATGAGGGTCTATTGAGGATATAGTAGTATGTGCAAGTCCTTTCCTTGGTGACCTTCAATGGCAGATGGCTTCCTTACCCATTAGACTTGGTGGCATGGGGTTGCATTCGGTAACAGAGGCGTCTTCATATGCCTTTGTATCCTCCAGGGCCCAATCATGGGTGCTTCAAGATCATATTTTCGAGACAGTGGGATTGCAATATGGACTCTACGTTTTATTCTACTTTGGATGCTCTCCAGGTCACGATTTCATCTTTTGATCTTAATTGTTTTTCTAACAAGGTCGTCATCCCCCCTAAATCTCAAAATTCTTTGGTGAGTGTCCTTTTTAACAAAATTGTTAAGGACATAGATGTTAAGTTTGACATGACAACATGACAACCTAGCAGAAAGCAGTTTTCAAGTGTTTGCAAGCTGAACATGCTCAAAGTTTTCTTCTTGCTATTCCTATTAATGGACTTGGACTAGAAATGTCACCAATGGAGTACCGTACTACCTCTGTATTGTCTTATGATCCCTCTATCCCCTGTTGATGAAATATGTCTGGTTTGTCATAAGGCATGCTTACACACTTTTAGAGAGCATGTGGTTCATTGCAGGGAGCTCTCAGGTTTCAAGTATAGGCATGATCTTCTTAGGGATGTTCTTTATGACCTACTTCGACATGCATGAGTGGCTGCTAAGAAAGAGGCACCTGTGAATTGTCTAACCGATCCACATGAGGGGAGATCGACATTGAGACTGATAGATGTCTTGATTTTTAGTTGGGTTGGGGGTAAGCATGCATGTGTAGATCTAACAGGGGTTTGTCCATCAGTGGGATTGAAAGGTGGATATTTTATTATGACAGGATGCCTTGAAAGCTACCTCATCCAAAGTGGTTAAGCATGAGATAGCATGTATCGACAATCAACATATTTTTATATCTTTTGAATTTGATACTTGTGGGTTCTTGGCACCCAAGGTTGTAGATATGATCAAGAGAGTCCATAAAATTATGTATAGTAATGTTATGACCCCAAGGTCTATGGATGTCGTGTTTTGTATAATTGGTTTTTCCATAAAAAAGGATTGGTGACACAGCTTGTTACCCGTCTATCTTCTATGTCATGTTATTATCTTATTGAGAGAAATTTAATATTTAAAACATCTCATTTCTATTTCAAGTAATGTAGACAATTTAAATCCACTTGTATAGTGATTAAGAGAAGAAAAATACAATCCATGAAGTTTGTAGATTTTTATAAGATCAGGTACATAGATTTCTAAATTTGGTTGTCTAATTACATATAAAAATGAAATAGAAAGATATATACTAGACTACCAACTCTCAAAATCTCCTAAGGCACATCCCTAAGATGATAATACATGAACTAAAAACCCACCTAAAAGAAGTAATACTAACTAGTGTGCTAACCAAACTCCCACCTTGGTTGAGTTGGCTCAACTACTATTGTTGATATCACTATGGAGAAGATGTGGCATTTGACAGTCATTTTTGGTACCTAAAAAGACATAAAACCACCACACTAGACTTAAAGTCCCATTGAGTGACAAGAATCTCACATCGATAAAATCAATTAAAAGAACAAAATATAAACAATTAAGAAGATAATTATTATCATTATAAACATTTCCTGCATGCTTGTGATCACAATAAATTTAAATCCATAAGCAATTCATTAACAATATCAAATCAACATTCTCCATATACAATAAATACAAACATTTCAATAAACAGACGATTAACTAATAGTAAGAACTCACATTGCGTAATAAATCTATCCTACCATTATCACCTTAGAGGTGGACAAGAGATGCAGATATTTATGAGGAAAAAAATTTGATAATTTTAAACTAAAGGCATTTTTTATCATAGTAGGGAAGAAAACATGTCATCCAAGGAGTTACATAAGTTTTAGAAATGGAAAACTGATTATTCTAAAACGAACTAATTAAATCCTATGTGTATCATCACATTCAAATTTGTGGATTATTCCTCTTGAAGTCTATATCTTTATTCTTTAGATATGTGGCTAACTTAAAATCCCAAAAAATAAATTGTGGGTCAACATTAAACTCTGTTGTATATGTGAGTGAAATAGAAAATATGTGCATGTAAAATTATATTATATATAACAATACAAGATCAAATAATTTGAAGTAACAAACTGCTCAATTTCAACTTACATTTTCAGCTTATGAGTATTCAATATCGCTTGGCATTCCACTCCTTGTTTCAACACTAGAGTCTATGGAGTTTTCTCTAGCAATGGGTTCCATGGGGGACTATCCCATGTGTAACATTCCAGGATTTGAGGCCTCAGATAGAATGATCTTAAAAGGAATGATTGGACTACCCATATCACCAAGGTGTGTGTCCTTTTCAAGGAGCCCATCACTAAAGAACTCTATAGTTAAGTGTGGTAAACCCGAAGTAGTACTGTGAGACCGCTATCAAAATGACAACCAAATCGTCATAGTAATTATGCGGAATAAACATTAACCATGGATTAACAAAAATCACTAAAAATAAAAACCATTTTGCAAAGAGATCCATTTCTAAGAAACTTCTTAAGAAAAGAAGTAAAGTAATATATACATCATGGTAGCCAAAATTTCATATCATTTACAAAATCGTTACGTACTGACTCCAAGGACCTGAGAGTACATAGACGACACATAGGACTTCTATCTACTAGATACAACAGACACTACACTCAACCTGAGCTATTACTGTTGCCTCTACTGTTGTTGTTCTCCCTCTACAGTAAGGTCTCTACCTCCTCATCCACGTCCACCTAAAAATTGTGGATCCCACGGGGTGAGACAATTATCCCAGCGAGAGATATAACTCTCTGCCAACAATGTTATTATCATAGGTAAATAGTATAAAACTGAGCAGAGGTTCTTTTATATTAATAAGCATTATTAATCACTATGGATAAATAGATTAGAAAAATCCCACCTCTTAAAGCATTGCAGGTATCTATGATAGGACAATAAATCATTTATTCACTTTATAAGAAATATGAAGAACATGCATATTGTTTACCAATCATGCTATACCAACATCTCAAGCTTTTTCCGTGACAATAATATCATGGTATGATATCAGTGAATCATTCACATTTCTAGTTGTTGGCCTCAGTCAATCCATCAGTCAAGTATTGGTATCTACCAATCCTATGAATATACCTTATAGGTATTGATCTCAGTCAATTCGCCAGCCAGGTATTGGTTTCTATCAATCCTGTGAATATACATCATTATGTTCCAGCCAGGTGTTGGATTATACCAATCCTGTGAGATCATAGACATGTATTGGATTGTACCAATCTTGTGAGATTATATCCATGTATTGGATTGTTCCAATCATGTGAGAGTACAACTAGGTATTGGATTGTACCAATCCTGTGAGGTTACAGCTAGGTATTGGATTATACCAATCCTATGAGATCATGGCCATGTTACTAAGGATTCCATAGTAGTTAGGATACCTTTATGCTTCCCTTTCACTTTCATTATAGGATATAAATCCCTTAAACTCATCATTGAATACCACATCACCTTTATTAGGCAATATGCCTCAGTCAAGCCATCATACCCATTCACATCCTTTATGTGACACAAGTATTCCTCATATCTCATTTTAGCACATTCAAAACACTATAGACCTTATTTGGCTATAACCATAAAACATGTATGACCAAGATTTCATTATTATTATTATAACCATTTATTATTATCATTATGTTAAGGGGTTCCCATTTCCCTAGTTCATTTTGAACATTTCCATCTCTTACATCGATCTCTAGATCATGAGACTTTTATAAACATCTTGTCACCTCTCACTAGGCAACATCCATCTCTAGGTCATAAGACCTATATAAACATTATACTTGTTGCACAAGTATTTCACATGACTTACAAGACCCATATAATCTATATTATATGAAACATCATAGCTCATACTTAAGTATGCTCATTATCTCATGATACCAACATAGTTAGTATTTCATGATTACGGCAATATCTGATACATATCATTACCATGCAATACAAGAGAAATACAACCTTACTATCATTAGGGTTAGGGTTGTCCTTTCATACTGATTAGGGTTTCAAGTCATATCAACACCCTTCATTAGGGTTAGGGTTTCCCAATTAATCCCGTAAGGGTTTCCAGTATGATCATCAAGAATCAAAACCCTAATTCATATTCCACAAATATTAGGAGTATCAATGTATACTCATTACATGATTATTGTACAAGTATAAGTTTCTCTTTCACCATTACTAGGATGTTGATTACATCATACTCCATTTGGTTGGCTCAATCCTTCTCTCAAGGTACATTGGCCCATATTTATCAAAATGCATTAACTCTTTATGTCTTAATGTATCATTTGACATAACTCACTACATGTGTCACTCAATCAAGTGTATTAGATTAAGGTACTTCCTCCATATAGGGTATAGAGGTGTATGTATGCTTCCATATCGGGATAGAGTGTATCCTCATCACCATATCATGCATGAAATATATCCTTATTTCCATATCATGCATCCATATCAGGATACTCAACCTTTAGGGTTTGCAAATTGAGTTTGACCCTTATGCTCATATGCCATCAAAACCTTCATTGTATCATACTACCCTTCATCATGTGATGAGTGATAGGCTAGACAACTGATTAGTCTCAACTAGCTCAAGTGTTCAAACTGATAGGGGTGTGGGGTTCCAATGCATATCGGATTTCACAACACTATCTTGGGTTTCAACATCATATCGGGTTAGGGTGTATACTCAACACCATATCGTGTATAAGGTATATTCTTAATCTCATATCGTGCAAAAGATGTGTGTATGTGTCATTCATATCGTCCATGAGGTATAAATTCATCACTATATCATGCTAGTGGTATATTCATATCACCATATTGGGTTACTCATCATCTAGGGTTTGTCATATCGAGTTTGAGTATATACTTGACTCCATGTTGTGCATAAGGTATATACTTGACCTCATATCATGATCATGGTGTATGATTGACACCATATCATGCATAAGATGTATACTTCATTATCATATCATGTATAAGGTGTATGCATCCTCATTGTATCATTTTAGTGATATGTTCACTTCACCATATCAGATTAGAGATGCTTCAACCCAATATCGGGTTGAACCATGATGATGTCATCATCATCAAACTCTAAAATCTTGTTCTTAATATTATAATTTATGGATATAAGTCCTATGTCACTAATAGAACTCATGGATTCATCAACTATGTAAGAAAAATTGAATTGAAAGTAGATCATCAACTATGGCAAGATTGATGGTAAATAATAACATAATTGAGTTCAAGTTATATAACCCGCCTCAAGAACAACTTCAAATCTAAAAGATCCAAATCTTTGAGTCCCAAGGTTGAAGATGACATTATAAAAGGTCCAAGACTTGAGCTCCTCAGCACTATGCATGATACCTCACCACTTGTGGCCGATATCCATCACTTGTGGCCGATATCCGTTCGCTTGGCCGATATCACTTTGCTATGGATGATACAAGGCTCTATGCAAGATACCCATTTTCCTATGCATGATACCAAGACACTATGAATGATATCTAAGAGCAAGAGGGTGGTAAGTTTCGAAAATTTCACTAGTAGGTGAAAGGAATGGTATATATAGTTGAGGTTCATGGAAAAGAGTGTATATGAGGTGTCATCATTTTAAGCTACTAGGTTCCACGTGTACATGCATGGTTGACACGTGTACATGCATGCACTCATATTTAACTTGACATGAAAAACACTTGTGGATAATCTAGAGATGATATTTCGGCCATTACTTATCTCTTTGGATAAGATATATCAACTTAATCACCACTTTATTCACAACCCAATACAACTTTTACAAGGAAGTTGTAAACCGATACTCTTCACCTCCTTGAGGTGCTTAGGCCATAATGGTCTTTTCCAAGAGTCCAAAAACCGATATGAGACTCCATCTATGTCTCTTTGGCCGATAGGAACTCTCATATGAACTCTACAACTTGATACAACTCATGTAAGGGCTTCAACTATACATCATCTCTTGGTCTTTTCATCACCATGAGTACCATCATTCAAATATGATTCAAACATGGTGTATCCTTCTTTATATCTCCTATAAATGATACATAGATCGATTAGGGACACTCTATAGGTGGTAATTTGCATATCAACCCTACAGTTTGGGTAAATTACAATTTGTACCAAAATTGGTACACAAGGCACTATCATTCTTCAAACAAGCTCAAACTTGGAATTTAGGCTTTCCACAAGCCACCACTTAGCATCATTCTCTATATTATGATGCTAAAACACTTAGTGAACATTCAACATGTGACATATTGCAATATAATCCCTCATCTTGGGTAAATTGCATTTTGGTCCAAAACAAGAGAACATTGCTCATACATCATTCAAACAGGACCAAGCTTGAAACATAAGTTTGTCACCTGATAACAAAACACATTAGAGAATTATATTAAAGTTCTAAGAAACTTATTTAAGTCAATAAAATAGGTCTAGCCCTAAACCCAAGTTAGGGATGTTACAAGTACTAAGATGGGTGACCAGTCGGGAAGTTTATCCTGACTTGCACGTAAGTGAGGACAAAGTGCGCAGTTAAGGCTATGGTGGTATGTAGGGATAGATGTCATTCCTTAAACTCTACTAGAGCCTTGGGTCATGGTCCCAATCATTTACAAATGGTATCAAAGCCAATTACCCTCCAGTAGATGGGGCCCACTTGGGCTCGTGGCATGTCAGTCTTTGAGTCATGCGGTCTAGGCATGTTGGATAAAGGTTATCCCAATTCATGGAGCCACCCTCGTACTGGTAACTGTGGTTGGGATTTGGGTGTACATGGGCCATTTGGGCCTGCACTGAAATGGGGATAGATTACGGGGTCATGTAGTTGAGCCTTGATGAGGACGTCAAGAGTCTAAGTGGGGGAGATTGTAACGTTCCAAGATTTGAGGCCTCGGATAAAATAGTCTTAAAAGGAATGACAGATATATAACCAAGATGCACCTCCTTTTTAAAGAGCCCATCACAAAAGAACTTTGTGGTTAAGCATGCTCAGCCCAACGCATAATTAAGACTAGTGGTGGTATGTGAGGCTAGTCGTCATTCCTAAAACTCTACTAGAGTCTTGGGTAGTGGATCAGGTCGTTTACACCAGCAATGCACTTTCAAATATCATCTTGATTATATAACTAAAGAACATATATATGTATGTACTACATATAATGAATCAACTAAGGTAGTTTGCAATAAGCACAAACTTTGAGTAAACACTGAGAATATTTAAAAACAAAGACCAATTACTCATAATTAACTCATGTGCCTTATTTAAAAGAAAGATTGCATACAATTTGTTGGATCTAGGGTTCTAGAGGGGGGGGTGAATATAGATACAAAATTATCACAAGATAAGTTAGAAATTCAAATTATATTAATCAAAACTAATAGCTTAAAAGCAATTTGAAGTCTTAACTGAGCAAGCATAACAAGGATGAGAGATATAGAAACATACACTTGGACAAGGTGGTTTAGAGTGCTTCCACTCTCCAAACTAGGAGAGAGTCAATCCACTACTTAGAGAGGTCAACCTCTAGGGCTTTACAATCCGTGTATACTTATATTCACTCATAAGAGATACAGGAAGACCACCATGCATCCAAGGGCTTACCTATTCAAGACAAGAGCCTTCCACCTACACAAGAACTTACCCATTTGATCTAGATGTCTTTGACCTTCAACAAGGACTTACCCACACTTGCATCAAGCTTTTGGACTTGAAGTAATTTTCCCACTCTTCTTGAATCTTAGCATTGCCCTTCTCCTTCACCTAGAGAAGATATTAACCTCTTCTTCAACCTTGAAGAAGAACATATAGCCTCACCTTCACTTGGAGTAGCTTGGTTCAACATTTTCTTCTTTGAGAAAGGGGGTAGGGAAGATGGAATGGAATGAGATCTTTACAAGCACATGAAGGTATCTCTCTTACAACTGGCCTAACTCACTCATAATCATGAAATGCTATGTAAATGAGAGAGAGAAAGAGGCTCAAGGAGTTGCAACACACTCAACTATAGCACGAACTTAGAATAGCATGAATGAGAAAACTTGGAATGAACTCCAAGGGGTCCAATTTATAGCTAGGGTTGTTCTCTTGAGTGTTGGATCAAGGGATCACTTCAGGGTGAAATATAGCCATTTTCCAAGTTACAACAGATCTATTCTCACCCAAAACTACTCTTCAATGATTATAATCACTTTTTTTACATTTTTCGTACAGTACATTTGGTTGTGTTTCAATAAAGATAACTCGACCGATCCACTAAGTGACAAAGACAATTTTGAAACTATCGGTCGAGTTTGTTTTGAGAAACTCAACCAATGAGTCAACATCAATTTTGCTTAGTTGATTGATCGGTTGAGTTCTGTGAGTGTGCAACTCGACCGATTGGTCTCTCTAGAAAATCCATCATTAGATCGGTCGGGTTTCCAACTCGACTGATAAACAACCTGTGACAAATTTTTTAAATTGACATATGAGTGATCAAACATTGGAATTAAGTGTCCCTGATTTTTTCTCATCTTAGTTACAAGTCAAATCATTAGCACAAGTGATTACAAAAATCATCTAAGGTCATTTGGAGTGATTTCCAAAAACACGCACTTGCATTGCTTTTGACTTGAACTTGAACAAGCTAGGGCTTGTGTAATTTGATCCTTTTCATGTACCTAAATCTTGAAATCCATCTTGAACAAACATATTAGATAAATAGGATTGGAATGGTTAATTCATTATCAAAATATGGGCAATGTATAACTCTTAAGTCAACATTCTCCCCCTTTTGACAATGACCAACCATTCCTCAATCATATTGAGAAGGATATGTAAAGTTATACCTTTGCCTTGTGAATTGCAAGGGGATTCATGATTTGAACAATGTGAATTGCTCCCCCTCAATCTATGCTTACTCTTACTTGCATAGTTAGTCTTTCTACATAAAACAATATAACATATATACTATATTGTCCTTTAGTAAGTCACATGATAAAGCATATAATGAATAAGAAAAGGATCACATAGACAATAAAAGCAATATGGTTGAGCTTCAAAACATTGAACTTATCTCCCCCTTTTGACATTATAAAAAAGGAAGGGGGTAGAAGAGCATAGAAACATATCTTCTCCAAGCACAACCAAACATACATCCACAACATGCAATCTCAAAGCATACACCAAACAAAGACGAGAGAAATAAGAAATATAAGTCATAATCAAAATATGGTAAACATGGCACCAACTCATGAGATATAGTAAATAAAAGAGTAAGTGTACAAAGGATTACGATTACAACCTAGAGAGAAAGTCCTAAAAAACAACTAAAAGCCAAAATGATAAAAACATGATGATAAAATAGTACCGCTCAGAAAATGTGCCAAGATGTTTTTAGTATAAAATAGCCTAGAAAGATATATATGATCAACATTTAGACTAAAAACTAGAAAATCTAAACATCTAGGTCATCTATGTCTACATCATCAAACATCGTCATCAACATTAAAAGCTTCTGGCTTGCAGTCTTCATCTTTGTCTAAAGATGCAACAGAGACATCAACATCACCTTCATATCTAGAGGCACCAACAAAGCCATTAAAACCATCATCATTCTCATCATCCTCAGAAGCCTCCTCATCAATAGTAGCAACTTTCTCATCAGCCTAGTCTGGCATCTCCTCATCAGTAAGGGAACCAAAACCACTGTCGAGTCAACGAGCATTCTTCTCAGCCCAAGACATGTCAAGAGCATGAAACTCATTGGCCTGTGGGAAGGAGGGAGCAGAAGTACCAAGACCAACAAGCAGGGTGGCCAAGGGGCCAGTAGGAAGAGGCAACACTCGAGGGGTAGATCCACCAATAACAGAGGGTGTAGCAGTGGAAGCAGTAGGTGGAGGGGTTGGGTAAAAGTGATCATATGCATAGGATGCATAGTCACCTCCTAGGGAAGGTTAGTAGGAAGGATAAGGATGTGCATAGGATAGGTTCATGTTAGACATGATGGCATAGAGATCCCGATGCATGTGCTCCTGAACCTGAAGGTTATATGTCTATTGATGCATCATGTAGACCATAAGGGTTTCATTTGACACATGAAAAGAGGCACATGTAGGTCGAGAAGGCTGAGGTGGTAGAGATGCACAAACTTGTTTTGGTATCAGAGCTTAAGGTTCACTGAGTCCATAGAGACATAGGACTAAGGTGTTGAGTCTCTTCTAGTGTCCTCCAGTATATCTTATAGTGACTTCTGCTTATGCATAAGACAAAGTAAAGCTTAAATATGTCTGGAGAACACGAGTAACACATTGCTGAAAGCAATGCTGTTGCACCAGGAGAAGGTGCAAGGGATCAGGAAAGAGAAGAATGATTTCCTGAGAATCCCCATGTTGATCCAACCATGATAGAGAACCCTACTTTTTATGCTCTTGTTGGGCAGGTTAGGACAACAATGATGCATATGGTGGACCGGATACTAGCAACACAACCTAGATTACCAGTTCATAATGAAGAAATTCTGGGCTCTAATAGGATTTCTGATCAACATAGTTATGTTGTAGTGGAAAATGTTGAAAGAAGTAGATTACGATACAGAACCGGAATTTGTTATAGGTGTAGGCAAATAAGACATTGTCAACAAGTCTCTCAAAGGTAATGGTTTAGCAGTAGTACATGAAGGCATGGACAGACGTCTCGAGTAGGTCCATCTGCACCAAACGATAGAACACGGTGTTGGAATCAGGCAATGATAGGATTATATGCAATGAATCAGCCTGAGACAGTAATCGATCCACGAATTAGCACATGTCAGATTAAATTGTGTCATTCTGATATGTCTTCTCCTGATATTATCTGTTAGTTATAAGAAAGTAGTTGTTGTTGAGATTTCTTTGATTAATCCTGTGAGGATAGAAGGAAGATGGGAACTTACATTCTGTTCAGTAATCTTTAATGTGTTTTATAATTTCTTTTATCTGTGTGAAAGAGGATGAGGTGTAAAAGTGATGTCTGGAGAAAACCCAGGGATACTAATTCCTATGTGTTGGATGATATGAAAAGTAAGGTATATGATATTAAACAAGGTGCATACTATCTAATCTCAGTACTTGTATACCCTGGCCATGTATTCAACTATTGAAGGCAAGGTATGTATGGGACTCTTAGACTGTTATCTTTCTGATTACTCTAATCAAGTAATCATTTTGAGACAATCTAAAAAGATCATAACAAAATTGAAAATATGACATATATATTTCTATCCCATCCTAACTGCAACAAAAAAGAAATTGAGTTTATCTCAAATAAGTCTATGTGTAGGAGGAAGTAAAAAGTACAATCCTCATGATAAGAGAAAGGGAACAAGGGAGATGATCCATGTTCAATAAAAAATGTGTGAATAGCAAAGATATTTGCTATTATGTGGAAATAAATAAAGTCATAAATGACTCATGAATAGTTGAAAGTTCATACAATAATCAAGGAGGATGATAATCTTCTTTCTTTGATAAACAACCTTGGGTGATGATGGGGCAATATGAAGGAATATGTTTCCTTATAGGGACATGATAATTAAGTAAGTCTTATAACACCTGATGTGTAAAGATTAGAAGTAATCTATAGATGGGTACTTTGTAAAGTATTAGTTCATCTTGGACTTTGGTTCCAAGATAAAGATATGTGTAATAAGTAATGTCCCAAAATAAAATAAAAATCCTTTTATATGCTTGGCTTTGGTAATAACAATAGAAAGATGGAAATGATGAGGATATGATGTGTTTTTAGCACATGTAGCGGATACCATGGTAAGGAATCCTAGTATCCAAGAACTTTCTATGGTATAAGAAAGTAAGAACATGACTCCTGATAAGATGAATCATGTTTGGTTACCTAGAAGGGCCAACTTTGAGATAACTATAGTATGGATATCATATGTTAGGGGTTTATGCTCTGCATAAACATAACATAGATAAGGATGTATCAATTGAAGGAACAATTGTAGAATCGTAATGGGAAAAATCTTAACAGGCTACATTTAATTCCTTAGAATATCCCTATCTAGATCTATTGAGGCATCTTATACATAACATCTAGAAATACCTCCGAGATAAGTTTTTCTTTGATAAGTAGACTCTTCTTATGACAAGAAAATAAACAGCTAACAGGATGGTTGGTATAAGTCATAAGAAAGTTTAGTGTTGTGTTAGCATATTAGAGTGGCACAGTAGATGCATGATAAGACTTGTAGTCTCATGTGGGTGACAAAATGTAATTCTAGTATTTCCTTGGAAGAGAAATGCTAAACTAAGTGAGGAGTATGGAACACTCCCAAGGTCAAGGATCTTATTACATAAAAGATTTAAGTTGAGAAGATGAGAAATCGATGAGGTTTGACACCTAAATTATTCGAAGTATGAATAGTACTTCTCTATCTTAGAAAGTGTTACCTGACACAGAATTGATACACAGTCATTAATGAAAAGGACAAGTTGAATGTGCGTCATGTATGATATATTCTATGATGACTCTAAGTGGAAGGACTTTGTACTTGTCAAAGATATATGGCATCTCCCCAACATCAAGATGTTATGTGGAGACTTGATGATATGATACATGAATAACAATTGTCTTCCTTCATCCGAGATTTCAGGGACGAAATCCTTGTTGGGGGTTTATAATTGTAACATCGCTGATCTGGGTTATGGCTCAAGCCTAGAAGTTTTTATGATATCTCTCACTGGGAAAATTGTCTCTCGTTGGGACAATTCTCTCACCCTAGTGTATGTACATACACTGGAAAACATAACATAACAACTCAAGTTGAGTGTACTGTCTGTCGTGTCTTGTAGATAGAAGTTCTATGTGTTGTCTCTATACTCTCAGGTCCTTGGAGTCAGTACGTAATGGTTTCATGAACAATATGAGATTTTGGCTTGTATGCCTCGAGGTTTTATGTTGCTTCAGTATATGTTTTGACAGATCAACTGTTATATATTGTCCTCAAGATGAGATGATACAATGCATGTACTATGTTAATTATGATATATATATAAGAATTGGATCTCTCACTGAGAGTTTCCTAGTATTGGATCTCCTTGCAAAATGGTTTAAATTCTTAGTGATTACTTTTCATATCATCCAACACATAGGACTTAGTATCCCTGGGTTTTGTCCAGGCATCACTTTTACATCTCATCCTCTTTCACACAAATAAAAGAAATTATAAAACACATTAAATATTATTGAACAGAATGTAATTTCCCATCTTCCTTCTGTCCTCACATGTATAATCAAAGAAATCTCAACAACAACTACTTTATTATAACTAATAGATAATATCAAGAGAAGACATATCATAATGACACAATTTAATCTGACATGTGTCAATTCGTGGATCGATTACTGTCTCAGGCTGATTGATTGAATAGAATCCTATCATTGCCTGATTCCAACGTTGTGTTCTATCGTTTGGTGCAGATGGACCTGCTTGGGATGCATATACATGTCCTCATGTACTACTGCTAAACCATTGCCTTTGAGAGTCTTATTGACTCTGCCTCAGCAGTTGGGTCATTCCCTCCTTTCTTTTCGGACAGGAGGATCTAATATGCCCAACACGTCTACATTTATGACATATCTTATATGCACTCCCTGGTCTTGTCGGCCTTATAACTGATGTAGAAGCTAAACCAAGAGTTCTAACTGGTGGAACATTAGGTCCTTTGCCCTCTCTTGGTAGCCACTGCCCTGTTGGTTGCATTGGTGGCACCAAAAACTTCCCATTTTTAGAACTACTAGGCATCTGTTCCCGAGTTTGGATAGATCTTTTCTTAATTCCTACCTCATTATTCCTTACTGGATAGTCCTTTATACAATGCCCTATTTGCCTACACCTGTAGAAACTTCCGGTCCCATATTGTAATCTAGTTCTTTTGACATTTTCCACTATTCCAACATAACTATGTTGATCAGAAATCTTATTAGAGCCCAGAATTTCTTCATTATGAACTGGTAATCTAGTTTGTGTTGCTAGTATCCGGTCCACCATATGCATCAATGCTGTCCTAACTTGCCCAAAAAAACATAAAAAGTAGGGTTCTCTATCATGTTTGGATCAACCTGGGGATTCTCAGGTAGTCATTCTTCTCTCACATGATCCCTTGCACCTTCTCTTGGTGTAACAACATTGCTTTCAACAATGTGTTCCTTGTGTTCTCCAGACATCTTAAAGCTTTACTCTATCTTCTTAACAACATATCATGCATGAGGTATGCACTTCATCATCATATCGGGCAAGAGGTACCTACTCATTACCATATTGAGTTAATGGTGTGCTCACTCTATCATATCAGGTTTTGACATGCTTCAACCCACATCAGGTGGGACCTTGATGATGTCATCATCATCAACCTCTAGATTCTTGTTCTTACTATTCTAGATCATGGACTGTAACATCCCTGACCTGGGTTATGGCTTAACCCCACAAGTTTTTCTTAAGCAAGTTATTCACAAACTTTTTCTAATATTTTGAAAAGTAATTAAGAATATTTGTGAAGTTTATTTTCAAGTGTGAGCTTAATTGCAAACTATTTGTGCATTATATGATAGTCTAAGTGAAAAGTGCAATTTACCAAAGATGAGGGGTTACATTGCAATATGTCACATGTTGAATGTGTCCTAAGTGTTTTAATATCATAATAGAGAGAATGATGCTAAGTGGTGGCTTGTGGAAATCCTAAATTTCAAGTATTGAGCTTGTTTGAATAATGATAGTGCCTTGTGTACCAATTTTGGTACAAATTGTAATTTACCCAAAAAGTAGGGTTGAAATGCAAAATACCACCTCTAGTGTGTTCCTAATCCCTCTATGTATCATTTATAGGAGAGAGAAAGAAGGATACACCATATTTGAATTACCTTTGATTAATGGTACTCTTGGTGATGAAAAGTCTAAGAAAGGATTGAATTTGAAGCCCGTACTTAAATTGTATCGGGTTGTAGACTAGAAATGGGAATGCCTATCGGCCAAGGAGACATAAAGGGGATCCCATATCGGTTTGTGGACTACTGGAAAAGGCCATGATGACTGACCGGCCTAAATCGCACGTCCTAAAATTGGAGGCAGATTTGAGGTGGTCGAGCTTTTACATTTATAACCCGAATCCTTCTAGGCCTCCGCAACTTTTTTTACGGGGTCGAAGTAGATATACGGGGTCAAACACAGGGACAAGGGTGGTAGTGTTGAGAACTCAGAATCGACACGCTACACTCCGACAAGTACAAAGAGATATTAAATTCCCCAAGGGGGAATAGCAAGATGTCATAAACAAAATGAAGAAAACTATCTCCAACTGGGGTTACAAGAAAAACTTAGGTTTTAAGCATTTAGCAGTTTTTAGGGATTTTTCATGCAACAGAAACTGAGAGATAATACTAAAGCTAAGCAAGGTACCAAGGAGAAAACTTCGATAAAACAAGCGGCAACAGAAATATCTTGTACCCCTCCTCTCAGAGCGGGTACCTCTAACCAAGCATCAACACCCCTCTCGAGGTTGCTGGACTTAAATTAGAGTGGGAAGGTTACTACTACAACTCTGATTCCGGGCACTCTCGTACTCCAGGATCGGACCAAACACTAGAGCCAAAACACCTCTCTCAAGGCTGTTGTGACGGGAAAATGCGATTCGGTAGCTAATCGAAACGCGATCCAACGTGCAAGCTAGAGTCCGGATATTAAACATAGCATCCATCCGACAAGGGTTCCAAGCATACAACACCAGATAATTAAACTCTTCCATTTCCATAAACAATAAAGGTCTTAAGTACAGTGCATAAGTAAAGATTTAAATGACAGAAATAAAGATAGAGGTCGCCTTCTTGATGTAGAAGGACGACAGACTACAACGGCTCTCCATCCCGATATCGGTCGGGAGCCTAGCCCGATACAACAGTGTCGGGCGGCACACCCTCTCGGGCGGCACACCGTGATGGTCAATTGTATCGCTCAAGGACCCTGGCCGATACTCTCAAGTCAGGTGGCACCCTCTCGGGTGGCACGCCGTGACGGGCGAAGCGTATCGGGTTCGATATCGTGTCGGGCTAGTGGTGACGCATCTATGTCGGGCACTGGTGTCGCTCATCCACGTTGGCCGATATCGGCCTACAGTGTCGCCCGGGACGGTCCTAAGTGAACCATCCCCTCCCTCTCGGGACGGGGAAGAGCTCACCTAGAGTTGCCCGACACGAACACTCAAGCACGATACTTCTGCTCTCGCAGCTTCCTTTGAAGATTTGCTTAGGGTTCCAACCTGTTCTGACTGTTCCGACCTATCTTTTAGGCTTCCTGTAGCTGCTATTTATAGGCAGCGGTTGGGGGAAGTTATGGTGCTCGAAGCGCCACGTGTCCTCCTTATTCGCGGGGGTCAGTGGATGGCTGATACTGGTATCGCCCGGCACAGGGTGTCGGCTATCAGTCACATGACGGGCGGCGTCTGCCGGTGGGAGGCCCGTGTCAGGCGACAAGCTTTAGCTGTCAGGCGAGCTTGGGCTCCCTGTCGGGTAAAAGATGTATCGTCTGTCAGTTTCTTCTTGCGCGGCATCCTCATGTCACATGTCGTTGTGTCGCGCTACCCTGTCGGGCAGTGATTGTATCGAGCGTCTGGAAGGCCGATGCAGGTGGAGCTTATTTGTGGGCCAGTACGGCTTCATTGATGACAAAATGTACCGAAATGAGGAAAAACTTTGTAAAAGATGGAAATATTGGATTAAGAGCATCGTTTGGCCAATTATTGCAAAAGTACATATAAAAGAGAGGAAACCAGTTTAAAAGGGCAGTTTTGATAGCAGAAAAACAGTCTAAAACATCACAAAATTTGGTGTTATTAACTCCCCCAAACTTAGCATTTTGATTGTCCTCAATCAATATTTAAACTTTATTTAGTGATGCTTCTTCTTGCTCGGTGTAGCTTTCAGGCCAAGAGGTAAAAACAAGTATCATAATGCCTTTAGAGACAATGCTGCCCTACTACAGACAAAAGACCTTGTGTTTCCTGCCTTATTATTTCAGTAAAAAATTTCTTTCTCTACAGCTTCAGCGAGACTTTGGTGTATGATTCTGAAGTTAGCTTCCACACCAAATAACTTTATTTTTGGGGTAGAAAGTTGTGTGTTGGGTGGGCTAAGGCTTTTTGGTTTTTTCATCTTGTTTCCCATCAATCCATCCAGGTAAGGGTCCGTTAGCGGGCGAGTGGTCCATGCAGTCCAAGCCAGTTGGCTTTAGAGCAGTGATTTCACATCCTACATACCACTGCCCCGGATCTTCCATGCCTAAAGATGGGTACTTTTGGAAAACAAGTGTGTATATATATTTTTTTCTTTTTCTTTTATTGGGCACAACTCTCATGCTTTTATTCACTCTCATAAGGCTACTTTCTCTTTTTGGGATTTTTATTAGGTAAGGAAAAACAAAAGAGATTTCTGCTGTTTGGGCAGCTTTTTCCTTCTCCATACTCGTCTCTTAATTGTTTGCGAGATTTTTTTTTTGAAATTTTGGCACGGAAAAATGTAATCTTTTGTTCGTTTGAAGAAGCATTATCAGAAAGATATAACAAAACTTGCATTTCGTTGAGCACATAGAAAGTAGACTTGGCAAGAAGGCGCATCAGGTTTTTACTAATATAGCTACTTTGTACATATGTGAGAGAACAAAATAAGCAAACAATTTTTTTTATATATGAGCATGACATTTTATACGAGCATGGGTATATACACATGATATAGGAGAAGAACAAAATGACACAAGAAAATATTTTTTATACCTCCTTCACTGGTACATGGGTACCCCCCCAAACTTACTCCACACTCTGTCCCAGAGTAGTGAAGATGACAGGGTGAGGTCATGCTAGTCCAGTGAAGGTTAGATGGTGGTTGCGCTTGTGCCATCGAGAATCTGCAATATGCTTCTTTGCTGCCACCATTTTATTTCCAAGCTGGATGTAGGTGGAACAAGTGCAAAGCTCTCGAAAAGGAAGCGCAAGGTCCGTGCAGATTATGACAATGATAACCGGCCTATTGTAGACAGAGAGCTCTTGAAAACACTTGTGGATACTCCCCCTTTGGCGAAGGTGGAACTGGAATGCCCACCTTCAATCCGGAGGCCACCGGGGCAAGACTTGTGCTGTCCCTGGAGATGGTCCTAAACCACCACAGAAGACAGACTATGATAAGGGAATGGACTTCTTTTGACAACCCGACTGTCTTGAGATTCTAACATTTCTGTCCGACAGTTGTTGCTTTAGCTGCGGCTACGATTCCGCTTCTTGTGCCTTGTTTGTCAGCTCGATCGGAGGTCTACTCCATGTGAGCCATACCTGTTATCAAGTCCATTGATCACTTAAATGTTAGGTTGGGAAAAATTGAAATCTCGATAAAACTTTTCACGATGTAAAGCCCGGTGTATCGTTTATCAAAAGAAAAAAAAACCCGAGGCGATACGAAATCGGGTGATACGGGGGAAACCGCTCGGCACAACACGCTGCCCGATATGGGTATGTCGGGTGACAAGGTAGCATGAAACAACTGCCCGATAGGACGTCACGACGGAAAACGTGTCGCCTGATATGGCGTATCGGGCAAACGTGATCGGCCGATGTGTCGTGCTTCACATGTGTCGGGCGATACAAAATAATTCGACTAAGCTCGACAACCCTGATTAAGCAGCGCGCGATATAAAACATGTGTCAGGCAAACAGACTGTCGAGCTATACCTTTGCTCTTTGGAGCCATCGCCCGATACAAGGGCGAAGGCAAGTTGGCCGACACGTGAGCAAAAGTGGATTACTGCATGGCAAATAGGTGGCGAAAAAGAGTAAGTGTAGTAGCCCGACACGTTGAGCCCTCCTTACTATATATAGCAAACTCAGCTGGGGGTAAAACGGGCAGTTCTGGGGCACGCGTCGGCCGTTGGGACATGCCGTTCCCGAGACGACGGTCCCATCAGTCTTATTAAGGGCAATTACTCACATGCACGATATGAATGCACACCACCCAGGAATACCGTCTGTCACGGCCGTTGCAAATCCCGAGAGACTATAGCCCGATACAGGCGGTCCTGAGCACCGGCTGAGCTGCTGCCCGATACAGTTAAAACTGGCGGCCGAGAAGCAAAGGAAAAGCGATCAAAGGGTAAAACATCATCGGCTTAGGGTTAATTCCCCGACCTCAGAAGGTATTACTCCTCAAAGCTTCGTAAAATACAGCGGTGGCCCACAAAACATAAGAGCTGGTACGCTTGATGCGTGCACTGACTCGGGCCTTATTACAGTCCATAATGTTTATTTTACAAGGAAGAGAAAAATGCATCATACTCTACGAAAGAAAGAAAAACTCGGGTTGGCTCCCGAGGAGCGCTGAAGTTAACGTCACCAGCTCGACTGGTGCAAGCTCTTCGCATTCAGCTTTCGACATTACCCATATCATGCAGGTCGATTTCTGCTCTCCTGACAAAAGCTTCATCTTCAGAAAACCTCTTTACTCTGTGCCCATTCACCTTGAAGACCTTTGTCGGATCATCTTTGTCATAGAGCTCCATCATTCCTGATGGGTATATCTTTGACACAATAAACGGTCCCGACCATCTTGTCTGTAACTTTCCAAGGAAGAGGCGAATAGAGGATTTAAATAATAGAACCTTATCCCCTTCTCTTACGTCTTTTCTCCTGAGGTGGGCATCATGCCACACCTTCATTCTTTCTTTGTAGATTCTTGCATTTTCATAGGCGCTCATCCTCAGCTCTTTGAGCTCTTGAAGCTGCAAAAATCTCTTTTCTCCTACTTTTTTAAGGTCCATGTTTAAGAATTTGATCGCCCAAAGGGCCTTATGTTCCAGTTCTAGAGGCAGATGGCAGGATTTTCTGTAGATAAGTTTGTAGGGGGTGGTTCCAATGGGCGTTTTGTAGGCGGTCCTGTAGGCCCATAGTGCGTCGTCAAGCTTCATAAACCAGTCTTTCCTCATTCGGCTAACAATTTTCTCAAGGATCTGCTTGATTTTCCTGTTGGAAACTTCTACCTGCCCTGACGTCTGTGGGTGGTAGGGTGTAGTGATCTTGTGCTTCACTTCGTACTTACATAGGAGTGTTTCAAACTATCTCTCTCCAAAGTGCGACCCGCCGTCGCTTATTACAGTGTGCGGTACACCGAACCGAGGAAAGATCGTCTTCTCGAATAGCTTGATTACCGACTTGGCGTCGCATTTTTGGGTTGCTATTGCTTCCACCCACTTCGATACATAGTCTACTGCCACTAGTATGTATTGATACCCTCGGGATGGAGGAAACGACCCCATGTAATCAATCCCCCACACGTCGAAGATTTCCACTTCGATCCAGCTCGCCATCGGCATTTCATTCCTCCGCCCTATATTCCCTGTAGACTGGCACTCCTTGCAAACTTTTACAAATTGTGCGGCATCTTTGAATATCGAGGGCCAGTAAAAACCTGATTGTAGCACTTTTGCAGCCGTTCTTTCGCTACTCAGGTGTCCACCGTAGGGGGAGGCGTGACATTCTTTCAGGACGTTCGCGGTTTCTTCCTCGGGGATGCATCTCCTGTATAGACTGTCAGTGCATCTTCTGAAGAGGAGAGGATCATCCCAATAGTAATTTTTAGCATCCGCTAATAGTTTCTTTTTCTGATTGTAAGTAACGTCAGGAGGCAGTTCCCCCCAAGCAAGATAGTTGCAGATATCTGCAAACCAGGGCAAGTCTTCTTCTTTATCTTCTACCAACATAAGGGCCTCATAGGTGTAGTCATCGTTGATTGGTGGTCCCCCTTGCCTTTCAGCTACGATCCTCGATAGGTGGTCGACGACCAAATTTTCTGCGCCCTTTTTGTCGATAATTTCATGGCCGAACTCTTGCAGCAATAAGGCCCACCTCAACAGACGGGGCTTTGTGTCTTTCTTTTGCATTAGGTACTTTATTGCCCCATGATCTATATATACCTTGACCTTTTCTCCAACGAGGTACGACCTGAACTTGTCGAAGGTGAAGACAATTGCCAGCATCTCTTTTTCCGTGGTCGTGTAATTTACCTGAGCTTCGTCCAACGTGCGACTAGCGTAGTAGATCACATGGTGCTTTTTATCTTTCTTCTGCCCCAGGACTGCTCCTACCGCATAGTCGCTAGCGTCGCACATAAGCTCAAAGGGTAAATCCCAATCTGGCACTTGGAGGATGGATGGGGATACCAAAGCGTTTTTCAAAGCCTGAAAAGCATTGAGACAATCATCAGAGAAAACAAATTCAACATCCCTTACCAGCAGATTGGATAGAGGCTTTGAAATCTTTGAGAAGTCCTTTATGAATCTGCGGTAATAGCCGGCGTGCCCGAGGAGGCTCCTAACTCCCGTTACAGATTTCAGTGCAGGAAGCTTAGATATTGCTTCTACTTTGCTTGTGTCCACCTCGATCCCATGCCTTGAGATCTTATGCCCCAGAACGATGCCCTCCTGTACCATGAAATGGCACTTTTCCCAGTTTAGGACCAGGTTGTTCTCCTCGCAACTTTGAAGAACCAACGACAGATTCTTCAAGCAGGTATCGAAGTCCTTTCCATAGACGGAGAAATCATCCATGAAAACTTCTATGATATCTTCTATAAAATCTGAAAACATCGATATCATGCATCTTTGAAAGGTGGCGGGAGCGTTGCAAAGTCTGAAGGGCATCCTTCTAAAAGCATAAGTGTTGTAGAGGCAGGTGAATGTTGTTTTCTCCTGATCGTCGGGAAAGATGGGTACCTGATAAAATCCTGAAAAGCCATTAAGGAAACAAAAGAAATCGTGATGCGCCAATCTTTCAAGAACTTGGTCAATAAAAGGTAGCAAAAAATGATCTTTTTTGTAGCCTGATTTAGCTTTCGGTAATCAATGCACATCCTCCATCCGGTGACGGCCCTAACCGCCACCTCGTCGCCCTTTTCACCCTTTACCACTGTCATCCCGCCCTTTTTGGGTACTACATGAATCAGACTCACCCAGTTGCTATCGCTGATTGGGTAAATGATCCCCACATCCCTTAGCTTGATTACCTCTTTATTGACGACTTCCTTGAGCATCTGGTTCAGCTTCCTCTGGGGTAGCCAGAGGCTTGGTAGCTTTTTCCAAGTTGATGCGAGGCATGCATAAGGCGGGGCTAAGACCTTTGATGTCCTCTACTGAATATCCTATAGCCCCTCTGTGGAGTCTCAACTCCTCAAGAAGTCGGTCCAGCCAGTTTCTCAAAAGATTGGCGTTTACGATGACATGTTTTTTCTCTTCTTCATCTAAGAATTCATATTTCAGACCTTCGGGCAACGGTTTCAACTCAGGTTTTGCTCTGGATGCCTTCTCTTGAGGCTCCTCATCGAGAGAGGCATACTTCACAGACTCCACCACCTCATCTTCTTCGTGCAGATCTTCGTCAGACAGGTCAAACAGGTCGAGATACTTCACAACTTCTGGATCTTCGAAGTCGGAGTCCTGGAAGCTCATAGCCCTCGCAAGGGGGTCCACCATCTGGATGTCGTCTTCTATCTCCTCGCAGAATTTATCATAGCTGTCCGCAAAACATACAGATTCAGACAGGGAAGGACCCTTCATTGCTTCCTTCATCTTGAAGTCCAGGTGGTCGTCTCCGACCCTCAGCGTGATAATCCCTTCAGAGACATCGATCAACGCCCTTCCTGTTGCCAGGAAAGGACGTCCAAAGATGATCGGGCAGCGGGGATCTTCTGCTGTATCAATTACGACTATGTCGCAAGGAATGAAGAAATTACCGACCCTGATCGACACATCTTCAACAACGCCGACTGGTCTCTTAAAGGTATGGTCCGCCAGTTTAATCCTCATATTGGTATGAACCATGTCGGTTAGACCCAACCTTTACACGAAGCTCAGGGGCATGAGGCTGATGCTTGCCCCTAAGTTAGCAAGACCTTTTCGCTCAACGTTGCCCCCGATGGAAAATGGGATCGTAAAAGCTCCAGGGTCCCTTCTTTTGTTTGGCAGGTCAGACTTTACGAAGGCTGAGGAAATAGATGCTAGGTGCACTATCTCAACCCTTTCTCCTCTTCTTTTCTTCGTGATAAGATCCTTGAGGAACTTGGCGTAGGTCGGCATCTCCTCCAAGGCGTCAAGGAAGGGGACTTCTAGATGCAGTTTCCTGATCGAGTCCATGAACCTCTCGTGACACTTTTTCAGATTTGCCTTGATCAGTTTATAAGGAAACGGTAGCCTGGGAGCATAAGGATTCCTCCCACCAGATAGCTCATCAGAAGGCTTCTGTGCAGACTCTCGAGCGTCTGCTTGTCTACCTCCTTCCTCAGCCGAAATCGCACTCTCAGGCCTTGGCTCAGGCTCTGGTCTGGCTTCATCAGTGCACTCCACCGTCTTCCCAGACCTTAGTACTTCTATTCTGGTAGTTTCAGGGTAGGAGAATGTTTTTCCTATAGGGTCCTTTCTCAGAGCAGTCATCTGGGCCAATCGTTGATCGACTTCGTGTTGGTGCATCTACAGACTCGCCATCTGGTGTTGCATGGAATTTAGAGCTCCAGGACTGGCTAGCGTTCCCTATGCCAGCTGGTTGATGATAGTGTCTTGTTTCTTTATGTAAGCAAACAACTGACCAACCAAACAGGGTTGGTGCGAAATCTCATCTCGGCCTTGACGTTCACCCTCCGACAGAGATTGCTCACAGTGAGACATGGTGTCAGAGCTCGATGGAACATATCACCGTTCTTCAGAGTTCCTGAAATGGCACGAGAAATCAAGTCAGAAAATAGAATTATTATTTTGTGCAAAGAGTAATGATAATAAAATAACAAAAGAAGGAAAAGAGTGTTGTCAAGCTCATTTCTAAGCTTGAGGCACGGGAGTGTAGTTAGTGGATTCAGATTCGTCAACAGTGCCGTTTTGCCTTGTCCCCGGCAACGGCGCCAGAAAGTTGACCGGCTTAAATCATGCATCCTAAAATTGGAGGCGGATTTGAGGTAGTCGAGCTTTTACATTTATAACCCAAATCCTTCTAGGCCCCCGCAACTTTGTTTACGGGGTCGAAGTAGATATACGAGGTCGAACACAGGGACAAGGGTGGTAGTGTTGAGAACTCAGAATCGACATGCTACACTCCGACAGGTACAAAGAGATATTAAATTCCCCAAGGGGGAACAACAAGATGTCACAAACAAAATGAAGAAAACTATCTCCAACTATAGTTACAAGAAAAACTTAGGTTTTAAGCATTTAGTAGTTTTTAGGGATTTTTCATGCAACAGAAACGGAGAGATAATACTAAAGCTAAGCAAGGTACCAAGGAGAAAACTTCAGTAAAACAAGCGGCAGCAGAAACATCCTGTACCCCTCCTCTCAGAGCGGGTACCTCTAACCAAGAATCAACACCCCTCTCGAGGTTGCTGGACTTAAATTAGAGTGGGAAGGTTACTACTACAACTCCGATTCAGGGCACTCTCGTACTCCAGGATCGGACCAAACACTAGAGCCACAACACCTCTCTCAAGGCAGTTGTGACGGGAAAACGTGATTCGTTAGCTAATCGAAACGCGATCCAATGTGCAAGCTAGAGTCCGAATATTAAACATAGAATCCATCCGACAAGGGTTCCAAGCATACAACAACAAATAATTAAACTCTTCCATTTCCATAAACAATAAAGGTCTTAAGTACAGTGCATAAGTAAAGAATTAAATGACAGAAATAAAGATAGAGGTCACCTTCTTGATGTAGAAGGACGACAGACTACAACGTCTCTCCAGCCCGATATCGGTCGGGAGCCTAGCCCGATACAACAGTGTCGGGCGGCACACCCTCTCGGGTAGCACACCGTGACGGCTGGTTGTATCGCTCAAGGACCCTGGCCGATACGCTCAAGTCAGGCGGCACCCTCTCGGGCGGCACGCCGTGACGAGCGAAGCGTATCGGGTTCGATATCGTGTCGGGCTAGTGGTGACCCATCTATGTCGGGCACTGGTGTCGCTCATCCACATTGGCCGATATCGGCCTGCAGTGTTGCTTGAGACGGTCCTAAGTGAACCATCCCCTCCCTCTCGGGACGGGGAAGAGCTCACCTAGAGTTTCCCGGCACGAACACTCATGGGCGATACTTCTGCTCTCGCAACTTCCTCCAAAGATTTACTCAGGGTTCCAACCTGTTCTGACCGTTCTGACCTGTCTTTTCGGCTTCCTGTAGCTGCTATTTATAGGCAGCGGTTGGGGGAAGTTATGGTGCTCAAAGCGCCACATGTCCTCCTTATTCGCGGGGTCGGTGGACGGCTGATACTGGTATCGCCCGGCACAGGGTGTCGGCTGTCAGTCACGTGACGGGCGGCGCCTGCCGGTGGGAGGCCCGTGTCGGGCAACAAGCTTTAGCTATCGGGTGAGCTTGGGCTCCCTGTCGGGTAAAAGACGTATCATCCGTCAGTTTTTTCTTGTGCGGCATCCTCAAGTCACGCGTCGTTGTGTCGCGCTACCCTGTCGGGCAGCGATTGTATCAGGCGTCTGGAAGGCCGATGCAAGTGGAGCTTATTTGTGGGCCGGTACGGCTTCATTGATGACAAAATGTACCAAAATGAGGAAAAACTCTGCAAAAGATGGAAATATTGGATTAAGAGCATCGTTTGGCCAATTATTGTGAAAGTACATATAAAAGAGAGGAAAACATTTTAAAAGGGCAATTTTGATAGCAGAAAAACAGTCTAAAACATCACAAAATTTGGTGTTATCAATGACCTAAGCACCTCAGGTAGGTAATCCATGACGAGTTAGATTCTCCTTGCAAAAAGTGTATCGGATTGCATAAATTGTAAGATACAGATGAGACATCTTATCCAACAAGATAAGGAATGGCCAAGATATCATCTCTAGATTATCCTCTAGACTTTTGCATGGAAAGATTTACATGTGTGCATGCATGGACATGTGTCAACCATGCATGGCCACATGTCACCTAGTAACATATGGTGAAGACACCTCTTATACATTCTCTTTCATGAACCCCAAGTATATATACTTCTCCTTCCACCTACTAATGGAAGTTTATGAACCCCAAACCTCTCCTTCTTGTAGGTATCATGCATACCCTCTTATATATCGTGAATAGTAGCTCAAGGAGCAAGGGGAGATAGAGCACCAATCTTAAGGTAAGGCTTTGGTCATCTTCAACCTTGGTTGAAGCATGATTTCGGGTTATAGTTATTCCTCTCTTTTCTTCTTCACCAAGTTCTTAACTATGGTGATTCCTTGTATATGGAGGAGTTGTGAACGAGCCTTAGACCTTGGATAAGCTCATATTCAACCTTAGGAACGTGAAGCTTTGGAGGTTGGAGTTTTGAAATTGTTCATAAGGCGGGTTATATAATTTGAACCCAACTATGTTATTATTCACCTTCAATATTGTTGAACTTGATGATCTACTTTCAATTTCAAATTCCTTTGATTAATTGATGTTCCTTTGATTTCAAAAGTATCTTAGGACTATTGTCCATGATCTAGAACAGTAAGAACAAGAATCTAGAGGTTGATGATGATGACATTATCAAGGTCCAACCCGATATGGGTTGAAGCATCTCAAAACCTAATATGATAGAGTGAACACACCATTAACTCAATATGATAATGAGTAGGTACCTCTTGCCCGATATTAAGATGAAGTGCAAACCTCATGCATGATATGTTGTTAAGAAAGCACTATGTACATGATATGAGATCAAGTCATGCACCCTATGCACGATAGGGAACCAAGCATGGACTCCAAACCGATATAACAAAACCCTAGAGGATAAGTAACATGACATGTTGATATGAGAACACCATAAACACGATATGGTGAGGAGTGTATACCTCATGGGTAGTTTGAGTGAAACCTATATACACCATGAGTATGATATAGGGTCAAGTATTTACCCCTACACGATATGGTGTTAGGACTATACCTTAACCCGATATGGGTTGAAAACCCTAGATGGTGATGAGGAATCTGATATGGAATCAAAGATGAAGAGTAACTTGATATAGTGGTGAGTGATACCACATGAACAATAATGGTGATACCCACATATACCTTTTGCACGGTAGGAGGTCAAGTCCATATCCCATGCATGATATGGTGTCAAATGGATGCTATAGCCGATATAGTGTTGAAACCCTAGATGATGGAATGAAACTCGACACACATCTATCGATTTGTAATGAGCTTTTTTAAGCACTCAACTAGATATCTAGGTTGTTGTTCCAATATATGATGGGATTGATCCTTGGAAGGAATAAAAAGGATATGAGCATAATGATTTACCCAACATGGAAATCCGATATGGAATCCAACATGGAAACCCGATATAGAATCTGACATGGAAACTTGATATGGAATCCAATATAGAAATTGATATGGTATGAGATACTTGAATGATACCATGATAAGGCATATACCCTATGCAAGACATGGTGCACATATTGTGCTCTATATGGTAGCAAGTATACCCTTATACCCGATATGAGATCAAATACCTAGCTCATACAAGATATGAGAATGACTTAAGGTGATAAGAACTAAGTGATAGCTAACCCAACATGGGTACACGATATGGAATAGGGGATACACCCTAAAAACTGATATGGTCATACAGGTACACCATGATGCCTGAGATAGATACACGATATGGTGGTAAGGTGTATCTTAAAACTGATATGGTAGCATACATTCTATGATACCCGATATGGTAGGAATATTTCCAATCCAATATATTTGGCTAAGTAACATATGATGTGTGTTGAAATTAAATGCAACATTAAGGTGCAATAAATTAATACAATTGGATAATGGTAACTAAGTGCTCTCAATATCCTAGTGGGGATGAAAGAGACTCTAAGATTCGAATGATACTCATATAATGGGTATATAATGATACTCCTAGAATGAAAGGAATATGAATTAGGGTTAACCTTTTATTATGTGACTTTAAAACTCTAAGTGATTATTAAAGGTAAAGCTTAAATGAAGGGTGATGTTATACATTTACAACCTTAATAAGTTAGATTGAGAAATCCTAACCCTAGAATGGGAAGGATGTATTTCTCTTATATCACATAGTGATGATGAGAATTTGAAACCCTATTTGGTTAAAATAGGCAATCCTAACCCTAATAATTGGAGGGATGTGTTTCTCTTTAATTTCATAGTGATGTCATGTATTGTTAGACTTTTTATCATGAAATGCAAACTATTCAAGAATCACGAGATGATGAATATAGCTAGGTAGGAGCTATGATGTTTTATATGATACAAATTTAAATGAGCCTTATGAGCCATGTTAAATATATGTATAATAAAGTATAATGATTATATAGTTTGATATCCTAAAATATAGTTGTTGCCTAGTAAGAGGTGATAAGATGTTCAATGAACCATGTGATCTATGTGAAATACTTGTATAACAAATGTGTTGAATACCTTGGTCTGAGGACCTAGATGTAATAGCTACTTGTTACAGAGGTAACAATGCTTAGTGATGATCTAAGGGTTTGAATACCCAGATCCACTAATCATGATGATGATGATATGAAAGGATGAGAATTCCCAGTATTGTGATAAGGGACTGAGATCCCGAGTGTTATACATTTAAAGTGTTCCAAAGATCTTAAAAGTACTATACCTTTCTTTATATCATATGTTATAATTCATGTTTGAAACTTGGTTGATGCTAAAAGATACTATAATGTACCTAATCAATTAAGTGAAATCTCATCATGTAGTTGCCCTGACCATAGATCCATCCAGTGTCAAAAATTGTTGATGGTGAAATGAGTTTAACTCGGAGACGTTATTTTTTAATATGGGTGGGTGAAGGATGAAGTATGTCTGTACGTCCCAATGGAGAATCAATGTCACACCTTCCTTATTTATCACGGGATGATGTAAATCTCCTGACCAAATAATAAATTGATGTGTAAAATCCTTCTTCATTCTAAGCGGTATCGGGATTGAAGTATAAAATCTCTCGATCAGATAAGGATTTTTTTTTGGTGGAACCAGCTTGCCTCTCTTTTTATTGCTATATGTAAAATGTACAGAACAAGAAAAAAAAGAACTGTACAAAATGAGAGCTGTACAAAAAGAACACATCTATCTATACATTCTCTCCGAGTCATGGAGAACGGTATCTCAAATTTCAAATATCCCCTTTCTATTATTAAGGAAAATCCTCTTATTCCTTTCTTGCCAAATACTGTAAAGGGCAAAACCAGCTGTAGTTTTGGCTACGCCAGATAATTGAATCAACATAAGTTTGTTCAACGACCAGTCAATACAAAATGTCTCAACAAACTTATCTCGGATATGCATAGAAAACAGGCAATAGAAGAACAAGTGGTCCGCACTATCATCTCCATTAACACACAAGGGACAGCATGAGGCCAAAGAATAACCAAAAGTCTGCAATAAGTCCATGGTTACCGGTCTATCCAGGAAACATTTCCACAAGAACAAAGAGACTCTTCTTGGGAGCATATTAGACCATATCCACTTTCCCCAACACACCTTTGGACACTTCACTCTAGAAAGTTGCCAAAAGTTGTGAAAGGAAGCCGTAAGAGAGCCCACCAACTCAATGGTGTCACGAGAATCCAAAAAAATAACAGGTAGAGGGTGAATCAGCTCGAGCAAACCATCTACTCCCCTAAAATAAGGAAATCTCCATTTGTAATCTTTGATACATCAACACAGCTTGCACTTCAGGCCATACCCCAATCTCACAACCAACTGAGAATCAACCATCCCAATCACTGATTTACCACAAAACTAGGGGTCCAACCATAACAGAAAATTATTTCCACTCCCAATCTTAAAATGAACAAAGGATAACAACTTATCCCTATGCTTCAGCAATTTGTTCCACATCCAAGAAACATTGTCCTCATGCTTGACAGACCAAACAGACTCATCACCAATATAACGTTCCTGAATCCATTTGACCCATAAGAAATTTTTGGAGTTGGAAATATCCCAAAGATTAAATAGCATACTGACCTCTAACCACTCATAAATCCTTCTTTAACCTAAACCACCTTCGTCCTTGGGTCTGCAGATGGAACTCCACGAAACAGAATGAAGTTTCTTTTTCTTATAAGTATTTCCCCAAATGAAGTTTCTAATAATCCTTTCCATCAACTGAATAACCGACTTTGGAATAGGAAAAGCTAAAGTCCAAAAAATATAGAAAGAAGATAAAGTAGAAATTGCCAATTCAACTCGACTAGCCATAGACAAAAGTTTACATTTCCAAGAATCTAACTTTTGTTTCAACTTATCAATCAGAGGAGCACACAAATCAAACGTGAGCCTTAGTAGGAGTATCTTTATTTTTAGGAATGAGCACAATGAAAGATTTGTTGCACTCCTTAAGCATCCTTCCACTATTAAAGAAATTATGCACTGCAGCTATCACATCCCCTCCAACAATCTCCCAACAATTATTGAAAATGAAAGAATTAAAGCCATCCGGCCCAGGGGCCTTATCCTCTTTCAAATTTTCAACCACCTCCATGATTTCTTCATTAGTCACCCATCTCATCAGATCATCAAATTGTTTCTCTGAGATCACAGGGAATTTCCAAGCACTTGACCAATCAATAGAAGTATCGGAATTAGAAGCTTTAAAAGAAGAATCAAAATAAGAAGTAATATGGTCCACAATAACATCAGGTGCAGAGCAAAAATCATTATTAATCCACAAGTTATAGATGCCATTATATAATCTTATGTTCTGGAGAGAAGCAAAGAAGAAACATGTGTTTCTATCACCACACCTCAACCACTGTACCCTTGATTTTTGCTTTACAAAACTTTCTTCTTCTTTCAAAGCTTTAAGAGCAATCACTCTTGCCTCACTAGCATTAACTTGAAAATCAGCATTCAAAGGATTCTCATCCGCCAGGATCTGCAAAGCCAAAGCCTTTTCCTCAAGAATTTTAGCATTAGTCATAAATTTTTTCACATGTTCCTTGTTCCATTTACATAGAGCAATTTTGACAGCATGCAACTTTCTGTACAATCTATACATCGGAGAACCAGAGATATCACCACACCAAGCCTTCGACACAATTTTTTTGAAACTAGGTTGAGTAGCCCAACAATTAATAAACCTGAAGGGAGTGAATTTCTTACTACCTGAGACTAAGTGAACCATAATAATTTTATGGTCACTGACCAAACTAGAAACCGATTCACACCAAGAGTTAGGGAAACACTTCATGAAGTCAATGCTACAGAAAGCTCTATCAATCTTCGAAAAGGTGCTATGTCCATCATTGCTCCTGCTGTCCCATGTGAAATAGGGGCCTTTAACAGGCATTTCAAGAAGCTCCATATCACACAAAGCTTTATTGAAAGCATACATACTAACCTCATATGGAGGTTTTTTACCCAACCTCTCACCTACTAATCTAACATCATTAAAGTCATCAACAACACACCAATTGTTCATAGCTTGATGAGAGAAATCCACAAGACCATTCCAAAGACAGTTTCTGTCCAGATCTCGATTAACACCATAAATAGCAGACAGATGCAAAAGACAGTTCCCATATACCACCTCAACGTGAATGAATTGGTCCCCTTCAGAGATTTTCCTAATATGAATATCAGGGTTCCCCCAAAGAATGATAATCCGGGTATAAGAATGAAAGTCTGAGTTATCTACATAATTAGCATTCCTCCAGATAGAATCCACACAAGCAGACACATCTTTTTTATTAGCCCTAGACTCAATAAGAATGAAAATGTCAGCATGCGTTTTAACTAGCTCCTTCTGAATGCAGGGGATTTTATTATGTGCACCCCTTACATTCCAAGACATAATAGAGAATGGTCTATCCATTAGGGAAACAAGAAGACACCGCCTTAGCCCCAATACCCTCTAGGTCTTCCACACAGAAAACATCAAAAACAACCTGGTTCAGAAGAGAGAATTTATTTGGTGAAACAACCACCCCCAAAATAGTAGCATTATCCTTCAGATGATAGTTTTTTGTATAACACTTTGGAGGACTTTTAGACCTCCTGACTTTCTGCCAAACACCTTCACTGTTAGAACATGGAGTGTCTGACATACCTTCCCTTGTAGGAGTAGCAGCAAGAACTCCGATATTAATATCACTAGACAGACCACCCGGGGTAACTACAACAACATCCCCCATTGTCTCGACATTATTATTATCCACAATCATATCATTCGATTTAGCCTTGGGCTTCCATACTTTGTTATCAATATGAGGCTTCTTCTTCAACAAGTTCTTCTGTTGAACATGAGTAGAACACAAAGCTACTTCATGTCCAAAGTTACCACATTCTAAGCATCTTTCCGGTTCCCACTCATATTCAATATTAATGGTATCCAGAATCCCATCTTCACTAAGAATTTCAAGTTGTTTTGGAAAATTAAAATCCACAGGAACCAGCACTTGCAGTCTCGCATATTCCAATCTTCCAAAAGATAGAGTGAGATGATCTATTCTAACTAGTTTCTCGAGAAAATAACCAATATAAGAAAACATCTCCTCATCCCATAAGTCAAGACGAAAATTGTGAATTTTCATCCAAATCGGAATTTCAGTAAGCTTTAGTTGTTCCATTTGGTCACCCCTCTCCCATTTTTTGATAATCATTGGCTTACCAGCTACAAACCAGGGCCCCCCTTCCAATTTCGTTTCCATGTCTTCGTCATTAGAAAAGAGAATTAGGAAAAAACCCTTACCTCTCGACTTCACCTCCAGAGAGCCTTTCACTTTCCATATTTGAGCCAGATGAATAACCAGAGTTTGCCAATGTGGCTTAAGTCTGACTACATATCTAATCACAGTTCTGCTCCATCTCTCCTTATTTCTCTCAGCAATGGCTTTCAGATATAATAACTTTCCATCTCTTACATCCATCTGCACTTTTTCAAATAACAAAAGGCCTCCGCCTTACGTGGCTTCAGAATTTCCACCCATGACTTAGCCTTCTGCTCCACTGCTGCAACCGAAGTTGTAGATTGAAGAGTTGAAACTCCCGAGCCCTTACTGCTGGTACACTGAGCATTGTCCAACTCACTCTGTTCAGAAACCACATCCAGAACCCTAGGAACTTCGGGAATGGCGTTTGCAGTAGAATCCAGGATACCAGGAGAAGAACAAACACGATCAGTAGGTAATTGCAAGAGAGCCGATTCACCAGTAGGAGAAGCCACATCCCTTGTCACATTAGGAAACGGGACTCCAGTCTCACCAATTTCCCCTGCCAGACCAATTCCCGTCGAGGTGGAGCCGTCCTTACTGATTTGGAGCTGAAGGTTTCCTGACCACCCCGATCTAATACCTGATGAGAAGATGGATGGGGAGGGGGAGGGGGAGGGGGAGTGAATTGGAGCGACACTGACTACTGGCATATCTGGCGGCCTACATATAGTTGCCTACGCTCCGCCGATCGCCCTCGAGGTCGCAGCTTTCGCCCTCCCGCGTGCCATCGCCTCGAGGTCACAGCTTTCGGCCTGCATATAGATAAGGAATTGATGTTTAATCTTCCTTATCCTTATAATTTGAGAAAGCTATGTGGTCTTCTAACGAAGAGAGTACATGCTACTATTGGCTAAATTGGACATTATTATAATCCCTTTGTTTTGATGATGACAAACATTTCATTCCTATGGATCTAACGTGATACTTGAGTGTTTTAGGAACTAGGTGGATGACACAACTTGGAAGATCTATATGCTCAAAATGCTTTAATTCAGGATTGTAATCAAATGTAAAAACTCGTACAAGTATATAATGTAAAAGTACTTAGATATCATGTAAATCAAGCGTTTAGATCTTCCCTAGCCAATCACAACACTTAGATAGGTCATCCCCTACAATAGTCTCACAATTGCACACTCATACACACACTTAGTACATAGTTCAAATATTGAAATAGGGTCATTCTCGGTCGACAAACATCTCGACCGAGATACTATCGGTCGACAAACTCCTCGACCGAGAATCGACCCAAATAGCTATTAGACACAACAAACAAGGTAGTTGGGAGTTAGAATAGAACATTATACACACTTGCTCCAGACTGTCCCTCGGTCGACAAAGACCTTGACTGACTGGGCTCTCGGTCGACAATTACTCGACCGAGACTGTCTCTATCTGCACTTTTCATAAATAATTAACTAGCCATTGCTAAAGCAATTAGTGGACAACTAACGACTAGTTAAGCACTAAGAACCCCCTAGAAAGTGTCTAGAACATCCTTAAGCACTCATAGGTTATTCCTATAAATAGGACATGCCTTAGGACACTCAATACACACTTGTGCAATACTTGAGCTTACATACTTCCAATTGACAATCTATTCTTGAGAAATTGAGCAACTCTAGTACTTGCTACTCATTTCCTTTGCTCCAAATTTGTGTCCTATAGGCTAGCATCTCCTACCCACTGCACTTACACTTCCATACACATTGGTTAGGAGATCAAAACGCTTGATATATAAAATCAAGCCTTGTGCTACAACGGTAATTGTAATTTCCATTTTCCTTCTTGTTCTTTCTTATTGCTTGTACTCTCCTTGCTACTCCTAGGGTTGGAGGCTGCAGATTGGAGAGGGTTTATCTTCTCAGGTGGAGAAGGGTCTTCTCAGTGGAGAAGGAGGACTTTGGACTACTTCAAGAAGGCTGTCTTAACAGGAAGCTACTTCAAGAGGAAGGCTACTTGAAGGGGGAGCTTGAAGTTACTTCAAGGAAGGCTCCTTCGAGGTTGGTGAGAATACTTCAAGGTGAAGGCTGTCCAAAGGGTGGTGAAAGTGTTTGTAATTTTATGTAATATCCTTGCGAGGTAATAAAATTTAAATACTTTCAAAATCCCAATTGGAAACAATTGGGCAGTGGACTGACTCCTTTAGTTGTTTCTAAAGGTGGAACCACTCTAAACACCTTGCCTCCTTCTTATTATCTCAATTGTGGTTGCTTGAGTTAAATTATTTTTAAAATTTTTATAAAACCCTATTCACCCCCCTCTAGTGGTTTTTTTTTCAGCTACGACAATAACTCTATAGAGAAGATGTCACTATACCCCAACATGCTATTTGTAGATGACACGATATGTCATGTGAGCAGATGATACGAGATGTCTTGCTAAGTCTAAGTGGTCTCGTACTGACCAAGATAGGTGAGGTATTGATAGTCGGCTCTGCCATTGACCTTGTATGGTATCAATTTTGACTTACTAGTGGTCAGTTGGAGCATGAACGGTATACTTCATCTCCTCAGGGCATAAGTGTGATTGTAATATGTAATCAGCCATGTAGCGTATTTTCTTAAGGATCGAATACAGAAGACATCGATTGATGTGCACTCTTTTTTATACATCTTAGTTGAATAGATGTTAGTCATGTTTCTTTATATTCCCTTGTATAGTGAATAGATGATTTATTGCTCTAGCAAAGATAAATGCATTATTTTAAGAGAAGCGATTACTCTGTTATGCTTATAATAGTTATTAATCATGCTTGTTAATATAAAAGAACCTCTGCTCAGTTTTATATTGCTTAACTGTGATAATAATATAGTTAGCGGAGAGTTATATCTCTCACTAGGACAATTGTCTGACCCCGTGGGGTCCACAATTTTTAGGTGGATGTGCACGAGGAGGTAGAGACCTTTCTACAGAGGGAGAACAACAACTAGGACAATATTAATAGCTGGTTGAGTGTACTATCTATCGTGCCTTTTAGATAGAAGTCCTATGTGTCATTTCTGTACTCTCAGGTCCTTGGAGTCAGTATGTAATGGTTTCATGAACAATCTGAGATTTTGGTTTGTATGCCTCAAGGTTTTATGTTGCTTCAGTATATGTTTTGACAGAGCAACTGTTATATATTGTCCTCGAGATGAGACGATACAGTGCATGTACTATGTAAATCATGATATATATCAGAATTAGATCTCTCAGTGAGAGTTTCCTGGTATTGGATCTCCTAGAAAAATGGTTTTAATTCTTAGTGATTACTTTTCATATCATCCAACACATAGGACTTAGTGTCCCTGGGTTTTCTCCAGGAATCACTTTTACACCTCATCCTCTTTCACACAGATAAAAGAAATTATAAAACACATTAAAGATTACTGAACAGAATGTAAGTCCCCATTTTCCTTCTGTCCCTGGGTTTTCTCCAGGCTCAACAACTACTACTTTCTTATAACTAAAAGATAATATAGGGAGAAGACATATTAGAATGACACAATTTAATCTAACCTGTCTCAATTCGTGGATCGATTACCGTCTCAGGCTGATTCATTGCATAGAATCCCGTCGTTGCCTGATATTATCTATTAGTTATAAGAAAGTAGTTGTTGTTGAGATTCCTTTGAATCGTCCTGTGAGGACAGAAGGAATATGGGAACTTACATTCTATTAAGTAATCTTTAATGTGTTTCATAATTTCTTTTATCTGTGTGAAAGAAGATGAGGTGTAAAAGTGATGCCTGGAGAAAAGCCAGGGATACTAAGTCCTATGTGTTGGATAATATGAAAAGTAAGGTATATGATATTAAACAAGGTCCATACTACCTAATCTTAGTACTTGTATACCCTGGCCAGGTATTCAACTATTGAAGGCAAGGTAAGTATGGGACTCTTAGATTGTTATATTTCTAATTACTTTGATCAAGTAATCATTTTGAGACAATCTAAAAAGAGCATAACGAAATCGAAAATATGACATAGATATTTCTATCCCATCCTAACTGCAACGAAAAAGAAACTGAGTTTATCTCAAATAACTCTATGTGTATGAGGAAGTAAAAAGTACAATCCTCATGATAAGAGAAAGGGAACAAGGGGGATGATCCATGTTCAATAAAAATGTGTGAATAATAAAGATCTTTTCTATTATGTGGAAATAAATAAAGTCAGAAATGACTCATGAATAGTTGAAAGTTCATACAATAATAAAGGAAGATAATAATCTACTTTCTTTGATAAACAACCCTAGGTGATGATGGGGCAATATGAATGAATATGTTTCCTTATGTTCTTTCCTTATAGGGACATGATAATTAAGTAAATCTTGTAACACCTGATGTGCAAATATTAGAAGTAATCTATAAATGGGTACTTTTTAAAGTATCAGTTCGTCTTGGACTTTGGTTCCAAGATAAACATATGTGTAATAACTAATGTCCCAAAATAAAAGAAAAATCCGTTTATATGCTTGGCTTTGGTAATAACAATAGAAAGATGGAAATGATGAGGATATGATGTGTTTGTGGCACATGTAACGGATACCAAGGTAAGGAATCCTAGTATCCAAGAACTTTCTATGGTATAAGAAAGTAAGAACATGACTCTTGATAAGATGAATCATGTTTGGTTACCTAGAAGGGCCAACTTTGAGATAAATATAGTATAGATATCATATGTTAGGGGTTTATGCTCTGCATAAACATAACATAGATAAGGATGTATCAATTGAAGGAACAATTGTAGAATCGTATTGGGAAAAAGCTTATCAAGATACATATAATTCCTTAGAATATCCCTATCTAGATCTATTGAGATAGGTTATACTTAACATCTAGAAATACCTCTGAGATAAGCTTTTCTTTGATAAGTATCCTCTTCTTATGACAAGAAAATAAACAGCTAATGGGATGGTTGGTACAAGTCATAAGAAAGTTTAGTATTGTGTTAGCATATTAGAGTGGCACAATAGATGCATGATAAGACTTATAGTCTCATGTGGGTGACAGAACGTAACTCTAGTATTTCCTTAGAAGATAAATGCTAAACTAAGTGAGGAGTATCGAAGACTCCCAAGGTCAAGGATCTTATTACATAAAAGGTGTAAGTTGAGAAGATGAATAGCACTTCTCTAACTTAGAAAGTGTTACCTGACATAGAATTCACAATACTACAATCATTAATGAAAAGGACAAGTTGAATGTGCGTCTTGTATGACAGATTCTATGATGACTCTAAGTGGAAGGACTTTGTACTTGTCAAATTTCTATGGCATCTCCCAGACATCAAGATGTTATGTGGAGACTTAATGATATGATACATGAATAACAATTGTCTTCCTTCATCTGGAATTTCGGGGATAAAATCCTTGTTAGGGGTTTATAATTGTAACCCTAGAATTTTTACTTAAGCAAGTTATTTACAAACGTGTTCTAATCTTTTTAAAAGTAATTAAGACTCTTTGTGAAGTTTATTTTCAAGTGTGAGCTTAATTGTAAACTATTTGTGCATTATATGATAGTCTGAGTGAAAAGTGCAATTTACCCAAGATGAGGGGTTGCATTGCAATATATCACATGTTGAATTATACTAAGTATTTTAATATCATAATAGAGAGAATGATGCTAAGTGGTGGCTTGTGGAAAGCCTAAATTTCAAGTATTGAGCTTTTTTTAATAATGCTAGTGCCTTGTGTACCAATTTTGGTACAAATTGTAATTTACCCGAAAAGTAGGGTTGATATGCAAAATACCACCTCTAGTGTGTTTCTAATCCCTATATGTATCATGTAGAGGATATAGGAATAATGAGACACCATGTTTGAATCACCTTTGAGTAATGGTACTCTTGGTGATGAAAAGTCTAAGAAATGATTGAATTTGAAGCCCTTATTAAAAAGTATCGGGTTGTAGACTAGAAATGGGAATGACTATCAGCCAAGGAGCCATAAAGGGGGTCCCATATAAGTTTGTGGACTCTTGGAAAAGGCCATGACGACCTAATCACCTCAGGGAGGCAATCCATGATGAGTTAGATGCTCCTTGCAAAAAGTGTATCAGATTGCATAAATTGTAAGATAAAGATGAGATATCTTATCCAACAAGATAAGGAATGACCGAGATAATATCTCTAGATTATCCTCTATACTTTTTCATGGAAATATATACATATGTGCATTAATGGACATGTGTCAACCATGCATGGTCACGTGTCACCTAGTAACATATGGTGAAGACACCTCTTATACATTCTCTTTCATGAACCCCAAGTATATATACTTCTCCTTCCACCTACTAATGGAAGTTTACGAACCCCACACCTCTCCTTCTTGGAGGTATTGTGCATAAACTATTAGATATATTTCATAGTATCTCAAGGAGAAAGGGGAGCTCGAGCACCAACCTTAAGGTAAGGTTTTGGTCATCTTCAACCTTGGTTGAAGCATGATTTCAGGTTCTAGTTATTCCTCTCTTTTTTTCTTCACCAAGTTCTTAACTATAGTCTTGTATATGGAGGAGTTGTGAACGAGCCTTGGACCATGGGCAAGCTCATGCTCATCTTTAGGAACGTGAAGCTTTGGATCTTGGAGTTTTGAAGTTGTTCATAAGGCAAGTTATATAACTTGAACCCAACTATGTTATTATCTACGTTCAATATTGTTGAACTTGATGATCTACTTTCAATTTTGAATTCCTTTGATTAATTGATGTTCCTTTGAGTTTAAAAAGTATCTTAGGACTATTTTCCATGATCTAGAATAGTAAGAACAAGAATATAGAGGTTTATGATGATGACATCATCAAGGTCCAACCCGATATGATAGAGTGAACACACCATTAACTCGATATGGTAATGAGTAGGTACCTCTTGCCCGATGTGATGATGAAGTACATACCTCATGCACTATATTTTGTTAATAAAACACTATGTGCATGATATAATATCAAGTCACAAACCCTATGCACGATAGGGAACCATGAATGGACTCCAAACCGATATAACAAAACCCTAGAGAATAAGTAACCCGATATGTTGATATGAGCACACCATAAACATGATATGGTAAGGAGTGCATACCTCATGGTCAATTTGAGTGAAACCTATATACACCATGAGCATGATATAGGGTCAAGTATTTACCCCTACACTATATGGTGTTAGAACTATATCTTAACCTGATATGGGTTGAAAACCCTTGATGGTGATGAGGAATCCGATATGTAATCCAAGATGAAGAGTAACTCGATATAGTGGTGAGTGATACCACATGAATGATAAGAGTGATACCTACATATACCTTGTGTACGATAGGAGGTCAAGTCCATATCCCATACACAATATGGTGTCAAATGTATGCTATAGATGATATAGTGTTGAAACCCTAGATGATGGAATGAAACCCGACACACATCTATCAGTTTGTGATGAGTTGTTTT
Organism: Alisma plantago-aquatica; assembly: GCA_963693085.1. NCBI lineage: Eukaryota > Viridiplantae > Streptophyta > Magnoliopsida > Alismatales > Alismataceae > Alisma > Alisma plantago-aquatica. The sequence continues at coordinate 482,445,277 of OY856415.1, forward strand.
AAAGCACTCAACTAGATATCTAGCTTGTTGTTCCAATATATGATGGGATTGATCCTTGAAGGAATAAAAAGGATATGAGCATAATGATTTACCCAACATGGAAATTTGATATGGAATTCAGCATGGAAACCCAATAAAGAATCTGACATGGAAACTTGATATGGAATCCAATATAGAATCTGATATGGTATGAGCTACTTGAATGATACCATGATAAGGCATATACCCTATGCACGACATGGGGCACATATTGTGCACAGTATGGTAGCAAGTATACCCTTATACACGATATGAGATCAAATACCTATCTCATACAAGATATGAGATTGAATTAAGGTGATAAGAACTCAGTGATAGCTAACCCGACACGGGTACACGATATGGAATAGGGGATACACCCTAAAAATCGATATGGTCATACGGGTACACCATGATACCCGAGATAGATACTCGATATGGTGGTAAGGTGTATCTTAAAACTGATATGGTAGCATACACTCTATGATGCCTGATATGGTAGGAATATTTCCAATCCAATATATTTGGCTAAGTGACATATGATGTGGTTTGAAATTAAATGCAACATTAAGGTGCAATAAATTAATATAATTGGATAGTGGTAACTAAGTGCTTTGAATATCCTAGTGGGGATGAAAGAGAATCTAAGATTCGAATGATACTCATATAATGGTTATATAATGATACTTCTGGAATGAAAGGAATATGAATTAGGGTTAACCTTTTATTATGTGACTTTGAAACTGTAAGTGATTATTAAAGGTAAATCTTAAATGAAGGGTGATGTTATACACTTACAACCTTAATCGGTTAGATTGAGAAATCCTAACCCTAGAATGGGAAGGATGTATTTCTCTTATATCACATAGTGATGATGAGAATTTGAAACCCTATTTGGTTAAAATAGGCAATCCTAACCCTAATAATGGGGAGGATGTATTTCTCTTGAATTGCATAGTGATGTCATATATTGTTAGAGTTTTTATCATGAAATACAAACTATTCAAGAATCACGAGATGATGAATATATCCAGGTAGTAGCTATTATGTTTTATATGATATAGATTTAAATGAGCCTTGTGAGCCATGTTAAATATCTATATAATAAAGTATAATGATTATACATTATGATATATTAAAAGATAGTTGTTGCCTAGTAAGAGGTGACAAGATGTTTAATGAACCATGTGAGCTATGTGAAATACTTGTATAACAAATGTGTTGAATACCTTGGTCTGAGGACCTAGAGGTAATAGATACATGTTAAAGAGGTAACAATGCTTAGTGATGATCTAAGGGTTTGAATACCCAGATCCAGTAATCATGATGATGATGATATGAAAGGATGAGAATTCCCAGTATTGTGATAAGGGATTGAGATCCCAAGTGTTATACACATTCAAAGTGTTCCAAAGATCTTAAAAGTACTTTACCTTTCTTTATAGCATTTGTTATAATTCATGTTTGAAACTTGGTTGATGCTAAAAGATACTATATGTACCTAATCAATTAAGTGAAATCTCATCACGTAGTTGCCCAGAACATAGATCCATTCTTTGTTAGAAATTGTTGATGGTGAACTGAGTTTAACTCGGAGAGCTTATTTTTGAATATGTGGGGGTGTAGGACGAAGTATATCCATACATCCCAATGGAGAATCGATGTCACACCTTCCTTATTTATCATGGGATGATGTAAATCTCTCGACCAAATAAGAAATTGATGTGTAAAATCCTTCTTCATTCTAAGTGGTATCGGGATTGAAGTATAAAATCTCCCAATCAGATGAGGAATTGATGTTTAATCTTCCTTATCCTTATAATCTGGGAAAGCTACGTGGCCTTCTCCCGAAGAGAGTACATGCTATAGAAGTAACTCTATAGCAAAGATGCCACTATACCCCGACATGCTATTTGCAGATGACACGAGATGTCCTGCGAGCAGATGACACAAGATGTCCTACTAAGTCTAAGTGGTCTCGTACTGACCGAGATAGGTGAGGTCTTGACAACCAGCTCTGCCATTGACCTTGTATGGTATTGATTTCGACTGACTAGTGGTTGGTTGGGGAATGAACGGTATACTCCATCTCCTCAGGGAATAAATGTGATTGTAATATGTAATTAGTTGTGTAGCGTATTTGCTTAAGGATCGAATATGGAAGTCATTGGTTGAAGTACACTACTTTTTATACATCTTAGTTGAATAGATGTTATTCATGTTTCTTTATATTCCCTTGTATAGTGAAGAGAAGATTTATTTCTCTACCATAGATAGATGCATTATTTTAAGAGAAGTGATTACTCTATGATGATTATAACAATGATTAATCCTGCTTGTTAATATAAAAGAACCTCTGCTCAGTTTTATATTGCTTAACTGTGATAATAATATAGTCAGCAGAGAGTTATATCTCTTGCTGGGACAATTGTCTCACCCGTGGTATCCACAATTTTTTGGTGGATGTGCACGAGGAGGTAGAGACCTTTCTGCAGAGGGAGAACAATAGTTGGGACAGTAGTAACAACTTAGGTTGAGTGTACTGTCTGTCGTGTCTTGTAGATAGAAGTCCTATGTGTCGTCTCTGTACTCTCATGTCCTCGGAGTCAGTACATAATGGTTTCATGAACAATTTGAGATTTTGTCTTGTATGCCTTGAGGTTTTATGTTGCTTCAGTATATGTTTTGATAGAGCAACTATTATATATTGTCCTTGAGATGAGATAATACAGTGCATGTACTATGTGAATCATGATATATATAAGAATTGGATCTCTCAGTGAGAGTTTCTATTATGACCGTATCTGAGCTTAATGGGTAAGTTATGGTTTATGTGGATGACTGCATGCTTAGTTATATTGGTCATTTATTAAATATGATTAATGATGATATCTCAATCATGATATGTTAAACCTAATGAGAACCCCAAGCATGCTATCTCTTTGTATAATTAGGGTTTGAGAAAATATAAACCCTAGTCAGTTAAAATCAGGGTTTTCACCAAATAGGCTCATGTTGGGGGGGGAATGATAGAGGTATGCAAAGGAGAATGAAAATGGTAGTTGAAGGCTAGGATAGCACGACCGTGGTGGGTCGTTGGTGGCACGGGCATTCTAGGACACACAGCCATTTTGAAAGAATTGAACTATTGACCAAATTTTATACTAAAATCTGATGAAATCAATGCACCACGGTCGTGGTATGCAGCATGGCCCTGCTGGGTCCATCTTAGCACGTCCGTGGCAGCTAGCATGGCCGTTCTGGGGCATTTTCTCTTCAACCAACTGTTCTGCAGATTTTTAGATAGCATTGCACTATTCAATTTTTATTTATTTAATGGTAGCTGGGAATGATATAAAATTTGAATTGAAGCTTTATAACTCAATTACAAATAACATGCTAAATTTTCAAAATTTTTGGAGAAGGTTTGATCTCTGAAATACACAAATTACAGTAACTTTTTTATGACAGAAAAAATATGTTGAAATAAGAAAAAAGTTTAGTGAGGGGTCAATGTGCAATTCACCCAAGCAACTCAATTTCTCTATATGCTCAACCTAACACACTAGTATCTCTCATCATTCGTGATTCATTCCAGAGAAATGAAATCCTAGAGAGAGAGGGAGAGTTACAGTTTGAGAAAAGAAAGTAGTGGAATTGCTGATCTAGGGTTTCTCTATCCGAGATATGATGAAATCAAGTAAGTTTAGCTTCTTTGCATAGCCTATCATGGTGAATATTCTCTCACATGTCAATATTCCGTCCCTTCTATGATTTGATCTGAAATGGTATCAAAACTTCCCCTTTTCTCACTCTTTCTTCATAATCCCTCATTTCTAGGGTTTTTGAGTTGAAAGGAAGAAGAATCAGGTGAATTGCTAGAGATTTGATATGAGATCGAGATTTTAAGGGATGAGGTGAATTTTTAAGGTGTTTTCACACCTTAGGGTGAGTGAGAACTTTCTTTAATTAGTATATTGCACAAAAATTGGTTAAATCATCCATAATCTTTAATTGCTTAGTATGCGACTACAAACCCTAAATTGTCTGTTTGATCTAAGTTGTTGCAAAATGACATGAAATGGAATCTTCCACTATTTGGATGAATTTCAGTGATAAAATCATAATAGAAATGTATACAATACATACTAATGAGAATTCCCTAAGTATTCACAGAGGTTATAAGAGTAAACTGAAATATAGGGAATTTGTCTCTGACTGAAATTGCTGTATAATTAAATAGAGAAATTTGTTTATCTGGATCCCCTTAGTTATGAATGATTGTTTATCTAAATTCATAGTACATATATGTCAGATACAATCTTGGATTTCATTTAAGGTGAATAGTGTTTGTTTGATATCCCAGTAAAGAGGGTGAAACCCTAGATGCGAGGAAAGTTGGATATTTGCGAATAGATATCATGAAATCTATTTGAACGGATTTTCTTGACATGATAGACTTTATTTATTCAATTTTATTATTGATGCATGTTATCTCAGTGAATGGCATGGAAACCCAAATTCAGCTCAGTTCCAAGGTTTCATACATATATTGATTTTATATGATTTGTTGATAGTAGTCTTTATTCAGTGAATGTTTATGTCACATGAAATCCTTATGAGAGCCATGTGATAAGTGAATGAGGTAAATGAAACCCTAAGGATAGGGTGTTCAATGAATTAATCATTGTGATTACAATGTTCTCAGTATGAGATGTGGTGATGCTTAACATTTCAGTTGTGGTAAATGTTATCAGACGGTCTATGAAACGAATGGTTTACAGAGCTAAACTAAGATATGTAATGTGATGATTGAATTGTGAATGTAAAGAGCGAATTAGACATGTAGATGCCCTGAACACCATAGATTCCATATGGGAGGTCTGTGCCGTAGGGATGAAATGACCTAACCTTGGAAGTGTCTAGTATACGGGGGTCAGAATGTACTAACTGGTGGTACGGGGGACTAATCCCTAGAGGAAGTCTCCTTAAAAATACAGTATGTAGTGTCCAACATCAACTAGAGATCCTGGAGGCACTAGAGTACAGAAAATCCAATAGGTGGCTTGACTCACCGCCTAAGTACCCAGGTTGAGAGGTGGAGTTTGAGATATCCGACGACTCCCATTAGCCGCCGAGAGGCAGACGTACCGAGGCCCACTGCAGACGGGGTCTTACTCGAGAGATAGGCTTAGGAATACGGGCATGCTTCTAAGTCTTGTATAATTTACTGCGATTCTTTCACATGTTGTGGTACACCTCATGTGGGTTTAGAACATAATAAGATGAATGAGAGGTTAAACAAGTGTGTGTAGTTATTCAATTATTCTTTGTATGTTTCTAAATTATTAGTTCTCTTTATGATCAATCAAGCATTTCATATATTGATTCACTCTTGTAGATATCCAAAGTATCCTGCCATATTTATGATTGTCAATTATTAGACTCTTTAAAGCTTACTACTGTTATAATTGATATGAGTTTCTCAAAAGTATATCTGTAATTACATCAGTGCTTTAGACTGTTTCTTTGAAGTACTCATTCACTGAGCGAGTAGGCTCACCCCTCTACTCACAATTTTTAGGGAAACCACGTTGACTTGAATAAGGTCAAAGCATCAGAGTAGATCTACCACATGAGTTAAGTATGAGATTAGTTAAGTTCAGTCGGTCCCTGTCATTCTAGGTCCTTGTATAGATGTGCGAGAGTTATAAATGATGTTTGTATCTTTGTTTCCTTAATAAGAGAGAATGAATTTGATTATCATGTTGTATGTACATGGAAGTGTGAGAAACAGAATGAATGTATGGATGTGTATCATTAATGTTGAGATCATATTAGAGTAATCAAGGTTTAATTCTCTTGTAAAGTTTGTTTATGTGATTCAATGTGAGAATACAAAGAGTTTGAAAAAGAGAAAGAAAAAAGTTGGGAGTGAACTTTTTATTAAGTATAATCCTCAAACTCATGCCCTAATCTCATGATTAGTGGTAATCGTGAGATGTGGGCGTGAAAGCTTCCTAGTATTGGATCTCCTTGCAAAATGGTTTTAATTCTTAGTGATTTTTGTTAATCTGTTGTTTATAGTTATTCTGCCCTTAATCGCCTCAGGGAGGTAATCCATGATGAGTTAGATGCTCCTTGCAAAAAGTGTATCAGATTGCATAAATTGTAAGATAAAGATGACATATCTTATCCAACAAGATAAGGAATGGCTGAGATATCATCTCTAGATTATCCTCTAGACTTTTGCATGGAAAGATATACATGTGTGCATGCATGGACATGTGTCAACCATGCATGGCCACGTGTCACCTAGTGACATATGGTGAAGTCACATGTTATACATTCTCTTTCATGAACCCCAAGTATACATACTTCTCCTTCCACCTACTAATGGAAGTTTACGAACCCCACACCTCTCCTTCTTGGAGGTTTCGTGCATACCCTCTTAGATATCATGCATAGTAGCTCAAGGGTCAAGGGGAGATCAAGCATCAAGCTTAAGGTAAGGCTTTGGTCATCTTCAAACTTGGTTGAAGCATGATTTCAGGTTATAGTTATTCCTCTCTTTTCTTCTTCACCAAGTTCTTAACTATGGTAATTCCTTGTATATGGAGGAGTTGTGAACGAGCCTTGGACCTTGGATAAGCTCATCTTCAACCTTAGGAATGTGAAGCTTTGGAGCTTGGAGTTTTGAAGTTGTTCATAAGGTGGGTTATATAACTTGAACCCTACTATGTTATTATTCACCTTCAATATTGTTGAACTTGATGATCTACTTTCTATTTCAAATTCCTTTGATTAATGATGTTCCTTTGATTTCAAAAGTATCTTAGGACTGTTTCCCATGATCTAGAATAGTAAGAACAAGAATCTAGAGGTTGATGATGATGACATAATCAAGGTCCAACCTGATATGGGTTGAAGCATATCAAAATCCGATATGATAGAGTGAACACACCATTAACGCGATATGGTAATGAGTAGGTACCTCTTGTACAATATGATGATGAAGTGCATACCTCATGCAAGATATGTTGTTAAGAAAACACTATGTGCATGATATAAGATCAAGTCATGCACCCTATGCACGATAGGGAACCAAGCATGGACTCCAAACTGATATAACAAAACCCTAGAGGATAAGTAACCTGACATGTTGATATGAGCACACCATAAACATGATATGGTGAGGAGTGTATACATCATGGGCAGTTTGAATGAAACCTATATACACCATGAGCATGATATAGGGTCAAGTATTTACCCCTACACGATATGGTGTTAGGACTATACCTTAACCCAATATCCTTTGAAAACCCTAGATGGTGATGAGGAATCCGATATGGAATCCAAGATGAAGAGTAACTCAATATAGTGGTGAGTGATACCACATGAACGATAAGAGTGATACCTACATATACCTTGTACACAATAGGAGGTCAAGTCCATATCCCATGCACGATATGGTGTTAAATGGATGATATAGCCGATATAGTGTTGAAACCCTAGATGATGGAATGAAACCCGACACACCTCTCTCGGTTTGTGATGAGTTGTTTTAAAGCACTCAACTAGATATCTAGCTTTTTGTTCCGATATATGATGGGATTGATCCTTGGAAGGAATAAAAAGGATATGAGCATAATGATTTACCCAACATTGAAATCTGATATGGAATCCAACATGGAAACCCGACATAGAATCTGACATGGAAACTTGATATGGAATCCAATATAGAAACCAATATGGTATGAGCTACTTGAATGATACCATGATAAGGCATATACCCTATGCACGACATGGTGTACATCTTATGCACGATATGGTAGCAAGTATACCCTTATACCCAATATGAGATCAAATACCTAGCTCATATAAGATATGAGAATGACTTAAGGTGATAAGAACTAAGTGATAGCTAACCCAACATACGTACACACTATGGAATAGGGGATACACCCTAAAAACTGATATGGTCATTCAGGTACACCCTGGTGCCCGAGATAGATACACGATATGGTGGTAAGGTGTATCTTAAAACCGATATGGTAGCATACACTCTATGATGCCCGATATGGTAGGAGTATTTCCAATACAATATATTTGGCTAAGTGACATATGTTGTGTGTTGAAATTAAATGCAACATTAAGGTGCAATAAATTAATACAATTGGATAGTGGTTACTAAGTGCTTTGAATATCCTAGTGGGGATGAAAGAGAATCTAAGATTCGAATGATACTCATATAATGGGTATATAATGATACTCCTGGAATGAAAAGATTATGAATTAAGGTTAACCTTTTATTATGTGACTTTCAAACTCTAAGTGATTATTAAAGGTAAATCTTAAATGAAGGGGGATGTTATACACTTACAACCTTAATTGGCTAGATTGAGAAATCCTAACCCTAGAATGGGAAGGATGTATTTCTCTTATATCACATAGTGATGATGAGAATTTGAAACCCTATTTGGTTAAAATAGGCAATCCTAACCCTAATAATGGGAAGGATGTATTTCTCTTGAATTTCATAGTGATGTCATATATTTTTAGAGCTTTTATCATGAAATACAAACTATTCAAGAATCACGAGATGATGAATATATCTGTATAATAAAGTATAATGATTATATGATACATATTTAAATGAGCCTTGTGAGCCATGTTAAATATCTATATAATAAAGTATAATGATTATACAGTCTGATATCTTAAAATATAGTTGTTTCCTAGTAAGAGGTGCCAAGATGTTTAATGAACCATGTGAGCTATGTGAAATACTTTTACAACAAATGTGTTGAATACCTTGGTTTGAGGACCTATAGGTAATAATTACCTGTTACAGAGGTAACAATGCTTAGTGATGATCTAAGGGATTGAATACCCAGATCCAGTAATCATGATGATGATGATGATATGAAAGGATGAGAATTCCCAGTATTGTGATAAAGGACTGAGATCCCGAGAGTTATACATTTAAAGTGTTCCAAATATCTTAAAATTACTATACCTTTCTTTATATCATATGTTATAATTCATGTTTGAAACTTGGTTGATGCTAAAAGATATTATAATGTACCTAATCAATTAAGTGAAATCTCATCAGGTAGTTGCCCTGACCATAGATCCATTCAGTGTCAGAAATTGAACTCAGAGAGCATATTTTTGAATATGCGGGGGTGAAGGACGAAGTATATCCATACGTCCCAATGGAGAATCGATGTCACACCTTCCTTATTTATCACAGGATGATGTAAATCTCCCGACCAAATAAGAAATTGATGTGTAAAATCCTTCTTCATTCTAAGTGGTATTAGGGTTGAAGTATAAGATCTCCCGGTCAGATGAGGAATTGATGTTTAATCTTCCTTATCCTTATAATCCGGGAAAGCTATGTGGTCTACTCCCGAAGAGAGTACATGCTACGGTAGTAAATCTATAGCGAAGATGTTGCTATACCCCAACATGCTATTTGCAGATGACACGAGATGTCCTGCTAGTAGATGACTTGAGATGTCCTACTAAGTCTAAGTGGTCTCGTACTGACCGAGATAGGTGAGGTCTTGACAATCGGCTCTGCCATTGACCTTGTATGGTACCAATTTTGACTTACTAGTGGTCGGTTGGAGCATGAACGATATACTTCATCTGCTCAGGGCATAAGTGTAATTGTAATATGTGATCATCCGTGTAGCGTATTTGCTTAAGGATGGAATGTCTCGTTTCAGAATCTATTAGTAGCGGTATACTATCTACCATTTTATCTACTATATAACTATAACAGAGTCTTTATACGTACATATACATCTATGTCATATGAGTATTTGGTCTATGGCTTTGTCTAATCATAGAGACTAATGGATACCTACATAATGGGCTAACTCGTAAGCTGCAAATTATTATAATAATTGGTTAAAATAGCAATTAGGCTTATGTGTCATTCTTTCATAGATGACTGAACACAAGGCACTTTAGCCCTTGAAGGAAATGATATGATAGTGCTCAACCTTAATATTCAAAAGTTTATCATTGCAAGTAATTTGATAATTTGATATCTTGAACTATATTGCATAGCCTTGTGGAAATTTGATCTTGAATACAAACATTGAAATATTTCTATCCTTGCTTTGATGAATTTAGTCCACCAAATATTCCTTTCCTAGATTTGATATTACCTTGAAACATATTTAGTACCTATGTTTTGCAAATAGCTCGATATAATAATTTAGTACCAACTTTGCTGACCCTTTTATTTCCCTTCAATGGGGTCCATATGGGGTTTCATTCCCTCTGGGAAGTCATGGACATGTGGTAGATGGAAGAACTTGAACATGCACTGGGTAGTCCTCCGTTGAAGACTAGATAGAATGAATGCTATTTCCTAAACTTGTAATTATATTTGTAAGCTTCCGTGACTCTAATGTACAAGCATGATTGTAATAAAGATTGTTTATGATTGTGATATTATTTTGTAAATATTTGATTGTAAAGATCAGGTCTTTACAACATGGTATCAGAGCCATAAACAGTTGGCACTCATGCATGTCTCATGGAAGTTAGGTAGTTTGGAACATAAATTGAGTAGTGAGGACTTAGATAAATAGTTCCAATTTTACTAGCCCTAACTACCAAGGATAGAAATAAAAGAATAAGTGGCCTTATATGTACCTTTCCATAGAAGTACTTAGGATATAATTGCATCATTTAGTAGATTTTTAACTCTTAATCCAGGCATGAACTTATTTTGAGTTATGGATGAAAAAAAAATTGTAGTATATGCGTTGACTTTTGCAATGAGGTCAAGTAGAACATCACTTTTACCCCTAGGTTTACAAATATGGTAGAAAAATTAGACATGGAAGGAATAAAGTGGTCAAGAAAGGATAGGATTTTGGGGACGAAATCCCTATTAAGGGTGGTAGTGTTGTAACATACCCAAATTTTAGCTATTATATTTATGTTGAGGAATTTTCCTTTAAGCTGGATTTATTTACAATATTACCCTTCAATCCAAATTTCACTTACTTATTTTGACTCCACATCATATCCTTTGATATAATTAGCCTTTTAGTGCTTATTTGGTTTAAGTAAGTTGGTTTCCCTCTCTAAAGAAATATCTACATATAGGTCCTCAAATTTCATACAATTCAATTACCAATTAGTTCAGTTCAATACTTGTGGTCCTACACATTTTGATCTAACCTTTCGTCGAATGATATACTCTTGATTTAGATAAATCACTTTGATATAAGTGAATTCACCAAATACATTAATATATATGTATAAGTAAATGATTTACTAGATTAATTAATTTAGTCACCTTAGGACCATAGTTGAGGAGTTGGTATCTTTATCGATTACTTTATTAGAAAGTAAAATTTTGAACAACACGTAATTAAAAGGAAGGATCAATTGAATTGAGCTTTCCTTTTTGGAGTTACAATGTAATTAGGAAAAAGGGAGTTATGACACTTAATAAGAATGAAAGTCATGGTCATAATCTTAGATCTTTTGGGGATTTTCATTTAGAAATTATAAAATTATGGAATAATTGGAAAAATAGGAGTAATATAGGCTAAGCTATTTTGAAACTTTCCAAGTTAATTGATTTTGGCCTTAATTGACTGAGGGCAGCATAACACTGCATCTCCTCCGCATGGCCAGGTTTGTTCCCTCACACCCGTTACCTCATCAAAATGAATGGCAGGGAAACGCCCCATCGTCCTCACCTCATGTCCTCTCCACAACCTTGCTTCCTCTCTCTCTTACGGTCTGGTCTAATGCCAATAGTTGTTGATCATCTGTCACAAGGTAGAGAAGACCTTGACGCCAGGGGCATTGCAGACGATGACCTGAAGGCAAAAATGGCTGACGTGTCGTCTTCCATCTGCCACACCATCCTGAACCTATGTCGACCTCCTTGGACACGAACCCCAAGGTCATCATCTCTGGTGAACACCCAAAGATCTTTGATGTCTCCCTTAACCACATTGGCCTCCATAGAATCTCTGAAACACATAAGCAACCTGCTAATACATCTGCATCACCACATCTCTGACTTCATTTTCCCCCTTATACCTTCCTACAGGTGTCGAGCAGCTACCTTAACAACCAAGCATCGTCAACCATTGCCAGAGCCTGATGCCTTGACAACATGATAGAGCATCTGCCTTTTTTTCACCAAGGCCTATAGATCTATGTAATCTTAGAGAAATCAACCACTTCTCGATCCCCAATTTCCGGTGTGAACCCCTACAGACTGCTTTTATGATCACAGATGAGTTAACTTCAGAAACTGGGCTACCATGTTGACATGGTATAGGCACAAACAACGACCTTGAGAAGGCAGCTACACCATCCTCAAGCCATGTACATTCAGTCCAGTTCCAATCAAATCGAGGGAGACTAACACTGGATCCTGAAGAATATTAAACCATCACTGATGTCGAGCAAACCAGAACTAATCCACTGATGATCTTAGGTCAATACTCTTGATGATTTGATTTGATTTTAGAACTATGTTGACCTGATAAGAATGATGGCTGAGCTAATACTATTGGGTAGTACGTATACCTAACTAATCTTGTAAGAAAACGGATACACGAATACCTATTAGTGCATTAGTAGTCGTTAAATGAACTTCGTGATCTCAGAATTAATGTTTACTGTAATGTCTCGTTTCAGAATCTATTAGTTGCGGTATTCTATCCACCCTTTTATCTACTGTATATCTGTAGCAGAGTCTTTATACATACATATACATCTATGTCATATGAGTATTTGGTCTATGTCTTTGTCTAATCGTAGAGACTAATGGATACCTACATAATGGGCTAACTCATAAGCTGCAAATTATTATAATAACTGGTTAAAATAGCAATTAGGCTTCTGTGTCATTCTTTCATAGATGACTGAACACAAGGTACTTTAGCCCTTGAAGGAAATGATATGATAGTGCTCAACCTTAATATTCAAAAGTTGATCATTGTAAGTAATTTTATAATTTGATATCTTGAACTATATTGCATAGCCTTGTGGAAATTTGATCTTAAATACAAACATTGAAATATTTCTATCCTTGCTTTGATGAATTTAGTCCACCAAATATTCCTTTCCTAGATTTGATATTACCTTGAATCATATTTAGTACCTATGTTTTGCAAATAGCTCGATATAAGAATTTAGTACCAACTTTGCTGACCCTTTTATTTCCCTTCAATGGGGTCCATATGTGGTTTCGTTCCCTCTGGGAAGTCATGGACAAGTGGTAGATGGAAGAACTTGAAGAGACATGCACTGGGTAGTCCTCTGTTGAAGACTAGATAGAATGAATGTTATTTCTTAAACTTGTAATTATATTTGTAAGCTTCTGCGATTCTAATGTACAAGCATGATTGTAATAAAGATTGTTTATGATTGTTATATTATTTTGTAAATATTTGATCGTAAAGATCAGGTGTTTACATATTCATTTAATGAGCATACATTGATACTCCTAATATGTGTGGAGTATGAATTAGGGTTTGATTCTTGATGATATGTACTTCAAAGCCTAATCGACTTAAAGGGGAAACCCTAACCCTAATAATGGTAAGGTGGTATTTCTCTTAATGAAGAGTGATGATATGAACATGAAACCCTAATCGGTAAGAAAGGGAAAACCCTAACTTTAATAATGGGTGATGGTATGCACTTGAAACCCTAATCGTCCAGAAAGGGAAACCCTAACCCTAATAATGGGAAGGATGTATTTCTCTTGTATCACATAGTGATGATATGAATCTGAAACCTTAATCGGTATGAATGGGAAACCCTAACCCTAATAATGGGAAGGTTGTATATCTCTTGTATTGCATGGTGATGTTGTAACATCCCTGACCTGGGTTATGGCCTAACTCTAGAAGTTTTGCTTAAGTAAGTTATTTACAAACTTTCTTTAATCTTCTAAATAGTAATTAAGACTCTTTGTGAAGTTTATTTTCAAGATTGAGCTTATTTGAAAACTATTTGTTCATTATAAGATAGTTTGGGTGTAAAATGCAATTTACCCAAGATGAGGGGTTATATTGCAAAATATCACATGTTGAATATACGTTAAAGTGTTTTAACATCATAAGAGAGAGAATGATTCTAAGTGGTGGCTTGTGGAAGGCCTAAATTCCAAGTTAGAACTTGTTCGAATAATGTTAGTGCTTTGTGCACCAATTTTAGTACAAATTGTAATATACACAAAATATAGGGTTGATGTGTAAATTACCACTTCTAAAATGTCCTTACTCCTTCCTAGTATCATATATAAGAGATATAAATAAGGAGACACCATGATTGAATCATATTGGAGTGGTGTCATTCTTGGTGATGAAAAGACCAAGGAAGAAGTATAATTGAAATCTTTGCATGAGTTATATCGAGTTGTAGAATTAATATGGGAGTGCCTATCAGCCAAGGAGCCATATAGGGAGTCTCCTATCAGTTTTTGACTCTTTTAAAAGGTCATTATGGGATAAACACCCCAAGTAAGTCATATGTATCGGTTTGCAACTTTTCTTAGAAAAGTGTATCGGTTTGTAATATAAAGTGTTGTTGAGATAGAATACCTTGCTCAACAAGATAACTAAGGGCCAAGATATTATCCATAGATCATATCCAAGTGTTTTTCATGAAAAGATAAATATAGTGCATTCATGTACAATTGGCTACCATGCATGGCCATGTGGCACCTAGTAGTAATGAGAAGATGACACCTCTTACACTCTTTTTCATAAACCACAACTATAAATACCATTCCTTTCACCTATTAGTAAAATTTTAGGATCATACTACCATATTTCTCTTATATATCGTGCATACCATCTTAGTATAGTGCATAAGTGTAGGAGTGTCAAATTTAGAGCCTTGGTATCGGCCATAGAGAAGGGATATCAACCTAGCAAGGTGATATCAGTCACAAGTGAGGGATATCAGCCACAAGTGGTGAAGATATCATGCATAGTGCTAAGGAGCTCGAGTCTTGGACCTTTGATAAGCTCATCTTCAACCTTGGGAACATGAATATTTGGATATTGGAGCTTGGACGTTGTTTTTGAGGCGGGTTATATAACTTAAACCCAACTATGTTATTATTCACCTTCAATATTGTTAAACTTGTTGATCTACTATCAATTTTTAATTCCTTTGATTAATTGATGTTCCTATGAGTTCCAAAAGTTGTTAGGACTATTTTCCATGAACTAGAATAGTAATAACAAGGGTCTAGAGGTTGATGATGGTGACATCATCATGGCCCAACCCGATATAGGGTTGAAGTACCTTAAACCCGATATGAGAAACCCTAGATGATGGGTAACTCGATATAGTGATAAGTGACGCCTCATGGACGATATGAGTGGTACCTACATATACCTTGTGCATGATATAAGGTCAAGTCCACACTTCATGCACGACATGGTATTAATTGTACACTCTAACCGATATAGTGTTGAAACCCTAGATGATAAAATGAAACCCGATATACTTTTTAACCCACACCCCCATCATTTTGTGTAAAGGGTTTGTTTGTGAAGAGCTCAACCAGATATCCAGTTTGTCATTCAAATATATGATAGGACTGATCCCTTGAAGGTAATAAAAGATATGAGCATAATGGTCTACCCAATATGCTAACCCGATATGATAACCCAATATGGTAACCCAATATGGTATTGTGTATATACTACTAAAATGATACCATGATGAAACACATATCTTATGCCCGACATTGTGCACACCTTGTACACGATATGGTATCAAGTATACCCCTTATACCCGATATGAGGTCAAGCATTCAGGTCATACATGATATGAAGTTAATTATCTCTAATTTGAGATGATAAAATTTAAATGTTAGACAACCTGATATGGGCACACGTTATGGTAATAGGGCATACACTCTAAACATGATATGGTGATGAGGCTACACCATATGCCCAATATAGATGCACGATATGATGATAAGTTTCATCTCAAGCACGATATGGTAGCATACACACACCTTGATGCCCAATATGATGGGAATACCTCAATACAATGTAGTTGAATGAGCGATACATGTTGTATGTTGTATCAAATGCTACATTAATATGTAATGAGTTTAATGAAATTTGATAATTGTGAGCTAATGTACCTTAAGAGTCGAATTAAGCCAACTTAATAAAATTATGGTGCAATCAACATCCTAGTGAGGATGAGAGAGAAACTAAGATTTGAATGTTAACCATGTAATAAGTATATGTTAATACTCCTAGTATGAATGGAGTATGGATTAGGGTTTAATCTTTTATGATGTGATCTTGAAACCCTAATTGGTTAATGAAGGTAATTCTTAACCCTAATAATGGGAGATGAGATGATTTGAAACCTAAGCGGTTAATAAAGGGAAACCCTAACCATGAATAATGGGAAGGATGTATCTCTTTTGCATTGCATGGTTATGACATGTATTTGATATACCTACCATGCAAGTATCATGAGGTGATGAGCATAGCTAAGTAAGAGATATTATGTTTATATCATACAGATTTAATGGGCTTTGTGAACTATGTGAATTATTTGTGCAATGTATACTTTGGTCTGATGACCTAGAGGTAATGGTTACCTGATAAGTGGTAAAAGTACTCTGTGATGAACTAAGGGTTTGAATACCCAAGTATGAGGATGATAAGAGATTGAGATCCTAAGTGTTTTATGTGTTCTAAAGAATCATGAAAGTATTTGATAAATGTATTATACCTTTCTTTGTAGCATCTAATATAATTCTTGCTTGCAACTTGATTGATGCTAAAAGGTATTGTAATATACTTAATTAATCAAGTGGAATTTTATCATGTAGTTGACCAGACCATAGATCCATTCAGTGTTAGGATTTTCTGAATGGTGAAACGAGTTTAACTTGGTATACATATTATTGGATATGTAATTTTAATTATACTGGGGTTGCTCAGTGGAGTCCCTAACTAAACCAGGGGTTGCTTAGTGGACTCCCCAACTAAACCATGATCCCTTAGTGGACTTCCTGATGAAAAATAATTCGAGAAAGCTCAGTGGTCTTTTCCCAAAGAGAGTACATGATGCAGTTGTAACTCTATAGTGAAGATACTGGTATACCCTAGTAAGCTAATTGCAGTAGACACAAGATGTCCTGCCAGTTATCTCGTACTAACCAAGACAAGTGAGGTCTTGACAGCCGGTTCTGCCACTGACCTTGTATGGTACTGATTTCAACTTAGCAGTGGTCGGTTAGAGCATGAGTGATATACCTCATCTCCTCTGGGCATAAGTGTGAATGTGAACATGTAATCAGCCGTGTAGCATATTTGCTTAAGGATTGAATATGAAATACATTGATTGATGCTTCATTACTTTTATACATCTTAATTGATAGATGGTATACATGTTCTTTATATTCCTTATAAAGCAAATAGATGATTTATAAACTATGCTATGAATAGTTGTACTATCTTATCAATGTTATTGCTTTGCACTGCAAATAACCCTGCTTACTGGTAAAAGGTATCCTCTGCTCAATTTTATTCTATTTCTGTATTAATAATATTGTTGGCAAAGAGTTATATCTCTCACTGGGACAATAGTCTCACCCCGTAGGATCCACAATTTTTAGGTGGATGCGGATGAGGAAGTAGAAACTGGTCTACAAAGGAAAGACCATATCAGCAGTGATAGTAGTAACAACTCAGGTTGAGTGTACTGTCTGTCGTGTCTTGTAGATATAGGTCCTATGTGTTGTCTCTGTACTCTTAGGTCCTTGGGAGATAGTACTTAGTGGTTTTTATGAATGACTTGAGATTTTGGCTTGAAGGCCTCGAGGTTTTATGTTGCTAGTGTATATGTTTAAGTAAAGCAACTGGTATTTGTTATCCTCAAGATGAGAAGGTACAATGTATGTACAATATGAACCATGATGTATATAAAGTTTGGTTCTTTCTTTAAGAGTTTCCTAGAAGAGGATCTTATTGTTAAATGGTTTTAATTTTTAATGATTTTTTAAAATCCATAGCTTATGGTTATTCTGTGATTATTACTGGTAATGGCTTGATTTGAGGTCAGGTTGTCACAAAGTTTTGGTATCAGAGCCTAAGGTTCACTGAGTCTACATAGATATATGATTAAGTTTGTTGAGTCTATTCTAGTGTCCTCCAATTTATCTTATAGTGACTTCTCCTCATATAAGATAAGAAGTAAAACTGAAAGATGGATGGAGTGCACGAAGAACATGCTGCTGAGAGCAATGTTGTTGTGCCAGGAGGTGGTGCAAGGCATCATGCTAGAGAAGAACCAGTGCCTAAGAATCCCCAGCTTGACCAAGCTATGCTAGAAAACCAAGCCTTTCATGCTCTTTTTGGGCAGATCATGACCACAACGACACATATGGCTGATCAGATACCAGCACCAGCACCTAGGGTACCAATTCCCAATGAGGGACATGGATTTGGTAAGACCTTTGAACGGTTACGCCAGGTAGGAGCCACTGAATATATTGGTATAGCTGACCCAGTAGATGTAGATTCATGGCTTACTGAGCTAGAGAAATCCTTTAGAATCCTTGATATTCCAGAGGCTGATAAAGTTAAGCATGTTGTGTACCTTTTGAAAGGAAGTGCTGGCCATTGGTGGGTCATCGAAGAAGAGAAAAGACCTGGTGTTGAGGTCAGATGGTAGGAATTCCAACGAGAGTTTGTCAGTAGATACTTTCCCAAGACATATCTGGTTGAGCAAATCTCACAATTTGAGTGTATTAGACAAGGACCGATGAAGATTAGCGAGTATGAAGCTAAGTTTATGGAGCTTTTGTAGTCCACACATGGCTACTACAGATGAGGAGAGAATTTGGCATTTTGAGAAGGGTCTGGACACTGAGTTAACCACACATATATCTGCTCTAGAGAATAGATAGAGGTTTGCCACCTTTGTGGAGTCAGTTAGGTGAATAGAGAGGTCTGTGACTGAGAAATGAGAGGCGAACAGTAGGAAAGTACCTACACAATTCTGGGGATAGAGGTCTAGAAATTTTAAGAAATCAAGGTTTACTGCACCAGTAGAACCATAGAGGTTCAGTTCTCAGACACAATGGACATCCACCAGAGGGAGAGGTCGTAGTTTTCTGCCAAGTGGAGCCCATAACTCAACATCAATGTTAGTGACAGGACCGTCTAGGCCACAATGGGAGGATAGAGTCTGCTACAGGTGTAGATAGATAGGACATATGATAAAGGATTGTCTAGACATAGACAAGGAGGTAACCCAACCACCAAGGTAGAGTCAACACGACTCTCAGAAACAACAGTTCAGTAGTGGGACATGAGGACGTAGACAAGCATCCCAAGCAGGATCATCTGCACCAGCAAACAGAGTATGGGGTCAACAACATACGATGGTGAGATTCTATGCTATGAATCAGCCAGAGGTAGTGGTTAATCCACGAGTCGTGACATGTCAGATAGAATTGTTTCATTCTGATATGTCTTTATCCTGTTTCGTAACTGTTTTGATTGATCTGGGTGCTACACATTCCTTTATCACTTGAGAAGTGATTCATGACTACAATATGACTGTCAATCGTAGACTAGATAATATGTCATTAGAAACTCCATTAGTCAGATATGTAGTGTTTTGGGAGGTATGCTCTCCCTATGTTCTTTCTTTCTCAGAACACAACATTCAGGTGGATCTTATACCACTTGAGATGCACAAGTTTGATGTGATTCTCAGAATGGATACCCTAGAAAGGTATATGGTTGTCTTGGATTGTGGTTCCAAGCAAGCTATGTTCACAAACGGTGATAAGACATGGGTCTTTCAGGGGGATAGAAAGATTCTTCCAACCTATCTAGTGTCAGCAATGGTAGCGGAGAGGTTGATGCAATAAGGATGTGAAGCATTCTTAGCACATGTGGTAGACACCAAAGAAGGGAGTCCTAGTCTTTCTGAAGTTCCTGTTGTCAAGGAATTTGAGGATGTGTTTCCTGAAGAATTTCCAGATATTCCTCCACCTTGAGAGATTGATTTTGAGATCAATCTTATTCTGGGTACACAACCCATAGCCCAAACACCTTATAGGATGGCACCAACTGAGATGGAAGAACCCAAGAAATAGTTATAGGAGTTGCTTGAGAAAGGTTTCATTCGACCGAGTACTTCACCATGGGGTGCTCCAGTTATTTTTGTTAAAAAGAAAGATGGGTCTATGAGACTATGTATAGACTATAGGCAGCTTAACAAGGTAACTATAAAGAACAAATATCCTCTACCAAGGATAGATGATCTATTTGATCAGTTGTGTGGTGCAATAATGTTCTCTAAGATAGATTTAAGGTCATATAACATCAGTTACGTATCAAGGAGAGTGACATACCTAAGTTAGCCTTTAGGACGAGGTATGGTCATTATGAGTTTGTAGTTATGTCATTTGGACTAACTAATGCACCAACTGCATTCATGGAGCTGATGAATAGAATCTTCTGACCATTCCTTGATCAGTTCATAGTGGTTTTTATAGATGACATTCTGATTTACAGTAGAGATGGTCAACAACATGAAAAACACCTTCGTCAAGCCTTGAGTTTGTTGAAACAACACAAGTTATATTCAACAACACAAGTTATATGCTAAATTTAGCAAGTGTGAATTCTGGCTGTCAGAAGTGTCTTTTCTTGGACACGTTATATCTACTTCAGGTATTCGTGTTGATCCTAATAAAGTAGAGTTTGTTGTGGAGTGGGAACAGCCCAAGACACCGACTGAGATTCATAGTTTCCTAGGTTTGGCAGGTTACTACAGAAGGTTTATCAAAGACTTCAGTTCTGTAGCATTACCCCTAACCAAGTTGACCAAGAAGGAAGTTCCTTTTGTCTGGAATGACAAGTGTCATCATTCTTTCCAATTATTAAAAGAAAGGTTGACTAGTGCACATGTTTTGATTCTACCTGAATAAGGAAAATGATACGTTGTTTTTTGTGATTCTTCTAAGAATGGTCTAGGATGTGTGCTAATGTAGAGTGATCATGTAGTTTCTTTTGCTTCCCGACAGCTTAAGAAAAATGAGGAGAATTATCTGACGCATGATCTAGAATTAGCTATAGTGGTCCACACATTGAAAATCTGGAGGCATAATCTCTATGGAGAAACATGTCAGATTTTCACAGACCATAACAACATAAAATACATTTTCTCACAACATGAGTTGAACATGAGACAACGTCACTGGATGGAATTAATCAAGGACTACGATTGTACAATTGATTATCATCCAGGGAAAGCCAATGTAGTGGCAGATGCACTCAATAGTAAGTCTTCGTCTCTACTTACAAATAAAGCACTGTTAAACTCTTTAGTGTGCTTTAAGCGGGACATCTTTGTCTCTTTGAGGCAAATGAATGTGCAGTTAGAAGTATCTTTGTTAGCCGGATTGTTAGTTGAGATGCATGTGAAACCTACTCTGAAAGAACGGATTAAAGAGGCACAACAAGATGATATTGTGATTCAGCAGATCAGGTCAGAGTATGGTAGTGCAAAACGGGATGGTTTCCATGAGTCAGAGGATGGGATAGTCTGTTACCATTGTAGGATGGTAGTACTTGATGCCAATGACTAAAGAAAAATAGTTTTGGAGGAATCTCACTCATCCATGTATGCAATGCATCTAGGGAGTACCAAAATGTATCATAACTTAAAAGATATGTATTGGTGGCCTAGTTTGAACAAAGATGTAGCTGAGTTTGTTATGCAGTGTCCGGTGTATCAGCAAGTTAAAGCAAAACACCAGAATCCTATAGGGACATTGTATCCTTTACCTATACCTCAGTGGAAATGGGATCATGTGATGATGGACTTTGTGGTTGGTCTACCCAGAACAACCAAAAGTCATGATTCCATTTGGGTTATAGTTGATAGGTTGACTAAGACGACACATTTTCTTCCTGTTAAAACAACCTATAATGTTGAAAAATTTGCACATATCTACATAGATGAGATAGTGCGGTTGTACAAAGTTCCAGCTACAATTGTGTCTGATAGAGGTCCCCAGTTTATAAGTCATTTTTGGGAACGACTACATAAAGCCTTGGGTACGTAGTTGAAGTTTAATACAACTTTTCACCCTCAGACAAATGGACAATCTGAAAGGATTATACAGACTTTGGAGGACTTGCTCAGAGCATGTGTTCTTCAGTTTGTAGGAAGTTGGGACTTACATTTGAGCTTAATAGAGTTTTCCTACAATAATAGTTATCAGATTAGTATTTATATGGCACCATATGAAGCCTTATATGGTAGACGTTGTAGATATCCATTATGTTGGTTTGAAATAGGAGAATACAACTTCTGGACCCTGAGTTAGTGCAACAAACAACTGAAAAGATTAAAGTAATACAACAACAGTCGAAATCTACACAAGATAGATAGAAGTCGTATGCCGATAAATGTCGTATACCTTTAGAATTCCAAGTTGGAGATAGAGTGTATCTCAAGGTCTCTCCTTGGAAATGTGTTCTTAGATTTGGGAAGAAGGGTAAGTTAGCTCCTAGATTTATGGGACCTTACCCAGTGACAGTACGGATTGGAAAGGTAGCTTATAGGTTGGAATAGACACCTAAGCTGCATAAACTATATCTAGTATTTCATATATCTATGCTGAGAAAGTGTCATCCTGATACAGAGTTGGTGTTGCAACCTGTAGAGGTAGAATTGAATGAGGATATATCTTATGTGGAAGGTCCTTTGATGATTCTTGACAGTAGAGTCAAGAAGTTGAAGAAGAAAGATATAATTATTATGAAATATCTCTAGCATCACCGTGGCATTGAAGAAGCCACATGGTAACTAGAGGAAGAGATGAGGAGGAAGTACCCTTCTCTTTTCTCTTGACATTCTAGGGATGAAATCCTTTTAGGACCTGATAATTGTAACATCCTTGACCTGGGTTATGGCCTAACCCTAGAAGTTTTTCTTAAGTAAGAAATTTACAAACGTTCTTTAATCTTTTGAATAGTAATTAAGACTCTTTGTGAAGTTTATTTTCAAGTTTGAGCTTATTTACAAACCATTTGTACATTATATGATAATTTGGGTGTAAAATGCAATTTACCCAAGATGAGGGGTTATATTGCAAAATGTCACATGTTGAATATACCTTAAAGTGTTTTAACATCATAAGAGAGAGAATGATGCTAATTGGTGGCTTGTGGAAGGCCTAAATTCCAAGTTAGAACTTGTTCGAATAATGCTAGTGCTTTGTGCACCAATTTTGGTACAAATTGTAATATACCCAGAATGTAGGGTTGATGTGCAAATTACCACTTATAGAATGTCCTTACTCCTTCCTAGTATCATCTAGAAGAGAGATAAAGAAGGATACACCATGATTGAATCATCTTGGAGTGGTAGCATTCTTGGTGATGCAAAGACCAAGGAAGAAGTTTAGTTGAAATCTTTGCATGAGTTATATCGAGTTGTAGAATTAATATGGGAGTGCTTATCGACCAAGGAGCCATAGAGGGAGTCTCCTATCAGGTTGTTGAATATTGGCAAAGGTCATGATTGGATAAACACCTCAAGGAAGTCATATGTATCGGTTTGTAACTTTTCTTAGAAAAGTGTATCAGTTTGTAATATAAAGTGTTGTTGAGATAGAATACCTTGCTCAACAAGATAACTAAGGGCCGAGATATTATCCATAGATCATCGCCAAGTGTTTTTCATGACAAGATAAATATATTGCATGCATGTACACGTGGAAACCATCCATGGCCATGTGGCATCTAGTAGTAATGAGAAGATGACACCTCTTACACTCTTTTGCATAAACCACAACTATAAATACCATTCCTTTCACATATTAGTACAATTTTCGGATCTTACTATCATTTTTCCCTTAGATGTCATGCATTCCATCTTAGTACCATGCATAAGTGAAGGAATGTCGAGTTTAGAGCCTTGGTATCTGTAACGACCCCGCCTCCCGTTAACCCCCAATTAAGGGAGACCAAGAGATCAGAGTCTTTATCCCGATTTCCGGATCAAAGGCTCGACAAATAATCAATAATAATTATAAAATTCTACCAACTAAACTGAAAACTGGTATAAAATAAAAATTTGCATACCTTTTTAAAAAATTGGGATATCTACTTCTATCCACATCAGGAGTCTATTCTAACTGATCCTCCTTGTACTTTAACTCTTATTTAATTCCACACATGCCACTTTACTATTTGTCCTTTTCAATCTTGTACCTAAAACACCGACAAACAAAACGTCAGTCAGCATAAACAAATATGCTGGTATGTGGGGACAACCAAAATTTCACAAATATGGCTAACAATCTAAATATCACAATCAAGTTAACAAGCAAAAATTTACACTTTCAATGTGACATTCTCCACCGCTTTTGCCCTAACCCTGGCATACCCCCTTTCGGGTTTCTCTTTTGTCATTGACTTAAGGCCACCTTCTCATTCCCGAGCTTGGTGCCTGGGGTCACCCTTCATGGTGCCCTTTAGTCATGCAATATCATAGTCCACCTTCTCAATCCCGAGCTTGGTGCCTGGGGTCACCACTCATGGTGCCCATAGGTCTTCCCTCCTGGGATTGACCTTTTGCATCATCCATTAGGGTGGAATGTAGGTGCGAGAATACACACTTCTATTATTATTGTGATAATCATAGTGACTTTATGATTTACAAGTATGAACATCCAAACTGTTAAGTTAAATTCAAAGAGATGAATCATCTGAGAAACTCTTCGGAAAACTAATGCAATTAACCATAATTAACCACATACCTGTCAGGATTATTTGAGATAGAGTTAACCCAATAAATGCAAGAAATCCAATAGGAAAGCAAGCACACAAAGAGATTCTGAAATATGCATACAATTTCCTATTATTGATCATGCCATCAAGATCTATTAAGCCTAGCTCGCTTCTTAGGGTTTCTAGTCCACTTTTAGGGTTTCCATTGCAATTAGGGTTTCTCTTCATTTATACTATTTTAAACCCTAATTTTATACAATTACTCACAAACCCTAATTATCTCATCTATTCTTCACAAAAGATATTAAGGTTACCTTTTAACAACATATAACCTTAATTTCATATTAAAGGCACAATTAAAAGTCCATTATGCCTCTTTTACATTGAAACTATCATTTTTGTCCTTTTAATTCATGACAAGATCATTAGGTCCAATTATCATCTTTGGGTTCCTTCTGTATTAACAACTCATATCTCATTACGATCTAATTCACATATGAATTCTATTTATCATTAATTCCACCTTTTATTCATTCGAAAACCCTAATTACTAAATTAAGGGTATTTATCTACAATTAGAAACCTTTATACTCAAAATAGCTTTGAACCATCATATCTCACCCTTATTCATGAATTTGAACAATTAAAGCCATTAAGAGTCACAATAACTAACATTAGGGTTTCAAGGCCCATTAAAATTAGGGTTTCAAGGCCCATTAAAGCTCATTAAAGCATATTTATGCACAGGAAACTCTAAGTTAAACTAATTATGTGCAAAGTTCATCATTTTGGTTCTTAATGCACCTTTGTATAACTAATAGGTTAATACCAACTTTAATCATCCATTAAACCCTACTAAATACATTAATCATCTCAAAATAGGGTTTCTTAATCATTAATACATTAAAGTTGATAACTTCCATTACTTTTCGAATTGTAATCAGAATTAGGCTTCCAATATATTTTTATTGCATTCCTTGAGTTCTCCTGATCAAAATTCATATTTGGCATGTTCCCATTGGAGCTACCAATATTTAGATACACTTTTTGTAAGAAATTACTTACCAAAGCCAATGGTTGGCTGCCATGTCGCCCTTGCCATGCAACACAACCCAGCTGGTTTGGGAAACATAATCGAATGATGTTTATACCCTTGGTTACATTATCGGCTCTTCAATGCTCAAAGGGGAATAATCGTCCAACTCATTTTGGTCATCTTCAACCTCGCGGGCCCTAGCTGCGGCCGACTACAGTAGCTCGTGGAGTCTCTTCCTCCATTTCCCTACACCCCTAGAGCAATGACGATGGCTCCTTGGCCTCCACTACCCTATGCCGCACCTGTAGAGGTCCCCAGATGTGCCCACAACAACAAAACATGTAGGTTCGCTGGGCGTTTTGAGCATAGATGGGAGCAAGGGAAAGGTAGCTGACCACCCTAGATCCCTGGGGTTGCATCGTGCCTCCATCGATATCCCGCCACAGCCGCCAGTTGCCCCCGAGACAGCCCTATGCTCTCTTGGTAAGGGTTTTGATGATGAATAATAAAAAGAGAGAGGGGGGGATCTCTCTAGAACTTGAACTAGGCTCTACCCTTTATATAGGGGTGGGTAACGAAGCCTTAGGTTGGCTATTCACGAATTAACAAGGCACTCTCCCAATAGGAGTCATATTCCTTCAAGGAGAAGTAATCTTCTCTCTCCTATTTATCTTCTTAATATTCCTTATTTCATGGATAATTAGAAATGTGAAAATTATCTCTTTCATTATCTCTAGCCTTGCCTTTGAATCTATTGGCCACACAAATCTATTTTCTTAGAGCAAATAACATATCTTTTTGATATTATCAAAAAGTCATAAATGATGTATCCCATTATCCTCTTATTTTTTTATTATTTGCCTTTTCTCTTTCTTTTTCTCTATTGGGGCTCCTTGGACCCCAAGAAACTCTAATATTTTGAAATCCTTTTTAGTGGATACTCATTATCCTTCTAGATGCATCTATGTCCATTATTTATCATTATCTTGTTTATTTCTTTATTAAAATATATCTTTTCAAGGATTTCTCTTTATCTTTCTTTTTATTTTCCTCACTGGCATCCCTTTTAACATTAGGAATCCTTTGGATACGAAAATCCACCAAGGATAACTCAATTATACTTATTTTCCCCATTTTATCATTGTTTTCAATTTCTTTCTTAATAAAGAAATATTTAATTGATCTTTTCTTTTCTTGTTGCATTATCTTTGCAACTTTGGACTCCTTGGAAAACAAGGAACCCAAGAGGCATGAAATACAACTTTGAATTATATTATTTTTCCCTCTAGAGGTTTCTACATCTTCCATTTTCTTATCTACTCAAATAATGGAGTTTCTTTTGTCTTTTCCTTGTTATTGGGCCCAATAGCCAATAAATCCCACAAAACAATCAACAAGGCTATTGTAAATGAAATCCATTTATTCAAAACAAATTATATCATTATTTGTTCAAATATCTTTAATACAAGAAATTGCTTTTCTCACCAAAAGAACCCAAAAATTGGGGTTGTAACAATATCGTCCATAGAGAAGGGATATCAACATGGCAAGGTGATATCAGCCTAGCAAGGTGATATCGGCCACAAGTGAGGGATAATGTCCACAAGTGGTGAAGATATTGTGCATAGGGCTAAGGAGCTCGAGTCTTGGACCTTTGATAAGCTCATCTTCAACCTTGGGAATGTGAAGATTTGTTGCTTAGAGCTTGGAAGTTGTTCTTGAGGCGGGTTATATAACTTAGACCCAACTATGTTATTATTCACCTTCAATATTGTTGAACTTGTTGATCTATTGTCAATTTTGAATTCCTTTGATTAATTGATGTTCCTATGAGTTCCAAAAGTTGTTAGGACTGTTTTCCATGAACTAGAACAGTAAGAACAAGGGTCTAGAGGTTGATGATGGTGACATCATCATGGCCCAACCCGAAATAAGGTTGAAGTACCTTAAACCTGATATGAGAAACCCTAGATGATGGGTAACTCGATATAATGATAAGTGACACCTCATGGACGATATGAGTGGTACCTACATATACCTTGTGCACGATATAAGGTCAAGTCCACACTTCATGCACGACATGGTATTAATTGTACACTCTAACCGATATAGTGTTGAAACCCTAGATGATGAAATGAAACCCGATATACTTTTTAACCCACACCCCTATCATTTTGTGTAAAGGGTTTGTTTGCGAAAAGATCAACCAGATATCCAGTTTGTAATTCAAATATATGATAGGACTAATCCCTTGAAGGTAAGAAAAGATATGAGCGTAATGGTCTACCCAATATGCTAACCCAATATGATAACCCAATATGGTAACCCGCTATGGTATTGTGTATATACTACTAAAACGATACCATGATGAAACACATATCTTATGCCCGACATGGTGCACACCTTGTACACGATATGGTATCAAGTATACCCCATATACCCGATATGAGGTCAAGCATTCAGCTCATACACGATATGAAGTTAAGTATCTCTAATTTAAGATGATAAAATCTAAATGTTAGACAAGCCGATATGGGTACACGTTATGGTAATAGGGCATACACTCTAAACATGATATGGTGATGAGGCTACACCATATGCCCAATATAGATGCAGGATATGATGATAAGGTTGCATCTCAAGCATGATATGGTAGCATACACACACCTTGATGCCCAATATGACGGGAATACCTCAATACAATGTAGTTGATTGCGTGATACATGTTGTATGTTGTGTCAAATGCTACATTAAGATGTAATGAGTTTAATGCAATTTGATAATTGTGAGCTAATGTACCTTAAGAGGAGAATTAATCCAACTTCATAAAATTATGGTGCAATCAACATCCTAGTGAGGATGAGAGAGAAACTAAGATTTGAATGTTAACCATGTAATAAGTATATGTTAATACTCCTAGTATGAATGGAGTATGGATTAGGGTTTAATATTTTATGATGTGATCTTGAAACCTTAATTGGTTAATAAAGTTAATTCTTAACCCTAATAATGGGAGATGAGATGATTTGAAACCTAAGTGGTTAATAAATGGAAACCCTAACCATAAATAATGGGAAGGGTGTATCTCATTTGCATTGCATGGTTATGACATGTATTTGATATACCTACCATGTAGGTATCATGAGGTGATGATCATAGCTAAGTAAGAGTTATGATGTTTATATGATACAAATTTAATGGGCTTTGTGAACTATGTGAATTATGTATGCAATGTATACTTTGGTCTGATGACCTAGAGGTAATGGTTACCTGATAAGTTGTAACAGTACTCAGTGATGAACTAAGGGTTTGAATAGTCAAGTATGATGATGATAAGAGTTTGAGATCCTAAGTGTTATATGTGTTCCAAAGAATCATGAAAGTATTTGATAAACATATTATACCTTTCTTTGTAGCATCTGATATAATTCTTGCTTGCAATTTGATTGATGCTAAAAGGTACTGTAATATATTTAATTAAGCAAGTGGAATTTTCTCATGTAGTTGCCTAGACCATAGATCCATTCAGTGTCGGGATTTTCTGAATGGTGAAATGAGTTTAACTCGGTATACATATTATTGAATATGTAATTTTAATTATACCAGGGTTGCTCAGTGGACTCCCCAACTAAACTAGGGGTTGCTCAGTGGATTCCCCAACTAAACCAGGATCACTTAGTGGACTTCCTGATGAAAAATAATATGAGAAAGCTCAGTGGTCTTTTCCCAAAGAGAGTACATGCTATGAATGTAACTCCATAGTGAAGATACCAGTACACCCTGGTAAGCTAATTGTAGTAGACACAAGATGTCCTGCCAGTTATCTCGTACTGATCGAGATAGGTGAGGTCTTAACAGCTGGCTCTGCCACTGACCTTGTATGATACCAATTTTGACTTAGTAGTGGTCGATTGGAGCATGAGCAGTATACCTCATCTCCTCTGGGCATAAGTGTGAATGTGAACATGTAATCATCCGTGTAGCAAATTTGCTTAAGGATTGAATACAGAAAACATTAGTTGATGCTTCACTACTTTTATACATATTAATTGATAGATGTTATACATGTTGTTCATATTCCTTATAAAGCAAATAGATGATTTATAAACTCTGCTATGAATAGTTATACTATCTTATCAATGTTATTTCTTTGCACTGCAAATAAACCTGCTTACTGGCAAAAGGTATCCTCTGCTCAGTTTTATACTATTTCTATTTTAATAATATTGTTAGTAGAGAGTTATATCTCTCACTGGGACAATCATCTCACCCTGTGAGATTCACAATTTTAGGTGGACGCGGATGAGGAAGTAGAAACTGATCTGCAGAGGAAGGACCATATCAACAGGGACAACTTGTAACAGCTCAGGTTGAGTTAATTGTCTGTTGTGTCTTGTATATAGAAGTCCTATGTGTCGTCTCTGTACTCTCAGGTCCTTGGGAGATAGTACTTAGTGGTTTTTATGAATGAATTGATATTTTGGCTTGAATGTCTCACGATTTTATGTTGCTAGTGTTTATGTTTAAGTAAAGCAACTGGTATTTGTTATCCTCGAGATGAGAAGGTACAATGTATGTACAATATGAACCATGATGCATATAAAAATTGGTTCTTTCTTTAAGAGTTTCCTGGAAGAGGATCTCTTTGTTAAATGGTTTTAATTTTTAAT
Source organism: Alisma plantago-aquatica (assembly GCA_963693085.1). NCBI lineage: Eukaryota > Viridiplantae > Streptophyta > Magnoliopsida > Alismatales > Alismataceae > Alisma > Alisma plantago-aquatica. The sequence goes on from OY856415.1 coordinate 482,475,810, forward strand.
GATTTTGTTAAATCTACTGCTTATGGTTATTCTACGATTATTACTGGTGCTGGCTTGATTTGAGGTCAGGTCATCACAGATGTTATGTACTTGCTATTGTTTTTATCATGAAGTGCTAACCATGCAGGAATCATAAGATGATGACCATAGACAAGTATGAGCTATGATGTTTCATATAATACAGATTAAAATGGGCCTTGCGATCCATGTTTAATACTTGTACAATAAGTAAAATTCTTATAGGGTCTGATGACCTAAAAAGATAGTTGTTGCCTAGTGAGAACTGATAAGATGTTTAAAAAGGCCTTGTGAGCCATGTGAAATACTTGTACAACAAGTATAATGTATACCTTGGTCTGAGGACCTAGAGGCAACAATTATCTAATGAGAGGTGACAATGTTAAGTGATGAACTAAGGGCTTGAATACCCATATCTAGTAATCATGATGATGATAATGCTAAGGGAGAAGAATCCCTAGTAATGTGATAAGGGACTGAGATCCCGAGTGTTATACATTCAATGTGTTCCAAAGATCATGAAAGTACTTGATAAACGTATTACACCTTTCTTTGTAGGATCTATTATAATTCATGTTTGTAACTTGGTTGATGCAAAAAGATATTTTAATGCACCTAATTAATCAAGTGGAATCTCATCATGTAGTTTCCCTGACCATAGATCCATTCAGTGTCTGAATTTGCTAAATGGTGAAACGAGTTTAACTCAGAGAGCATATTTTTGAATATGTGGGGGTGAAGGATGAGATATATACTTACGTCCTAATTAAGAATTGATGTAGCACCTTCCTCATTTATTTTATATCGGGATTGATATGTGAATCTCCCAACCAATTGAGGAATTGATGTGTAAATTCTTCTTCATTAATTTATAATGGGATTGATATGTGAATCTCCCGACCAAATGAGGAATTTATGTATAATATTACTTATCATTATAATCCGGGGATGGATAATTGAAATCTCCCTGAAGAGAGTGCATGTTGCGGCTGTAGCTCTATAGCGAAGATACCAGTATACCTTGGTAAGCCAATTGCAGATGACACAAGATGTAACATCCCTGGCCTGGGTTTAGGGCTAACCCTATTTTTTTGGCTAAAACAAGTTGCTTATAACTTTAATATAAACCTCTAAAGTATTTTATTATTGTGTGACAAACTTATGTTGCAAGTTTGGTCCTGTTTGAATGATGTTTGAACAATGTTCTTTTGTTATTGGACCAAAATGCAATTTACCCAAGATAAGGGGTTTTATTGCAATATATCACATGTTAAATGTACCTCATGTGTTTTAGAATCATAAGATAGAGAATGATGCTAGTTGGTGGCTTGTGGAAAGCCTAAATTCCAAGTTTGAACTTGTTTGAATAATGTTAGTGCCTAGTGTACCAATTTTGGTACAAGTTGTAATTGACCCAAAACATAGGGTTGATATGCAAATTACCACCTCTAGAGTGTCCCTACTCCCTCCTAGTATCATTTAGAGGAGATAGAAAGGAGGATACACCATGTTTGAATCATGTATAAGTGATAGTATTCTTGGTGATGAAAAGACCAAGAAAGGGTTGAATGTGAAATCCTAACTTGAGTTGTATCGAGTTGTAGAGTTCATATGAGAGTGCCTATCGGCCAAGGAGCCATAGGGGGATTCTCATATTGGTTTTTGAACTATTAACCTTGTCCATGATGGGCAAAGAACCTCAAGGAGGTGAAATTTATCGATTTACAACTTCCTTGGAAAAGTTGTATCGGGTTGTGAATAAAGTGGTGATTGAGTGGAGATATCTTATCCAACAAGATAAATGATGTTTGAAATATCATCTCTATATTATCCTCTAGTATTTTGAATGTCAATATAAATTTGAGTGCATGAAAGTACACGTGTCAACCATGCATGGACATGTGGCACCTAGTAGCTTTAAAATGGCGACACCTCACATACGCTCTCTTTCATGAGCTTCAACTATATATACCATTCCTTTCACCTATAAATGGAATTTTCAAAATTTATCACCCTCTTTCTCTTATATATCATTCATAGAGTTTTATTATTGTGCATAGGTGAAGAAGTATCGTGCATAGAGCCTTGGTATCGGCCATAGCAAAGTGATATCGGCCATAACAAAGTGATATCAGCCAAGTGAAGAGATATTGGCCATAAGTGAGGGATATCAGCCAGAAGTGGTGAGGTATCATGTATAGTGCTGAGGAGCTCAAGTCTTGGACCTTTGAGAAGCTCATCTTCAACCTTGGGAACGTGAAGATTTGGAGCTTGGAGCTTTGAAGTTGCTCTTGAGGCGGGTTATATAACTTGAACTCAATTATGTTATTACTTACCATCAATCTTGCCATAGTTGATGATTTACTTTCAAATCGAAATTACTTGCATAATTGATGAATCCATGAGATTTATTAGTGACCTGGGATTGTTTTCCATAAACTAAAAAAGTAAGAACAAGAGTCTAGAGGTTGATGATGATGACATCATCATGGCTCAACCTGATTTTGGGTTGAATCACCTCTAACCCGATAAGGTGAAGTGAACATATCACTAACATGATACCATGAGGATGCATACACTTTATATATGATATGATGATGAAGTAGATACCTTGTGCACGATATGGTGTCAAGCATACACCATGTGCATGATATGAGGTCAAGTATACACCTCATGCATGACATGGAGTCAAGTATATATTAAAACCCGATATGACAAACCATAGATGATAAGTAACCCGATATGGTGATATGAATACACCACTAGCACGATCTAATGATGCATTATACCTCATGGATGATATGAGTGACACATACACACACCTTGTGCACGATATGGGGTCAAGTACACACCTTATACATGATATGATGTTGAGTATATACCCTAACCCGATATGATGTTGAAACTCAACATGGTGTTGTGAAATCTGATATTCATTGGAACCCCACACCCCTATCAATTTGTACACTTGAGCTAGTTGAGACTAATCAGTTGTCTAGCCTATTACTCATCACATGATGAAGGGTAGGACGATACCATGAATGTTGTGATAGGATATGAGCATAAGGGTCAAACCCGATATGGAAACCCTAAAGGTTGAGTAACCCGATATGGATGCACTATATGGTGATGAGGATACACCTCTATACCTGATATGGAAGCATACCTACACCTCTATACCCGATATGGAGAAAGTACCTCAATATAATACACTTGATTGAGTGACATATGTAGTGTGTTATGTCAAATGATACATTAAGACATAAAGAGTTTAATGCATTTGATAAATATGGGCCAATGTACTTGAGAGAAGGATTGAGCCTACCCAATGGAGTATGATGTAATAAACATCCTAGTGAGGGTGAAAGAGAATCTTATACTTGTATAATAATCACGTAATGAGTATACATTGATACTCCTAATATGTGTGGAGTATGAATTAGGGTTTTGATTCTTGATGAATGTACTTAAAAATCCTAATCGGATTAAAAGAGGAATCCTTAACCCTAATGAAGGGTAATGATATGATTTGAAACCACAATTGGTTATTAAAGGGAAACCCTAACCCTAATTATGGAAAGGTTGTATTTCTCTTATATTGCATGGTGATGATAGGTATTTGATATTGAAACCATGCTGGTATCATGAGATAATGAGCATAGCTAGATATGAGCTATGATGTTTCATATAATATAGATTATATGGGTCTTGTAAGTCATGTGAGATACTTATACAACAAGTATAATGTTTATATAGGTCTTATGACCTAGAGATGGATGTTTCCTAGTGAGAGGTGACAAGTTGTTTATACAAGTCTTATGATCTAGAGATTGATGTAAAAGATGGAAATGTACAAAATGAACTAGGGAAATGGAAACCCAGTAACATCATAATCATAATAAAGGGTTATAATAATAATGAAATCTTGGTCATACAAGTTTTATGATTATAACCAAATAAGGTCTATAGTGTTTTGAATATGTTTAAATGAGATATGAGGAATACTTGTATCACATAAAGGATGTGAATGGGTATAATGCCTAGTAAAGGTGATGTGGAATTTAGTGATGAGTTTAAGGGATTGATATTCCATAATGAAAGTGAAAGGTAAACATAAAGGTATTCCACTACTATGGAATCCTTAGCAATATGGCCATGATATCACATGACTGGTATGATCCAATACCTGGATATAGTTTCAGAGGATTGGTATCATCCAACACATGGATATAGTTTCACATGATTGGTATAATCCAATACCTGGATATAATTTCACAAGATTGGGATAAACCAATACCTGGATATAATTTCATAGGATTGGAATAACCCAATACTTGGATATGATTTTACAGGATTGGTATAATCCAATACCTAGATATAATTTCATAGTATTGGGATAACCCAATACCTGGATATAATTTCACAAGATTGGGATAACCCAATACCTAGATATGATCTCACAAGATTGGTATAATCCAATACCTGGCTTTAATTTCACAGGATTGGGATAACCCAATACCTGGATATAATCTCACTAGATTGGGATAACCCAATTCCTAGATATGATCTCACATGATTGGCATAATCCAATACCTGGCTTTAATTTCATAGGATTGGCATAATCCAATACCTGGCTATAGTTTCATAGGATTGGTATGAACCAATACCTGGACAGAACATAATGATGTAGATTCACAAGATTGGTATAATCCAATACCTAGCTAGCAGATTGGATGAAGCCAACAACTAGAAATGGGAATGATTCATGGATAACATACCATGATAATATTATCACAGGATAAACTTGAGATGTTGGTATAGTATGATGGGTAAATGATACACATGTTATTCACGTTCCTTATAAAGTGCATAGATGATTTACTGCTCCAACATAGACAACTACAATGCTTTAAAAGATGAGAATGTTCTAATGTGCTTATCAACAATGATTAATCTTGCTTATTAATATCAAAGAACCTCTGCTCAGTTTTATACTATTTACATGTGATAATAACATTGTTGGCGCAGAGTTATATCTCTCATTGGGACAATTGTCTCACCCTGTGGGATCCACAATTTTTAGGTGGATGTGCATGAGAAGGTAGAGATCGCTCTACAAAGGAAGGATAACAACAACAGGGACAACAGTAATAGCTCAGGTTGAGTGTATTATCTGTCATGTCTTGTAGATAGAAGTCATATGTGTTATCTATGTACTCTCAAGTCCTTGGATTTAGTACATGATGGTTTTATGAACGATATGAGATTTTGTCTTGATTACTTTGAGTGTTTTATGTTGATTATGTATAAGGTTTGACAAAGCAATTGTTATATGTTATCCTCAAAATGTGATGGTACAAAGTATGTACAGTGTGAACCATGATGAATATAAAGTTTGGTTCTTCCTTTAAGAGAGTTTCTTGGAAATGGATCTCTTTGCAAAATGGTTTTAATTTTTAGTGATTTTTGTTAATCTGTTGTTTATAATTATTCTACATTATTAGTGACGTTTTGGCATTCGGTTTGGTGACGGTCTTTACAAGTTTGGTATCAGAGCTTAAGGTTCACTGAGTCTACAGAGACATAGGACTAAGGTGTTGATTCTGTTGTAGTGTTCTCCAATATATCTTATAGTGACTTCTGCTTATGCAGAAGGAGGGATATAGCTTAAAAATGTCTAGAGAACTCAAGGATCACATTGTTGAGAGCAGTGTTGTTGCACCAGTAGGAGGTGCAAGGGATCAGTCAAGAGAGGAATCAATGCCTGACAATCCCCATTTTGATGAAGCTATTATAGAAAACCCAACCTTTCATGCTCTTTTTGGGCAAGTCATGTCCACAAGGATGCATATGGTAGACTGAATGCCAGCACCAACACCTAGGGAACCAACTCCCAATAAGAGACATGTGTCTCATAAGACTTTTGAATGACTATGCCGTGTAGGAGCTATAGAATATGCTGGGACAACTGACCCAACAGATGTTGATCTATGGCTCACTGAGTTAGAAAAGGCTTTTAAGATCCTTAGTATCCTAGATGCTAACAAAGTCAAATATTTTGTATACCTTTTGAAGGGTAGTGCTGGCCATTGGTGGGCCATAGAAGAGGTAAAGAGGAATGCTGAAGAGGTTGGTTGGGAGGAATTTTGTCAAGGATTTGTCAATAAGTATTTTCCACAAACATACTTAGATGAAAAGATCTCATAGTTTGAGAAGGTTCGGCAAGGAACCATTTCAATTAATGAATATGAAGCTAGGTTCATGGAACTTATGCAGTTTTGTCCTCGAATGGCCCCTACTGAATAGGAGAAGATCTGACATTTTGAAAAAGGATTGAATGTTGAGGTGTCTATCTCAGCATCTGTATTAGAAAGTAGAGAGAGATTCACCACATTCGTTGAATCCGTCTGGAGGATAGAAAGGTCTGTGACAAAGAAACATGAGGCAAACCTCAAAAGGGAGTCTACATAGTCACAGGAATAGTTGATTGGTGGTGTTAAACAGCCAAAATCTTCAGTATCATCGGTTCAAACACAATATAGTACACCAATACAGTGATCACCTGGTAAGGACCAAGGTTGAAGTATACCTCCACGAACTCCAAGAGTACCTTTAATATCAACAAGAAACTTGTCTAGGACACAAGGTGAGGTCCAAGCTTGTCATAAATGTGGACAGGTAGGACACCTAAGGCGACAGTGTCCAAGAAGAAATAATGAGGTGACCCAACAGTCAAGGCATAACATGCAAAACTCACAAGGACCACAAAATAGTGGAGCAGAAGGCCGAGGACGAAGACAAGTGTCACAGATTGGTCCATCTACTTCAAGTAGTAGAGGACAAAGGCAATAGCAGATGACAACTGACTCCATGCATTGAGTCAATCAAGACACTAGATAAACCGTAAGAGGTAACATGTCCAGATAGAATTTTTCATTTTGAGTTATATTTCCTTCTCTTTACCTATTAATTATAAGAAAGGTAGTAGTTGTTGAGCTTCCTTTAATTAGCCATATGAGGACATGATGAAGCGATAAGAAGGATGAGAACCTATATTTAGGCCAATATTCTCTTATATGTTTTGAAGTTTCTCTCTTCATGTAGAAAGGGAAGAGATGTAAAAGAAACACCTAGAGAAAATTAGAGATACTAAGTAGTAAAAATTTAAAGAGATATTAAAAGTAAGAAACATAATATAAAACAAATGCATACTACCTAATTTCAGTTCTTGAATACCCTGGACATGTATTCATCTATTGAAGGCAAGGTAAGTATGACACTCTTAGATTGCTATCTTTCTAATTACTCTGATCAAGTAGTCATTTTGAGACAAACTAAAGAGAAAAACGAAGTAGGAGATGTGGCATGGATATTTCTACCACATCCTAATTGTTATACGAAGGAATCTGAGTTAATCACAGATCAACTTATAAACAAAAGATGTTTAGTATTATGTATACCTTGGTCTGAGAGCCTAGAGGTAATAGTTACCTGATAAGAGGTAACAATGTTTACTGATGAACTAAGGGTTTGAATACCTAGATCTAGTAATCACAAGGATGATAATGCTAAGGGATGAGAATCCCTAGTAATGTAATAAGGGACTGAGATCCCAAGTGTTATGCATTCTATATGTTCTAAAGAACATGTGAATAGTACATATCTTTTTTTATATATATAATGTGGATGTATATAAGATCAGAAAATGTTCATGAACATACTAGACAATAATGAAGAAAGGAATGATGATGTGTGATCATCTTTATAGTTCCTATGTTGGTGGCAAAGAACCTAAGATGAAGCAAGATTAAATAACGCATGAACAATTGAAAGTTCATGCAATAATCAAAGAAGGTGATAATCTCTTTTATTTAATAAACAACTCTGGATAATGAAGGGGTGATAAAAAGGAATATCTTTCCTTGTGTTCTTCCCTTTCAGGGACATGGAAATCAAGTAAGTCTTATAACACTTGATGTGTGTGTGATAGAAGTAACCTATAGATGGGTATTTTGAAAGTTTCTGCTAGTCTTGGATTTTGGTTCCAAGACAAAGTTATATGTGATAAGTAATGTCACGAGATGTAAGAAAGGTCCTATTATATGTTTAATTTTAAAAATAACAATAGAAGTTGGACATGATGAGGATATGATATGTTTTTGGTACATATAACAAATACCAAGGAAAGATATCCTAGTATCCAATAAGTTTTAGTGGGGTGAGGAAGTGAGAACATAACTCCCGATAAGATGATTAATGTTGGTTACTTGGAATATCCAACTAAGAGATCAATCTAGTTACATAAAATAGTATGGAAATCAAATGTTAGGGGTTTATGCTCTGCATAAACATGACATCAATAAGGATGAATTAATTGAAGGGACAATAGTAGGATCATCTTGGGAAAAGATTATTAGGCTAAGTATAATTCCTTAGAATATCCCTATTCAGATCTATTGAGGAAGCTTATACAAATAACATATAGAGATACCTCTGAGATAGTTCTTCTTTGATAGTTAGCCTCACCTTATGACAAGAAAATAAATAGCTAACATAATGGTTGGTATAAGTCATAAGTAAGTTAGTGTTGTGTCAGCAGATTAGAATGGCACAACAGAAGCATGATAAGACTTGTAGTCCCAAATGGGTGACAGAATGTAAATCTAGTCATTCCTTGAAAGAGAGATGTTCAACTTAGTGAGGGGTATGGGTAAATTACCAAGATCAAGAATCTTATTACATAAAGTTGTAAGTTGAGAGACGACAAATCAATGAGGTTCGACACCCAAGTTATATAAAGAACAGTTGAGTATGTATGTTGTGTGACAGAGATTCTATGATGACTGAAATGACTGCCACCAAACCGAAAACCAAATCGTTACTAATTATGCGGAATAACCATAAGCAATGGATTAACAAAAATATCTAAAAACTAAAACCAATTTTGCAAAGAGATCCATTTAATGGAAAACTCTTAATGAAAGAACCAAAACTTTATATACATTAGGGATTCACATTGTACATACACTGTACCATCTCATCTCGAGGATAACATATAACAATTGCTTTATTAGAACATATACTGAAGCAACATAAAACTTCGAGGCATACAAGACAAAATCTCATATTGTTCATAAAACCATCATACATCAAATTTGAGGACTTGAGAGTACAAAGACGACATATAGGACTTCTATCTACAAGACTCAATAGACAATACACTCAACCTGAGATGTTACTGTCGTCCTTGTTGTTGATGCACTTTCTCTGCAGAATGGTCTATACCTCCTCCTGCACATCCACCTAAAAATTGTGGATCCCACAGGGTGAGACAATTGTCCCAGCGAGAGATATAACTCTCTACCAACAATGTTATTATCACAGTTAAGTAGTATAAAACTGAGCAAATGTTCTTTTATATTAATAAGCAAGGTTAATCACTATGGATAATCACATTAGAATATTCTTCATCTTTTAAAACATTGTAACTATCTATGATAGAGCAGTAAATCATCTATTCACTTCATAAGGAATAAGAAGAACATGTGTATCATTTACCCATCATATTATGCCAAAATCTCAAGCTTATCATGTGATAATATTATCATTTTATGAAATCCATGAATCATTCTCATTTCTAACTATTGGCCTCAACCAATTTGCTAATCAGATATTGGATTATAACGATCTTGTAAGAGTTCAGCTAGGTATTAGATTGTACCGATCCTGATAGAGTTCATCCAGGTATTGGATTATGCCAATCTTGAGATCACAACCAGGTATTGGATTATACTAATCATGATAGATATCAGTCAGGTATTGGATTATGCCAATCCTGAGATCACAGCCAAGTATTGGATTATACCAATTCTGATAGGGTTTAGCCAAGTATTGAATTATACCAATCCTGAGATCACAACTAGACATTAGACTATGCCAATCCTGATAGAGTTCATCCAGGTATTGGATTATACCAATTCTGAGATCGTAGAGTTCAACCAGGTATTGGGTTATACCAATCCTGAGATTACAACTAGACATTAGACTATGTCAATCCTGATAGAGTTCATCCAGGTATTGGATTATACCAATCTTGAGATCATAGAGTTCAACCAAGTATTGGGTTGTACCAATCTTGAGGTCATAGAGTTCAGCCAGGTATTGGATTATACCAATCCTGAGATCACAGCTAGGTATTGGATTATACCAATCCTGAGATCACAGCCAAGTATTGGATTATACCAATCCTAATAGAGTTCAGCCATGTATTGGATTATTCCAATCCTGAGATCACAGCCATGTATTAGACTATGCCAATCCTAATAGAGTTCATCTAGGTATTGGATTATTCCGATCCTGAGATCACATCCAGGTATTGGACTATGCCAATCCTGATAGAGTTCAGCCAGGTATTGGATTATACTAATCCTGAGGTCACAACCAGACATTGGACTATGCCAATCCTGAGATTATATCTAGGCATTGGACTATTCCAATCTTAAGATTACAACCAGGCATTGGACTATGCCAATCCTGAGATTACAACCAGGTATTATACCCTGGGGCAAGCCATCATAATTATTCACATTCTTTATGTAATACAAGTATTCCTCTTATCTCCTTTAAGCATATTTAAAACACTACAACCCTTATTTGGCTATAAGAATAAAGCATGTATGACCAAGATTTCATTATTATTGTAATCACTTATTATTATTATGATGTTACTGGGTTTCCATTTCCCCTAGTTTGTTTTTAACATTACCATTTCTTACATGAGACTTTTATAAACATCTTATCACCTCTCACTAGGCAACAACTATTCACATGGCTCACAAGGCCATTTAAACATCTTGTCACCTCTCACTAGGCAACAACTATTCACATGGCTCACAAGGCCATTTAAACATCTTGTTACCTCTCAATAGGCAACAACTATTCACATGGCTCACCAGTCCCATTTAAATATCTTGTTACCTCTCACTACGCAATGATTATCTCTAGGTCATAAGACCCATATAATTGGTATTATATGAAACATCATAGCTCATGCTTAGCTATGCTCATTATCTCATGCTACCAGCATGGTCTCAATATGGTTAGGGTTTCCCTTTATTAACCAATTGTAGTTTAAAATCATATCATTACCCTTCATTAGGGTTAAGGTTTCTTATATTAATCCGACTAGGGTTTTCAAGTATATTCATCAAGAACCACAACCCTAATTTAGACTCCACACATATTAGGAGTTTCAATGTATACTCATTACATGAGTATTAAACAAGTATAAGTTTCTCTTTCATCCTCACAAGGATATTGATTATTTCGTACTCCATTAGGTTGGATCAATCCTTCTCTCAAGGTACATTAGCCCATATTTATCAAAATGCCTTAAACCCTTCACGTCTTAAAGTATCATTGACATAACATACTACATGTATTACTCAATCAAGTGTATTGAATTGAGGTGCTTTCACCCTATCGGGCAAAGAGGTGTGTTCCTGCTTCCATATCGGGTAAACAGGTGTGTGTACACTTCACACCATATCGGGCAAAGAGGTGTGTGTGTGCTTTACACCATATCGAGCAAAGAGGTGTGTGTATGCTTCACACCATATCGGGAAAAGAGGTGTGTGTATGCTTCACACCATATCGGGCAGAGAGGTGTGTGTATGCGTCCATATTACCCATGAGGTGTATCTTGATCACTATATCATTCATGAGGTGTGTGTGTGTGTCATCATATCGTGCATAAGGTTTATAATCATCACCATATCATTCTAGAGGTGTATAACCATCACCATCTAGGGTTTCAACATCATATCGGGCAAGAGGTGTATCCTTCAACATCATATCGGGTTAGAGATGTGTATGTGCTTGACATCATATTGTGCCTAAGGGTATATTTGACCTCATATCGTGCAAGAGGTGTATACTACATTAGCATTACGTGCAAGGAAGTATAAACTCATATCCATATCGTTTTAGTGGTGTAGGTGCATCACCATATCGGGTTAGAGGTGCTTGTTTATGTGCTTGAACCCGATATCACTTTATAAGGTGATACCATCATCTTCAAGATCTAGACCTTCGTTATACTTGTTCTAGTTCATGGAAAACAGTCCTAGGTTACTACTAGAGCTCATGGATTGATCAATTATGCAATAATATTCTATTTGAAAGTAAATCATTTAACTAAGGCAAGATTGATGATAAATAATAACATAATTGAGTTCAAGTTATATAACCCACCTCAAGAGCAACTTCAAAGCTCCAAACTCCAAATCTTCACGTTCCCAAGGTTGAAGATGAGCTTATCAAAGGTCCAAGACTTGATCTTCTCAACACTATGCCCGATACATCACTACTTTGTGGCCGATATCCCTCACTTGGCCGATATCACTTCACTTGGTCGATATCACTTTGCAATGGGCGATATCACTTTGCTATGGCCGATACCATGGCTCTATGCACGATAATCCTTCACCAATGCACGATGCCAAGACTCTATTCATGATATCTAAGAGAACGGGGGTGATAGATTTCAAAAAATTCCACTTATAGGTGAAAGGAAGGGTATATATACTTGAGGTTCATGAAAAAGTGTGCATATGAGGTGTCATCATTTTAAGCTAATAGGTGACACGTGTCCATGCATGGTTTCCACTTGTACTTTCATGAACTACTATTTATCTTGAAATGAAAAACACTTGAGGATAATCTAGAGATGATATTTCGGCCATTAGTTATCTTGTTTGATAAGATATCTCATCTTTATCTTCATAAATTATGCAAACTGATACAACTTTAGCAAGGAGCATCTAAGTCATCATGGATCACCTGCTTGAGGTGCTTATCTCATCATTGAAAAAGCGAAGAGTTCAAAAACCTATATGGGATCCCCTCTATGGCTCCTAGTCTGATAGGCACTCCCATATGGACTCTACAACCCGATACAAGCTCAAATTAGGGTTTCACATACAATTCTTTCTTGGTCTTTTCATCACCAAGAGTATCATACTCAAATATGATTTAAAAATGGTGCCTCCTTCTTTCTCTCACCTATAAATGATACTAGGAGGGAGTAGGGACAGTCTAGAGGTGGAAATTTGCATATCAACCCAACATTTTGAGTAAATTACAACTTCCGCCAAAATTGGTACACAAGTCACTAGCATTATTCAAACAAGTTCAAACTTGGAATTTAGGGTTTCCACAAGCCACAACCTAGCATAATTATCTTTCTTATGATGCTAAAACACTTAGGGAACATTCAACATGTGACAAATTGCAATATATCCCCTCATCTTGGGTAAATTGCATTTTGGTCCAAAATAAGAGAACATTGCTCAAACATTATTTAAACATGACCAAATTTGAAACATAAGTTTGTCAAATGATAAAAAAACTCTTTAGAGGATTATATTAAAGTTCTAAGAAACTTATTTAGCCAAAACAGATAGGGTTAACTCATAACCTAGGTCAGGGTCATTACAAGTTATAAACCTCTAACAAGGATTTCATCCCCAAAATCCTAGATGAAGGAAGATAATTGTCATTCATTCATCACATCATCAAGTCTCCACATAACATCTTGATGTCATGGAGATGCCATAGAACTTTGACCAGCACAAAGTCCTTCCATTCAAGTTCATCATAGAATCTGTCATACAGTACACATGTTCCACTATCCTTTTCATTAATGACTATAGTGTTAATTCAGTGTCAGGTAACACTTTTCTTAGTCAGAGAAGCATTATGTATACCTTATATAACTCAAGTGTCAAACCTTATTGATTTGTCACCTTCTCAACTTACAACTTATGTGATAAGATTCTTGACCTTGGGAGTCTTCCATACTCCTCACCATAGTTTAGAATTTCACCTTCAACGAAAGATCAGAGTCACGTTCTGTCACCCACTTGGAACTACAAGTCTTATCATACATCTACTGTGCCACTCTAATCTGCTGACACAACACTAAAATTTCTTATGACTTGTATCAACTATCCCATTAGTTGTTTATTTTTCTTATCATAAGGAGAGGCTACTTGTCAAAGAAGAACTTATTTCAGAGGTATCTCTAGATGTTATGTATAAACTGCCTCAACAGATCTAGATTTGGATATTCTAAGGAATTATATTTAGATTGATAAGATTTTTCCCAAAATGATTCTACAATTGTTCCTTCAACTCATACATCCTTGTTGATGTCATGTTTATGTGGAGCATAAACCCCTAACATATGGTATCCATACTATAATATGTAACTAGACTAATCTCAAAGTTGGCCCTTCTAGGTAACCAAACATTATTCATCTTATCAGGAGTCATGTTCTCATTATCTCAAACTATTCAGAGTTCTTGGATACTATGATCCTTTACCTTGGTATCCATTGTATGTTCCAAAAACACATCACATCCTCATCATTTATATCCTATGTTGTTATTACCAAAACCAAACATATAATAGGACTTTTCTTTTTATATCAGGACATTACTTAACACACATACCTTGTCTTGGAACTAAAATTTAGGACTAGCTGATAATTGTCAAAGTATCCTTCTATAGATTTCTTCTAATCCATGCACATAAAGAGTCATAAGACTTACTTGATTGTCATGTCCTTGAAGGGAAAGAACACAAGGAAAGATAGTCCTTTTTATCACTCCATCATCATTCAGGGTTGTTTATTAGAAAAGAGATTATCACCTTCTTCAAGTATTTAATGAACTTTAAATTGTTCATGTGTCATTCAATCTTGTTTCCACTTAGGTTCCTTGCCATCACCATAGGAATTATAAAGATGATTATATGTCATCATCCTTTAGCATTGTCATCATCATGATTACTAGATCTGGGTATCCAAACCCTTAGTTCATCACTGAACATTGTCACCTCTCATTAGGTAATTGTTACCTCTAGGTCCTCAGACCATGGTATACATTATACTAAACATCTTCTTTTGTTTATAAGTTGTTCGGTGATTAACTCATATTCCTTTGTATATCAATTAGGATGTGGTAGAAATATTCGTGCCACATCTCCTACTTCCTTATGCTCTTTAGATTGTCTCAGAATGACTACTTGATCAAAGTAATCAGAAAGATAGCAATCTAAGAGTTCCATACTTACCTTGCCTTCAATAGATGAATACTTGGCCAGGGTATTCAAGAACTGAAATTAGGTAGTATGCATTTGTTTTATATTATGTTTCATCTCTTTAAGTTTTACTACTTAGTATCTCAAATTTTCTCTGGGTGTTTCATTTACATCTCTTCCCTTTCTACATGAAGAGAGAAATTTAAAAACATAGAAGAGAATATTGGACTAAATATAGGTTCTCATCCTTCTTATCTCTTCCTCATGTCCTCATAGGACTAATTAAAGGAAGCTCAACAAAAACTACCTTCTTATGATTATCAGATAAAATCAAGAGAATACATATCAGAATGAAAAAGCTCTATCTGAATGTCACCCCTCACGGTCATCTACTACTTTAGGTTGACTCAAACATAGAGTCTAGCTATTTCATGTTACCTTTGCCTTTTTACACTATTGGGTTGTAACATTCGTAAGCCCTGTCGAGTCTGCCTCGGTTTTTGGATAATTTCCTCCCTTCTCTTTGAACAAAATGGTTTAGTATGCTCAACATGTCTATATCTATAACATGTCTTGTCCTCGTACCATAGTCTTATCAGTCTTATTACTGATATAGAAGCTAAGTCAGGAGTTCTTACAGGTGGAAAGTTTGAACTTTTGCCTTTACTTAGTGACTACTACCCTAGTGCACTAGGCATTTACTGCATTGGTGGCACCAAAACTTTGGCTTTCTAGAACAACTAGGCAAATATATCTAGAATTATGGAGACCTTTCCTTAATTATCAGCTTATTGCCCCTCCTTGGGCATTTCCATCACAGATGTACTATCTATCTATACTTATGACATAGTCTATTTTCTTTCCATATGTTAATCCTTCCCACATTTCCACTATTCCAACATGACTATGTCATTTAGGAATCCTTTCAGAACCCAAAGTTTCTACATTCAGGATGGTAACCTAGATTGTATTTCTAGTATCCAGTCCACTATATGCATCATTGTTGTCTTATCCTTCCCAACAAGAGCATCAAAAGCGGGATTCTCTATCATGATTGGGTCAAGATGGGAATTCTCAGGCACTCATTTTTCTCTTGCCTGATCCCTTGCACCCTCTCTTGGCGCAACAACATTTCTCTTAGCAACATGTTCCTGAAGTTCTCCAGTCATTTTTAAACTTCATCTTTTCTTTTGCATAAGCAGAAGTCATTATAGGATATACTAGAGGACACTAGAACAGACTCAACACCTTAGTCTTATGTCTCTATAGACTCATCGAACCTTAAGCTCTGATACCAAACTTGAAACGACCACCACCAAACCGACAACCAAATTGTTACTAATTATGCGGAATAACCATAAGCATCGGATTAACAAAAATCACTAAAAACTAAAACCAATTTTGCAAAGAGATCCATTTCCTAGAAAACTCTTAATGAAAGAACCAAAACTTTATATACACCAGGGATTCACATTGTACATACATTTTACCATCTCATCTCGAGGATAACATATAACATTTGCTTTGTCAGAACATATACTGAAGCAACATAAAACCTTGAGGCATACAAGAAAAAATCTCAGATTGTTCATAAAACTATCACACACTAAATCTGAGGACTTGAGAGTATAGAGACAACATATAGGACTTCTATCTACAAGACTCGATAGACATTACACTCAACCTGAGCTGTTACTGCCATCCTTGTTGTGATGCACTTTCTCTATAGAATGGTCTCTACCTCCTCGTGCACGTACACCTAAAAATTGTGGATCCCACGGGGTGAGACAATTGTCCCAGCAAGAGATATAACTCTCTACCAACTATGTTATTATCACAGTTAAGCAGTATAAAACTGAGCAGATGTTCTTTTATATTAATAAGCAAGGTTAATCACTATGGATAAGCACATTAGAATATTCTTCATCTTTTAAAACATTGTAACTATCTATGATAGAGCAATAAATCATCTATTCACTTCATAAGGAATAAGAAGAACATGTGTATCATTTACCCATAATATTATGCCAACATCTCAAGCTTATCATGTGATAATATTATCATGTTATGAAATACATGAATCATTCTCATTTCTAACTATTGGCCTCAGCCAATTTGCTAATCATATATTGGATTATAATGATCTTGTTAGAGTTCAGCCAGGTATTGGATTGTACCAATCTTGATAGAGTTCAGCTAGGTATTGGATTATGCCAATCTTGAGATCACAACCAGGTATTGGATTATACTAATCCTGATAGATATCAGCCAGGTATTGGATTATGCCAATCCTGAGATCACAACCAGGTATTGGATCATACCAATCCTAATAGAGTTCAGCCAGGTATTAGATTATACCAATCCTGAGATCACAGCCAGGCATTGGACTATGACAATCCTGATAGAGTTCATCCAGGTATTGTCTTATGCCAATCCTAAGATCATAGATTCAGCTAGGTATTGGGTTATACCAATCCTGAGATCACAGCCAGACATTAGACTATGTCAATCCTGATAGAGTTCAACCAGGTATTGGATTATACCAATCCTGAGTTCATCCAGGTATTGGGTTGTACCAATCCTGAGATCATAGAGTTCGGCCAGATATTGGATTATACCATTCTTGAGATCACAACCAGGTATTGGATTATACCAATCCTGATAGTGTTCAGCTAGGTATTGGATTATTCCAATCCTGAGATCACAGCTAGGTATTGGACTATGCCAATCCTGATAGAGTTCAGCCAGGTATTGGATTATTCCAATCCTAAGATCACAACTAGGTATTGGACTATGCCAATCCTGATAGAGTTCAACCACATATTTGATTATACCAATCCTGAGATCATAGCCAGGCATTGGACTATGGCAATCCTGAGATTACAGTGAGGCATTGGACTATGCCAATCCTGAGATTACAGCCAGGCATTGGACTTTGCCAATCCTAAGATTACATCCAAGTATTATACCCTGGGGCAAGCCATCATATCTATTCACATTCATTATGTAATACAAGTATTCCTCTTATCTCATTTAAGGATATTTAAAACACTACAACCCTTATTTGTCTATAAGCATAAAGCATGTATGACCAAGATTTTATTATTATTATAACCATTTATTATTATTATGATGTTACTAGGTTTCCATTTCCCCTAGTTTATTTTGAACATTACCATTTCTTACATGAGACTTTTATAAACATCTTGTCACCTCTCACTAGGAAACAACTATTCACATGGCTCAC
The DNA here is from genome assembly GCA_963693085.1 of Alisma plantago-aquatica. Classification (NCBI taxonomy): domain Eukaryota; kingdom Viridiplantae; phylum Streptophyta; class Magnoliopsida; order Alismatales; family Alismataceae; genus Alisma; species Alisma plantago-aquatica. The sequence continues at coordinate 482,494,178 of OY856415.1, forward strand.
CAGTCCCATTAAACATCTTGTCACCCCTCACTAGGCAACAACTATTCACATGGCTCACAAGACCATTTAAACATCTTGTCACCTCTCACTAGGAAACAACTATTCACATGGCTCACAAGGCCATTTAAACATCTTGTCACCTCTCACTAGGCAACAACTATTCACATGGCTCATAAGGCCATTTAGACATCTTGTTACCTCTCAGTAGGCAACAACTATTCACATGGCTCACCAGGCCCATTTAAACATCTTGTTACCTCTCACTAGGAAACAACTATCTCTAGTTCATAAGACCCATATAATTGGTATTATATGAAACATCATAGCTCATGCTTAGCTATGCTTATTATCTCATGCTACCAGCATGGTTTCAAAATGGTTAGGGTTTCCCTTTATTAACCAATTTTAGTTTCAAATCATATCATTACCCTTCATTAGAGTTAAGGTTTCCCTTATTAAGTCGACTAGGGTTTTCAAGTATATTCATCAAGAACACAACCCTAATTTAGACTCCACACATATTAGGACTATCAATGTATACTCATTACATGAGTACTAAACAAGTATAAGTTTCTCTTTCATCCTCACTAGGATATTGATTATTTCATACTCCATTATGTTGGCTCTATCCTTCTCTCAAGGAACATTGTCCCATATTTATCAAAATGCCTTAAACCCTTCATGTCTTAAAGTATCATTGACATAACATACTACATGTATTACTCAATCAAGTGTATTGAATTGGGGTGCCTTCACCCTATCAGGAAAAGAGGTGTGTGCTTGCTTCCATATCGGGTAAAGAGGTGTGTGTATGCTTGCTTCACACTATATCGGACAAAGAGGTGTGTGTGTGCTTTACACCATATTGGGCAAAGAGGTGTGTGTATGCTTCACATCATATCGGGCAAAGAGGTGTGTGTATGCTTCACACCATATCGGACAAAGAGGTGTGTGTATGCTTCCATATTACCCATGAGGTGTATCTTGATCACTATATCATTCATGAGGTGTGTGTGTCATCATTTCATGCATAAGGTTTATACTCATCACCATATCATTCTAAAGGTGTATAACCATCACCATCTAGGGTTTCAACATCATATCAGGAAAGAGGTGTATCCTTCAACATCATATCAGGTTAGAGATGTGTATGTGTTTGACATCATATTGTGCCTAAGGGTATATTTGACCTCATATCGTGAAAGAGGTGTATACTACATCACCATATCGTGCAAGGAAGTATAAACTCATATCCATATCGTTTTAGTGGTGTAGGTGCATCACCATATCGGCTTAGAGGTGCTTGCTTATGTGCTTGAACACGATATCACTTTATAAGGTGATACCATCATCCTCAAGCTCTAGACCTTCATTAAACTTGTTCTAGTTCATGGACAACAGTCCTAGGTTACTAATAGAGCTCATGGATTCATCAATTATGCAAGAAAATTCTATTTGAAAGTAAATCATTTAACTAAGGCAAGATTGATGATAAATAATAACATAATTGAGTTCAAGTTATATAACCCACATCAAGAGCAACTTCAAAGCTCCAAGCTCCAAATCTTCACGTTCCCAAGGCTGAATATGAGATTCTCAAAGGTCCAAGACTTGAGATCCTCAACACTATCCCCGATACATCACCATTTTGTGGCTGATATCACTCACTTGGGATATCACTTCACTTGGCTGATATCACTTTTCCATGGGCGATATCACTTTGTTATGGCTGATACCAAGTCTATATGCACGATACTCCTTCACCTATGCAGATACCAAGACTCTATGCATGATATCTAAGAGCAAGGGGGTGATATATTTCATAAAATTCCACTTATGAGTGAAAGGATGGGTATATATACTTGAGGTTCATGAAAAAGTGTGCATATGAGGTGTCATCATTTTAAGCTACTAGGTGCCATGTGTCCATGCATGGTTTCCACTTGTAATTTCATTCACTCCTATTTATATTGACATGAAAAACACTTGAGTATTATCTAGAGATGATATTTCAGCCATTAGTTATCTTGTTTGATAAGATATCTCATATTTATCTTCATAAATTATGCAAACTGATACAACTTTTGCAAGGAGCATCTAACTCATCATGGATCACCTCCTTGAGGTTCTTAGCTCGTCATGGACAAATACAATAGTTCAAAAACCAATATGGGATCCCCTCTATAGCTCCTTGGCCAATAGGCACTCCCATATGGATTCTACAACCCGATACAAGCTCAAATTAGGGTTTCACATACAATTCTTTCTTGGTCTTTTCATCACCAACAGTATCATACTCAAATATGATTCAAACATGGCGCCTATTTCTTTCTCTATACTCTAAATGATACTAGGAGGGAGTAAGGACACGCTAAAGGTGGTAATTTGCATATCAACCCTACATTTTGAGTAAATTACAACTTGCACCAAAATTGGTACACAAGTCACTAACATTATTCAAACAAGTTCAAACTTGGAATTTAGGCTTTACAAAATCCACCACCTAGCATCATTCTCTTTATTATGATGCTAAAACACTTAGGTAACATTCAACATGTGACAAATTTCAATATATCCCCTCATCTTGGTTAAATTGCATTTTGGTCCAAAACAAGAGAACATTGCTCAAACATTATTTAAACAGGACCAAATTTGAAACATAAGTTTGTCAACTGATAAAAAAACTCTTTAGAGGATTATATTAAAATTCTAAGAAACTTATTTTGCCAAAACAAATAGGGTTAACTCATAACCTAGGTTAGGGTCATTACAATGACCCTAAATGAAAGGACTTTGTGTTGGTCAAAGTTCTATGGCATCTCCATGACATCAAGGTGTTAATATGGAGGCTGGATGGTATGATTCATGAGAAACAATTGTCTCCCTTCATCTGGGACTTCAGGGATGAAATACTTGTTAGGGGTTTATAATTGTAACAACCCTGACATGGGTTTAGGGCTAACCATATTTGTTTGGCTTAAACAAGTTGCTTAAAACTTTAATATAAACCTCTAAATTATTTTATTATTGTGTGAAAAACTTATGTTGCAAGTTTGGTCCTGTTTGAATGATGCTTGAGCAATGTTCTTTTGTTATTGGACCAAAATGCAATTTACCCAAGATAAGGGGTTTTATTGCAACATGTCACATGTTAAATGTACCTAATATGTTTTAGCATCTCTTGTTTGAATAATGCTAGTGCCTTGTGTACCAATTTTGGTACAAGTTGTAATTTACCAAAAATGTAGGGTCTATATGCAAATTACCACCTATAGAGTGTCCCTACTCCCTCATAGTATCATTTAGAGGAGATAGAAAGTAGGATACACCATGTTTGAATCATGTATACGTGATAGTATTCTTGGTGATGAAAAGACCAAGAAAGGGTTGAATGTGAAACCCTAACTTGAGTTGTATCGAGTTGTAGAGTTCATGTGAGAGCGCCTATCAGCCAAGGATCCATAGGGAGAGTCTCATATCTGTTTGTGAACTATTATCCTTTTCCATGACAGGAAAATCACCTCAAGGAGGTGAAATGTAGCAGTTTACAACTTCCTTGGAAAAGTTGTATCGGGTTATGAATAAAGTGGTGATTGAGTTGATATATCTTATCCAACAAGATAAATGATGGCCGAAAGATCATCTCTAGACTATCCTCTAGTATTTTGCATGTCAATATAAATGTGAGTGCATGCAAGTACACATGTCAACCATGCATGGACACATGGCACCTAGTAGCTTTAAAATGATGACACCTCATATACACTCTCTTTCATGAGCTTCAACTATATATACCATTCCTTTCACCTATAAGTGGAATTTTCGAAATTTATCACCCTATTGCTCTTAGATATCATTCATAGAGTCTTATTATCATGCATATGTGAAGGAGTATCGTGCATAGAGCCTTGGTATCAGCCATAACAAAGTGATATCAACCATAACAAAGTGATATCAGCCAAGTGAAGAGATATCAGTCACAAGTGAGGGATATCGGTCACAAGTGGTGAGGTATCGTGCATAGTGCTGAGGAGCTCAAGTCTTGGACATTTGAGAAGCTCATCTTCAACCTTGGGAATGTGAAGCTTTGGATCTTGGAGCTTTGAAGTTTCTCTTGAGGCGGGTTATATAACTTGAACTCAATTATGTTATTACTTACCATCAATCTTGCCATAGTTGATGATTTACTTTCAATTCGAAATATCTTGCATAATTGATGAATACAGGAGATCTATTAGTGACCTAGGACTGTTGTCCATGAACTAGAACAGTAAGAACAAGAGTCTAGATGTTGATGATGATGACATCATCATGGCTCAACCCGATATTGGGTTGAATCACCTCTAACCCGATAAGGTGAAGTGAACATATCACTAACATGATACCATGAGGGTGCATACACTTTATACATGATATGATGATGAAGTAGATACCTTGTCCATGATATGGTGTCAAGAATACACCATGTGCATGATATGAGGTCAAATATACACCTCATGCACGACATGGAGTTAAGTATATATTGAAACCCGATATGACAAACCCTAGATGATGAGTAACCCGATATGGTGATATGAATACACCACTAGCACGATATAATGATGAATTATACCTCATGGATGATATGAGTGACACATATACACACCTTGTGCATGATATGGGGTCAAGCACACACCTTATACATGATATGATGTTGAGTATATACCCTAACCCGATATGATGTTAAAACTCAACATGGTGTTGTGAAATCTGATATGCATTGGAACCCCGCACCCCTATCGATTTGTACAGTTGAGCTAGTTGAGACTAATTAGTTGTCTAGCCTATTACTCATCACATGACGAAGGGTAGGACGATACCATGAAGGTTGTGATGGGATATAAGCATAAGGGTCAAACCTGATATGCAAACCATAAAGGTTGAGTAACCCGATATGGATGCATGATATGGTGATGCAGATACACCTCTATACCCGATATGGAAGCATACCTACACCTCTATACCCGATATGGAGAAAGTACCTCATTTTAATACACTTGATTGAGTGACACATGTAGTGTGTTATGTCAAATGATACATTAAGACATAAAGAGTTTAATGCATTTGATAAATGTGGGCCAATGCACCTTGAGAGAAGGATTGAGACACCCTAATGGAGTATGATGTAATAAACATCCTAGTGAGGGTGAAAGAGAAGCTTATACTTGTATAATAATCATGTAATGAGTATACATTGATACTCCTAATATGTGTGGAGTATGAATTAGGGTTTTGATTCTTGATGAATGTACTTGAAAACCCTAATCAGCTTAAAAGAGGAATCCTTAACCCTAATGAAGGGTAATGATATGATTTGGAACCACAATTGGTTATTAAAGGGAAACCCTAACCCTAATTATGGAAAGGTTGTATTTCTCTTGTATTGCATGGTGATGATAGGTATTTGATATTGAAACCATGCTGGTTTCATGAGAAATTGAGCATAGCTAAGTATGAGCTATGATATTTCTTATAATACATATTATATGGGTCTTGTAAGTCATGTGAGATACTTGTACTACAAGTATAATTTTTATATATCTCTTATGACCTAGATATGGATCTTTCCTAGTGAGAGGTCACAAGATGTTTATAAAAGTCTCATGATCTAGAGATTGATGTAAGAGATGACAATGTTCAAAATGAACTAGGGAAATGGAAACCCAATAACATAATAATAATAATAAATGGTTATAATAGTAATAAAATCTTGGTCATACATGTTTTATGATTATAGACAAATAAGGGCTATAGTGTTTTGAATATGTTTAAATGAGATATGAGGAATACTTGTATCACATAAAGGACGTGAATGGGTATAATGCCTAGTAAAGGTGATGTGGAACTCAATGATGAGTTTAAGGGATTGATATCCCATAATAAAAGTGAAAGGGAAACATAAAGTATTCCACTACTATGGAATCCTTAGCAATATGGTCATGATATTATAGGATTGGTATGATCCAATACTTGGATATAGTTTCACAGGATTGGTATCATCCAATACATGGATATAGTTTTACAGGATTGGTATCATCCAATACATGGATATAATTTCATAGGATTGGGATAACCCAATACCTGGATATAATTTTAAAGGATTGGGATAACCCAATACCTTGATATGATTTCACATGATTGGTATAATCCAAAACTTGGATATAATTTTACAGGATTGGGATAACCTAATACATGGATATAATTTCACAAGATTGGTATCATCCAATACCTGCATATAGTTTCACAGGATTGGTATAATCCAATACCTGGATATAATTTCACAGGATTGGGATAACCCAATACCTAGATATAATTTCACAGGATTGGGATAACCCAATACCTGGATATGATTTCATAGGACTGGTATAATCCAATACTTGGATATAATTTCACAAGATTGGGATAACCCAATACCTGAATATAATTTCACAAGATTGGGATAACCCAATACCTGGATATGATCTCACATGATTGGCATAATCCAATACATGGCTTTAATTTCATAGGATTGGGATAACCCAGTACCTGGATATAATCTCACAGGATTGGGATAACCCAATACCTGGATATGATCTCATAGGATTGGCATAATCCAATACCTGGCTTTAATTTCACGGATTGGCATAATCCAATACCTGATTATAATTTCACAGGATTGGTATAAACCAATACCTGGATAGAACATAATGATGTAGATTCATAGGATTGGTATAATCCAATACCTGGCTAGCATATTGGATGAGGATAACAACTACAAATGAGAATGATTCATGGATAACATACCTTGATAATATTATCACAGGATAAGCTTGAGATTTTGGTATAGTATGATGGGTAAATGATACACATGTTATTCATATTCCTTATAAAGTGCATGATGATTTACTACTCTAACATAGATAGTTGCAATGCTTTAAAAGATGAGAATGTTCTAATCTACTTATCAATGGTGATTAATCTTTCTTATTAATATAAAAGAACCTCTACTCAGTTTTATACTATATACTTGTGATAATAACATTGTTGGCGGAGAGTTATATCTCTCACTGGGACAATTGTCTCACCCCATGGGATCCACAATTTTTAGGTGGACGTGCACAAGGAGGTAGAGAACACTCTATAGAGGAAGGATAATGATAGTAGGGACAACAGTATTAGCTCAAGTTGAGTGTATTATCTGTCATGTCTTGAAGATAGAAGTCCTATGTGTCGTCTCTGTACTCTCAGGTCCTTAGATTTAGTGCGTGATGGTTTTATGAACGATCTGAGATTTTAGCTTGATTACTTTGAGGGTTTTATGTTGATTATGTATAAGGTTTGACAAAGCAACGGTTAAACGTTATCCTCGAAATGTGATGGTACAAAGTATGTACAATGTGAACCATGACGAATATAAAGTTTGGTTCTTCCTTTAAGAGAGTTTCCTGGAAATGGATCTCTTTGCAAAATGGTTAGCCTGTCAGTAGTCTTGTACTGACCGAGATGAATGAGGTCATGGCAGTCGAATCTTCCATTGACCTTGAATGGTAACTATTTCGACTAAGCAGTGGTCGGTTGGAGCATGAGCGGTATACCTCATCTCCTCAGGGCATAAGTGTGATTTTAAATATGTAAGCAGTCATGTAGTGTATTTGCTTAAGGATCAAATATGGAAAACATTGGTTGATGTACACTTCTTTTATACATCTTAAATGGATAGTTGTTATATATGTTATTCATATTCCTTATAAAGTGAATAGATAATTTATTGCTCTATCATAGATAGCTACATTACTTTAAAAGATGAGATTGCTCTATTATGCTTATAAACAGTGATTAATCTTGCTTATTAATATAAAAGAACCTCTGCTCAATTTTTTACTATTTACCTGTGATAATAACATTGTTGTCGGAGAGTTATATCTCTCGCTGGGACTTGTGTCTTGCCCCGTTGGTGACCAACATTTTTAGGTGGAAGCGGACGAGGAGGTAGAGACCTTACTGTAGAGGGAGAACAACATCAATAGGGGCAGTAGTAACAACTCAAGTTGATTGTACTATCTATCATGTCTTATAGATAGAAGTCATATGTGTCATATCTGTACTCTCAGGTCCTTGGAGTCAGTACAAAATGATTTTATAAATGATCTGAGATTTTGGCTCGTATGCCTTGAGGTTTTATGTTGCATCAGTATATGTTTGACAAAGCAATTGGTATATGTTATCCTCCAGATGAGATGGTACAATGTATATACAATGTGAACCATGATGTATATATTACTTTGGTTATTTTCTTAAGAAGTTTCCTAGAAATGGATCTCTTTTCAAAATAGTTTTAATTTTTAGTGATTTTTTATAAATTTGCTACTAATATTTATTCCGCATAATTACTATGAAGATTTGGATGTCGGTTTGATAATGGTCATCTCAAGTTTTGGTATCAGAGCCTAAGGTTCGTTGAGTCTATAGAGACATAGGACTAAGGTGTTGACTCTGTTCTAGTGTCCTCCAGTATATCTTATAGTGACTTCTGCTTATGCAGAAGAAAGAGTAAAGATTAAAGATGATGGATAACACAAGGAACACATTGCTGAGAGCAATGCTATTGCACCAGGAGAAGGTACAAGGGATTAGGCGAGAGAAGAACGACTGCCTGAGAATCCCTAGGTTGATCCAGCCATGATAGAGAACCCTACTTTTAATGCTCTCGTTAGACTGGTTATGACAACATTGATGCGTATAGAGGATCCGATACTAGTAATACAACCTAGATTACCAATATCCAATGATGAAATTATGGGCTCTAAAATAATTTATGATGACCATAGTTATGTTGGAGCAGTAGAAAATGTTGAAAATATTAAGATACGACAAGGAATTAGAGTCTGCTACAAGTGTAGGAAAGTAGGACATTTGATAAGGAACTGTCCAGTAAAGGATAATGAGGTAGAAATTAAGAAAAGATCTGTCCACTCGAGAATAGATGCTTAGTAGTTCTAAAAAGGGGAAGTTTTTGGTGCCACCAATGCAATAAACACCTAGTGCACCAGGGCAGTGGCTACCAAGAAAGGGAAAAGGACCTAATGTTCCACCCATTAGAACTCTTAATTTAGCTTCTACATTGGTAATAAGGTCGACAAGACCAGGGAGTGCGTATGAGACATGTTTTAGATGTGGACCGGTTGGGCATATTAGATCCTTTTATCCAAAAACAAAGGAGGAAATGACCCAACCACCAAGGTAGAGTCAACAAGGCTCTCAAAGGCAACCGTTTAGCAGTGGCACACGTGAACGTGGACAGGCATCCCAAGTAGGCCCATCTACAACAAACGATAGAGCACGACATTGGAAATAGGCAATGACAAGATTCTATGCAATGAATCAACCGAAGGAAGTAATCGGTCCACGAGTCGAGACATGTCAGATGAAATTGTTTCATTCTGATATGTCTTCTCCTGTTTATCTGTTAGTTATAAGAAAAGTAGTTGTTGTTGAGTTTTCTTTGATTAGTCCTATGAGGACATAAGGAAGAGATAGAAAGGATGAGAACTTACATTCTGTCCAGTAATATTTAAAATGTTTTATAATTACTTATGTCTGTATAAAAGAGGATGAAATGTAAGAGAGATGTCTGGAGAAATCCAGGGATACTAAGTCCTATGATATGGATGATATGAAAAGTAAAATATATGATATAAAACAAGGTGCATACTACCTAATCTCAGTACTTGTATACCCTGGACATGTATTCATCTATTGAAGGCAAGGTAAGTATGAGACTCTTAGATTGCTATCTTTTTTATTACTCTGATCAAGTAGTAATTTGAGACAATCTAAAGAGCATAATGAAACTAAAAATATGGCATGGATATTTCTATCACAACCTAACTGCAATGAAATAGAAACTAAGTTTATCTAAAACTAGTCTGTGAGTATGAGGAAGTAAAAAGTACAATCCTCATGATAAGAGAAAGGGAACAAGGGAGATGATCCCTGTTCAATAAAGAATTTGTGAATAATAAAGATCTTTTCCATAATGTGAATATAAATAAAATCAAAAAATGTTCATGAACATACTAGACAATAACAAAGAAAGGAATGATGACATGTAATCATCTTTATAATTTATATGATAATGGCAAGGAACCTAAGATGAAACAAGATTGAATGACACATGAACAGATGAAAGTTCATGCAATAATCAAAGAAGGTGATAATCTCTTTTCTTTGATAAACAACCCTGGATAATAATGGGGTGATAAAAAGGAATATGTTTCCTTTTGTTCTTTCCTTTCAGGTTCATGACAATCAAGTAAGTCTTATGACACTTGATGTGCATGGATTAGAAGTAATCTATATATTGGTACTTTGAAAAGTATCATCTAGTCTTGGATTTTGGTTCCAAGACAAAGTTATATGTGATAAGAAATGTCCCAATGTGAAAGAAAGGTCCTATTATATGTTTGGCTTTGGTAATAACAACAGAGAGATGAAAATAATAATAATGATGTGATGTGTTTTTAGCACATGTAATGGATACCAAGGTAAAGAATCCTAGTATCCAATAACTTTCAATGGTATGAGAAAATGAGAACATGACTCCAGATAAGATGATTAATGTTTGGTTACCTAGAAGGGCCAACTTTGAGATTAGTCTAGTTACATACTATAGTATGAATATCATATGTTAGGGGTTTATGCTCTGCATAAATATAACACCGATAAGGATGTATTAATTGAAGGAACAATTGTAGAATTGTCTTGGGAAAAGCTTATCAAGCTAAATATAATTCCTTAGAATATCCCTATCTAGATTTGATGAGGCAGCCTATACATATAACATCTAGAGTCACCTATGGGATAGTTCTTCTTTGATAAGTAGCCTCTCCTTATGACAAGAAAATAAATAGCTAAAAGGATGGTTGGTACAAATCATAAGTTTAGTGTTGTGTCAACAGATTAGAGTGGCACAATAGAAGTATGATAAGACTTATAGTCCGAAATGGGTGACAGAATGTAACTCTAGTCTTTCCTTAGATGAGAAATGCTAAACTAAGTGAGGGGTATGGAAGACTCCCAAGGTTAAGAATCTTATTACATAAAAGATGTAAGTTGAGAAGGTGACAAATCAATGATGTTTGACACCGAAATTATTCGAAGTATGAATAGTACTTCTCTGACTTAGAAAGTGTTACCTGACACAGAATTGACACTACAGTAACTAATGAAAAGGACAGTGGAGTATGTGTCATGTATGAAAGATTCTATGATGACTCGGAATGGAAGGACTTTGTGCTGGTCAAAGTTCTATGGCATCTCCATGACATCAAGATGTTATGTGGAGGCTTGATGATATGATGCATGAATAACAATTTTCTCCCTTCATCTGGGATTTTGGGGATGAAATTCTTATTAGGGGTTTATATAGTCCTTCCTCTAAGTGCCAGTCACCTCAGTACCCAAGAAGAAGATGTTCAGGGTACACTTAGAGACTTGGAATTTCTTCCTGGTGATCATTGAAGTGAGGACTACTTGAGTATTGGGTGGTGGTATGAGTGTGTCATAATTCCATTACAAGTTAGCATAGAATTCATGAACCACTTTTGTAATAGTTATGGAATTGTTGTAGCACAAGCATTTGACACACAAGGCAGAGAGATGGTGATTGTATAGCAACTCAGCTACTTGATCGATGACCCTTTGTCTATGTGGGGTTGGCTCAAAAAGGGCATGGAATGGAAAAGTATTCCTAGGAAGGAGCTCCTTGTACCTATTAAGAGCATCATTGGAGACAAGAAGTTATCATCAAAGCGTATGAGACGCGAGTTGGAAGACGAAGATGGTTCTCCAGCTAGGGCTACACTCTCTCTCCTGTTAGACACCATGGAGATGAAAAAGAGAGGATGGAGAGAGAAAAACTAAGAGAAACACCACCACAACCCATCTACACACCTAGGGTTGATAGGAAAGAGGTCAAGGAAGGTTGATCTAGTTTGAACTAGGGCTTGAGAGAGGAAGGTCGGGGCTAGGGTTGAGATCTTGAGGGAGCTAGAGTTTGGATCAATCGATTTTTCTATAGTTGAGATGGAGAAAAGTCAGCCAAACCTAACTAATATTTGCTCCAGCCTGACCATCAGTCGAGTTCTGTGACTCAGAACTCAACTGATAGGCTCTTTAAAAAATCTCTCAGCCACCGATCGGTCGAGTTGGCAACTCGATCGATGGTCTAACTGAACCAACATTAGAAATTATAATTTCTAGACAATAGAGTGCTAATTAAATTTATTTTCCAAGTCCATTTTGCATTTTAAACATACTCAGGCACATATCACTCATCATTGGGTACTATTTTGCGATAAAACGTGTGTTTCCAAAAAATACCCAAAAATAAGAGAAAAACAAGGCAAAAAGAACATGAAAACTAATTTTAGCACATTAGCAAACAAGGATGATCAAAACATAGGCAAAACATATAGGATAGATGACAACTAGCTAGAAGGCATATCAGATTCATTCAAAGTAGTTATGAGCAGTTCAGATCTAATAAAGTTAAATTGCTCTCTAGCAAGAGGTTTACTGAAAATGCCAGCCAACTAATTTTCCATGTCCACATGCGTGATATAGATATCCTTTTTGGCAATGTGATCATGAAGAAAATGATGGAAAACCTCTATATTCTTAGATCTACTATGTAATATAGGATTATATGACAAGTTAATTGCACTAGTATTATCACAATAGATAGGAGAAGCATCAAAATGAAAGTCAAAGTCTTGGAGCATTTGCTTCATCCATAGGACCTGAGCACAATAACTCCCAGCTGCAATGTATTCAGCCTCAGTGGTTGATAATGCCACTGTGCTCTATTTCTTAGAGAACCAAGACACCAAGCATGGTCTTAGGAGAAACCAAGTGCCACTTGTGCACTTTCTATCAATCAAACATCCTGTGTAATCTACATCACTATAAGCTGTAAGAGTAAAGTCCCTTAACTTGGGATACCATAGTCCAAATTTTTGGGTTTTAGCTTAGTACCTTAAAATCCTCTTAACAACTATAAGATGTGGTTTCTTAATATTTGATTGAAAGCAAGCACACAAGCCAACACTAAACATTATATCAGGTCTAGAGGCAGTTAAGTAAAGTAAACTTCCAATCATACCTCTATATAGCTTCTCATCTACCTTTTCACCTTCTTCATCCTTATCAAGTTTGGTGGTGTTTGACAAGGGTGTGTCCATCAGCTTGGTTTTCTCCATCCCAAAGCACTTAAGTAACTCACTTGTGTACTTACCTTGGTTGATGAAGTTCCCATCTTTGGTTTTCTTGATTTGAAAGTCGAGGAAGAATGTGAGCTCACCCATCATATTCATCTCAAATTCACTCTGAATAAGATCACTAATGTGACAACCACTATCAAATCGAAAGTCAAATCATCGTAGTAATTATGCAGAATAACCATTAGCAGCAGATTAATAAAAATCACTAAAAATTAAAATCATTTTGTAAAGAGATCCATTGCCAGGAAATTCTTAAAGAAAGAACCAAGGCAATATATACATCATGGTTCACATTGTACATACATTGTACCATCTTATCTCAAGGATATCATATACCAGTTTCTTTGCCCAAACATATACATAAGCAACATAAAACCTTGAGGCATACAAGACAAAATCTCAGATCATTTATAAAACCATTACGTACTAACTCCCAAGGACCTAAGAGTATAGAGACGACACATAGGACTTCTATCTACAAGAAACGACAGAAAACACAATCAACCTGAGCTATTACTACTGTCCCTATTGTTGTTCTCCTCCCTCTACAATATGGTCTCTACCTCCTCGTCTACGTCCACCTAAAAATGTTGGGACTAACAGGGTGATTTAAAAGTCCTAGTGAGAGATATAACTCTCTGCCAACAATATTATTATCACAAGTAAATAGTATAAAACTAAGCAGAGGATATTTTATATTAATAATTAAGATTAATCATTGTTTAAAAGTAGAATAGAGCAATATCATCTTTTAAAGCATTGCATCTATCTAAGATAGAGCAATAAATCATCTCTTCACTTTATAAGGAATACAAAGAACACATATAACATCTATCTATTTAAGATGTATAAAAGTAATGTAACATCAACCAATGTTTTCATATTCAATCCTTAAGTAGATACACTACATGGATGATTACATATTTACAATCACACTTATGCCCAGAGGATATAAGGTATACCACTCATGCTCCAACCGACCACCGCTTAGTCAAAATTGGTACCATATAAGATCAATGGAAGAGTCGGCTGCCAAGACCTCACCCGTCTCGGCCAGTACGAGATCACTAGCAATGACATCATGTCAAACTGCAACTAGCTTTCTGGGGTATAGTGACATCTATGCTATATAGCTACAGCCGCAACATGCACTCTCTTCAGGGAGATCACACAACAACTCCGGTACATTTTCATCAGGGCGATCACTCAACAACCCTGGTATTCCTCAGGGAGATCATACAAAAATCCCTATCTAGATGTAAGGATATGTTCATCTGTTACCCCCACATATTAAAAAATATGCACTCCGAGTTAAACTCATTTTAGCATTCAGCAAACCCTGACACTGAATAGATCTATGGCCATGGAAACTACATGATAAGGTGCCACATGATTAATTAGGTGAATTATAGTTGTAATATCCCTGACCAGAGTTTAGGGCTAACCCTATTTATTTGACTTGAATAACTTTCTTATAAATTTAATATAATCCTCTAAAGTGTTTTGTTATCAGGTGACAAACTTATGTTTCAAATTTTGTCATGTTTGAATGATGTTTGAGCAATGTTCTCTTATTTTGGACCAAAATGAAATTTACCCAAGATGAGGGGTTACATTGCAATATGTTACATGTGTAATGTGCCTTAAGTGTTTTATTATCATAAGAGATAGAATGATGCTAAGTGGTGGCTTGTGGAAAGCCTAAATTCCAATAATGTTAGTGCCTTGTGTACCAATTTAGGTACAAATTGTAATTTACCCAAAATGTAGGGTTGATATGCAAATTACCACCTCTAGAGTGTCGCTACTCCCTCTATGTATCATTTATAGGAGATAGAAAGAAGGAATCACCATGTTTGAATCATCTTTGAGTAATGGTACTCTTGGTGATGAAAAGACCAAGAAAGGATTGAATGTGAAGCCCTTATATGAGTTGTGTCGAGTTCTAGACTTGATATGGGAGTGACTATCAACCAAGGAGCCATATAAGGGATACCACATATTGGTTTGTGGACTCTTGGAAAAGGCCATCATGGCCTAAGAAACTCAAGGAGGTGAAGTGTATTGGTTTACAACTTCCTTGGAAAAGTTGTATCAGGTTATGAATAAAGTGGTGATAGAGTTGATATATCTTATCCAAAGAGATAAGTAATGGCCAAGGTATTATCTCTAGATTATCCTCAAGTGTTTCGCATGTCAAGATAAATGTGAGTGCATGTATTTACATGTCTCAACCATGCATGGACACATGGCACCTAGTATCTTAAAGTGATGAAACCTCATATTCACTCTTTTTCATGAACCTCAACTATATATACCCTTCCTTTCACCTATTAGTGGAGATTTTCAAATCTTACCACCCTCTTGCTCTTAGATATCGTGCATAGAGTATTGGTATCGTGCATAGGTGAAGGGTTATCATTCATAGAGCCTTTATGTCAGCCATAGCAAAGGGATATCAACCTAGTGAAGGGATATCAGCCACAAGTGGTGAGGTATCGTGCATAGTACTGAGGAGCTCAAGTATTGGACCTTTGATAAGCTCATATTCAACCTTGAGAACGTGAATATTTGGAGATTGGATTTTTGAATTTGCTCTTGAGGTGGGTTATATAACTTGAACCCAATTATGTTATTAATTCACCTTCAATTCTATTGAACTTGTTGATCTATTTTCAATTCTGAATTTTCTTGAATAATTGATGATCCTATGAGTTCTAAAAGTTTTTTAGGACTGTTTTCCATGAACTAGAATAGTAAGATCATGAGTCTAGAGGTTGACGATGATGACATCATCAAGGTACAACCCAATATCAAGTTGAAGCTCCTCTAAACCTGAGATGATGAAATGAAACCCTAGATGATGGGTAACTTAATACGGAGATATGAATACACGACTAGCACGATATAGTAATGAGTTATACCTTATGGATGATATGAGTGAAACATACACACACCTTGTACACAATATGAGGTCAAGCCCACATCTTATGCAAGACATGGAGTCAAGCATATACTCCAACCCAATATAACAAACCCTAGATGATAAGTAACCTGACATGTTGATATGAACACACCATAAACACAATATAGTGAGGAGTGTATACCTCATGGGTGATATGATAAATACATATACACACCTTGTACATGATATGAGGTCAAGTCCACACCTTATACACAACATGGTGTCAAATATACACCGTAATCCAATATGGTGTTGAAACCCTAGATGATGAAATGAAACCTGAAATACTTTGGAGCCCCACACCCCTATCATTTTGTGTAATGGGCTGATTGTGAAGGGTTCAACCAGTTGTCTAGCCTATCATTCAACACATGATATGATTGGTCCCTTAAAGGTATAGATATGAGCATAAGGGTCTAACCCGATATGCTAACCTGATATGCTAACCCAAAATGGAAACTCGATATGGTAATGTGAATGTCCCACTAACACGATACCATGATAAAACATATACCTTATGCGTGATATGATGATGAAGTGCACACCTTGTGCACGATATGGTATCAAGTATACACCTTATAAACAATATGAGGTCAAACACTCAACTCATACACGATATGAAACTAAGTACCTTTAACTTTATATGACAAACTCTAATGTTGGGAAACCCGATATGGGTGCATGATATGATAATGGGGGATACACCTTATACATGATATGATGATAAGGATACACCTTATACACGAGATGGTGATAAGGTTACACCTCAAACAAGATATGAAAACATGGTGTGGTGTCAAGTACACACCTTATGCCCAATATGATGGAAGCATCTCAATTCAATGTACTTGATGGAGTAACACATGAATTGTGTTATGTCAAGTAATACATTAAGACATAAAGAGTTTAATGCAGTGTGTTAAGTGTAGGCCAATGTACCTTGAGAGAAGGATTGAGCCAATTTAATAAAGTTTGATGCAATCAACGTCCTAATGAGGATAAGAGAGAAACTTTTACGTGTGATAATCATGTTAATAAGCAAGCATTGATACTCCTAAAATGAGTGGAGTATGAATTAGGGTTTGATTCTTGATAATATGATCTTGAACCCTTAATTTGTTAATAAGGGGAAAACCCTAACCCTAATTAAGGGAGATGATATAATTTGAAACCCTAATTGGTTAATAAGGGGAACCCTAACCCTAATGAAGGGTGATGGTATGCACTTAAATCCCTATTCAGTTAGAATAGGAAATCCTAACCCTAATAATGGGAAGGATGTATTTCTCTTGAATTGCATGGTGATGTCATATATTGCTAGTATTTTTATCATGAAGTGCTAACCATGTAGGAATCATGAGATGAGGAGCATAGCCAGGTATGAGCTATGATGTTTTATATGATATAGATTTAAATGGGCCTTGTGAGCCACGTTAAATATATGTACATCAAGTTATGTGTAATACTTGTGACAAGAGGTGACAAGATAGTTGTTATGTGAAATACTTGTACATTAAGTTATGTGAAATACTTGTACATCAAGTTATGTGAAATATCTATACATCAAGTATTTTTAATGTTTATATAGTCTGATATCTTAAAAAATAGTTGTTGCCTAGTGAGAGGTGACAAGATGTTTAATGGGCCTTGTGAGTTAAGTGAAATACTTGTACAACAAGTATAATGAATACCTTGGTATGAGGACCTAGAGGTAACAATGTGCAATGATGAACTAAGGGTTTGAATACCCAGATCAAGTAATCATGATGATGATGTTAAGGGATGATAATTCCCAGTAATGTGATAAGGGAGTGAGATCCCAAGTGTTATGCATTCAAAGTGTTCCAAAGGTTATAAAAGTTCTTGATAAATGTATTACACCTTTCTTTATAGCATGTCTTATAATTCATGTTTGAAACTCGGTTGATGCTAAAAGATATTGTAATGCACCTAATTAATCAAGTGGAATCTCATCACGTAGTTTCCCTGAACATAGATCCATTCAGTGTCAGAATTTGTTGATTGGTGAAATGAGTTTAACTCGGAGAGAATATTTTTGAATATGTGGGGGTGAAGGACGAAGTATATCCATACATTCTATTGAAGAATTGATGTAGCACCTTCATTATTTATAACGGGATGATGTGAATCTCTCAACCAAATGAGGAATTGATGTGTAAATTCTTCTTCATTATTATTATGTGTTGTCAGGATTGATGATAATCTCCTAACCAGGTGAGGAATTGATGTATAATCTTCCTTATCCTTATAATCCAGGAAAGCTTAGTGGTCTTATCCTGAAGAGAGTGCATGCTACAGCTGTAACTCTATAGCAAAGATACCAGTATACCCTGGTAAGCTAATTGCAGTTGACACAAGATGTCCTACTAGTTGTCTCGTACGGACCAAGGCGGGAGAGGTCTTGGAAGCTAACTCTTTCAATGACCTTGTATGGTACTGATTTCAACTTAGCAGTGGTCGGTTGGAGTATGAGCAGTATACCTCATCTCCTCAGATCATAAGTGTGATTGTAAATATGTAATCATATGTGTAGCATAATTGCTTAATGATCGAATACGGAAGACATTGGTTGATGTACACTTCTTTTATACATCTTAATTGGATAGATGTTATACATGTTTCTTTATATTCCTTGTAAAGTGAATAGATGATTTATTGCTCTATCATAGATAGACGCATTACTTTTAGAGAATATATTACTCTGTTCTTCTTATAAAAGTGATTAATCTTACTTGTTAATATAAAAGAACTTCTGGTCAGTTTTATACTACTGACCTGTGATAATAATATTATTGGCAGAGAGTTATATCTCTCACTGGGACAATTGTCTCACCCTGTGGGATCCACAATTTTTAGGTGGGCGTGCACGAGGAGGTAGAGACCGTTTTGAAGAGGAAGGACAACAATAGGGAAAACAGTAATATCTCAGGTTGAGTGTATTGTCTGTCGTGTCTTGTAGATAGAAGTCCTACGTGTTGTCTCTGTACTCTCAGGTCCTTGGAGTCAGTACGTAATGGTTTTATGAATGATCTAAGATTTTGGCTTGTATGCCTCGAGGTTTTACGTTGCTTATGTATAGGTTTTGGTAAAGCAACTATTACATGTTATCCTCGAGATGAGATGATAATGTGTACAATGTGAACCATGATATGTATAAAGTTGTGGTTCTTTCCTTTAGAGTTTCCTGATAATGGATCTCTTTGCAAAATGATTTTAATTTTAGTGATTTTTGTTAATCTGCTGCTTATGGTTATTCTACAATTATTATTGGTGGCGATTTGGCTTGATACAATGTCGCGTCATCACAAAGTTTTGGTATCAGAGCTTAAGCTTCACTGAGTCTATAGAGACATAGGACTAAGGTGTTGAGTCTATTCTAGTGTCCTCCAGTATATCTTATAGTGACTTCTGCTTATGCAGAAGATAGAGTAAAGCTTAAAGATGTCTGGAGAACACAAGGAACACATTGTTGAGAGCAATGTTGTTACACCAGGAGAAGGTGCAAGGGATCAGACAAGAGAAAAATGACTACCTGAGAATCCCTAGGTTGATCCAGACATTATAGAGAACTCTACTTTTAATGCTCTCACTGGACTAGCTATGACAGCATTAGCGCATATCAAGGATTAGATACTAGCAACACAACCTAGATTACCCGTCCCCAATGATGAAATTTTGGGCTCTATCAAGATTTATGATCAACATAGTTATGTTGGAGCAGTAGAAGATGTCAAAAGGATTAGGATACAAAATGGAATTCGAGTCTACTACAGGTGTAGGCAAGTAGGATATTTTATAAAGGATTGTCCAGAAAAGGATAATGAGGTAGAAATTAAGAAAAGATCTATCCAAACTCACGAACAGATGCCTAGTAGCTCTAAAAAGAGGAAGTTTTTGGTGCCACCAATGCAACAAACACCTAGTGCACCAGGGCCGTGGATACCAAGAAAGGGCAAAGGACCTAATGTTCCACCAGTTAGGACTCTTAATTTAGCTTCTACATCAGTAATAAGGCCGACAAGACCAAGGAGTGTGTATAAGATATGTCATAGATTTGGACAGATTGGGCATATTAGATTCTTGTCCAAAAAGAAAGGAGGGAATGACCCAACCACTGAGGCAGAGTTAACAAGACTCTCAAAGGCAATGGTTTAGCAGTAGCACACGAGGACGTGGACATGCATCCCAAGTAGGTCCATCTACACCAAACGATAGAGCATGACATTGGAAATAGGCAATGAAAAGATCCTATATAACGAATCTGGCAGAGGCAATAATCGATCCATGAGTCGGAACATGTCAGATGAAATTTTGTCATTCTAATATGTCTTTTCCTAAATTAATCTGTTAGTTATAAGAAAAGTAGTTGTTGTTGAGTGTTGGCTATTTAGGCTAATGAGTTTCAATCATAAGAATGATCTTTTACTCAACTAACTATATCCCGCAAGTATACAAGAGTAGTTGTAGTCGAGTTCGAACACAAGGAGTGTTGGTTAGTTAGGTGCAAGAGTTATGATTTTCAATAATCTAGATCGTTGTACACAAGATGATTGGATTAGAACAACTAAATTATAGATCTAAAACAAAATAGTAAATTATCACTTAAGAAAGGTTAAGATTCAGATTTGGAAGGATCTTAGACTTGGGATTTCACTATCACATCATAGCTTATATTAAAATATGAATTTAAACATGTTACTTAACTTGCAAAGGAGGTTTGTAGTCATCACTCACCTCCCGGTGAAGTGATGACGATTTTAACTCCATACATCACTCTCGTGTATGTATTTCATTTCAAATCACAAACCTTGCTCCTCAACATAATCCCAGCCACTCTCACGGTCAAGGACAAGTTGCCAAAAGAGTAACTCCATACTCTCAAACACATCTTCTCAGATTATGAAAGAAAGCATAAAACATGCAAGTATGATAGCCAATCACACAAACAAGCATTTTAGATCTGAAACAACTCTTGGAACATGCAAGAAACTAACATTTAGTACAAAATTCATATGTTCATACAAGCTATGACATGGGAGTTACTCCCCCATGCCCAAGAAAAAGAGTCTACTCGTCCATGATAGTGTACAGTAGAAAATGTGTAGAAATTTCAGAGTTTAGCATGGTTTAGAGAAGGAAAAGCTAAGCAATCCCAAGGTGTAACCAAAGAAAGGTAGAATTCCAACTTGAGGATGAAATCCCACTTCTACAGCTGCTCCAAACCGGGCAAACCTCTCTCCCAAGAAGCTTGGTGGAGTGAAGAAGCTCTGTTGCACCTTGGAGAAGAAGCTTGGAGAAGAAGAGAACAAGAATGGAGGTTCTTTGGCAAGGAACCACCTCTTTTCTCCTCCAAATCACCCTCCTCTGCTCTAGGCTTGCTCTGGGATGAGGGAAATGACACAAATGACCGAGCCTAACCGCCCATTAAGTTCCCACTTCGTTTTAAACAAAACTTGTAATTTTCAAAATGTTGAAACTGCCAGGTGCACGTCGTGCATCTAAAGTGCATGTCGTGCAACTTTCCAAAAACTTTCAATTTGCTCCAGAATGCACTGTGCACGGTGTGCACTGAAGAAATGCACATCGTGCAACTTTTCAAAAACCTTTAGAACTCAGGTGCACAACGTGTGCTGAAGAAATGCACGCTGTGCAACTTTCGAGAAACTTTCAGCTCCCAGGTGCACGCCATGCAACTTTCCAGAAACTTTGGTCTGCCTGACACTCCCAGGTGCACGACGTGCACTTGGCTGTTCTGGGCTGTTGTGTATTCTGCTCATAACGTTCAGCGTGTAGGTCCAAATTACATGCCGTAAAAAGTGGTATTTGCATAGTTTCGAACCCCAAAACATGTAGATACTTGAGGAGTGATCCAATAAGAGATAATATGATATATTCCTTATCATTTCATTGAAAAATGTAGTACCTACAATCCAAACCATGAGACAAGTAAGAATAGCTAGAAATATAGAATCTAGCATGAATGAGAGTGATAATTGAGTCAAAACAACATGGATATGCAACCAAACATGATCCAAAAGATGATATGATTTGTGCACATCATTGAGCTTACATTCTGCCCAGTAATCTTTAAAATGTTTTACAATTACTTTTGTGTGTATAAAAGAGGATGAGGTGTAAGAGAGATGCCTGGAGGAATCCATGGATACTAAGTCAAGTGATATGGAAGAAACCAAAAGTAAAGTATATGATATAAAACAAGGTGCATACTACCTAATCTCAATACTTGTATGCCTCAGCCAGGTATTCAATTATTGAAGGCAAGGTAAGTAAGGGACTCTTAGACTGTTATCTTTTTTATTACTCTGATCAATTAGTCATTTTGAGACAATCTAAAGAGAATAATGAAACTGAAAATATGGCATGGATATTTCTATCACATCCTAACTACAATGAAATAGAAACTGAGTTTATCTCAAATTAGTCTGTGAGTATGAGGAAGTAAAAAGTACAATCCTCATGATAAGAGAAAAGGAAACAAGGGAGATGATCCATGTTCAATAAAGTATATGTGAAAAGTAAAGCTCTTTTCCATGATATGAATGTAGATAAAATTAGAAAATGTTGATGAACATACTAGACAATAAAAAAGAAAGGAATGATGACATGTAATCATATTTATAATTCCTATGTTGATGGCAAGGAAACTAAGGTGAAACAAGATTAAATGACACATGAACAGTTGAAAGTTCATGCAATAATCAAAGAAGGTGATAATCTCTTTTCTTTGATAAACAACCCTGGATAATGATGGGCGATGGAAAGGAATATGTTTCCTTGTGTTCTTTCCTTTTAAGGACATGATAATTAAGTAAGTCTTATAACACCTGATGTGCATGGATTAGAAGTAATCTATAGATGGGTACTTTGAAAGGTATCAACTAGTCCTGGATTTTAGTTCCAAGGCAAAGTTATATGTGATAAGTATGTCCCAAGATGAAACAAAGGTCCTACTATATGTTTGGCTTTGGTAATAACAACAGAGAGATGAAAATGATGAGGATGTGATGGGTTTTGGCACATGTAATAGATACCAAGGTAAAGAATTCTAGTATCCAAGAACTTTCAATGGTATGAGAAAATGAGAACATGATTCCTGATAAGATGATTAATGTTTGGTTACCTAGAAGGGCTAACATTGAGATAACTATAGTATGGATATCATATGTTAGGGGTTTATGCTTTGCATAAAGATAACATCGATAAGGATCTATCAATTGAAGGAACAATTGTAGAATCGTTTTGGGAAAAAGCTAATCAAGCTAAAAAACAATAATAATAATTCCTTAGAACATCCCTACCTAGATTTGTTGAGGTAGCTTATACAAATAACATCTAGAGATAGTTCTTCTTTGATAAGTAGCCTCTCCTTATGACAAGAAAATAAATAGCTAACGGGATAGTTGATACAAGTCATAAGAAAGTTTAGTGTTGTGTCAGTAGATTAGAGTAGCACAACATATGTATGATAAGACTTGTAGTCCCAAGTGGATGACAGAACATAACTCTAGTTTTTCCTTGGAGGTGAAATGCTAAACTAAGTGAGGAGTATGGAAGACTCCCAAAGTCAAGAATCTTATTACATAAAAGATGTAAGTTGATAAGATGACAAATCAGTGAGGTTTGACACCTGAATTAAATAAGGTATGTATTATGCTTCTCTAACTAAGAAAAGTGTTACTCGACACAGAGTTGAAACTACAGTCATTAATGAAAAGGACAATTGAATATGTGTCATGTATGATAGATTCTATGATGACCCTGAATGGAAGGACTTTGTACTGGTCAAAGTTCTATGGCATCACCAGGAAATCAAGATGTTATGTGGATACTTGATGATATGATGCATGAATAACAATTGTCTTCCTTCATCCAAGATTTTGGGGATGAAATCCTTGTTAGGGGTTTATAATTGTAACATCCCTGACTTGGATTTAGGGTTTACCCCGATTGTTTGACTTAAATAAGTTGCTTAGAACTTTAATATAATCCTCTAATGTGTTTAGTTATTAGGTGACAAACTTATGTTTCAAGTTTGGTCCAGTTTGAATGATGTTTGAGCAATGTTCTCTTATTTTGGACCAAAATGCAATTTACCCAAGATGAGGGGTTACAATGCAATATGTTACATGTTGAATGTGCCTTAAGTGTTTTATTATCATAAGATATATAATGATGCTAAGTGGTGGCTTGTGGAAAGCCTAAATTCCAATAATGCTAGTGCCTTGTGTACCAATTTAGGTATATATTGTAATTTACCCAAAATGTAGGGTTGATATGCAAATTACCACCTCTAGAGTGTCCCTACTCCCTTTATGTATCATTTATAGGAGAGAGAAAGAATTATACACCATGTTTGAATCATATTTGAGTAATGGTACTCTTGGTGATGAAAAGACCAAGAAAGGATTGAATGTGAAGCCTTTATATGAGCTGTGTCGAGTTGTAGACCTGATATGGGAGTGCCTATCGGCCAAGGAGCCATAGAAGGGATCCCATATCGGTTTGCAGACTCATGTAAAAGTCCATTACAGCCTAAGCACCTCAAGGAGGTGAAGTGTATTGGTTTACAACTTCCTTGGAAAAGTAGTATCAGGTTATGAATAAAGTGGTGATAGAGTTGATATATCTTATACAAAGAGATAAGTACTAGCCGAGATATTATCTCTAGATTATCCTCAATTGTTTTGCATGTCAAGATAAATGTGAGTGAATGCATGTACACGTGTCAACCATGCATGTACACATGGCACCTAGTAGCTTAAAGTGATGACACCTCATATTCGCTCTTTTTCATGAACTTCAACTATATATACCCTTCCTTTCACCTATTAGTGGAATTTTTCGAATCTTACCACCTCTTGCTCTTAGATATCATGCATAGAGTCTTGGTATCGTGCATAGGTGAAGGGTTATCATTCATAGAGCCTTGATATCAGCCATAGCAAAGGGACATCGACCAAGTGAAGGGATATCGGCCACAAGTAAGGGATATCGACCACAAGTGGTGAGGTATCGTGCATAGTGCTGAGGAGCTCAAGTCTTGGACATTTTATAAGCTCATATTCAACCTTGGAAACGTGAATATTTGGAACTTGGAGCTTTGAATTTGTTCTTGAGGCAGGTTATATAACTTGAACCCAATTATGTTATTAATACACCTTCAATTCTGTTGAACTTGTTGATCTATTTTCAATTCCGAAATTCTCTTGAATAATTGATGATCATATGAGTTCTAAAAGTTTTTTAGGACTATTTTCCATGTACTAGAATAGTAAGATCATGAGTCTAGAGGTTGATGATGATGGCATCATCAAGGTACAACCCAATATTGGGTTGAAGCACCTCTAAACTTGAGATGATGAAATGAAACCCTAGACGATGGGTAACTCGATACAGAGATATGAATACACTACTAGTATGATATAGTGATGAGTTATACCTTATGGAAGATATGAGTGAAATGTACACACACCTTGTAAATACCACATATGCTTTACTAAACAATCATGGTAAACAAAAACACCAATGTGAAGCAGCGGAAGTTAAAACTTTGACTATATTCAATTGTATAAAGAGTACTTTACAAAATTTCCCAAAAGGGAGTAACACTTTATACAAACAACAAGATCTAGGTAGAGGGAGACTAAAAACAAATCAATATTGTCTCCAAACAAAAACAACTTAACATAAATGCAGCTATAGTTAAGTCCATGCTAGTTGGTTGAACTCCATATCCCTAGCCTTAAGCCTTAGGCAGGTTCACCATGCTTCTAATGTGCACTCTGATCCTATACATGGGTGGTTGGGATCACCCAACAAGAGAGAGATAAAAAGTATGTGTTAATCAAAAGGTATAAGGATAATTAATAAGGTGCAACATTGCATAATAAAATGATTCACAATATTAGGAGATTTCAAGAGTATGAGGCAAATAATCAAATAAGAAATAGAAGAACAGCCATAGTTTAATTAACAACAAATCACATAGCATAAATGATATTATGACACAAAATCATACCAATGCAGGGTGAGGCACCTACCGAAC
This sequence comes from Alisma plantago-aquatica, assembly GCA_963693085.1. NCBI lineage: Eukaryota > Viridiplantae > Streptophyta > Magnoliopsida > Alismatales > Alismataceae > Alisma > Alisma plantago-aquatica. The sequence continues at coordinate 482,520,528 of OY856415.1, forward strand.
CTACACCAAGAGGAGAGGGGAAATTCACAACCCAAACCTCATATATATATATATATATATATATATATATATATATATATATATATATATATATATATATATATATATATATATATATATATATATATATATATATATATATATATATATATATATATATATATATAAAGTGGCAGGGGGACTAAAACCCCAATGCCTATATAATGTGACAGGGGGACTAAAACCCCAGTGCCTGGCAGGAGGACTAAAACCTCAGTGCCCTATGGGTGGTTTGTACTCATGTACACTACATTGTCATTTGGCCAAAAATACATCATGCTTAATAAATTCACTTGGCAGTAGTGAACAATTATAAATAAAGTTGCATCATAGCAAATGGGAATAAAGCGCAATAATTAATCTCAATAAATGGGCCAACATAGGCAGCAACAAAATTCAAGCATTTCAAATAGATGAGCCAACATAGGCAATAGCAAGATTCACATAATTCAAATAGATGAGCCACAACAGCAATAGAAGCATCAAATATTAAAGAGCCAAACAAAGTCATTTAGAATGATATCAAGGCTAGCACATTAGTAAGGTAGGGTTGGATAAGGGCCCAACTGAAGGATAGGTAATTTACACATATACATTCCACATAGATTTCACATTCATCATAGATGTTCACATAAATAGGTTCAACATACTAAATAGGCTTCACATACATAAATAGGGGTCACATACATAAATAGGATCCACATACTTAAATAAGCCTCACATACATAAATAGGTTTCACATACTAAATAGGCTTCACATGCATAAATAAGGGTCACAAACATAAATAGGGCTCACATACCTTATTCAATATTCACATAACCATCATTATCACCAATTAGTTGTATCCATTCCATATCATCCTAGTTACAAACATTTCACATATATTAGTATATATTAAGGCATAAGGTGTATAAAAAGATACTTATTTTAGACCTTTTATGAAAACCTTTATTTAGGACTCAAAACTAGGACCCAAATCTTACTTAGGTTTCACTGATTAGGGAAACATATTTTATTTCTCAATTTGGAGTTAAAATGAATTAATTACTAATTTTAGAACATTTAACAAACTCAAAATGGCATTCAAAGCAAACTTCGAAAAAAGAAATAGAATTAGGACTCAAAAACTAGAAATTCAGATTCTACATGAAAAATCCTTTCCAAAGACTATTTATACGTATTTTTCTGAGCAAGGACCAATTTACTATGAATTAAAGAAATTGGACCAATCAGATTGCAAGAAAAATAATACTGAAGACTGAAATACCCTTGGCCATTAAAATAGAGAAACAGGGAGCGTGAGAGGGTAAAAGCGTAACTCTACCATATGTTATCTTCTTCCTCATGAGCCGGACATGGCTGCGGCAGAGGTGCTTGCCCAATTGGGTGTTTTTGCTATACAGAACCAAAGCGCGACCGCAAGTGCTCGAAACGATGAGGAGAAGGAGCTGAACTCACCTGACCCCTTAATTGTGTCACCAGAGCCATCGAGGCCCATGGAGAGTCACCATAAAGTGAGGAGAGAGGTGGAGTCTTTGGGGGCTGCTTTTGGGGTTTCGAACCAATTGACTAGAGAGAAAGCTTGTGCGGGTGCCCGTGGAGGTGAGGGTGGTTCCACTTATAGGTGAGGAAGTTTGTTGAGCCGAAACACCGAGGGAGAGGAGAGGCCATGGTTGGTTCCATTGGGCATTTCATTATGGTGCACGGAAGCAGTCGTGTCATAGCTTAAACGATGCGGCTCAAGGAGACAAACTCAACGAAGGTGAAATCTCGGGAAATGGTTGAGAGGAGAGAGAGCACAGAGTGAGGCACTGAGGCGTTGGAACAACTGATCGGGTTGGAGGTTGAAGGAGACACTATATCCGTTGGATCAGATCCACAATGACAATAACCCTTAGATTGGGGTCTACCATGGTCCCGGTGCACGTGACAAGAATAAATGAAGGGACTTTGGCGAATAAATGCCATTTAAATGAAAACGATTCAAATACCAAAGTTACACTATATTAATCCTTATAAAATCAATTTGAGGGGTCAAATAAAGTCCAAAAGGTACTAAAATTTAACCATAGGTTAACTCCTAGATCAATGTTTTGCAATTAGTTCCTCGTAAATCACATGGTTTGGCCCTTAATTAATATATTGACTATTAATGCATATTTTAAAGTATAAAATTAATCATTAATGTGAAGATAATCTTTTAATGACATAATTGAGTGAATTTCGAGATATTAGATACATATCAATATTGAGAGTCATGTATTATCATAATACCATCCTTTCATGCATTAATATCATTTTTGAGGAGAGAGAAAGAGAAGTGTTAATTACTCCCATACATTAACTAAAATACTCATTATTACTCGTATCTTTATCCAAAAAGATATAAAAGCTCCAAATTAACATTATCAACTAATTATCTCTCATTAATGGACATTGCATTTTTAGTCCTCAATAATCACATTAAGTGGGTTATTTGTGCAAAACCCCATACATTATCATAAATGTGGGTACATTGTGAATTACATCCTCAAGAAAGGCTCAATTTCAATATTGAGGCCAAAGAAGAATCAAGGGGATGGGAAATCTATGGAAAAGGTCTAAAAGGAATATAAAGCAACTAAAAGATCAAAAGTGGGAAAATTACAAAGAGGACCCTGAGATTTAGTATGTTACAACACTCCACCCCTTAAAGAGGATTTCGTCCCCGAAATCACAACAAGAGAGAAGGGAGGGTGAGTGTGTAACATCCCAACATTAGGTAACTAGGTGTTACATCAAATCTATGGTACTTCACAAGCTCTAAACGTAAGCCAAGTCTCACTAAGGTTTCCGCCATACATAACATAATCAACACTTTGGCTTATAAGCATAATCTCCATCATGAAAAATCATCATCTTTATTATTCCATAACTTGTGCCATATCATTCCCACATTATTTTAACAAGAATTTTATCTCCACATTATGCACATATGTATTACCCTTATTTATCCCATTAAGGGTTTTAAGCACAATTAGGGTTTACTAAGTAATCCCAACATCTACTAATGTATTAGGTCACAAACCTTAATAACTTGAATTCATTCTCCATTATCCTCATAAAACCATCATATAGAATTATCACATATTATTGTGTAGGAAAAATATAATATAATACAACAAGTTATTAAGTCTACAACAATCCCAAATAATTTCACATTAACTTTTGTACTCGTATTAATGACATCATTAACCATTTCCTCCTATGACACTACATGATATGAATTATACATATTTAACATCACATTGGGCATTTAAGCATGATTATGTGAACCCAAATACTCATTATCATATTTGAGCCTTTACACGTGTTTTAGTGAATAAGATGGAACACATAACATAAATGAATTGTTTCATATACCCAGTTATGCTAAGGTGACTAATGAGATGTATATTAAAGAACAAGGTGATATACCTTACATATATCGATAACTTGATCACAATTATGATTTGGTGATTACAAACCATCTATATATACCAAGGTATATTAGGTGAGAATGACAACTAAGTCACTAATGTATTATGAAGGCATTAAAGATATATATGTATATATTGTTAGGGCAAGATGATTACACATTAGGGTTTAGGTCACATGACCATTACATGTTATGTCTTTATCTTATCATTAGGGTGACATAGTCAACATTATGTGTATAAACAAACAAGATGAATTATAATTATAATTTGTTTTTCCAACACTAACCATATGAACATCCTAACCTCTTATCTAAGGATTTAGGGTTTCCAAAACATAGTAACTTGATTTCGAATGTATTAAGGGACTCCACCCCCTTAAAGAGGATTTCTTCCTTGAAATCAGAAACTCCAAAATCTATCAAGGTATAAAAGCACTACTTCCAAAGCCACTATTCAAAAGGGTTGAGGTAAATCTATGTATAATACCCAACACTTAGTTGTTTAACTAAACACCATTATCAACTTCAAAACCTAACATAGGGTAGACTATTCCCAAACATGGAACTCTAAGGCTCCAATAAGGAACTTATGGACACATAAGGGAATTCTACATGATTAACCAAATCATCATATACTAGGTTCAAAAGGTTACTCAACAATAAGATAATTTGTCCAAAGGTATGCTATTTTGGGACAATTAGTATCAGCTCAGGCCAGGCTGGTGTCATATGGATCTGGGAGTCCTTGTAAGCCAAGCTAGTGGTGCGGAGGAAAATATTGCCAGCCCTTAGACCCTGACCCTTTCTAGACACCTTTGCTTTCAATTTATGCCCTAGTAGCAACCTAATAGACCAATCACCAAAAATTTGATCAAATTATATTTCTAGTATGAAATTATTATGCCCTAAATCAATCTTTCATCCTTGGTCAACTCTAAGGTGGAAAACTTACTAAAGAAAAACTATATAAAGTAAAGATTTCTAACTAGGAGATAAATTTAATTAATCAAGACTCTGACTACCTTGATGCTCTGATACCATGTTGTAAAGACCATGTATGCTTCACTAAATAAACATGGTAAACAAAAACACCAATGTGAAGCAGCGAAAGCTAAAACTTTGACTATATTCAATTGTATAAAGAGTACTTTACAAAATTTCCCATAAGGGAGTACAACTTTATACAAACAACAAGATCTAGGTAGAGGGAGACTAAAACCAAATCAATATTGCCTCCAAACAAAAACAACTTAACATATAGGAAGCTATAGCTAAGTCCAAGCTAGTTGGTTGAACTCCATATCCCTAGCATTAAGCCTTAGGAAGGTTCACCATGCTTCAAATGCACACTTTGATCCTATACATGGGTGGTTGGGATCACCCATCAAGAGAGAGATAAAAAGTATGTGTTAATCAAAAGGAATAAGGACAATTAATAAGGTGCAACATTGCATAATAAAATGATTTACAATATTAGGAGATTTCAAGAGTATGAGGCAAATAATCAAATAAGAAATAGAAGAACTACCATAGTTTAATTAACAAAAAATCACATATCATGAATGATATTATGACACAAAATCATACCAATGCAGGGTGAGGCACCTATCGGACCTACACTAAGAGGAGAGGGGAAATTCACATCCCAAACCTCAAATATATATAAAGTGGCAGGGGGACTGAATCCCCAGTGCCTATATAATGTGGCAGGGGGACTAAAACCCCAGTGCCTGGAAGGAGGACTAAAACCTCAGTGCCCTATGGGTGGCTTGTACTCATGTACACTACATTGTCATTTGGCCAAATATACATCATGCTTAATAAATTCACTTGGCAGTAGTGAAAAATTATGAATAAAGTTGCATCATAGAAAATGGGAATAAAACCCAATAAATAATCTCAATAAATGGGCCAACATAGGCAACAACAATATCCAAGAATTTCAAATAGATGAGCCAACATAGGCAATAGCAAGATTCACATAATTCAAATAGATGAGCCATAATGGTAATATAAGAATCAAATAGTAAAGAGCCAAACAAAGGCATTTAGAAGGATATCAAGGCTAGAACATTAGTAAGGTAGGGTTGGATAAGGGCCCAACTGAAGGATAGGTAATTTGCACATATACATTCCACATAGATTTCACATTCATCATAGATGTTCACATAAATAGGTTCCACATACTAAATAAGCTTCACATACATAAATAGGGGTCACATACATAAATAGGATCCACATACTTAAATAGGGCTCACATACATAAATAGGTTTCACATACTAAATAGGATTCACATGCATAAATAGGGGTCACATACATAAATAGGGCTCACATACCTTATTGAAGATTCACATAACCATCATTATCACCAATTAGATTGTATCCATTCCATATCATCCTAGTTACAAACATTTCACATATATTAGTATGTATTAAGGCATATGGTCTATAAAAATATAATTATTTTAGACCTTTTATGAAAACCTTCAATTTAGGACTCAAAACTAGGATCAAAATCTTACTTACGTTTCACTTATTAGGGAAACATATTTTATTTCTCAATTTGGAGTTAAAATGAATTAATTACTAATTTTAGAACATTTAAGATACTCAAAATAGCATTCAAATCAAACTTTGAAAAAAGAAATAGAATTAGGAATCAAAAACTAGAAATTCAGATTCTACATGAAAAATCCTTTCCAAAGACTATTTAATCGTAATTTTCTGAGCAAGGACCAATTTACTATGAAATAAAGAAACTGGACCAATCATATTGCAAGAAAAATAATACGAAGACTGAAATACCCTTGGCCGTTAAAATAGGGAAAGAGGGAGCTTGAGATGGAAAAAGTGTAACTCTACCATATGTCATCTTCCTCCTCATGAGCCAGACATGGTCGTGATGGAGGTGCTTGCCCAATTGGGCATTTTTGCTATACATAACCAAAACGCGACCGCAAGTGCTCGAAACGAAGAGGAGAAGGCGCCAAACTCACCCGGCCCCTTAATTGCATCACCAGAGCCACCGAGGTCCAGGGAGAGTCACCACAAAGTGAGGAGAGAGGTGGAGTTGTCGGGGGATGCTCGTGGGGGTTTCAAACCAATTGACTGGAGAGAAAGCTTGTGTGGGTGCTGGTGGAGGTGAGGGTGGTTCCACTTATAGCTGAGGAAGTTTGTTGAGCCGAAATGCCGAGGGAGAGGAGAGGCCATGGCCGAAGCCATTGGGCATTTTGGCCATGGTGCATGGAAGCGTTCATGCCTTAGATTAAATGATGCGGGTCGGGGAGACGAACTCAACGAAGGTGAAATCTTGGGAAATGGTTGAGAGGAGAGAGAGCACGGAGTCAGGGACCGAGGTGTCAGAACAACTGATCAGGATGGAGGTTGAAGGAGACACTGTAGCCGTTGGATCAGATCCACAAAGACAATAGTCATTAGATTGGGGTCTACCATGGTCTTGACGTGCTTGACAAGAATAAATGAAGGGACTTTGGCAAATAAATGCCATTTAAATGAAAATGATTCAAATACCAAAGTTACACTATATTAATCCTTATAAAATCAATTTTAGGGGACAAATAAAGTCCAAAAGGCACCAAAATTTAACCATAGGTTAACTCCTAGATCAATGCTATGCAATTAGTTCCTCATAAATCACATGGTTTGGCCCTTAATTAATATATTGATTATTAATGCATATTTTAAAGTATAAAATGAGTGATTAATGTGAAGATAATCTTTTAATGACATAATTGAATGAATTTTGAGATATTAGATACATATCAATATTGAGAGTCATATATTATCATAATACCATCCTTTCATGCATTAATATCATTTTTTAGGAGAGAGAAAGAGAAGGGTTAATTACTCCCATACATTAACTCAAATACACATTATTACTCATATCTTTATCCAAAAAGATATAAAATCTCCAAATTAACATTATCAACTAATTATATCTCATTAATGTACGTTGCATTTTTAGTCCTCAATAATCACATTAAGTGGGTTATTTGTGCAAAACCCCCTACATTATCATAAATGTGGGTAGATTGTGAATTACATCCTCAAGAAAGGCTCAATTTCAATATTGAGGCCAAAGAAGACTCAAGGGAATGAGAAATCTATGGAAAAGGTCCAAACGGACTAGAAAGAAAATAAAGCTCAAAAGTGGGTAAATTACAAAGAGGACCCTGAGATTCAGTATGTTTACACACCTTGTACACAATATGAGATCAAGCCCACACCTTATGCACGACATGGAGTCAAGCATATACTCCAACCCGATATAACAAACCCTAGATGATAACCTGACATGTTGATATGAACACACCATAAACACGATATAGTGAGGAGTGTATACCTCATGGGCGATATGAGAAATACATATACACACCTTGTACACGATATGAGGTCAAGTCCACACCTTATACACAACATGGTGCCAATTATACACCCTAATCTGATATGGTGTTGAAACCCTAGATGATGAAATGAAACCCGACATACTTTGGAACCCCACACCCCTATCATTTTGTGTAATGGGTTGATTGTGAAGGGTTCAACCAGTTGTGTATCTTGTCATTCAACACATGATAGCATTGATCCCTTGAAGGTATAGATATGAGCATAAGGGTCTAACTGGATATGCTAACTCGATATGCTAACCCAATATGGAAACCCGATATGGTAATGTGAATGTCCCACTAACACGATACCAAGATGAAACATATACCTTATGTGTGATATGATGATAAAGTGCACACCTTGTGCATGATATGGCATCAATTATACACCTTAAAAATGATACGAGGTCAAGCACTCACCTCATACATGATATGAAACTAAGTACCTTTAACTTGAGATGACAAACTCTAATGTTGGGCAACCCGATATGGGTGCACAATATGGTAATGGGGGATACACCTTATACATGATATGATGACAAGGATACACCTTATACACGATATGGTGATGAGGATACACCTCAAACATGATATGAAAACATGATGTGGTGTCAAGTACACACCTTTATGCCCAATATGATGGAAGCATCTCAATTCAATGTACTTGATGGAGTAACACATGAATTGTGTTATGTCAAGTAATACATTAAGACATAAAGAATTTAATGCAGTGTGTTAAGTGTAGGCCAATGTACCTTGAGAGAAGTATTGAGCCAATTTAATAAAGTATGATGCAATCAACGTGCTAATGAGGATAAGAGAGAAACTTTTACATGCATGATAATCATGTTAATAAGCATGCATTGATACTCCTAAAATAAGTGGAGTATGAATTAGGGTTTGATTCTTGATAATATAATCTTGAATCCTTAATTTTTTAATAAGGGGAAAACCCCCACCCTAATGAAGGGAGATGATATGATTTGAAACCCTAATTGGTTAATAAGGGGAACCCTAACCCTAATGAAGGGTGATGGTATGCACTTAAACCCTATTCAGTTAGAATAGGAAATCCTAACCCTAATAATGGGATGGATGTATTTCTCTTGAATTCCATGGTGATGTCATATACTTCTAGTATTTTTATCATGAAGTGCTAACCATGCAGGAATCATGAGATGAGGAGCATTGCCAGGTATGAGCTATGATGTTTTATATGATGCAGATTTAAATGGGCCTTGTGAGCCATGTTAAATATCTATACAACAAGTATAATGTTTATATAGTCTGATATCTTAAAAGATAGTTGTTTCCTAGTGAGAGGTGACAAGATGTTTAATGGGACTTGTGAGCTATGTGAAATACTTGTACAACAAGTATAATGTTTATATAGTCTGATATCTTAAAAGATAGTTGTTGCCTGGTGAGAGGTGACAAGATGTTTAATGGGCCTTGTGAGCTATGTGAAATACTTGTAAAACAAGTATAATGTTTATATAGTCTGATATCTTAAAAGATAGTTGTTGCCTAGTGAGAGGTGACAAGATATTTAATGAGCCTTGTGAGCTATGTGAAATACTTGTACAACAAGTGTAATGAATACCTTAGTCTAAGGACCTAGAGGTAATAGATACATGTTAAAGAGGTAACAATGTTCAGTGATGAACTAAGGGTTTGAATACCCAGATCTAGTAATCATGATGATGATGATGTTAAGGGATGAGAATTCCCAGTAATGTGATAAGGGACTGAGATCCTGAGTGTTATGCATTCAAAGTGTTCCAAAGGTTATAAAAGTACTTGATAAATGTATTACACCTTTCTTTATAGAACCTTTTATAATTCATGTTTGAAACTCGGTTGATGCTAAAAGATATTGTAATGCACCTAATTAATCAAGTGGAATCTCATCATGTAGTCACCCTGACCATAGATCCATTCAGTGTCAGAATTTGCTGATTGGAGAAATGAGTTTAACTCAAATTGCATATTTTTAAATATGTGGGGGTGAAAGACGAAGTATATCCATACATCCTAATGAAGAATTGATGTAGCACCTTCCTTATTTATAACGGGATGATTTGAATCTCTTGACCAAATGAGGAATTGATGTGTAAATTCTTCTTCACTATTACTTTGTGTTGTCGGGATTGATGATAATCTCCTGACTAGGTGAGGAATTGATGTATAATATTCCTTATCATTATAATCTGGGAAAGATCAGTGGTCTTCTCCCAAAGAGAGTTCATGTTGTGGCTATAACTCTATAGCAAAGATACCAGTATACCCTGGTAAGCTAATTGAAGTTGACAAAAGATGTCCTGCCAGCAGTTGACACAAGAAGTCCTGCTAGTTGTCTCGTACTGACTGAGGCGGGAGAGGTCTTGGAAGACAACTCTTTCATTGACCTTGTATGGTAGTGATTTCAACTTAGTAGTGGTTGGTTGGAGTATGAGTGGTATACCTCATCTCCTCAGGGCATAAGTGTGATTGGAAATATGTAATCAGTCGTGTCACATATTTTCTTAAGGATCAAATACGGAAGACATTGGTTGATGTACACTTATTTTATACATCTTAATTGGATAGACGTTATACATGTTTCTTTATATTCCTTGTAAAGTTAATAGATGATTTTTTGCTCTATCATAGATATATGCATTACTTTAAGAGAAGAGATTACTATATTCTTCTTATAACAGTGATTAATCTTGCTTGTATAAAATAACCTCTACTCAGTTTTATACTGCTTACATGTGATAATAATATTGTTGGCGGAGAGTTATATATCTCACTAGGACAATTATCTCACCCCGTGGGATCCACAATTTTTAGGTGGATGTGCACGAGAAGGTAGAGACCATTATGCAGAGGAAGGACAACATCGGGGATAACAGTAATAGCTCAGGTTGAGTGTACTATTTGTCATGTCTTGTAGATAGAAGTCATATATGTCGTCTCTTTACTCTCAGGTCCTTGGAGTTAGTACATAATGGTATTATAAATGATCTAAGATTTTGGCTTGTATGCCTCGAGATTTTACATTGCTTATGTATAGGTTTTGGAAAAGAAACTGTTATATGTTATCCTCAAGATGAGATGATACTGTGTATGTACAATGTGAACCATGATATGTATAAAGTTGTGGTTCTTTGCTTAAGAGTTTCCCGGTAATGGATCTCTTTGCAAAATTATTTTAATTTTTAGTAATTTTTGTTACTCCACTGCTTATGTTTATTCCACAATTATTACTTGTGGTGATTTGGCTTGAATTGATGTCGGGTCATCACAACAGTATCTTTTAGCATCAACTAAGTTACAAGCATGAATTATAACAGATTCTACAAAGAAATGTGTAATACATTTATCAAGTACTTTCATATTATTTGGAACACATTGAATGCATAACACTCGGAATCTCAATACCTTATCACATTACTGGGAATTCTCATCCCTTAACATTATCATCATCATGATTGCTAGATCTGGGTATTCAAACCCTTAGTTCATCACTGAACATTGTCACCTCTTATTAGGCAACTATTACCTATAGGTCCTCAGACTAGTTATACATTATACTTTTTGCACAAGTATTTCACATGGTTCACAAGGCCCATTTAATCCAGATCCTATGAAATGTCATAGCTCATACCTAGCTATGCTCATCATCTCATGATACTTGCATGGTTAGTATTTCATGATAAAAACAATATCAAGAACATGACATCATCATGCAATACAAGAGAAATACAACCTTCCCATTATTAGGGTTAGGGTTTCCCTTTCAAGCCTATTAGGGTTTCAAGTCGATTAGGGTTTTAAGTTCATATTATTAAGAATCAAAACCCTAATTCATAGCTCCTCACATATTAGGAGCATCAATGTATGCTTATTAAATGATTATCGCACAAAGTATGAGTTTCTCTCTCATCCTCACTAGGATATCAATTACATCATACTTTATTAAGTGGGCTCAACCCTTTTCTCAAGGTACATTGGCCTACACTTATCAAAATGCATTAAACCCTTTACATCTTAATGTAACATTTGACATAACACACTTCATGTGTTCCTCAATCAGGTATATCGAATTGGAGGTGCTTACCTCCATATCGGGAAAGAGGTGTATTCTTGCATACCATATTGGGCAAGAAGTGTATGTTTTTTTTCCATATCGAGCAAGAGGTGTATGCTTCGTTACCATATCAGGCAAGAGGTGTATGCTTTCTCACCATTTTGGGCAAGAGGTGTATGCTTTCTTACCATATCGGGTAAGAGGTGTATGCTTGCTTACCATATTGGGTAAGAGGTGTATGCTTGCTTACCATATCGGGCAAGAGGTGTATGCTTGCTTTTCATATCGGGCAAGAGGTGTATGCTTGCTTACCATATCGGGCAAAAGGTGTATGCTTTCTTACCATATCGGGCAAGAGGTGTATGCTTTCTTGCCATATCGGGAAAGAGGCGTGTGCTTCCACCATATCGGGTAAGAGGCGTGTGCTTCCACAATATCGGGCAAGAGGTGTGTGCTTCCACCATATCAGGCAAGAGGTGTGTGCTTCCACCATACCGAGTTTCATCATCATATCGGGTTGGAGGTGCTTCAACCAGATATCAGTTTGTTCCATGATGATGTCATCATCATCAAGCTCTATACTTTCATTACTTATTGTCCTAGTTCATGGACAACATTCCTATGCAACTATTAGAACTCATGGATTGAACAATTATTCAAGAAAACCTGAAATTGAAAGTAGATCATAAAGTATAGCTAGATTGAAGGTGAATAATAACATGATTAGGTTCAAGTTATATAACCCACCTAAAGAACAACTTCAAAGCTCCAAGATCCAAAGATTCAAATTCCCAAGGTTGAATATGAACTTATAAAGGATCCAACACTTGTTCTCAACTCCTCTATATGCAAAGAATTCATAGATAATAACTTGGTGAAGAAGAAAAGAAAGGAAGAATCACAACCCGAGATTCATGCTTCAACAAAGGTTGAAGATGACCATGGCTTCACCTGAAGCTTCAGGCTTGAGCTCCTCCTTGATCCTCAACTACTCTACACAATATATAAGAGAAAGAGGGTTGTAGGATTCAAAAAATTTCACTAGTAGGTGAAAGGAGTGGTATATATAATTGAGGTTCATGAGAGAGAGTGTATAAGAGGTGTCATCACCTTATACTACTAGGTGACACATGTCCATGCATGGGTTGATACATGTCCATACATGTACACATATTTATATTGACATGCAAAACTCTTGAGGATAATCTAGGGATAATATTTTGGCCATTAGTTATCTTGTTGAGCAAGATATTTCAACTCAACATCACTTCATTCACAAACTGATACACTTTTTCCAAGGAAAGTTGTAAACCAATATCCATCACCTTATTGAGGTGCTTAAACCATCATGGAAAATTCCAAGAGTTGAAAAAATGATATGGGACCTCCTCTATGGCTCCTTGGCTGATAGGCACTCCCATATAAGCTCTACAACTTGATACAAATCAATTAGAGTTTCAACTATACAACTCTTCTTAGTCTTTTCATCACCAAGAATACCATCACTCAAAAATGATTCAAACATAGCTCCTCTTTCTTTCTATCTCCTCTATATGATGCTAAGAGAGAGTAGGGACACTCTAGAGGTGGTAATTTGCATATCAACCCCACATTTTGGGTAAATTGCAAATTGCACCAAAACTGGTACGCAAGGCACGAGCATTATTCAAACAAGATCCAACTTGGAACTTAGGCTTTCCATAAGCCACCCATTAGCATCATTCTCTCTCTTATGATGCTAAAACACTTGAAGAATGTTCAAAATATGTTTGGGTAAATTACAAATTACACCCAAACTATCATATAATGCATAAGCAATTTGCAAATAAGCTCAAACTTGAAAATTAAACTTTCCTTGAGTCTTACTTACTTTTCAAAAGATTAATACAAGTTTATAAATAACTTAATTAAGAAAAACTTCTAGGTTTATGCCATAACCTAGGTCAGGGATGTTACAATTATCAACCCCTAATAGGGATTTTGTCCCCAAAATCTCAAGAGAAAAGAGAAGGGTACTTCCTCCTCATTTCTTCCTCCAGCTCCCATGTGGCTTCTTCAATGCCATGGTGATGGCAGAGAACTTTCACAAGAACTATGTCTTTCATTTTCAACTTCTTGATTATTCTGTCAAGAATCATCATTGGACCTTCCACATAGGATATATCTTCATTCAATTCTACCCCTATAGGTTGCAATACCAACTCTGTATCAGGATGAAACTTTCTCAGCATAGATATATGAAATACTAGATGTAGTCTATGTAGCTCAGGTGGCAACTCCAACCTATAAGCTACCTTTCCGATCCGTTCTATCACTGGGTTAGGTCCCATAAATCTAGGAGCTAACTTACCCTTCTTCCCAAATCTGAGAACACCATTCGAAGGAGATACCTTGAGATACACTTTGTCTCTAACTTGGAATTCTAAAGGTCTGCAGCGTTTATCGACATATGAGTTCTGTCTATCTTGTGCAGCCTTCGATTGTTGTTGTATTACTTTAATCTTTTTAGTTATTTGTTGCACTAATTCAGGACCCAGAAGTTAATATTCTCCCATCTCATACCAGCATAACAGAGATCTACAACGTCTACCATATAATGCTTCATATGGTACCATATCAATACTAGTTTGATAACTATTGTTGTAGGCAAACTCTATTAAGCTCAAATTAAAGTCCTGACTTCCAATAAACTAAAGAACATGTGCCCTGAGCAAGTCCTCTAAAGTATGTTTAGTCCTTTCAGATTTTCCATTTGTCTGAGGGTGAAAAGTTATGCTAAACTTTAACTGCGTACCAAAGGCTTTATGTAGTTGTTCCCAAAAATGACTTGTAAACTGGGGACCTCTATCAGACACAATTGTGGCTGGAACTCCATGCAACTACACTATCTCATCTATATAGATCTTTGCAAGTTTTTCAGCAGTATAGGTTGTTCTAACAGGAAGAAAATGTGCTGACTTAGTCAACCTATCAACTATCACCCAAATGGAATCATGACTTTTGGCTGTTCTGGGTAAGCCAACCACAAAGTCCATTGTTACGTGATCCCATTTCCACAGTGGTATAGGTAAGGGTTGCAATGTTCCCGCAGGCTTCTAGTCATCTACTTTAACTTTCTGACACACTAGACACCACATAATAAACTCAGCTACATCCTTCTTCAAACTAGGCCACCAATATATTTCTTTTAAGTTATGATACATTTTAGTACTCCCTGGATGCATTGCATATATGGATGAATGAGCTTCCTCCATAACTATCTTTCTTAAGTCACTGGCATCAAGTTCTACCATCCTACCATGGTAACAGACCACCTCATCCTATGACTCATGGAAACCATCTCGTTTCTTACTTCCATACTCTGACCTGATCTGCTAAATCACAGTATCAACATGTTGTGTCTCTTTAATCTATTGTCTCAGAGTAGGTTTGACATGCATCTTGGCCATTAATCTGACTAACAAAGATACTTTTAAATGTACATTTATTTGTCTCAAAGAGATAAACATGTCCCATTTAAAGCACATTAAAGAATTCAATTGTGCTTTATCTATGATTGGAGATGAAGATTTTCTACTTATTGCATCTGCCACTACATTAGCTTTTCTTGGATGATAATCAATTGTACAATTGTAGTCCTTGATTAATTTCCATCCAGTGGCGTTGGCTCATATTCAGCTCATGATGTGAGAAGATGTACTTTAAGTTTTTATGGTCTATGAAAATTTGACATTTTATCCATGAAGATAATGCCTCCAAATCTTCAACGTGTGGACCACTGCAGCTAACTCTAGATCATGCGTCAGACAATTCTCCTCATATTTCTTAAGTTGACGGGAAGTAAAAGAAGATACATGATCACTCTACATTAGCACACATCCTAGACCATTCTTAGAGGCATCACATAAAATAATGTATCCCTTTCCTTGCTCAGGTAAAACCAACACATGTGCACTAGTCAACCTTTCTTTCAACAACTGAAAAGAACGCTAACACTTGTCATTCCAAACAAAAGGAACTTCCTTCCTGGTCAACCTAGTTAGGGGTAATGCTACATAACTGAAGTCTTTAATAAACCTTCTGTAGTAACCTACCAGACCTAGGAAACTGTGAATCTCAGTTGGTGTCTTGGGTTGTTCAACACAAATACCTAAAGCAAATATAACATGTCCTAGGAAAGACACTTCTAACAACCAGAACTCACATTTGCTATACTTAGCATATAGCTGGTGCTGTCTCAACAAAGTCAAGGCTTGGCGAAGGTGTTGTTCATGTTGTTGACCATCTCTACTATATATCAGGATGTCGTCTATGAAGACCACTATGAACTGATCAAGGAATGGCCGGAAGATTCTATTCATCAGCTCCATGAATGCAATTGGTGCATTAGTTAGTCCAAATGACATAACTACAAACTCATAATGACCATACCTTGTCCTAAAGGCTGACCTATGTATGCCACTCTCCTTAATACATATCTGATGATATCTTGACCTTAGATCTATCTTAGAGAACAATGTTGCACCACACAACTGGTCAAACAGATCAACTATCCTTGGTAGAGGATATTTGTTCTTTATAGTCACCTTGTTAAGCCATCTACAGTCTATGCATAATCTCATAGACCCATCCTTATTTTTAACAAAAATAACTAGAGCACCCCATGGTAAAGTACTCGGTCAATTGAAACCTTTCTCAAGCAACTCATGTAACTGTTTCTTGAGTTCTGCCATCTCAGCAAGGGCCAACCTATAAGGTGTTTGGGCAATGGGTTGTGTATCCAGAATTAGATTAATCTCAAAATCAATCTCTCGAGGTGGAGGAATATCTGGAAATTCTTCAGGAAACACATCCTTTAATTTCCTAAAAATAGGAACTTCAGAAAGACTAGGACTCTCTGCTTTGGTGTCTACCACATGTGCCAAGAATGCTTCACATCCTTGTCGCATCAATCTCTCAACTACCATTGTTGATACTAGACAGGTTGGAAGAATCTTTATGTCCCCCTGAAAGACCAATGTCTCATCATTGTTTGCGAACATAGCTTGCTTGAAACCACAATCCAAGACAACCTTATACTTTTCTAGGAAATCCATACCAAGAATTACATCAAATTCATGCATATCAAGTGGTATAAGATCCATCTCAATGTTGTGTTCTGAAAAAGAAAGAACACAGGGAGAACATACCTCTCGCAAGATCTGACTAATAGAGTTTCTAATAACATATTATCTTCTCTACGACTGAGAATCATATTGTAGCCATGAATCACTTCTTGAGTGATAAAGGAATGTGTAGCACCCGGATCAATCAAAACGGATACGAAGCAAGATGAAGACATATTCAAATGAAGCAATTCCATCTGACATGTCACAACTCATGGATTGACTACTACCTATGAATGATTCATAGCATAGAATCTTGTTGTTGCCTATTGCTGGCTCTGTGCTATGTTGTTTGGTGCAGACGAACATGCTTGGGATGCTTGTTCACGTCCTCATGTATCACTACTGAACTATTGCCTCTGAGAGCCTTGTTGACTTTGCCTCATTGGTTGGGTTACCTCCATGTCTCTAACTGAACATTCTATCATCATATGTCATGTCTGCCCACACTTGAAGTAGTTTATGTCCCGATATGGTCTAGATGGTCCTGTTACTGACATTGATGCCATACTATGGGCTCCACTTGGCAGAACACTACGGCCTCTACCCTTACTTGATGTCCACTGCGTCTGTGCATTGAACCTCTATGGTGCTAATGGTGCACGAAACCTTGGTTTCTAGAAACTTCTAGGCCTATGTCCCTAGAACTGGGTTGGTCCTTTCCTACTGTTTGCCTCACCTTTCTCAATCACTGACCTTTCTATCCTCCTAACTGATTCCACAAAGGTGGAAAACCTCTCTCTATTCTCTAGAGCATCTATAGGTGTGGTTAACTCAATGTTCAGATCCTTCTCAAAACACTAAATCCTCTCCTCATCCATAGTAGCCATGTGTGGACAAAATTGTAGAAGCTCCATAAACTTAGCTTCATACTCACTAATCTTCATCAGTCCTTGTTTAATCTGCTCAAACTATGAGATTTTCTCATCCAGATAAGTCTTGGGAAATTATCTACTAACAAACTCACATCAAAATTCCTGCCATCTGACCTCAACACCAGGTCTTTTCTCTTCTTCAATGGCCCACCAATGGCCAGCGCTTCCTTTTAAAAGGTACACAACATGCCTAACTTTATTAGTTTCTGGGATACTAAGGACTCTAAAGGCTTTTTCCAGCTCAGTGATCCATAAATCTACGTCTGCCAGGTTAGCTATACTGGCATATTCAGTGGCTCCTACCCAGCGTAACTGCTCAATAGTCTTACCAGATCCATGTCCCTCATTGGCAACTGGTGCCCTAGGTGCTGGTACTGGCATCCGATATGTCATATGTGTCATTGTGGTCATGAACTGTTAGAAAAGAGCATGAAAGGCTGGATTTTCTAGCATGATTTGATCAAGATGGGGGTATCTCAGGCATTGATTCCTCTCTATCCTAATCCCTTGCACCTCCTCGTGGTGCAACAACATTGCTCTCAACAACATGTTCCTTGTGTGCTTCAACCATCCTTTAGCTTTACTTCTTCTCCTATATGAGCAGAAGTCACTATAAGATAAACTGGAGGATACTAGAATAGACTCAACAACCTTAATCCTATGTCTCTGTAGACCCAACGAACCTCAGGTTCTGATACCAAAAGTTGTGACAAATGCTATCAAACTGATAGTCAGATTGTCATAGTAATTACGCAGAATAACCATTAGTAGTGGATTAACAAAAACCACTAAAAATTAAAATCATTTTGCAAAGAGATCCATTGCCAGGAAACTCTTAAAGAAAGAACCAAGGCAATATATACATCATGGTTCATATTATACATACATTGTACCATCTTATCTCGAGGATATCATATACCAGTTGCTTTGCCCAAACATATACATAAGCAACATAAAACCTCGAGGCATACAAGTCAAAATCTCAGATCATTTATAAAACCATTACGTACTAACTCCCAAGGACCTAAGATTACAGAGATGACACATAGGACTATCTACAAGACACGACAGACAACATACTCAACCTGAGCTGTTACTATTATCCCTATTGTTGTTCTCCTCCCTCTACAGTACAATCTCTACCTCCTCGTCCACGTCTACCTAAAAATGTTGGGACCAACAGGGTGAGACAAAAGTCCCAATAAGAGATATAACTCTCCGCCAACAATATGATTATCATCGGTAAATAGTATAAAATTGAGCAGAGGGTCTTTTATATTAATAATCAAGATTAATCACTGTTCAAATGTAGAACATAGCAATATCATCTTTTAAAGCATTACAACTATCTAAGATAGAGCAATAAATCATCTATTCACTTTTTAAAGAATATGAAGAACACATATAACATCTATCTATGTAAGATGTATAAAAATAATGTAGCATCAACCAATGTTTCTGTATTCAATCCTTAAGCAGATACGCTACACGGCTGATTACATATTTACAATCACACTTATACCCAAAGGAGATGAGGTATACTGCTCATGCTCCAACCGACCACCTCTTAGTCAAAATCGATATCATACAAGGTCAATGGAAGAGCTGGCTGCCAAGACCTCACCCATCTCAGTCAGTACGAGACCACAGGCAGTGACATCATGTCAAACTGCAACTAGCTTGCCAGGGAATAGCAACATCCTCACTATAGAGCTACAACCGCAACATGCACTCTCTTCGAGGAGATCACACAACAACCCTGGTACATTTTCATCAGGGTGATCACACAACAACCCTAATATTCCTCACGGAGATCGTACAGAACTCCATATCAAGACTTAAGGATATGTTCATCCGTCACCCTACATATTCAAAAATATGCACTCCAAGTTAAACTCATTTCACCATTCAGCAAATCCTGACAACGAATGGATCTATGGTCGGGGTAACTACATGATAAGGTTGCACTTGATTAATTAGGTGCATTACAATATCTTTTAGCATCAACCAAGTTACAAGCATGAATTATAACATATGCTGCAAAGAAAGGTGTAATACATTTATCAAGTACTTTCATAATATTTGGAACACATTAAATGCATAACACTCAGAATCTCAGTCCCTTATCACATTATTGGGAATTCTCATCCCTAAACATTATCATCATCATGATTGCTAGATCTAGGTATTAAAACCCTTAGTTCATCACTGGTCATTGTTGTGATGACCCAACATCAAATCAAGCCATCACCAATAACTAATTGTGAAATAACCATAAGCAACAGATTAAGAAAATCACTAAAAATTTAAAACCATTTTGCAAAGAGATCCACTTCCAAGAAACTCTTACTGAAAGATCCAAAACATTATACATATCATGATTCACATTGTACATACACTATTTCATCTCATCTCGAGGACAACATATAATAGTTGATTTGTCAAAACATATAGTGAAGCAACATAACACCTCAAGGCATACAAGCCAAAATCTCAGATCATTCATAAAACCATTACATACTGACTCCAAGGACCTAAGAGCACATAGATGACACATAGGACTTCTATCTATAAGACACGATAGACAATACACTCAACCTGAGTTGTTACTACTGCCCCAATTGTTGTTGTTCTCCCTCTACAGAACGGTCTCTACCTCCTCTTGCACGTCCACCTAAAAATTGTGGATCCCATGGGGTGAGAAAATTGCCCCAACGAGAGATATAACTCTCCACTGACAATATTATTATCACAAGTATAGTATAAAACTGAGCAGAGGTTATTTTATATTAACAAGTATGATTAATCATATTTATAAGTAGAAATAAGTAATCTCTTCTTTTTAAAACAATACATCTATCTATGGTAGAGCAATAAATCATCTATTCATTATATAAAAAATATAACAAAACATGTATAACATCTATCCAATTAAGATGTATAAAAGAAGTGTACATCAACCAATGTTTTTTGTATTCAATCCTTAAACAAATACGCTACACGTATGATTACATATTATAATCACACTTATGCCTTGAGGAGATGAAGTATATCATTCATGCTCCAACCGACCACAAACTTCTCACAAGTCAGTACCATACAAGGTCAATGACAGAGACGGATGCCAAGACCTCTCCCGCCTCAGTTAGTACGAGACAACTGGCAGTGACATATCGTGTCAAACTATAAAAAGAGCATGCCAGGGTATACTGGCATCTTTGCTCAGAGTTACATCCGTAGCATGCACTCTCTTAAGGGAACACAGACCAACAACCTTCCCCAGTTATAAAATTATTGAGTCATGGCATATAGCCATACTCTGAGCCACAGGCCAGTTCACTGTGCTCATTATTGAGTCTATGACCATAGTAAAACTCATGCCAGGATATGACATATAGACAATCCTCAAGATCGTGGATGTAAGGGGATCGGTCAACATATGGTCGTCCAAGCTCATGCCCCCACATATTCAAAAATATGCACACCAGGTTATCCCGTGGGAAAAACTCATTTCACCATTTCAACAAATTCTGATGTTGATGGATCTATGGTCAGGGAAACTATATTTTATAGTTTCTAATGCTATATTAAGTGCATTACAGTATTCTTTTAGCATCAAACAAGTTATAAGCATCAATCATAAACAAATGCTACAAAGAAAGGTGTAATACATCAATCTGGTACTTTTCTAATCTTTGGAACACATTTAGATACATAACACTTGGGATCTTAGTCCCTTATCACATTACTGGGAATTCTTATCTTAACATCATCATCATAATTACTAGATCAGGGTATTAAAACCCTTAGATCATCACTGAACATTGTTGCCCCTGTAACAGGTAACTATTACCTCTAGGTCCTCAGACCAAGGTATTCATCACACATGTTGTACAAGTATTTCACATAGCTCACATGGTTCATTAAATATCTTGTCACCTGTCACTAGGAAACAACTATCTTTTATGATATCAGACTGTATAATCAATATACTTGTTGTACATATATTTAATATGGCCCACAAGGCTCATTTAAATCTATAACATATAAACATCATAGCTCACACCTGGAAATTCTCATCATCTCATGACTCTTGAATAGTTTGCACTTTATGATAAAAACTCTTAACAATATATGACATCAATACACTATTCAAGAGAAATACATCCTTCCCATTATTAGGGTTAGGATTTCCTATTTTAACCAAATGGAGTTTCAGGTTCACATCATCACTATGTGATGTAAGACAAATGCATCCTTCCCATAATTAGGGTTAGGGTTTCTCAATCTAACTGATGAGGGTTTTAAGTGCATGCCATTACCCTTCATTAAGGTTAGGGTTTTCCCCTTATCAACAAATTAAGAATTCAAGATCATTTTATCACTCATCTTTTAAGATTTACGTTTATTAACCACTTATATTTTTGAGATCTCATCGTAAAATATTAAACCCTAACTCATAGTCCATTCATACTATGAATATCAACATATATTCATTAAACGATTGTTATTCAAATATAAGTTTCTCTTTCATCCTCACTAGGATGTTGATTGCACCATACTTTTATTAAGTTGGATCAATTCTCCTCTTAAGGTACATTAGTTCACCATTATCAAATTGCATTAAACTCATTGTATCTTATATCGGGTATCAAAGTGTATATATGCTATCATATCATGCTTAAGATGCACCTATCATCATATCGTTTATCCATATCGGGCATGTGGTGTAACCACATCATCATATCATGTTTTAGGGTGTATCCCCTACCACCATATCGTGTACTCATATTGGATTGGCTATCACTTAGGTTCTATCATCTCAAGTTGGAGTTACATGTCCTCATATCATTTATGAGCTGAAAGTTTGACCCCATATCAGGTATAAGGGTACACTTTCTGCCATATTGTGCACAAGGGGTGCACCATATCGGGAATAGGGTGTATTCCTCATCATGGTATCTTTCAAGTGGTATATACACAATACCATATCGGGTTCCCATGTTGTATTATCATATCGGGCTATCATGTTGGGTACATATCGGGTTATCATATTAGGTATACCATTATGCTCGTATCCTTTCATTCCTTCCAAGGATCAATCCCATCATATATTTAAACAACAAGCTATATATCTGATTGAATTCTTTACACAAAAGGATAAGGGTATGGGTTCAAAAGCATGTCGGGTTTCACTTCCTTATCTAAGGTTTCAACACCATATTGGTTTAGAATGTACCATATCGTGCATGAGGTATGAACTTGTCCTTATGTCATGTATAAGGTGCATGTAGGTAACACTCCTATCGTCCATGAGATATTACTCATATCGTTCATGTGATATCACTCACCACTATATCGAGTTACCTATTATCTTAGGTTTCATACCACCACTTAGGGTTTCAACCCATATCGGGTTAGGATACAAACCTAACACCATATCATGTATAAGGTGAATGCATGACCCCATATCATGCTCAAGGGTTGCATATGTATTACTCATATCTCCCATGGGGTATACACTCCTCATCATATCATGTTTATGGTATGTTCATATCAACATGTCAGGTTACTTATCCTCTAGGGTTTACTATATCGGGTTGGTATATATGCTTGACTCCATGTCGTGCATAGGGTGTATTCTTGACCTTCTATTGTGCACATAATGTTTTCTTAACAGCACATCACTCACAAGGGGTGAACATCATCATCTTAGCATGCAAAAGATGAATACTCTTTACCATATTATGTTAATGATGTGTTCACACCATCATATCAAGTTAGAGGAGCTTCAACCCAATATCGGGTTAGACCTTGATGATGTCATCATCATCAACCTCTAGATTCTTGTTCTTACGGTTCTAGATTATGGAAAAAAGTTCTAAGATACTTTTGAAACTCAAAGGAACATCAATTATTCTAAGGAATTCGAAATTGAAAGTAGATCAACAAGTTCAACAATATTGAAGGTGAATAATAATATAGTTGGGTTCAAGTTATATAACCCGCCTTATGAACAACTTCAAAGCTCCTCCAAGATCCAAAGATTCAAGTTCCTACGGTTGAAGATGATATTATCCAAGGTCCAAGGCTCATTAAAAAATCCTCCATATACAAAGAATGACCATAGTTAAGCACTTGGTGAGGAAGGAAAGAGAGGAATATCTATAACCCAAAATCATGCTTCAACTAAGGTAGAAGATAACCATGGCCTTACCTTAAGCTTGGTGCTCGAGATCCCCTTGATCATTAAGCTACTATGCATGATATATAAGAGGGTATTCATGATCTCTCGAAGAAAGAGAGTTGTGGGGTTTGTAAACTTCCATTAGTGAGTGAAAGGGGAGGTATATATACTTGGGGTTCATGAGAAAGAGTGTATAAGAGGTGTCTTCACCATATGCTACTAGGTGGCACACGGCCATGCATGGTTGACACATGTTCATTCATGCACACATGTATATCTTGACATGTGAAAGTCTAGAGGATAATCTAGAGGTGATATTTCGTCCATCCCTTATCTTGTTGGATAGTATATCTCATCTTTATCGCATAAATTAATCAAATCGATACACTTTTTACAAGGAGCATCTAACTCGTCATGGATCACATCCTTGAGGTGCTTAGTCCGTCATGGCCTTTGTCAAAAGTTCACAAACTGATATGGGATCTCCTCTATGTCTCCTTGGCCAATAGACACTCCCATATCAAGTCTACAACTCGATACAACTCAAGTAAGGGCTTCAACTATACATCATCTCTTGGTCTTTTCATCACCAAGAGTACCATCATTCATAGATGATTCAAACATGGTGTCTCCTTATTTATATCTCCTCGAAATTATACTTAGAGAAAGTAGGGACACTCTAGAGGTGGTAATTTTTCATCTCAACCCTATATTTTGGGTAAATTACAATTTGTACCAAAATTGGTACACAAGGCACTAGCATTATTCAAACAAGTTAAGACTTGGAATTTAAGCTTTCCACAAGCCACCACTTAGCATTATTGTCTCTCTTATGATATTAAAAAATTGAAGTCACATTTAACGTGTGAAACATTGCAATGTAACCCCTCATCTTGGGTAAATTGCACTTTACACTCAGACTATCATATAATGCACAAATAGTTTGCAATTAAGCTCACACTTGAAAATAAACTTCACAAAGAGTCTTAATTACTTTTCAAAATATTAGAACAAGTTTTAAAATAACTTACTTAAGCAAAACTTCTAGGGTTAAGCCATAACCCAGATCAGGGATGTTACAATTATAAATCCCTAACAAGGATTTTGTCCCCGAAATCCCAAATGAAGGAAGGCAATTATTACTCATGCATCATATCATCAAGTCTCCACATAATGTCTTATTGTCATGGAGATGCAATAGAACTTTGACCAGTACAAAGTCCTTTCATGTAGGGTCATCATAGAATCTGTCATACACATTCAACCATCCTTTTCATTAATGATTGTAGTGTCAATTCTGTATCATGTAACACTCTCTAAGTCAGAGCAGTACTATTCATACTTCAAATAATTTGGGTGTCAAACCTTATAAATTTTTCATCTTCTCAACCTACATCTTTTATGTAATTATATTCTTGACTCTGGGGAGTTTACTATACCCCCTCACTTATTTTATCATTTCTTTTCCAAGGAAAGACTATAGTTTCATTCTGTCACTCATTTGGGACTACAAGTCTTATCATACTCCTGTTGTGCCACTCTAATCTACTGACACAACACTAAACTTTCTTATGACTTATGTTAGCTTTTTATTTTCTTGTCATAAGGAGAGGCTACTTATCAAAGAAGAACTTATCTCTGAGGTATCTCTAGATGTTATAAGCTGCCTCAATAGATCTAGATAGGGATATTCTAAGGATTTTTTTAGCTTGATAAGCTTTTTCCCAAAAAAAATCTACAATTGTTACTTCAATTAATACATCCTTATCGATGTTATGTTTATACAGAGCATAAACCCCTAACATATGGTATCCATACTATAATTATCTCAAAGTTGGCCCTTCTAAGTAACCAAATCAGGAGTCATGTTCTCATTTTCTCATACCATTGAAAGTTCTTGGATACTAGGATTCTTTACCTTGGTGTCAATTACATGTGCCCAAAACACATCACATCCTCATCCTTTCCATCTCTCTATTGTCATTACCAAAGCCAAAATATAATAAGATCTTTCTTTTATCTTGGGACATTACTTATCACATATTACTTTGTCTTAGAACTGATATTCAAGATTGGCTGATACTTTTTAAAGTAACCATCTATAGATTACTTCTAATCCATGCACATCAGGTGTCATAAGACTTAATTAATTTCCATGTCCTTAAAAGGAAAGAACATAAGGAAACATATTCCTTTATATTGCCCCATCATAACCCAGGGTTGTTTATCAAAGAGAAGGGATTATCATCTCCTCTTATTATTGCATGAACTTTCAATTGTTCATGAGTCATTTTCTGATTTTATTTATTTCCACATCATAGGAAAGATCTTCATTTCACACATTCTTTATCAAACAAGGATCATCTCCCTTGTTCCCTCTCTTATCATGAGGATTGTACTTTTTACTTCCTCATACACACATACTAGTTTGAGATAAACTTAGTTTCTATTTCATTGCAGATAGGATGGGATAGAAATATCTATGCCATATTTTTAGTTTTACTATTCTCTTTAGATTGTCTCAAAATGACTACTTGATCAAGGTAATTAGAAAGATAACAATCTAAGAGTTCCATACTTACCCTACTTTAATAATTGAATACCTGGCCAGGGTATACAAGTACCGAGATTAGGTAGTATGCACCTTGTTTAATATCATATACCTTTCTTTTCATATCATCCAACTCATAGGACTTAACATCCCTTGATGTCACCAGGCATCTCTTTTACATCTCTGTCTCTTTTATACATACAAAGGAAATTATAAAGCATTTCAAAGATTACTGAACATAATGTAAGTTCTCATCTTCTTTATCTCTTCCTTATGTCCTCATAGGACTAATCAAAGGAAGCTCAACAATAACTACTTTTCTTATAATTAACATATAAAATAAGGAAAATACATATCATAATGACACAATTTCATCTGACTTGTCTCAACTCGTGGATCGATTACTGTTTCAGGCTGATTCATTGCATATAATCTTGTCGTTGCATGTTTCCAACATCGTGCTCTTTCATCTGGTGCAGATGGAATTACTTGGGATGCATGTCCACGTCCTCATGTGCCTCTGCTAAACTGTTGCCTTTGAGAGTCTTGCTGACTCTGCCTCGGTGGTTGGGTCATTCCCTCCTTTCTTTTCAGAAAGGAGGATCTAAAATGCCCAACACGTCTACATTTATGACATATCTTATATGCATTTCCTGGTCTTGTCGGCCTTATTACCGATGTAAAAGCTAAATCAAGAGTTCTATCAGGTCCTTTTCCCTCTCTTGGTAGCCAATGCTCTGGCACATTAGATGTTGGTTGCATTGGTGGCACCAAAAACTTCCCCTTTTTAGAGCTACTAGGCATTTGTTCCCGTGTTTGGACAGATGTTTTCTTAATTTCTACCTCATTATCCTTTACTGGATAGTCCTTAATAAAATGTCCCAGTTGCCTACACCTGTAGCAAACTCTAATTATGTATCATGAACTAATCCCTTTGAAATTTTCAACTGTTACAACATAACTATATTGATCAAAAATCCTACTAGAGCCCAAAATTTCATCATTGGGGACTAGTATTCTAGGTTGTATTGCTTGTATCTGATCCTCAATACACCTCAATGTAGTCATAACCAGTCCAGTGAGAGCATTAAAAGTAGGGTTCTCCATCATGGCTGGATCAACCTGGGGATTCTTAGGCAGTCATTCTTCTCTCGCCTGATCCCTTGCACCTTCTCTTGGTGCAACAACATTGCTTTTAGCAATGTGTTCATCGTGTTCTCCAGACATTCTAAGCTTTACCCCTTCTTCTACATAAGCCTAAGTTACTATAAGATATAGTGGAGGACACTAGAACAGACTCAACACCTTAGTCCTATGTCTCTGTAGACTCAGCGAACCTTAGGCTCTGATACCAAAAATTTGTGATGACCCGACATCAAATCAAGCCATCATCTGCAACTAATTGTGGAATAACCATAAGCAGCGGATTAACAAAATCACTAAAAATTTAAAACCATTTTGCAAATAGATCATCTTCCAAGAAAATCTTACTGAAAGATCCAAAACTGTATACATATCATAATTCACATTGTACGTACATTGTTTCATCTCATCTCAAGGATAATATATAATAGTTGCTTTGCCAAAACATATACTGAAGCAACCCTTGAGGCATACAAGCCAAAATATCAGATCGTTCATAAAATCATTAGGTACCGACTCCAAGGACCTAAGAGTACATAGATGACACATAGGACTTCTATCTACAAGACATGATAGATAGTACACTCAACCTGAGATGTTACTACTGCCCCAACTGTTGTTGTTCACCCTCTACAGATTGGTCTCTACCTCCTCATGCACGTTCACCTAAAAATTGTGGACCACATGGGGTGAGACAATTGTTCCAGTGAGAGATATAACTCTCTGTCAAAAATATTGTTATCACAAGTATAGTATAAAACTAAGCAGTGGTTCTTTTAAATTAACAAGTAGGATTAATCATAGTTATAAGAAGAACCAAGTAATCTCTTCTTTTTAAAATAATACATCTATCTATGGTAGAGCAATAAATCATATATTCATTATACAAGGAATATAAAGAAAAATGTATAACATATATTCAATTAAGATGTATAAAAGAAGTGTACATTAACTAATGTTTTCCGTATTTGATCCTTAAGCAAATATGCTACATGGATGATTACATATTATAATCACACTTATACCCTGAGGAGATGAAGTATACCGTTCATGCTTCAACTGGCCACAAACTTCTCACAAGTCAATACCATACAAGGTCAATGACAGAGTCGGCTGCCAAGACCTCTCCCGCCTCGGTCAATATGAGACAAATGGCAGTGACATCTCATGTCAAACTACAAAAAGAGTATGCCAGGGTATAGTGGCATCTTTGCTCAGAGTTACAGCCATAGCATGCACTCTCTTAGGGAAACACAGACCAACAACCTTCCCTAGTTATAAAATTATTGAGTCATGGCATATAGCCATACTCTGAGCCACGAGCCAGTTCACTGTACTCATTACCGAGTCTACGAATGTAGACGCACTTGTTCCAAGATATGACATATGGCCAATCCCCAAGATCGTGAATGTAAGGGGATCGGTCAACATATGGTCGTCCAAACTCACACCCCCGCATATTCAAAAATATGCGCTCCAGGTTATCCCGTGGGAAAAACCCATTTCACCATTTCAGCAAATTTTGATGTTGATGGATCTTTGGTCGGGGCAACTACATTTGATGGTTTCTAATGCTATATTAAGTGCATTACAATATTCTTTTAGCATCAAACAAGTTATAAGCATCAAATCATAAACAAATGCTACAAAGAAAGGTGTAATACATCTATCATGTACTTTTCTAATCTTTCGAACACATTTAGATACATAACACTTGGGATCTTAGTCCCTTATCACATTACAGGGAATTCTCATCTTAACATCATCATCATCATAATTACTAGATCTAGGTATTCGAGCCCTTAGATCATCACTGAACATTGTTATCCCTATAACATGTAACTATCACCTCTAGGCCCTCAGACCAAGGTATTCATCACACATGTTGTACAAGTATTTCACATAGCTCACATGGTACATTAAATATCTTGTCACCTCTCACTAGGCAACAACTATCTTTTAAGATATCAGACTGTATAATCATTATACTTGTTGTACAAATATTTAACATGGCTCACAAGGCTCATTTTGTAACATATAAACATCATAGCTCTCACCTGGCTATGCTCATCATCTCATGACTCTTGAATAGTTTGCACTTTATGATAAAAAAACTATTAACAATATATGAAATCAATACACAATTCAAGAGAAATACATCCTTCCTGTTATTAGGGTTAGGATTTCCTATTTTAACCAAATGGAGTTTTAGGTTCACATCATCACTATGTGATGTAAGAGAAATACATCCTTCCCATAATTAGGGTTAGGGTTTCTCAATCTAAGTGATTAGGGTTTTAAGTGCATGCCATCACCCTTCATTAAGATTAGGGTTTTCCCCTTATCAACAATTTAAGAATTCAAGATCATATTATCACTCACCTTTAAAGATTTACCTTTATTAACCACTTAGGTTTTTGAGATCTCATCATAAAAGATTAAACCCTAATTCATACTCCATTCATACTAGGAATATCAACATATACTCATTACACGATTGTTATTCAAATGTAAGTTTCTCTTGCATCCTCACTAGGATGTTGATTGCACCATAATTTTATTAAGTTAGCTCAATTCTCCTCTTAAGTTATATTAGTTCACCATTATCAAATTGCATTAAACTCATTGTATCTTATATCAGGTATCAAAGTGTATATATGCTATCATATCGTGCTTAAGATGCACCTATCATCATATCATTTATCCATATCAGGTATGTAGTGTAACCACATCATCATATCGTGTTTTAGGGTGTATCCCCTACTACCATATCGTGTACTCATATTGGATTGTCTATCACTTAGGTTCTATCATCTCAAGTTGTGACTTACATGTCCTCATATCATTTATGAGCTGAAAGTTTGACCCAATATCCGGTATAAGGGTACACTTGTTTCCATATTGTGCACAAGGGGTGCACCATATAGGGAATAGGGTGTATGCCTCATCATGGTATCGTTCAAGTGGTATATACACAATACCATATCGGGTTCCCATGATGGATTATCATATCGGGCTATCATGTTGGGTAACATATCGGGTTATCATATTGGGTATACCATTATGCACATATCCTTTCATTCCTTCGAAGGATTATTCCCATCATACATTTAAACAACAAGCTAGATATCTAATTGAACCCTTTACACAAAAGGATAATGGTATGGGTTCAAAAGCATGTCGGGTTTCACTTCCTCATCTAAGGTTTCAACACCATATCAGTTTAGAATGTACCATATCATGCATGAGTTATGAACTTGTCCTTATGTCATGTATAAGGTGCATGTAGGTAGCACTCCTATAGTCCATGAGATAATACTCATATCATTCATGTGATATCACTCACCACTATATCGAGTTACCTATTATCTTGGGTTTCATACCACCACTTAGGGTTTCAACCCATATCGGGTTAGGATACAAACCTAACACCATATCGTGTATAAGGTGAATACATGATCTCATATCATGCTCAAGGTTTGCATATGTATTACCCATATCGCTCATGGGGTATACACTCCTCGTCATATCATGTTTATGGTATGTTCATATCAACATGTCAGGTTACTTATCCTCTAGGGCTTACTATATCGGGTTGGAATATATGCTTGACTCCATGTTGTGCATAGGGTGTATTCTTGACCTTCTATCATGCACATAATGTATTCTTAGCAGCATATCATGCACAAAGGGTGCAATTCATCATCTTAACGTGAAAAAGAAACATACTCTTTACCATATCATGTTAATGATGTGTTTACTCCATCATATCGAGTTAGAGGAGCTTCAACCCAATATTGGGTTAGACCTTGATGATGTCATCATCATCAACCTCTAGATTCTTGTTCTTACTGTTCTATATTATGGACAAAAGTTATAAG
This sequence comes from Alisma plantago-aquatica, assembly GCA_963693085.1. Lineage (NCBI taxonomy): Eukaryota > Viridiplantae > Streptophyta > Magnoliopsida > Alismatales > Alismataceae > Alisma > Alisma plantago-aquatica. The sequence goes on from OY856415.1 coordinate 482,552,312, forward strand.
ATACTTTTGAAACTCAAATAAATATCAATTATTCTAAGGAATTCAAATTTGAAAGTAGATCAACAAGTTCAACAATATTGAAGGTGAATAATAACATAGTTGGGTTCAAGTTATATAACCCGCCTTATGAACAACTTCAAAGCTCAAAGCTCCAAAGCTTCACGTTACTAAAGTTTGAATATGAGCTTATCCAAGGTCCAAGGCTCGTTCACAAATCCTCCATATACAAAGAATTACCATAGTTAAGCACTTGGTGAGGAAGGAAAGAGAGGAATATCTATAACCCGAAATCATGCTTCAATAAAGGTTGAAGATAACCATGGCCTTACCTTAAGCTTGGTGCTTGAGCTCCCCTTTCTCCTTAATCTAATATGCATTATATATAATAGGGTATGCACTATATCTCCAAGAAAGAGATTTGTGGGGTTCGTAAACTTCCATTAGTGAGTGAAAGGGGAGGGATATATACTTGGGGTTCATGATAAAGAGTGTATAAGAGGTGTCTTCACCATATGCTACTATGTGACACGTGGCCATGCATGGTTGACACATGTCCATGCATGCACACATGTATATCTTGACATGAAAAAGTCTATAGGATAATCTAGAGGTGATATTTCGGCCATCCCTTATCTTGTTGGATAATATATCTCATCTTTATCTCATAAATTAACCAAACGATACACTTTTTACAAGGAGCATCGAACTCGCCATGGATCACCTCCTTGATGTGCTTAGGCCATCATGGCCTTTTTCAAAAGTTCACAAGCCTATATGGGATCTCTTCTATGGCTCCTTGGATAATAGATACTCCCATATCAAGTCTACAACTCGATACAACTCAAGTAAGGGCTTCAACTATACATCATCTCTTGGTCTTTTCATCACCAAGAGTACCATCATTCATAGATGATTCAAACATGGTGTATCCTTATTTATATCTCCTCTAAATGATACATGAAGGGAGTAGGGACACTCTAGAGGTGGTAATTTTGCATCTCAACCCTATATTTTGGGTAAATTACAATTTGTACCAAAATTGGTACGCAAGGCACTAGCATTATTCAAACAACTTCAGACTTGGAATTTAAGCTTTCCACAAGCCACCACTTAGCATTATTCTCTATCTTATGATATTAAAACATATTCTCTATCTTATGATATTAAAACACTTAAATCACATTTAACATGTGACATATTGCAATGTAACCCCTCATCTTGGGTAAATTGCACTTTACACTCAGACTATCATATAATGCACAAATAGTTTGCAATTAAGCTCACACTTGAAAATAAACTTCACAAAGAGTCTTAATTACTTTTTAAAAGATTAGAACAAGTTTGTAAATAACTTACTTAAGAAAAACTCCTAGGGTTAAGTCATAACCCAGATCTGGGATGTTACAATTGTCACCTCTTCTCAAGTAACTATTACCTCTAGGTCCTCAGACCAGGTATACATTATACTTTTTGCACAAGTATTTCACATTGCTCATAAGGCCCATTTAGTCCATATCAAATGAAACATCATAGCTCATACCTGGATTTGCTCATCATCTCATGATACCTACATGGTTAGTATTTCATGATAAAAACAATATCAAGTACATAACATCACCATGCAATACAAGATAAATACAACCTTCCCATTATTAGGGTTAGGGTTTCCCTTTCAAGCCGATTAGGGTTTCAATCCGATTAGGGTTTCAATTTCATATTATCAAGAATCAAAACCCTGATTCATAGCTCCTCACATATTAAGAGCATCAATGTATGCTTATTAAATGATTATCATACAAAGTATGAGTTTCTATCTCATACTCACTAGGATATTGATTACATCATACTTTGTTAAGTTGGCTCAACCCTTTTCTCGAGGTGCATTGGCCTACACTTGTCAAAATGCATTAAACTCTTTACATCTTAATGTATCATTTGACATAACACACTTCATGAATAACTCAATCAAGTATATGGGATTGAAGGTGCTTACCTCCATATCAGGCAAGAGGTGTATGCTTGCTTATCATATCGGGCAAGAGGTGTATGCTTGCTTTCCATATTGGTCAAGAGGTGCATTCTTGCTTACCATATTGGGCAAGAGGTGTATGATTGCTTACCATATCGGGTAAGAGGTTTATTCTTGCTTACCATATCAGGAAAGAGGTGTATGATTGCTTACCATATCGGGCAAGAGGTGTATGCTTTCTTACCATATCGGGCAAGAGGTGTATGCTTGCTTTCCATATCGGGCAAGAGGTGTATGCTTTCTTACCATATCGGGAAAAAGGTGTATGCTTGCTTACCATATAGGGCAAGAGATGTATGCTTGCTTACCATATCGGGCAACAGGTGTGTGCTTCCACCATATCGGGTAAGAGGTGTTTGCTTCCACCATATCGGGCAAGAGGTGTGTGCTTCTACAATATCGGGTTGGAGGTGCTTCAACCCGATATCAGTTTGTGCCATGATGATGTCATCATCATCAATCTCTAGAATTTCATTCCTTACTATCCTAGTTCATGTACAACAGTCCTATATAACTATTAGAACTCATGGATTCAATAATTATTCAAGAAAACTTGAAATTGAAAGTAGATCATCAAGTATAGCAAGATTGAAGGTGAATAATAACATGATTAGGTTCAAGTTATATAACCCGCCTCAAGAACAAATTCAAATATCCAAGATACAAAGATTCACGTTCCCAAGGTTGAATACAAACTTATCAAAGATCCAAGACTTGTTCACAACTCCTCTATATGTAAAGAATCCATAGATAAGAACTTGGTGAAGAAAAAAAGAAAGGAAGAATCACAACCCGAGATTCACGCTTCAACCAAGGTTGAAGATGACCATGGCTTCACCTTAAGCTTAAGGGTCGATCTCCTCCTTTCTCTTCAACTACTATGCATGATATATAAGAGAAATAGGGTTGTATGATTCAAAAAGTTTCACTAGTAGGTGAAAGGAGTGGTATATATAATTGAGGTTCATGAGAGAGAGTGTATAAGAGGTGTCATCACCTTATACTATTAGGTGACACATGTCCATGCATGGGTTGAAACGTGTCCATGAATGCACACATATTTATATTGACATGCAAAACTATTTAGGATAATCTAGGGATAAGATTTCATCCATTAGTTATCTTGTTGAGCAAGATATTTCAACTCAACATCACTTTATTCACAAACTGATACACTTTTTCCAAGGAAAGTTGTAAATTGATATCCATCACCTTATTGAGGTGATTAACCCATTATGTCAAAGTAAAATAGTTTAAAAAACTATATGTGATCTCCTCTATGGCTCCTTGGCCGATAGGCACTCCCATATAAGCTCTACAACTCGATACAACTCAATTAGAGTTTCAACTATACAACTCTTCTTGGTCTTTTCATCATCAAGAATACCATCACTTAAAATTGATTCAAATATGGTGCCTCTTTATTTATATATCCTATAGATGATTATAAGAGAGAGTAGGAACACTCTAGAGGTGGTAATTTTCATATCAACCCTACATTTTGGGTAAATTGCAAATTGCACCAAAACTGGTACACAAGGCACAAGCATTATTCAAACAAGCTCCAACTTGGAACTTAGGCTTTCCATAAGCCACCCCTTAGCATAATTCTCTCTCTTATGATTCTAAAGCACTTGAAGAATGTTCAAAATGTGAAATATTGCAATACAACCCCTCATTTTGGATAAATTGCAAATTACACCCAAACGATCATATATATGCACAAACAATTTGCAAATAAGCTCAAACTTGCAAATTAAACTTTCCTTGAGTCTTAATTACTTTTCAAAAGATTAAGACAAGTTTATAAATAACTTACGTAAGAAAAACTTCCAAGTTTATGCCATAACCTAGGTCAGGGATGTTACAACTAAATTCTTTGCAAAGTTCAAGGTTAGTTCCGCCAAATATCATATCATCAACATATATTTGAATGATAAGAAAATTGTTAGGAGTGTGCTTTAGAAACAAGGTAGAACCTACTTTGCCCATGATATACCCATGATCTAACAAAAAGTTATTTAATTTCTCATACCGAGCTCGAGGTGCCTCTTTTAGTCCATAGAGACCTTTTTGCAACAAATAAACATGGTTAGGTAAACTATCATGTTCAAAACCCAGAGGTTGTGCAACATACACTTCTTGCTCAATTGTACCATTAAAATGCACTTTTAATATCCATTTGATAAAGAAGAAAGTCTTTATAACTAGCAAAAGCAAGAAACATACGAATAGACTCAAGTCTAGCCACAGGTGCATATGTTTCATCAATCTATACCTTCCTATTGATTGTAGCATTGAGCTACTAACCTTGCATTGTTCCCTACAACTTTGCTACTTTCATCTAGCTTATTGCGGTAGACCCATTTGGTGCCAATTATCTTTCTATCACTTGGTCTTGGCATGAGGGTCCAAACTTTGTTCTTTTCAAATTGCTCCAACTCTTTTTGCATGGATAGGATCCACTCATCGTCCCCAAAAGCTTCTTTGATGTTCTTTGACTCGAGTTATGAGATGAAGGCATTTTGGGATTGTTCTTTGTTGAACGCATCCTACGTCTTCACTCTTTCTAAGGGATCACCTAAGATCATTTCTTTTGGATGATTCTTTGCAAATTGGGGGGTTGAATCCTTCTTCTCTTCATCTTTCTCTTCTTCTTGAGTGACCACCTCTTTTTCCTTTTCGGTGATGTTGAGTTCTTTTAGAATAGGAATTACCTCACCTACATCATCATCATTTAGAACAATATCTTTGGGAATAGTGGGGTCAGTCTCAAAAAACTTAACATTTATAGATTTTTCTACTTTAGCAAGATCAATATTAAATACTCTATAAGCCTTTCTAGTAGTGCTATAGCCAAGAAAGAAAGCCTTGTATGATTTCATATCAAACTTGTCAAGAGAATCTTTCATATTCAAAACAAAGCAAGGACATCCAAAAGCATTGAAATACTCGATAGAAGGCTTCCTACCACGTCATAGCTCATAGGGGGTTTTCTTTAAAGAGGGATGCGTAAAAATCCAGTTTTGCACAAAACATGAGGTATTGATGGCTTCGGCCCAAAACTTCTTTATAGTGTCATAATATAAAAACATGGTCCTATCCATCTCCTATAGTGACCTATTCTTCCTCTACCACCCCATTTTGTTGAGGTGTTTGAGATGAAGAGAAATTATGTGCATAGCCAGGTTCTCCACAAAAATGTTAAAAAAAGGTCATTTTCAAATTCTCCCCCACGATCACTACGGATGGAAATGATCCATCAATAATCTTCATTCTCAACTCATTTACGAGAACTCAAGAAAACATCAAGTGTATCACTCTTTGAAATGAGAAAGAAGGTCCAAGTATATGTAGAGAAATCATCGACAATAACAAGGCAATACTTGGAACCACGAAGTGATTGAGTTCTCATTGGTCCAAATAGATCAATGTGAAGAAGTTCAAGAGCTCTCTTGTACTAAGGTATACTTTGGATTTGAAGGAGGACTTGACTTGCTTTCCTTGGGTACAAGGTTGGCATTCCTCATCCTTTTCAAAATCCAATCTGGGAAGTCCCTTGACCAAGTCCTTTTTGCTCAACTTCTTCAACTGGTGCATATTTACATGACCAAGCCGACAATGCCAAAGAGAAATATCATTCGAGTTGACTACTAGGCATCTACCAACAATAGGCTTAATAGAGTCAAGTAAAATTACATAAAGATTACCACTTCTAGTTCCATTATATATGACTTGATAGGTGAGGGAATCTAGAATCAAGTATTCAAAATAATTAAATAATATAAGGTAACCATTATCACATAATTGACTCACACTTATTAAATTGTGATGTAGGTTATCCACAAAAAGAAAATGCTTGATACACAAGGATTCGCCTACATTACCCTCACCTTTAACCTTACCTTTCTTGTTGTCCCAAAAGGTAACCAAACCTCCTTTTTCTTAGTGAAGATGTTGAAATGGCTTATATCACTTGTCATATGCTTAGTGCAACCACAATCAACAATTCATCTACCTTTGTCCTACAAGAAATGAGAGTGTTGGTTCCCAACTCATACTTTTAGATCCGGAATTATCTTGGGGATCCATTTCATCTATGGGTTGGTCCCTTTAGGCTTGTAAGGACAATAAGTAGAGTAATGATCATCACACTTTTGAGAACAAATCATAGGGTTCTTAGTGTTGGAAGACTCTCCAATGAAAAAGGAGTTTTCCTTACTCATTTTCTTACCTTCGCTTTGTTCTTTCCCTCAGGTGCTCCCCCTACAAATCCCAAACCACTAGTACCACTTTGTTTGGTAGAATGGTCATGGATTTCATTAAGGGAGTTTTTCCCTTTAAGGAATTTCTACAGAGAGGCTCTGCGTCTATGGTTGTCATCATTAAGAGATATGATAGTACAAGAAAAACTAGCAATATCATCTCTAGCATGAACAAGGTCGACCTCTAAATAGAGGGCTTTAGTCAAATAAGAATCTTTTTCAAGAGAAATAGAAGCAATATCATTACTAGGAAAGATAGGTCTAGAAGATAAATCATTAACTTGACCAAGCAACCTAGCATTTTCATATTTAAGAACTTGAATTTCTTTAAGATAAGCATCCCTCTCATCCCTACGAGCATCAACAAGGAGCTTAAATTCAACATTTTTAGTTTTGAGAGTCTCAATGTACTTAAGGTAAACACCATTCTCTACTTCAACTCCATTGTATTGGAGCTCAAGATCAAGATATTGGCCTTGCAAGATATTAGTGCTCTCAAGATGAGTTTTCTCATTAAGCTCTATAAATTCAAGTTTTGTATACATATCATCAATAATTTTCCTAACCTTTTATTTTAGATTTACATTTAGTAAAGGAAAAATAGGTAGAAACAAGCATATCAATGAGAGTTTCCTTAGATAACTCATGCAATCTTACCTCACTTACCTCACCAATTTCTTCACTAGTAGAGGCCATGAGTGTAAGGTGGCACTCTCCATCTTCTTTGGAGCTAGAGCCACTTGAGGATGATTCCTACCAAGTTGCATGAGTTGCATTCTTGTGCCTTTTCTCCTTCTTTTCCTTCCTCTTATACTTGACCTCCTTCTTATACTCTTTCTCCTTCTTGAATCTGCCCTTGTGGTGTGACTTTCTTGATTTGGGACATTCACTCTTGTAGTGTCCCTTTTATCCACACTTGTAGCATCTAAGAGTATAGGAGTAGAATTGATTTCCCTTAAAGTGTTTGCCCTTAGTTTAGTTGGCTTCATGCTCACTAGGGCCATCATCTTCATTAGAGGAGGAGGGAGATACCCGTCAAGCAAGTTGTTGTTGAAGGATGACCACCTCCACTTGTGTTTTGAAAGCACTATCTTTGATCTTCTTGGCTTCCTTCCCTTCTTTCTTGGCTTATTCTTCTTTCTTGTCAAGCCTTGGCTCATGAGCTTGGAGGTTGCCCATGAGATCTTCAGTTGGATGTCACCAAGGCTCCTCACTTCTTTAATGGAGGTCACCTTTGACTCCCATCTCTTTGGAGCTAGGGTCGTTTCCATCAAGCAACGAGCATAGGATCTTGACTAGCTATCCTGTATTTCATGAACTGGAATCAGACAAGACACAGGTCTTTTCACCAGCAACCTGATGGTAAGTCGCTACCATCAACTTTTTCGTCGATGGTATCGACTATGTGCTGCTCCTTGCGGCTGGCAACATGTGGTCTGGTCGATGGTATCAACCACTGTCGATGGTATCGACAGTAGTAGATATTCGTTGTTCTTGAAATTGCAACACAAAACCACATAAGCCGATATAAAACATATTATTGTAATCATTAATGCTCAAAATGCCAAAATAAGGGAGATTTGACATAGAGAAGGATCATAGACCAAAGTAAATGAATCATGCAATATTAACCACCAAAATGACCAATAAATGCATAAAACACAAGTAAAATATGTCTATAAATGTGACTCAAAATCATCGCATCAACTGACTTGCTACCCACAACGATGACAATTCAGTTAGTTGATTCCACTATCACTGCACCCCTAGGAATTATTGAAGACATTCCAGTCAGGATAGGCAAGGATTCTTATGTCCCATGTGATTTTGTCATTATGGATATCAAGGAGGATCTAAGATACCCAATAATATTCGGCAGACCCTTCCTTGCCACAGCCAGGGCGCTCATTGATGTTGAAGTTGGCACGATCATTCTGAGACTAGGAAAAGAAGCAATTCAGTTCTGGGTCCTCAACAGCATGAAAGGCCCCAACATTCAAGAGGAAGTTTTTCTCTTAGATGCAATACATCAAATGTCCCAATTGGAAATATCTGAACCATCTGATGATTTAGAGAATGTCTTAATAAATCCAAAAGTTGAATTCTCAACCAACGAATTAGTTCAACAATGCCTGCAACATTTAGAGAAAGCTGAAGAAGCACCAACAGCCACTTTTGAGGAACTCAAACCGGTCACTATTTTAGAAACGACAGAAGTACCTAAGGCTCCCGAGATGAAAATCCTACCAACGAGACTTAAGCACGTCTTCCTAGATGAAGAAGAACTATGTCCAGTAATCATCAGTTCCACTCTGACAAAAGACCAAGAAGAAAGGCTTCTCGTTGAGTTGAAGAAACATAAGAAAGTTGTTGGGTACAAAATAATTGACCTGACAGGTATAAACCCACCTCTATGCATGCATATACTGCCCATGGTAGAAGAATTCAAACCTTCAAGAGAGCACCAGAGAAAGCTGAACCCCAATCTTAAAGAGGTGGTTCGCCTCGAGGTCCTCAAACTTTTGAAAGCCGGTATTATCTACCCAATTTCATATTCCCAATGGGTTAGCCCCGTTCAAGTGGTCCCCAAAAAGGGAGGAACCACTGTCGTGTTGAATGATAAAAATGAGCTAGTACCCATAAGGACTGTCACGGGGTGGAGAATGTGTATCGACTATAGGAAACTAAACAAAGCAACTAGAAAAGATCACTACCCTCTACCTTTTCTTGACGAAGTCCTCGAACGCCTAGCCCATCAAAAGTTTTTCTATTATCTCGATGGTTATTCCGGGTTCTATCAAATTCCTATACACCCGGAAGACCAAGAAAAAATAACTTTTACTTGTCCCTTTGGAACCTACGCTTTCAGGAGAATGTCCTTCTGGCTGTGCAACACACCCACGACCTTCTAAAGGTGCATGCCTGCTATTTTTGCAGGGTTAAATGAGTCCATAATGGAAGTATCCATGGACGATTTTTCAGTTTACGGAGATTCCTTTGACAACTGTCTACTCAACATTGGACAAGTCTTACAAAGATGCGAGGAAACGAACCTTATCCTAAATTGGGAAAAATGCCACTTTATGGTAATTGAAGGTGTCGTCCTCAGACATAGAGTGAGTTAAAGAGGAATTGAGGTAGACAAGGCAAAAATTGATGTCATCTCAAAACTATCGCCGCCAAAGTACGTAAAAGGAGTACGAGCATTCTTGGGTCAGGCTGGGTTTTATTGAAGATTCATTAAAGATTTCTCAAAAGTAGCGAAACCCATGACCCACTTATTGACCAAGGATATTGATTTCAATTTTGACCAGGAATGCTTACAAAGCTTCACAATCTTAAAGAATGCTCTAGTCTCTGTGCCCATTCTGAGAGCACCTGACTGGTCACAACCATTCGAAATAATGTGTGATGCTAGCGACTATGTGATAGGAGCAGCGTTAGGGCAAAGAATTGACAAAAAGCCTTATGTAATATATTATGCGTCTAAGACACTTGACGAAGTGCAAAAGAACTACACCACTACAAAAAAGGAGTTCTTAGTTGTCATCTATGCGTTCGAGAAATTCCACTCCTACCTGATCGGATCAAAGGTCATAGTCTACACTGACCACTCTGCCATACGATATCTAATTCAGAAGTAAGACGTAAAATGCAGACTTATCCATTGGGTGTTGATGCTTCGGGAATTTGATTTGGAAATCAAAGACAAAAGTGGAGTGGAAAACGTCATCGATGATCATCTCAGCCGCATTGAAGTCAAGGATGATGATAAAGTACCTATCCGAGACTCCCTCCCTGACGACCAGCTAATGAAAATTACCATCGGATTCCCCTAGTATGTCGACATAGTGAACTATCTAGCTACAGGAATCATCCACCCTTCCGCCTCTCACCACAACAAAAAGAAATTCCTCCACGATGTTAAGCAATACTACTGGGACGAACCTTATCTCTTTCGTCTATGTGCAGACGGACTTTTCCGTCACTGCTTACCTGAAGAAGAGATTACTCCTGTCTTAGAACATTGTCATTCCGGCCCCACTGGGGGACACATGAGTTCGAAAAAGACCACTATGAAAGTTCTACAATTGGGTTTCTTTTGGCCAACAATAGCAAGAGATTCCCATGATTTTGTAAAATCATGCAATAAATGTCAACTTTCTGGCGGTATAACTAAAAGGAATGAAATGCTTCTCACTATGTGGCAAGAGATCGAACTTTTCGATGTTTGGGGGATAGACTACATGGGTCCCTTCCCCTCTTCATATGGATTTTCCTACATAGTGGTTGTTGTGGATTATGTCTCGAAATGGGTAGAAGTTATACCCACAGTTTCCAGCAATTCCAAACCAGTCATTAAGATGTTTAAAAATATCATTTTTCCCAGATTCGGAGTTCCCCGAACTGTCATATCCGACGGAGGGACCCATTTTTTGGAGAAAAGCTTCAAAGCCCTCCAAAAGAAATACGGAGTCAACCATAAAGTTGCCACACCTTACCATCCACAAACTAGTGGTCAGGTCAAAGTTTCAAATAGACAACTGAAGGCAATCTTAGAGAAAACCGTCAATAGACACTGTACCGACTGGTCCATCAAGCTTTTTGATGCCCTTTGGGCCTACCGTACAGCTTATAAAACACTGATTGGAACAACCCCGTTCCATCTGGTATATGGGAAATCATGTCATCTTCCAGTTGAACTGGAACATAAGGCTTGGTGGGCCATTAAACAACTGAATTTTGATTTTAAAAGCACTGGAGAAAATAGACAACTCCAGTTGCAAGAACTAGAGGAGCTCAGAATGACTGCATACCAAAGTGTTAGGATCTATAAAGAACAAACCAATATGTGGCACGATGGTCATCTCAAAAGAAAAGACATTGCTATTGGAGATAAAGTCCTTCTTTTCAACTCTAGACTCAAAATGTTCCCCGGGAAACTTCGTAGAAAGTGGTTTGGGCCTTTTACCATCAAGCACATATATCTGACTGGAGCCATCATAATTGTTGACGACAATGGAGGAGAGAGGACAGTCAATGGCCATAGAGTGAAGAAATATTATACTCCAGCCGAAAAAATTCCAAGACAAACTATTGAGATCTGAGACCCCACAGTATCACCATAACAAAATCAAAACTTTGTCGAGCCAGCGATGTAAAACCTAGGCGCTACTTGGGAGGCAACCCAAGATCTGAGTATCACCATTTTTATTTTTACTTCTTCGTTTGAATTAGGTTTATCATTCTTTAAATATGAAAATATAAAAAATCACATAAACAACTAAAACAAACATAAAAATATAAAAATAAAAAAAACCTAAACCATCTTAAATGGTTTTGAAACCGTTTGGAGCCAAACAGTCCTGAAACCGTTTGGAGCCAAATGGTCCTAAAATCGTTTGGAGCCCAAACGGTCTCAAACCGTTTGGAGCCCAAACAGTCTCGAAACCATTTGACTTTGGGAATTTGTATCGTCACCCCCAAATCCTATAAATATAATCCTACCCCCTCCCCTTTTTCTTTCTTTAGAATCTCGAAACCCTCGCACGAGTACCGTTTCATTTCCTCCTTTTCTCGCTCCCACGCAACCATCGATGCCAGTTCGTTCTGCTACCATCACCGACATCACCTCAGATTCCGCGTGTCTTCATGACTTCTGCACCATCGTTACCACCATTCGTCACCTCGTCGTCATCATCGTCACCCACAGCAGCAAGGTAGAGCAACGCCACCGCCATCGCCGACACTTCCTTCATCACACCATGCTTCGTTTTTATCATCGCTGATTCCTACGTCGCCAACGTGGTTCTCTTTTCTCTCGACGCGCGCGTCGCCACCATCGTTCACCTTTTTCACTGTTTCCACAGCCGTCCGCCGTGCCCCCGACATTCCACCTTCCTCGTGGTTTTGACCGTTTGGAGCCAAACAGTCTCGAAATCATTTGAAGCCAAACGGTCCTGAAACCATTTGGAGCCAAACAGTCTTGAAACCGTTTGGAGCCAAACGGTCCTGAAACCGTTTGGAGCCAAACGGTCCTGAAACCGTTCGGAGCCAAACGGTCCTGAAATCATTTGGATTCTACTAAAACATAAAAACATAAACACATACATGATCTAACTTTTTTTCTTTTAAATAAACTAGTTATCTTTGAAAATTCAAAATTTTTCTAACACAGGATTTTTTCTGCTAACTTTTTCAGATATGGCATCACCCGGAAAAGAAGCCACCGGAACTGCCGATGCTCCACACTAGACAACGAAGCAAATGATGGATGATCGTGCCAAGCTCCAAAAAGTCGTAGACATTTATGATGAGACTGGAATGATCCCACCAAAAGTCAACCTGCTATTGGTCATGTACGAAATTGACCGCATCAACAGATGTCTAGCCGAGGAGCCTGAATAAGAAGTGGAAGAAATTTCTTCCAGTGATGAAGGCTCCGAATACGAGCCAAATTACGAAGACAAATCCCCAACCGAGAAGTCCAAGGGGAAGCGCAAGGCCCAGGTAGCTACCAAAGAACAACCAACAAAGAAACGGGCAAGAAAACATGTCCACCCCGCCACTACTAGGGAGCAAACCCTAGCAGGATACATCCCATCAACCACCACCACCGCCCCCACTAACACTCCCGCAACCACCACTGATCATGTCTTCTCCGTCATCACCACTACCGCACCACCACCAGAAAACCTTTTCATCCACACCATCCCATCCATCGACAAAGCTTTAAAGCCAACAAAGTATGTCTGTTCCAGCATACTAAAAAAGATGGGGATATACGATAGAATCCTCACCCTGCTCGATAATGCAAATCTCTCAAGACTATACTTTGTCCCCAAGATCTCATACGTCGAACCCACAATAGAATTTTTTACACATCTCATCAAAGAATTTGTGGACATTATGGATAGAGCAAGGGACGGTGGTGAACGCAGGCTGGTCACCACCGTCCCTTGCTCTATCCATAATGTCCACAAATTCACCAAGCTTTTTGGGAACAACGTTGTCATAATAGAAAACTTATTGAATGAAATCTTCATAGACAACCAGGAGTAGCTAAAAAAGGCCAAAGATGTTAGCATGGAAAGCTCCCAATTCAATAGACACAACTTCTGGAAATCCCTAACATGGACCCCAAATTATGAGGCAAAGACCTGCAAGGCCTCCAATATTCATTCTGGGTTAGTACGCACGCTTCATGAAATTCTCGTAGGTGCGCTCTTCCCCAGAACAGAGGGCGGGAATGTTATCACCTCTGATCTTTTTATTCTGTGGTCCGTCCTACATGGGAAGCCAGTCAACATTGGATGGCACATGATATAAAAGTTTTCAGCATACGTAGGGAAAGAAATCTTCATGGGCGGACACATAACTTCCATTCTTAAATATCTCAAGATGGAAAGATTACTCTCCAGGTGCACACAGATCAAGGGTGACATCCTAACCAACGAGAAAACTTTGAAGAACTCTTACATTATCAAAGAAAAGGATGCAAAATTGCATTACATTTTCTGCCCTATAAGATCTTCCAAAACTCTGCTACTGCTTCCAGAGCTTGCGGATTATGACAAAGAAAATCTCCTCTTCACTGATGAAGAGCTTACCAAAATCCTAGCTTCGGTCAAAGTACACGAGAAGAAAACTAAAGCGGGCCAGACAGAACTTAGTATCACTGCCCCGGCTGCTAAGGTAACAAAAATACTGGTAAAACGACCATCTAAGGCACGTTTACCATCACAACAGCTGACAGGGACGTCGACATCAAAGCTAAACCCTGAGACAGAACACCTTCATCCTGAAGACTATATCAATACCTCATCATTAGACTCATTCATCATGAGCCTAAATCATGAGCTCGCCACCAACACCACTCCTACCACACTACCATACATTACTATCCCACCACCCACCACCCTCCCACCTTTCTCCTCAACAACCCCAACAACAATTCCTTTCCCCACATCCACACCTCCACCCACATCTTCCACCTCAACCTTTTTCTCTTCAGGCATCCCATTCTCCACTCCAACACCCGACTTCACCTCTTCCACTCCCATCTCCACCCTTTTCCCCTCAACATTCTCGATCCCACCATTCTCACCAGGAATGTCACCATTTTTTTCATTCTCCACCACCCTGACACCGCTGGTGACTTCATCTACAGTCACCACGCAGTTTGCGGGACCATCAACAGTTTCTCTTTTGCAAGGCACTACCACCCTTCCACCCCGTCCCTAACCACCCCACCCTTCCACATCTGGGGTCCCTTTTGCAAACGTCGGTGAGGAATTTGGATGTCAATTCGACACTATCCAAAACCTCCTCACCGATCCTTCTAATATATTACAATCTATTTTTTCTTGTGTGTAGGGTCTAACTTCACAGGTTGCCAAGATTTACGAGCAAACTCGTGCCTTGCTAGGCATCATCTCAAGCATCCACCAACAGCAAAAAGTTGCGGCCATGAAATTTGACCGCATCAACGACCGCCTGCAACAACTGCCCCAGTTGGTGCTTGAGGTGAAAAGCAAGCAAGGCGATCTGGCCAAGCAAGTCGATAGGATTTCTGTGCAAAATCAACCATTGCCAAAAACCCTACGCGAGCTTAAGCAGCAACAAACTGCTTTAAGCACGCGCTTGGATGACATCAACACCACCATCACACAACTCAATAACTGCCAAGAGGAGTCATCCAACAATGAAAACAACCAATTAAGAGCTCAAGTGATGGACCTCTCTGCACGAATCCTCTCCGCTGAGGCTCGTTATTCAGATCTCAAAGAAACCCACGACGCACTGCTTGAAACACACAAGCATGTGCAAGTGGCTTTCGACAAACTACAAGCACTCCACCGGCAGTGCAAGAAGCCTCCACCAAAGAAGACCACAGATAAGGTGGCATATGAAGAAGATGATGAAGAAGAAGATGAAGATGAGGATTCTGACTCCTCAGCTGACTCCAACAATAGCACCTCCTCCGACGATAAATCTGATGACCCAGACAATGCTGGGGAGGGCCCCAGTCGAGGAGCTGCACCAAAACAACAGAAAGATCACCAAGAAGGTGATAAAGATCCCAAATCCCCTACTCACAATGACAATGTTAACATGTCATATGGGGATCAATTTCTTGACTATTCTGCAATTGGATCTCTGGGGGAAACTGCCAAAGAAGCATCTTTTGCTAAGTTCGAACAATGTCTATTCGGAACCAGCACGAGTCAACAACAAACAACACCAGCTCAACATTTCTCCGCACCAGAACAATCGGTGCCTTTACCCCCAGAACAAGAAGAATTAGAAAGAGTCAGTTTAGATACAGATGAAGATCTCAAATCTACTTTTGATTCTGATAAAGACGAAGATCTGTAGCACTACATGGACGACTTGGAGTAGACTTCTTCCCACCCTCCGCAAGAGCTTCCCCCGCCGCCACCTCTACCTCACAAGATGCATAATCTAGACATGGTGGCCATCTCTACTTTAGATGCTCAAGATATCTTCATCCTAAACACTATCGTAGATGATGCCAAAGAAGGGGGAGATGTTATCTACCATAATACAAAGACTCAACGCAAGTTGACACGCGAAGACTTTTGCACCATCCTTTGACCACAATCATCGGTGAAGATGGCAATCTTTCGTGTCCTCCTTGCCAATTCTATCGAAATCTACAGAAGCTCTAAACGGCTGCAA
This sequence comes from Alisma plantago-aquatica, assembly GCA_963693085.1. Taxonomy (NCBI): domain Eukaryota; kingdom Viridiplantae; phylum Streptophyta; class Magnoliopsida; order Alismatales; family Alismataceae; genus Alisma; species Alisma plantago-aquatica. Next base: position 482,568,308 of record OY856415.1, read on the forward strand.
CCAGTACTTAACACTTCACCTGCTCTGGCATTGATTCTATTATACAAAGATTTACAAAACAAATCTATCGAGCGGTTGCAGAGAGGGATTGCTAGAAAGGAACGCTATATTACCGTGCCCTATCAAGTTTCTGGCCACTGTCTGCTAATGATCGTGGACACCGCGGCTCGAGATGCCAAGGTGTACAATTTTTGCACCAATGAACTAAAGGCCAGAATAATTAATTTTGCTGGCATTGAAGCTGGGGAGGCCAGACGCATCCTTTTCCGATTTCTGAAATTGATTTGGTTTGCATGCCCATCCCTCCAAAATGGTTGGAACCAACCTTGGTTCCAAATCATAAACCCACAAGTACAAACACAAGAAGGATCTAGGGATTGCGCTTTCTATACTATACGGCACATCCAAGCGCTCAATCAACAAATCTCTTTCACTGAGCTGGCCACAGAGGATTTTCATTCTCTACGAGGACAATATGCCATGGAGCTAATATGTGACAGAAGGTTCTTTACGGACCCAACTATGGCGCCTAACGACGTTCCTCGCTACCTCTACTTGGCCATCCAACGTCCTCAAAAATAGCCATTCTGGCAAACAATAAAGGAGTTGGAGAAACAATAGCCCGCCAAGGTCCCCGAGAAGAAACAATGGAACCCTTACTCTTTTGATTTGATGGATGATAAAGGGGACACCGAGTTGCTAAATGGGGCTACCATCAACAGACCATCTTCACAAAAGGTTCCCATGTATGCCATTACACCGACGTTCCCTAATTTTGACCTCAGCGCCTGCAAAAGTCTTTCTGACAATGAACTTCGGATCATCATGTCTAGGCTTTACGCCGAGACAGATGATCTCATTTTTATATCTGGAGATATTCTAGTTATGGCAGATGCGCTACATGAAACTGTACAGTTCAAAGGGTCTCTTTTCGTGAGTTTGATGGCGCCTATCAATATCTTCTCAGACGGAATCACCCTACGATCTATATGGCATCAACATATATGAAGGATGATCTCCTAAAGCTAAAGAACTTCAGAACAACTGAGGCACTCATTTCTTTCCTCCAACATATGACTCCAAAGTTTATCATGCTTCCTTTCCTTCATTTAGAACATTGGATGTTACTGGCAACAAATCTTCATGATGGAACAACAATCATATGCAATAGTTCTGATAGCCAGTACAATCCAGAGCAGCAACAGTATACTACAACACCAAGAACATCCATGGAGGAGGTGGCTAAGGAGTGTGTTGACCAACTACATGACCTTCTCAGCAAGCACACATGGGCATACAGTAAAGAACACTTTCATTGCCCTGCCTTCAGCCACAAATGTCCCCAGTAGCTCCGAGAGTCAAACGACGGTGGCTTCCACATCCTCTACTGGATGTACACCATCATGGTCCTTGGAAGACCAGTAGAGGACATGATAGACGTGGATTGCCACGTGTTACATGGAAATTTTGCAGCTAATCTTCTCTGCACACCTGGAGCTAATAAAGGACTAACAGAAGCTTGATGCCCTTGTCCTTGTACTTCTCAACCTATCACTTTTACACTCTAAGGACAGAGTGAGTGATAAGTTAGGGGGGAGTACACTAGACAAGGGCAAGGTATCATTTTTAAAAATCCTTCCCTATCTACCTTCTCTTGCAATTCTGTACAATTTTTTTAGCTTTCTTTGCACATTTAGATTTTCTTTTAAGTAATTCCCCTGTTAAAATAAACCCTGCACATAAGAATAACATCCCTCTTGGAAAAAGTCATCCCCATCTAACTTTAGAATCTAGTTAGTCCTCAAGAGCAATAACAACAATAACATATATACAAGTAATGGTGAATTAATAAATTATCTTCACACTAGATTTTCATGCTTTTGCTTCAATTCTACATCTGACTCTCCACAGGTCAACATCAGGGCCAAAACAAGCCAAACACTCTCAAAGATTAGAGGGAAATCAGGTGAAATCCAAATCAAAAAACCTCGCAAGTGGACCATCAAGTAGAACCGAATAAGTGCATGTTAGGAAACTCTAAGAACAATTTTCTTCTTTTAAAAATAAAAAGAGGCTTGGCCACCCACTCAAACACCCAACCCAAATCCTAAGCCTGTGAGTCTACGAATAAAAGCCAGAGTGTTGAATAAAAACATGAGAGTTGTGCCACGCATAAGGACTTATATGAAGAACCAATAAAGATCTCGCTTGGCCGGTACTTTCAGCTGCCCTCATAAAGGCAAAGGTGTCGTTCCCGGTAGCGAGACCCTAAGGTCTCCAAATATATGAAAAGCTGATAAAGGACTTGCCCGAACGATACATTCAGCTGCCCTCATAAAGGCAGATGTGTCGCGCCCGGTAGTGAGATCCTAAAAGCATAGATAAACCCTCCCCCACTTGAAGGGGGGGCTACACAACAGCCTTTAGCCAACCCTCATACCCATTCTAGCTCCTGTCAGGATTATCAAAAGAAGTATAAAACTGATTAGAGCCAATGACATGCACAAAATAAAATCTAGGAAAAGGTGGTCCCAAGGCGAGCTACGCGATATGGAAGAAACCTGAGATCCATGCAACTCCTAACAATTGAAAGAGTTTGAGCAAGAAGATGCCCTAATTAGACTTCAGGATTTCTTTGGTCTAGAATTGAAGCAAGAGTATGGAAATCTTCACTAATAAAATCGCCTTGCCATTACATGCCTCAGCTCTATCTAGCTTGAGGACAAGCTAGACTCTAAGTTGGGGGGGGGTGATAACCTCCCATTTTGTGATGTTATCTTAATAGTTTTCCTCAGTTTTCCATACTCTTTCTCAGATAAATTAGATAGAATCCTTAACTTTCCTCCTTTATTGCAAATATACCATTAGATTAATTTTTCTCCTTTTTATTCTTATAGAAAATCACAAAAAAATCACAAAAGTTCCAAACGGTCCCAAGACCGTGCAAAGCCAAATGATTACGAGACCGCATGGAGTTACACGGTCCCAAGACCGCATAAAACCAAACGGTCCCAAGACCGCATGGAGCTACACGGTCCCAAGACCGCATAAAACCAAACGGTCCCAAGACCGTGTAAAGCCAAATGGTCCCGAGACCGCATGGAGTTACATGGTCCCAAGACCGCATAAAACCAAACGGTCCAAAGACCATGCAAAGCCAAATGGTCCCGAGACCGCATGGAGTTACACGGTCCCAAGAACGCATAAAACCAAACGGTCCCTAGACTGTGCAAAGCCAAACGGTCCCGAGACCGCATGGAGTTACACGGTCCCGAGACCGCATAAAACCAACCGGTCTCAAGACCGAATAAAGGAAAATGGTTTTAAGACCGCGAGGACTCAAGCGGTTTCCAAACCGGGAGAGTCCAAATAGTTTCGAAACTGAGAGAGTCCAAACAGTCTCAGAACCCAAATGGTTTTCACAACCATTTGAGCCCAAAACCGCCCAAACCGTTTGGACTTCACTCAAAGCCTATAAATAAGACCCAAAGGGTCCTCATAAAGTATCACATTTTCAGGTGTCCAAAGGCTGCCTCTGCTGCTCCAGAGTTGTTCCATCCTTCATCCGTCGTCTCGAGACTGTCGGTCTGAGATTCATACCCCATCCACAAGCTACTTTCTCTCTCATCGTCAAAGAAGGTGGGAAGAGGAAGATTCATCATCAAGCAACCTACGAAGGGTGAAGATCGTTGCTCTCTCTCTCTCCAAGGGGTCGACCTTCCTCCCTCCATCGTGTAGATGATGTTCTCTCTCTCTCTCTCTTCTCGCCTCCTTCCTAGTCCTTTCTATGAGCGAGTAGTCTTATACACTAGGGTGCGGGGAGTAGGCCCGCTACCCATATTTTCATTTCATGCAATGTAATTAATAAGTTTGCAATAGAGATATACTTTCTTTTCAGTTCAACATCAATCGTTTAATGAATGCTTGTTGCTTGATCACCAACTTGTGTTACCCATTATCTTCTAGTATGAATTGGCTACGTTTATACTATTAGATTCAAATCTCATTTGAATGTTGGTTCTTGATGCATGTAGTCACCATGCATCAGTTTCGGTATCTAGGAGTGTCTTTCAATAAGTGCAGTAAACTCACTTCCATCGTTGTACTTCCATACTATGAAATGGAATCAGTTGATGTACGAAAGTACAACCTTGATAAGTCGAGGAACGCACTTTGCGAAGGGAATGTTGTAAAGCAAGTGACCATTCATTTGGGGATGGCTGGCGTTGCAACATTCCCACACTTCTCGTAGTTAGTTCTCCAAAAGGAAACTAAATCTACAAAGATACTAACTATTTAGACTCTTTTTGTAGGTTATGTTTTTATGTTGCATGTTTTGATCCATGTGTAGTGGTGGTGAAAACCGATCACATCCTAATGGTTTCTTAACTTTGTTTACAAACCTAAAAATTTACTTTCTTGCCTTTACTTTACTTGCATTTGGTTTAAACCAACCAATCCAACTCTTTGATCTAAATACCAATTGTTGAGAAGTTAAGTGAAATTCTGATGTTTTCCATCTTGTTGATCTCAACAAGACCGTTGTCATGTGGATTCGACCCTTAACTTTACTACGATAAGACTTCCACGTATCTTAGCATACGTGGGTGGAGTTTAAATCTAGTATAAGCAAGGATAAACCTAAAGACTTATTATCTTTAGGATTTTTAGTGGTGCACGCAATTCCACACATGTGGAAGCTCCATCAGAGTGTGTTCTAACTAATCCTCCTTTGTACTTTAATACATATTAAATTCCACATATGCCACTTTACTATTTGTCCTTTTCATTATACTTAAAATGCTGACAAACAAAACGTCAGTCAGCATAAAGTTGGTATGTGGGGGAAACAATAATCATGCAATTAACCTTAACAACTTATTACATTCAATTACAATTTAACAAACAACTTTACAGTTTAAATATAACTACACGATCCATACGTACCATATCCTTTGTGTTGTCCCTCCAGTGGACCTAGATGCTACCTTCTTTATGGTAGATCCCCATTAAACCCCTCATGATCCTACCTAATAGGTGAATCAATTTCTAGGGTTGAGTCACATGGCGCTACCCGTAGGTAGCCCACTCCTTAACTCATGGTGCACTAAAGAGTTGCATGGCACTACATGTAGGTAGCCCAATCCCTAACTCTTGATAACCTAGACCCTGCTCTAGGTTACCCTTTTTTTTAGCCTTTGCAAAGCCACAGAGGAGGACCCGGATCTAAGCCAGTTATATATATATATATATATATATATATATATATATATTTATAGTAATAATCATAGACACTTTATAGTTGCATGAAATAAAAGTCATACAAGCAGTTATTTTCAGGCAACCGATAAAAATGTTTGGGAATCGTTGTGAAACTAAAGTGATTATCCATAAGCATAACCACATACCTGATCTGATGATTTGATATAGAAATATTCCATGCAAGTAAGAAATCCAATCAAGCAAGCACACACAACAAGATCCTAAAACAATCATACAATTGTCCTTTTATTACTCATGTCATCAAGATCTATTAAACCTAGATCGCTTCCTTGGGTTTCTAGTCCACTTTTAGGGTTTCCATTGAAATTAGGGTTTCCCTTCATCTTTTACTATTTTCAACCCTAATTTTATACAAAAGATCACAAACCCTAATTATCTCAACATCTAATCCTTAATTCCAGATAAAAGGCATAATTAACCATCAATTAAGCCCATTATGCTCTTTACCATAAAATGACCAATTTTATCCCTTTTAATCCATGACAAGATCATTATGCTCACTTATCATCAATTCATAGTTCATTATGGTCTAATTCACATATGAACTCTATTTGTCATCAATTCTACCTATATCCATTAGAAAACCCTAATTACTACATTAAGGGTATTTATCCACAATTAGGAACTTTTATACTCGAAATAGCTTAGAATTATCATATCTCAACTTTAATCATGAAATTGATCAATTAAATCCTTTAAGAGTCACATTTACTAATATTAGGGTTTCAAGGCCCATTAAAGCATATTTATGCACATGAAACTCTAAATTAAACTAATTACATGCAAAGTTCATCCTTTTTTATCTTAACATGTTAATATCAACTTTAATCACCCATTAAACCCTACTAAATACATTAATTATCTCAAAATAGGGTTTCTTAATCATTAAAGTATTAAAGTTGATAACTTCTATTACTTTTTGAATTACAAGAGGAACTAGCCTCTTTATTTTTAATGAATTCCTCTCATTTTTCTGAGCAAAATACATATATTATATATACCAATCCGAGCTACCATTATTTAGTTATAAATTTTGCAAGGATTACCTTTTTGGACCAATCAGAGGATGCCATGTTGCCTACTCCATGCAACGTTGCTCGGCTAGCTTGAAAACATTTCGAAATGATGAAAATACCCTCGGTTATGATGGTTTCTTCATCCCGCAGAGGGGCAAAACGATCCAATGACCGGCCCGCCTTCTTCAACCTCACGCAACCCTACTGCGTCGCCCTAGCCGTGACTTGCGCAGCTCCTCCCTCTTCTGGACTCTGAAGGCCACCAGCACTGGTTCCCCTTGCTTCGCCACCTCCTTCCGCACTTGGGGCTCCACCCAACTCATAGCCAGCTTGGCTAGTTTGGGTTGGGCAGCTCTGCAACCTACGGCTGCTACTGCGCCTGGGTTAGGGCAGGGCTACGATGGGAAAGTTGCCTTTCGGTATCATGGAACATCATGTTTTCCTCAAAACTCCTTCTTGTAGCCTCGTGGCTTCGTGATCACACAACTTCTCTTTAGTTAGGGTTTATGGATGAAACTGTGGAAGAAGAGGAGAGAATGATGTGTGGGATCTTCTAGACTCAGCCCAAGGTCTTACCCCTTATATAGGGGAGGGTATCCACGCCCCAATATGCTTGCCAACGAAGCACACAAGACTTTTCCTAATAGGAAAACAATTTTCCTTAATTAGGAAGTGAGCTTTCTCTCTCCTCACTATCTCTTTGATATTTCTTATTTCTTGGATAATTATAAATACGAAAATCCTCTCACTTATCCTCTTTTATGCTTGACTTTTAATCCATTGGCACGAAATTATGTTTTCTTTTAGTAGAAAATATCACCTTTTTAACAATACCACAAAATTCATTAATAATGTATCACATTATCCTCTTATTTTGCATTATTGGTATTTTCTCTTTCTTTCTTCTCCTTGGGGCTCCTTGGACCCCAAGAAACTCTAAGATTTCGAAATTCCTTTTTTAAAGATACTTATTATCCTTCTACATGCATCTATATTCATTATTTCTCATCATCTTGTTTATTTCTTATTAAAATATCTCTTTTTGAGGATTTCTCTTTATCTTTATTTTTAATTTCCTCATTGGCATTCCATTTAACATTAGGAATCCTTTGGATATGAAAATCCACCAAGGGTAACTAAATTATACCTCTTTTTACTTATTTCCCACATTTTATCATTGTTTTCAATTTCTTTCTTAATAAAGAAATATTTAATTGATCTTTTCTTTTCTTATTGCATTTTGTTTGCAACTTTGGACTCCTTGGAACCCAAGGAACCCAAGAGGCAAGTAATCCACCTTTGTATTAAATTCTTTTGCCTTCTAGAGGTTTCCACATCTTTCTTTTCTCCATTTCTTATTTATAATGGAGTTTCTTTTGTATTTTCCTTGTTATTGGGCCCAATAGCCAACAAAGCCCACAAAACAATCATCAAGGCTATTGTAAATGAAATCCATTTATTCAAAACAAATTATATCATTATTTGTTCCAATATCTTTAATATGAGAAATTACATTTCTCACCAAATGAACCCAAAAGTTGGGGTTGTAACAGTGTCCCTAATTTTTTCTTATCTTAGTCACAAGTCATATCATCAATACAAGTGATTTAAAAATTCATCTATGGTCATTTGGAGTGATTTCCCAAAACACGCACTTGCATTGCTTTTGACTTGAACGTGAACAAGCTAGGGCTTATGTAATTTGATCCTTTTCATGTACATAAAGCCAGAAATAAATCTTAAACAAACATATTAGATACACATGAATGGAATGGTTAAGTCATTATCAAAATATGGGCAATGTATAACTCTTAAGTCAACACAATCAATACAAGACTTATGTCCAAATAGAATTCATTCTGAAAACCAATATCCCACATTAAAATTTTATTATCTACTCAAAATTTCTTAAATCGGTCTTGGAGGTTTAGCAAGGGTCTTAGGTTTTAGGGTTGGTTTGATCTAGGGTTTGGATTGACAATTTTTAGTTTGCCTTCATAAAGTTATGATCATCATATAGAACTCTAAATTTCTTCATTTATTATATTGCATTAATCTTTCTTATTTGTAATAGGGGAAAACATATTGTCATCTATTATTATTTTCCCACATGGTTTATCCTAATTGGGCTAATATCCAATTTTATAATTAGATTAAGTGTAGAGGCATAAAAGTCTCATGTAGTTATAAAATTTCAAATTAGCACATAATGATCTACATTAAGTAATTAAACCAATGTTACATGTTTCATTATACTTCAAATTATACTTAGTGTCATTACAAGAATACATAAGCATCTGAATTAGGATTTTAAAGGATGATATCAGACATTAGATTTAACCATATTTTCAAATATGGGGTTGTAGAGTAATAATCATCAAGATTTGGTCATTAATCAAACTCTAATAATCAAAACATAGATATTAGAGCAAGTCAGGTAACTAGGATTAGAACCAATCTTGGTAGATATTTTATTAGATTTCTTATATTGTTGTGATAGAAAAATGAGTATATATACTTAGCTTTTTGCCATGGAAATGAATTTTTATGACTTGTTGAGGATTTGGCTATTATCTCAAATTTCAAGTTAGACATCAATGTTTACTTGAACTATGGAAAATAATAATGGCCACTAGATCACCATATCACTGGTGACCTTGGACTAGATTGACATTTGTGGAGAAATACCTCCACTTCATTGGTCACACAAGAGAGAGGAGGGCATGATTGGGTGTGATGCACACATGTCATTGGATATGGGTCACGAGTTGCCCACCAGAATTTTTGATGGTGGTTGAGGTGTCTCAGCAACATATAGGGGATTTTTCCACTGAAACTAGGAGAGAATGTGATCTAGGTCTCGGGAAGGCACCTCTAGGGTCCATGGGGAGACAAAGGAGTGAGGGCTAAGTCTTCTTGTAGAACGAGATGAGGAAAAGATGCTTGACTTGGTCAAGGGAAGAAGTGAAAGAAAGAAGGAAACTACCTAGCAAAACCCGCAATTGACTTCTCTACTATGAGTAAGCCTCTCACCTTTATATACGCATGTACCAACTGTTAGGTCAAGAAAAATCAACATATTAGAATCATATGAGGTGGAAAGTTTCTCTAGTGATTGACAAAATATGGAATTTAGAAAATAAATCAACAATTAAGTCCGCATAGACCATTTATTCCCTTTCAAATTTTTAGGTAATTTATTTAGAATACAACAAATATTATAAAGGAAACTTAATAAAAATGATTTTAAGTTCCAGTGTACATTGTTCATAAGGATATAAACTTTGGATAAATATTTATTAAAAAAACTTACATTGTGCATTAACAACATAATTTATTGATAATTATTTACTAAGTTGTGCATTAACAAAATAATCTATCGTTAACCATCTGGTGAAAACATATATTATGCTTTAAAAAATATTTTTTTATTAATAATTTTTTAATTACTTATGTGGCGCACAAGCAAAATATTTTTCAGTAATCATTTTTTAAAATCTTATGTTGTGCACAAACAAAATTATCTATCATTAATCATTTTTTGAAAGCTTATGTTGCCCACAAACAAAATAGTTTGTCATTAATCATTTGTTAATAATTTATATTGGGAGAATTTAAATGCTCCTCTCACTGGATCCGTGTAACTCCTCAATGTTAGTTGGGCAACTACAATCTCTAATATTAGGCGTTCAACACTATAGGATTCATTTTGCCCTTGCTGGAACAATAGTAGTTTTGATCTCATCTCCTGAATGTTCTGAAACCATCCATGAGTCTCCGATGACACTTTAGTTGTTGTCAGTCCTTCCAAACTATTTTTTGCTTAAACACCACAAAACACCTCCCAGAGATCTAATATTCCCTAGTGTATAGATTGTGTTGCCCATCATAATAGCGGTGTCTACTGAATCGAGTACAAAGCAACATTTACTCATTGTCTTTACTACCCTTTTCCTACTCACAATACTACATATAACAACGAGCATCTTCACCATCTCTCAACCATTTCCTTTGAGTGGTATGCATCTGCATACACCCTCAATAGAACTAAAGTATTAGAGCTCGGATTCTTTCACCTGCTCCGCGAACTCAAGCTCACATGTAACAACCCCACACCTTTCACTATCCATGAACACCATGATCCACCTAGATGTTTATCTAGACAAAAATACTATCAGATTCACCCTCCTAAAATCATAGAGATACCTCACTGTAGATTTTGTAGACGGGATCATAGATTTCTATGTGGGTTCCACCTCCTTCCTAGTAAACTTTTTCTTCTTGCGTCAAGGTTTACTCCAATCCTACTATGGGTGGAGAGAAATGTTGATCTCTGTGATGTCCCCAGATTTTCTAAACTTAACCTGATGTGTGACGTCCAAATTGAAACCTCACCTCAACAAAAATACCAATTTAAACACCCCACTCTAGGCTGAGAAGAAGAAAATCAAGGGAGTCAGAAGGAAACAACAGTAGCACATGTACATGAACAATAATAAAACCATACAACACATGTTCACCATTCAACATATAATTACAACATGAATTATTACATCATTTCATTTTACATATTGAATAGCAAACTATACATATACATGAACTACCACTAAACAACAGGATCTTAAGACAACAGGTCCACATGTACATCAGCTCCTCACACAACTCACACTATCTTGGTTCTTCAAGATCATAAGTTCACATCACCTAAACAAAAGATTACATGTGGTACACATCAGCACAATATTCAAGAATATTGTATTGAGTATGCCTACATGTCTTTTTATATACCTCTCATCATATCTTGGCAATAAGATAAAACTAATACTTGGCAGTTATAAAGAAATATAATAAAATCATATACTTGCAAAAACATGTTCATTAACAAAAGAGAACAGATATTTTAAGCATATTTTTCATTATATCATCCATGCATTTACTACCTGAGAGTTGAATGCATTAAGGCCTTTATGATCTACTACCAAAGAGTTGGATCATTTCATAATGTGATCTACTACCAAAGAGTTGGATCACTTCAAAGTACTTTACTACCAAAGTGTTAAAGTACTTATTTTCCAACACTTTACTTCCAAAGAGTTGAAGTGCTTATATATAATGGAACAAATATATTATTTTTCATGTGTTCATAGCAATAAGTATGGAAAATCATGCAACATATCATACAAGAATAATCATTTCATCCAATATCATATGCCAAGTATTTTACTACACATATAACACAAGAATATTGTATAGTAAGCCAAGTAAGAGGTAATGGTGTACATTGATCAAGAGAAGATCATATACTATCATCATGTTCTTATCAATATCCATTAGGGTTTACCTTATCTCATTAGGATATTCCCATCATTACTTGCATTCTTGTCTTAGAATTATCATACTGATGTCATTTTCCAGATTATGATTCATTATCTGAACATTAGGTTCCATATCCTTTTTGTGCACATATTAACCTTAGTTTATATACATTATTCAAATTAGGGTTACAACCCATGCATTAAAGGTCAACTTCATATAACATGGATTTTGTGTATAAAAATGGTTTCATATTTACATATTATCTTCCAATTATTATATGAACTTATTATGTAAATTTCATCATTTATTTAGCATGTAAGTATTTATTGCATTTTATTTAGGGTTATTAGCCCTAAATAGACATATTGAGCAAATTAAAAGATTAAATGTCATAACATGATCATATCTGAAATCTATTGAATTATATATCATATTTTAGATCAACTGATATGTTTTCATAATTTTAGGTCATCATTTGATATTTATTACTCATGAAACAAGTATAAAGCATATTACATGATATCATAGTTTTTAAGCATCAAAAGCCTGATATTATCACTCTACTATGTTCTACTCTCTTTTTTTAGAATTTTGATACCTTATTCATATTTTTATGATAATCGAGCTATTTACTACGAATTATACAAGATTTGAATGTTTTCTGAGATAATTACCTCTTATGGCCAATCCAAGGTGGCCACGTGTCCTATTTTGGGCGCGGCTCACACCTCCCACTACCCACGTTGAGTCAGCCAGTTTTTCCTGGTTTGACCGAGCCAGTTCAAGGCTGACTTGGGCCGCCATCTTCTCTCATTCGTTCCTCGATCGCGAGTCCCAAGCGGGGCTTTGTTCTTCTACAGAACTGGCCGCCATGGCTGGGAAAGCTCTGGTGAGGAGGCAGCCGCACTAGAGAGCTCCTAGTCATATCTGAAGGCCTCCATCAGCTTCATCAACCAAAACCACACCACCACATCTACTCGGCTTCTTGGATGTGGTTGTGCAGCTCTTACTCAACTAGGGCATCATCGCCTGGCCTTGACTGCGGTGGGGCAAAGAGGCAAATAGCCTCTTCTCATCTTCGCACCAGTCTGAAGGTGCAAAAAGCTTCATAGAACCTTCCTCAACTCTGTGAGACCCTCCAACGTCGATGAGAAGTCCTATCCTAGGAACCTCGAGCTCCAACTTCTTCTCAGGAAAAGACCACCTCGTCTACCATGGAAACTACCACAATATCTCACCGGGACAACGACCCTGAACTCCACTCAACTCGACCTTTCTTTTACTATTCTAAGATTACATCCAAGCTTCCCATATCTCCAACCCATACATATGCCCATCTACTATGAAAAAGGGGTGGAGAGACCATTGAGTCTGGGGTAACCGTTCGTGGTGCTCGGGAGGCCAAATGACCCACGAGAAGGGTCAAAAAATATCTTTCAGTCTTACAAAACCAACTGGTCACTCAGCCTTACATGTAGCCCCTTCCTCCTCGACGTGGGATGATGGGATGGTTGTGGTCTTCTAACCTCTTCACTACTTGCTCTAACCACAAGGTAGGAGAGAAGCTGGCTATCCTTGATGTTGCATCCAAGGGTCTGGGACCATCTCCTGCTTACACTGATCTATGGCCTCCCTTCTCAAAAACCACAGCCATTGGATCGAAGGTCCAAGGCCAAAACTTGGCCACAAATTCCCATCCCAAATCAAGGGGTGTGTGACACAGCGTATTGGTCACCAACTTTGGTCTATAAATCATTAATAATGTGCATTATTTCACCAAAATTCAAACCTTAAAAACTTCCTCTAGGATAATCCAATTGCCAAAAAATTTTAACCATAGCTTTACTACCTCTCAAGCTACATTATACTCAAATTTGATGACGAAATTCAGATATTTGATCATCCACTTAAATGCTTCACAAAGGTCTAACTTTTAGGATCTTAATCATGATATCAATATCATTTGACATTCAAAATTTGACAAAACACTTGAGACCCTCAAACAACTCAACATGCATGACTTCACTTATGTCATTGGCATTTAAGGATTCCAAAAGTCCTCTCCATCACATCCTACACACCTTAAAAGATATTTCATCCTCGAAATTAAGCTAAAATCCAGTCTTTCACATCATATACTTCTTAAAAGAAATGTCATCCTCAAAATTAAGCCATCCTCCTACTCTGAGGAAAACCAAAGATCTCAAATACCCACACAGGGCACCTCTCTATGTGAAACATATCCAAAAACAAAGCCCCATACTCATGTCCAAACCATTATTATGAGGTTTTAAAACATGTATGGTGAACCATACCTTCATAAAAGTTTGAAATAAGGGTTTAGAAACTTTGTTTATGTCATGACATATCTCATATTTTAGGGTTGCATCCTTATTTTTACCCATGCATTAGGGTTCCCACATCATATTACCATGTTATAAAGGAATTAACAAAGTTTAGCCCATTATATCAAAGTGTCATCAAAAAAATTATTGAGATAATTGTGAGAACATGTTCAACATTAACATATGCCTTTTAGGAGGGAGTTAACTACAATTAACCCACTTTATCCACTTAGATCATATCAAGGTGTCATAATCGTTATGTTGTGCTAATTGTTGAAATATATTTTTCATCTTTATTAAGCACTAAGATTAACACCTCATGTAACATGTTTCCTTCATATGATCTTATTTCATTGCTCATAATAAATTATAACATTTACAAGTGATTTCATCACAAGATTAACCAACAATTTCACATTAGCATCATTATTCGTGTATATGGTTAACCATTTATACATAGGAACTACTAAACCATCTCAAGGTTTTTCATCATGTCATATCCACTATCATATCTCAAAAATTGGATCACATATTATGATCAAAATTACATATATATTATATCATGGTTGTGCTACACAAACTTATGTGAGTGGATTATCAAAGATATATCAAAGATTTATCTAGACCCAACTGCGGTTCTCCTGACCCATACCACAAGGGTAGTGTCATGCTCGGTCTCTCTAAGCTAACTCAACTCTATGAGTATCTCATATCCATATACTTTATTCTCTCTCTTAGTCTAGGGTTCTCGAATTACCTCATTGGTACTAGTGATAGCCTTACAAGCTCTAGCCACATTAGCACAAACGAAAACATGCTATGATGTTCTCTTCATAGGTCTCTCTCCATGAAACACTATACTTCATCTCTCTCTTATGTGTATACTACTAGATTCCGACAAGGAACCACCAACCCGAGCATGAGGCTTCACAGAAACTAAAAACATAGCTACCTTTTCTAGGGTCTTGGGCTCTCTCCCTCACACAGATGGCAGACACTCATATTTCCTTATTCGCATATGCATATATAACCAACCTCTCTCTATCTCTAGGGTTTGGTTCCCCAAGGACATCTAGGGTTCAGCAAGACTATAGGAAACATGCATAAAGTGACTCAACTCAATCACTCAGGAGTATTCTAGTTTAGGACATATCATAACACATATTCTTATAATTCTCATATCTTAGAGTTTGGGTTCTCTGACATTCTCCCTCTGGGGTCTCACTCTCTCTGGAGTTAACCCTAAAATTGGTCCCAACACTAGAGGTCCTCCTTTGTAAAAGAGCTTGAGGCTCATGTTGATTCGCAACCTTGTCTTAACTTAGCATATCTTATCTCAAATCCTCAAAACCAAACTTTAATCCTTAAAGACAACATTGATCATCATAAACCATCATATATCATTTCTATAAGACTAAAGTGATATCATCAAAACTTATTTCATCTATTCCATCTATCACATGTTCCAATAAAACTCTAGACATCTAATCTAGAACTAGTCTCTCTTCTAGACTAATGTCATTCACTTTCACTTAGGTTACATGACCACCTCCTACTCGTACATGTGTGGGGACACATTTTTGTAATACTTACATATATAATAAAATATTATATAGTTTTTCTCTGATAAAACAAGCATCACAAAAAACTATCAAGGTTCGATCCGATTGGAATCAAAAACCAAATCCACAAAATGAGTGTCCCACACATCTAGAGAGTCTAGTGTCATGTCACCTAGTAAAAAAGGTGAGAACATGGTGTAGACTGGTGTAGCTACCCAAAACATAAATGCATCATATGTCAAAGGTTTCTCTTCCCATGATGTACATCATTTCCAAATAATGCAATGTCCCATACCGCTTCCCTATAAGGAAAGAATGACATTTAAGGACTTTCTATGCAACAAGCACCAGTCTAGACCTAGTTCTCAAACATCTAGGTGCTAACCTAGAGGCTAGGTCAGATTTCATCTCTAAAAGACAACTGATCTAACCCTAAAAGATTATTAAGTGCAAGGTTCTTTAGTTTTGAGTTGCATAGTGAGCAAATGTCAAACTTTGCTATTGTTCATGCTCTGATACCACTTGTGACGTCCCCTAATTTTCTAAACTTAACCTGATGTGTGACATCCAAATTGAAACCTCACCTCAGCGAGAATCCCAATTTAAACACCCCACACTAGGATAAGAAGAAGAAAATCAAGGGAGTCAGAAGGAAACAACAGTAGCACATGTACATGACCAATAATAAAACCATACAACACATGTTCACCATTCAACATATAATTACAACATGAATTATTACATCATTTCATTTTACATATTGAATAGCAAACTATACATATACATGTACTAACACTAAACAATAAGATCTTAAGACAACAGGTCCACCTGTACATCAACTCATCACGCAACTCACACTATCTTGGTTCTTCAAGATCATAAGTCCACACCACCTAAACAAAAGATTACATGTGGTACATGTCAGCACAATATTCAAGAATATTGTACTGAGTATGCCTATGTGTCTTTTTATATACCTCTCATCATATCTTGGCAATAATGTAAAACTAATACTTGGCAGTTATAAAGAATTATAAGAAAATCATATACTTGCAAAAAGATGTTCATTAACAAAAGAGAACACATATTTTAAGCATATTTTCCATTATATCATCCATGCATTTACTACCTAAGAGTTGAATGCATTAAGGCCTTTATGATCTACTACTAAAGAGTTGGATCATTTCACAATGTGATCTACTACCAAAGAGTTGGATCACTTCCAAGTACTTTAGTAAATAGCCCTAAATAGATATATTAAGAAAATTACAAGATTAAATGTCATAACATGATCATATCTGACATCTATTGAATTCTATATCATACTTCAGATCAACTAATGCGTTTTCATAATTTTAGGTCATCATTTTATATTTATTACTCATGAAACAAGTATAAAGCATATTACATGATATCATAGTGTTTTAAGCATCAAAAGCCTGATATTATCACTCTACTATGCTCTACTCATTTTTTTGAGAATTTTGATACCTTATTCATATTTTTCTGATAATCGAGCTATTTACTACGAACTATACAAGATCTGAATGTTTTTTGAGATAATTACCTCTTATGGCCAATCCAAGGTGGCCACGTGTCCTGTTTTGGGTACGGCTCACTCCTCCCACTACAGATGTTGAGCCGGTCAGTTTTTCTTAGTTTGACCGGGTCGGTTCAAGGCTAACTTGGGCCGCCCTCTTCTCTCGTTCGTTCCTCGCTCGCGAGTCCCAAGCGGGGCTCTGTTCTTCCGCAAAACTGGTCGCCGCGGTTGGGAAAGCTCCAGAGAGGAGGAAGCCGCACCAGAGAGCTCCTAGTCAGATCCGAAGGCCTCCATCAACTTCGTCAACCAAAACCGCACCACCAAGGCTACTTGGCTTCTTGGATGTGGTTGTGCAGCTCCTACTCAACTAGGGCGCCGTCGCCTAGCCTTGACTGCGGTGGGGCAAAGAGGGAAATAGCCTCTTCTCATCTTTGCACCAGTCTGAAGGTGCAAAAAGCTTCACAGAACCTTCCTCAACTCCGTGAGACCCTCCAACGTCGATGAGAAGGCCTATCCTAGGAACCCCAAGCTCCATCTTCTTCTCCGACAAAGACCACCTCGTCGACCATGGAAACCACCACAATATCTCACTGGGACAATAGCCATGAACTCCACTCAACTCGACCTTTCTTTTACTCTTCTAAGATTACATCCAAGCTTCCCATATCTCCAACCCATACCTACGCCCAACTACTGTGAAAAAGGGGTGGAGAGACCATTGAGTCTGGGGTAACCGTTCATGATGATCGGGAGGCCAAATGACCCACGAGAAGGGTCAAAGAATATCTTTAAGCCTTACGCAACCAACTGGTCACTCAGCCTTGCATGTAGCCCCTTCCTCCTCGATGTGGGATGATGGGATGGTCATGGTCTTCTAACCTCTTCACTACCTTCTCTAACCGCAAGCTAGGAGAGAAGTTGGCTATCCTTGATGTTTCATCCAAGGGTCTAGGACCATCTCCTGTTTACACTTATCCATGACCTCCCTTCTAAAAATCCACAACCATTGGATCTAAGATCCAAGGCCAAAACTTGGCCACGCATTCTCAGCCCAAACCAAGGGGCATGTGACACAGCGTATTGATCACCAACTTTGGTCTATAAATCATTAATAATGTGCATTATTTCACCAAAATTCAAACATTAAAAACTTCCTCTAGGATAATCCAATTTCCACCAAATTTTAACCATAGCTTTACTACCTCTCAAGCTACATTATACTCAAATTTGATGACAAAATTTAGATATTTGATCATCCACTTAAATGATTTACAAAGGTCTACCTTTTAGGATCTTAATCATGATATCAATATCATTTGACATTCAAAATTTGACAAAACACTTGAGACCCTCAAACAACTCAACATGCATGACTTCACTTATGTCATTGGCATTTAAGGATTCCAAAAGTACAATCCATCACAATCTCCCTCAACCTATGTATGGGATTGCATCTTATCCTCAGACCTAAGGGAGATATGAAGATCAACCAGTGGCTTATTCACATCCAACACCAAGTCCCCCACAACATCATTCAACTCCTCCAAGTTGAGCACAACAACATATCCTCCTTTAAAGAAGTCAAGTAGGACATGGACATAGGAGTGCAGATGCTTGTTGAGCAAAATGATGGTCATCTAAACAACACCAAGGACAACCCGCTGGAGGATGACCTTGAAGATACTTCTACCTCCCCTCTTCCACAACTAAGAGCGCTCCCACAAAATGAGGAATCATTTACCCCCCAGGTTTAGGTACATCCAAACTCTCTCCCGGTAAAAACTTACTTCATACTCTTGTTGTAAATATGTTACCATCACCATTGAACAACAAAAGATGACATCAAAAAAGGTTTACTCACCTTATACAACACGACTCAAATCACCCGTGGATTATGGTTACACACAAAAAATCTAACAAGCATAATCAAGTTAGATGTGGATGATGCCTAAGATTTGGACATCACAAGTGATTATGTCGCTCCTCCTTTACATGTTTTGCATGTTCCCTTTATAGCCATATATCCTTTTCATGTCTGAATCCATGACCCAGTTGGCTCCCCCACCATCGTTCGACCACCTCCTTTGTCCCTTCCCCAAACTGTCATCATCAACATGCACTCTCTTCCACTGGCCCTCTATCTTCTCTGACCAACCACCCTCCATGCAGAACTGATCACAAGATCTTATGCCCAAATTCCTTCTACCCTCTCCTGTATGATGGTGCACCTCCTGATTGCCCCATGTTTGTCCCACCATCAAACACCACCCCCACCGTCCACCATCCTCACACCTCCCCCCTCTATATTATAGGGTTTTGTGGGATAGAACAGGTAGCGGAAATAAATTTTTTATCTAACCACAAACCCATTACCAGCAGATCGCATCAACAACTATGCAATAGGAAGGATGATTTAGTGAGATATATATGGTCTTGAGGCTTTCTCAATGACAATACCTCATAGCTAGTACGGTCTTCAACCACCTAGTCTTCAACAGTGTCTGTGCAGCTCCTGGTATAGACCCGAACTATGGTTGACAGTCGTCCTCCTGAGCGATAGAAATCACCCACCTCTATAGATAGTCCACACGGACCACCTGGAACTCTAGTCACCCTAATGGACAGACTAGAAGGAGTCATCCCCCTCTGTCAGCGTACTAGTCACTGATACACTCTCCCACAATCAGTTGCTTTTCTGTAGTTATCTTTCCCTCACTGTTCCTCCCTGGATGAGTAGAACTTACTTGGTCTCTCTCGGTTACCACAACCAGAGAGGACAACAACTTTGCAGAGCAACTGATATTCTGAGCTATCTGTTCTGAGAAGCCCCATGTACTACTCTATTTATAGTAGAGGGAAAGGTCAGGGTTCCCAATCTATGCGGGAGTAGAAGGATCTGTATTTTCCATGAATATATTATACTGCGGTAAGCGAATCAGTTGTTTTGTAACTCAATCAATCATTTGGGTAGGTGAGTCGATCAGTTCACTTTTGAACCAATCAGTTGGGAGTGTAAACCATTCGGTTCACTTAGTGAACCAGTCATTTCACTTCCCAGACTTTCCTTATTTGTTTCTAATTCATGCAAACATTAATTCTTGTCCCAATCAAATTGAATAAGTGAAACAAAAATCTTTTCTCACAAACTGGGAAATTCAACACCTACTTGGTTGGTCCATGTGAACTGATTGGTTCACTATAGTGAACTGGTCATCTCACTAACCATGAGCCGATCAGTTCACCTTGCGAACCAGTCGGTTGGTGGTCCAGGTTGTGTAGAACTTAGTCAATGTAGTTCTCAATCAATCTGACACTCTAATCAGTTGGTTCAACATTTGAACTTGATGATTCTCAGTCAAGTCTATTGATTGAATGTTTAATTGAGTACCTAAACATTTTAGTAGTCAATATAAACATCATTCATGGATAAGATCCTCTTCCAGGTTAATCCTATATGTGTGACCCTATAGGTTCCATTTCACGTTGGCAGTGAATGTCCATAACTAACTTATGACATCACAAGCAAAGAGTGGTGCCTAGTTGCACATCAGTGCTACCCAAGTGAAGAGGAAAGTTGGAGAACAACTTTCAACCTACAATATATTATTGGTGTTACAATGAATGTATAGTCCCTTTGTCACTGATATCTGGATTGAACTTGAGGCATGGACTTGCCATCCTCTACAATCATTCAATCCATATTTCTTGACTCAGAGTAGACTGTCTGAGATATATGTAAGATCAATGTCATACATTGACTCACATGTGCATGGACATGCATTTCTTAGTCTCACTCCTCAAGTGGCCAGGATATCACACTCCCTTAGGAGGGACAAATTCCATATCTATCACTCACAGTCAAGTCTCCATGTGTCAAAGTCACCCAATCATCACTGTTATAACAACCCATGTTTTAGGACTACGTTTGATGATGTCAAAGTGTACCCAGTCACATGTGATGAGTGCAGTAATTACAGGTCTAACAACCACAATCACCACCAATACTATAAGAGTTGATCCTGACTAACCAAGTGTGGTTTCCATGCATCACTCTTATGGTGGGTCTGTCAGATACACTGTTCTCTAACATGTATCTATGTGCTTTGTTTGATATCACATATCATGACTAATGAGACTTTGTCATCAACCAACACATACTCTAGTCTTCTGTGTTATTGATGTCTATGGTTATTTCCACAATAATAACTGACTAGGGACATAACAAGAATGTATACTCTTAACATTCGCATGATCTCATTGTTTAGGTCCTTAACCTGAAGGCATACATCATTGAGTAATATGATTTTTTAGACATCTAACATGTTATATCATTATCTCAAAATAGATTAAACATATAGATGGAAATTGCCTTTATTATTATTCAAATCATTTACAAAGTATGTCATTACAATCATCATATGACTAGCTCTATGGGCATACATACCAACAGACTCCCACTTGCAGTTAGAGCTAATCACCCATGAACCTCAGTCCTTGTGATCTAGCATGACCAACATGCTTCTGTTGTGAAAGTGCCTTAGTCAAGGGATCAACAATATTGTCTTCAGTTGGTAATCTACAAATCTTCACATATCCTCACTGTAGGATCTCTCGTATGAGATGGAAGCGTCGATGTATGTTCTTAGACCGTTGATTTGATCTGGGTTCTTTAGCATGTGTAATAGTTCCATTTCTATCACAATAAAGCTCAATTGCATCATAGATGCTAGGAACCACTCCAAGTTTAGAGATGAACTTCTTGATCCACACAACCTCCTTTACCACATGGGATGCAACAATATACTCGGCCTCTGTCGTAGAATCTGCAACTGTCTCTTACTTGGAACTCTTCCAGCTCACAGCTCTATTGTTAAGACAAAACACAAATCTTGACTATGATCTGTAATCATCTTTATTGGTTTGGAAGCTTTCATCGGTGTAACCCTGTACCACCAACTCTTCCTCACCACCGTAGATGAGGAACTGATCCTTAGTCCTTCTTAAGTACTTTAGGATGTTCGTCATGCTGAGTGCATACGAGACATCAGGATGGGTGCACAACATTGCATACATGATGGATCTAATTGCTGATGCATATGGAATCCCACTAACGTGTTCCCTCTCTTTAAAAGATTTGGGACATTGAGCTCTAGAGGGACATTGAGCTCTAGAGACGGGAACTCCATGAACCATGGGTATGTTTCCGCTCTTTGACTTCTCCATGTTGAACCTCTTCAACACTTTGTCAATGTATGTGCTTTGACTTAGTCCAAGAAGCCTTCTAGATCTTTCTCTATAGATCTTGATTCCTAAGATATAGGATGCTTCTCATAAGTCTTTCATTGAGAATGTATTTCCAAGACATGTTTTTACCTTTTGTAAAGCAAGAATGGGATTCCCCATCAATAGTATGCCATCTACATACAATATGAGGAATGTAGTCATGCTCCCACTAACCTTCTTGTACACACAAGGTTCATCTTCATTTTGACTAAAGCCAAACTCTTTGACTGTTTCGTCAAATCAAAGATTCTAGCTCTGAGATGCTTGCTTCAATCCATAGATTGACCTTTGTAGCTTACAAACTTTATTTGCATCCTTTGGATGTATAAAACCTTCAGGTTGTGTCATGTACACATCCTTGGAAAGATTCTTGTTAAGGAATGTAGTTTTAAAATCCATCTGCCAAATCTCATAGTCATAGTAGGCTGCAATAGTAAGCATGATTCTGATGGACTTAATCATGGCAACTGGAGAAAAGGTTTCGTCATAGTCAACGCCTTGAACTTGTCTGAAACCCTTTGCAACCAATCTGGATTTATAAGTTTGCACATTGCCATCCATGTCGGTCTTTTTCTTACAGACCCACTTGTACCCTATGGGTTTTACCCCTTCAAGTGGATCCACCAAGGTCCATACCTTATTGGTATACATGGATTCCATCTCAGATCTCATGGCCTGAAGCCATTTCTCATAATCTAGTCCCTACGTAGCTTCTAGATAGGTTGTTGGCTCATCATCTATGACCAACTCACCACCTTCTTGAGTTACAAGATATCCAAATCTTTCAGGCTCAAGGCATGTCCTACTCGATCTATGAGGTTCCTATGTTACTTCAGGAATTTGAGATTCCACAACAGTTTGTGATTCTCTATGTTCCTCTTGTTCATCTATTGGTTTAATGTTTTCTTGTTGGTCTCAAACCTCTTTGAGTTCCACTTTCCTCCCACT
Source organism: Alisma plantago-aquatica (assembly GCA_963693085.1). Classification (NCBI taxonomy): domain Eukaryota; kingdom Viridiplantae; phylum Streptophyta; class Magnoliopsida; order Alismatales; family Alismataceae; genus Alisma; species Alisma plantago-aquatica. The sequence goes on from OY856415.1 coordinate 482,591,601, forward strand.
GCTTCCTTTGGAAATAAACTCCTTTTCTAGGAATACAACATTCATGGCAACAAACACTTTGTTGTCAGTTGGGTGATATAAGTAGTATCCCCTTGTTTCTTTGGGATATCCAACAAAATAACACTTATCAAATTTAGGTCCAAGCTTTTCAGGAAACATTTTCTTAACATAAGCTTCACATCCCCAAACCTTCACAAAAGACACATCAGGACGCTTCCCATATCATATCTCATATGGTGTCTTTTGAACCGATTTAGATGGTATGTGGTTAAGTGTAAACGTGGTGGTTAATAGAGCATGTCCCCAAAAGAAAGTTGGAAGATCGGAAAAACTCATCATAGATCACACCATGTCCAGTAATGTGTGATTCCTTCTTTCTGATACACCATTATTTTGTGGTGTTCCAGGTGGAGCCCATTGTGGTACTATACCACGGGATCTCAGAAGGTCCTCAAACTCTTGAATTAAGTATTCTCCACCTCGATCAGATCGAAGTGCCTTAATACTTTTGCCAAGTTGGTTCTGTACTTCATTCATGAAGTCCTTGAACCTTTCAAGGGATTCTGATTTAAGTTTCATCAAGTAAACATAACCATACCTACTCTAGTCATCAGTAAAGGTAATGAAGTACTGATACCCACCTCTAGCATTTGTTCTAAAAGACCCACATACATCAGTATGCATGAGTCCTAATAGATCACTCGCTCTCTCACCTTTCCCTAAAAAGGGAGCCTTGGTCATCTTTCCCAATAAACAAGATTCACATTTCTCTAATGATTCAAAATCAAAAGAGTCTAGATATCCATCTTTATGGAATCTAGATATGCGATTCTCATTTATGTGCCCTAGACGACAATTCCAAAGGTATGTTTTGTTTGAGTCATTGAGGTTTTGTCTTCTTGTGTTTATGTTGTATACACTTGTCTATAGATCTATCAAATATAGACCATAAGATATTGGGGCACTGCCATATTTGATCCCATCTTTAGAAATGGAACATTTTCCATTCTGAATAAGAACTTCAAATCCATCCTTGTCCAAACAAGATACAAAAATGATATTCCTATTTATGGCAAGTACATAATAGTAGTTATATAACTCTATTATCATCCCACTTGGTAGAGATAACTCATAGGTTCCTACTACACTGGTAGCAACTCTTCCTCCATTAGCAACACGTAGTTCAACCTCGCCTTTTGCTAAAGGCCTACTTCTTTTCAGATCCTTCACATTTGAATAAATGTGTGATCCACATTTGGTATCAAGTACCCATGATGAAGAAATAGTAAAGTTAATCTCAATCACATATACATCGAAAGTAGAATCTCTATCTCTTTCTTCATCTTCCTTGATTCCCTTAATCCTCTCCATATTTTGAGCACAGAAGACTTGGACTTCATCTTGGCGGGAGAAGACTTCTCTTCCTTGCATGTGTCCTTAGACTCCATTCCACTGATCACTATCATGGAACTATCCTTTTTCTTTTGTGCCTCAAACAATGCTTTAAGTAACATAGAGTGGATTCTTTGGCCACTGGTATCTTAGGAATATGTAGAACACTTCTCATAGTACTTAACCAATTATGGAAATTTATCTCAATTAAATTTCTCAATTTAAACGATGATTTCTTTGCCATTTGATTCTACAAGAGAAAACATTTGTATTTTGTCAAAACCCCTTTTGATTTGATTTGATTTGAATAAACTTGACGATATTAATTAGGCCTTTAATTAATTATTGCTCCCACTATTTTGATCAAATTGATAGCCCTCACTATCAATTCATAAGATTCCAGCGTACAACCTACAAGTGAGCAAGATCCTGATTTCGTCTAAGTCATGGACCAACTAGGGTTGTCACCCACAACTAGATTCTTTTAGGTAGGCAACTTCTTCCAATTGCATCATATGTAACTCTTGATAGATGTCATGCACAACTCTTTGTCATATACATCTCCATGCCTCAAGGTGATTGATCTGATCAAGATCGCCTAGTTAAGTCCAACCCAAATACCAACACAATGAATATGCACCCTGCTAGGACAGACCCACATATTCACCATCACACTTCCACAAGATAGACAGTGCACCACGCTAGGGCGTGCCCACACTTATTCGATCAAGCTTTTCATGTGTGTTTCTTTTGGAAGGCATGTCAAACTTAATATTTACATTGAGAGGCTTGGTATTTATATACATATACATATCCAATCACCACATATACAGTATATATCATATACGTTCTATATCCCACAAAAAAATAAGTGAAGCGATAAAGCGATGATTATGGCCATCCTATTGTAATTCCTTGAGCCATAAGGAATTATAGTCAACTAGGTCTACATCACATGCAACAACATGTAGTTGATGAAGATTTATGCTTGGGCCGTTCCGAGTTGATCAACTCATCCTATGATTGATTGGCTCACCTCCTGGTCAATCAATTGGTTTTCACCAACCGATCGTCTGGCTCCTCCATACGGTTGGTTCGTCGGGTTTTCTAGCTCCTCATCAAGCCACCATTCGCTCGTCTCGCACCATCAGCCAGTCATCTCGGTCCTCCAATTGCTCATCTGGGTGTCCATTGTTCTTTGACATAATAGGAAATAAAACTATCCTACTTTTACAAAATTCTTTGGGAAACCCTGAGTTACATTCAGGGGGAGAAAAGGTAGAAGAGAAGGCTCGAGTTATCTCGAGTTACATCTGGAACAGAAGAAAGGACTCAGTACACAGACTAAGATGAAAACAACCACAACCAAGCACACACATAGGGGTTTATAGGCCATAACCACGCTACACATCCACCATCAAAACTATTTTAGGGTGACACATATCAATTTCATATATATACCATATCATATATGTATATAGGGATCGTGTTGTTTAATCCGATATGCACATTAGCCAGTTAAGTATTCACATCACATGCAATAAATAAATGGCAAAAACCAAAAACCGATCATATCGATTAATCCTAAAAAATAGTATGTTGACGTGGCTCTGATACCACTATTGGCTTTTGTGGGACAGAATAGGCAACGAAAAAAAATTATCTAACCACAAACCCATAACTAACAGATCACATCAACAATTATGCAATATGAAGGATGGTTTAGTGAGATATACCTAGTCATGAGGCTTGCTCTGCAACAATACCTCACAACTAGTGCGGTTTTCAACCACCTAGTCTTTGACGGTATCTGTATAGCTCCTGGTGTAGACCCAGACTACAGTTGACAGTCATTCTCCTGAGTGACAGAAATCTCCTACCTCTATAGATAGTCCATATAGACCACCGGGAACTCTAGTCATCCTGATGGATAGACTAGAAGGAGTCATCCCCCTCTATCAGTGTACTGGTCACCGACACACTCTCCCACAATCAATAGTTTTTATGGAATTGTCTTTCCCTTTTTGTTCCTCCCTGGACGGGTAGAACTTGCTTGGGCTCTCTCAGTTACCACAACCAGAGAGGACAACAACTTTGCAGAGCAACTGATGTTTTGAGTTATCTATTCTAATAAGCCCCATGTACCCCTCTATTTCTAGTAGAGGGTAGGGTCAGGGTTCCCAGTCTCTGTGGGAGTAGAAGGGTTTGGATTTTCCATGAACTGATTGTACTGTGACAGGCGAACTGGTCATTTCATAACTCAACCGGTCATTTGGGCAGGTGAGCCGATCAGTTCACTTTTGAACCGGTCGGTTGGTAGTGTGAACCGGTCAATTCACTTAGTGAACCGATTGATTCACTTCTCAGACTTGCCCTCAATTGACTTTCCTTATTCATTTCTAATTAATGCAAAGATTAATTCTTGTCCCAATCAAATTGAACAAGTGAAATGAAAATCTTTTCTCACAAACTGGGAAACCAAACACCTTCTCAGTTGGTCCATGTGAACCAGTCGTCTCACTGACCATGAGCCGATCAGTTCACCCTGTGAACTGGTCGGTTGGTGGTCCAGGTTGTGTAGAACTCAGTCAATGTAGTTCTCAATCAATCTGACACTCTAATCAGTTGGTTCAACATTCGAACTTGATGATTCTGAGTCAAGTCTATTGATTGAATGATTAATTGAGTACCTAAACATTTTAGTAATCAATCTAAACATCATTCAAAGACAAACTCCTCTTCCAGATTAATCTTATGTGTGTGACCCTATAGGTTCCATTTCACATTGGTAGTGAATGACCATAACTAACTTATGACATCACAAGCAAAGACTGGTGCCTAGAGGCACATCAGTGCTACCCAAGTGAAGAGGAAAGTTGGAGAACAACTTTCTACCTACAATCTATTATTAGTGTTATAGTAAATGTATAGTCCCTTTGTCACTAATATCCAGATTGAATTCGAGGCATGGACTTGTCATCCTGTACAAACGTTCAATCCATGTTTCTTGACTCAGAGTAGACCATCTGAGATATATGTAATCTCAATGTCATACATTGACTCACATGTGCATGGCCGTGCATTTCTCAGTCTCACTCCTCAAGTGGCCAGGATATCACACTCCCTTAGGAGGGGCAAATTCCATATCTATCACTCACAGTCAATTCCCCATGTGTCAAAGTCACCCAATCATCACTGTTATAACAACCAATGTTTTAGAACTGTGTTTGGTGATGTCAAAGTGTACCCAATCACATGTGATGAGTGCAGTGATTTTAGGTCTAAGAACCACAGTCACCACCAATACTATAAGAGTTGATCCTGACTAACCAAGTGTGGTTCCCATGCATCACTCTTATGGTGAATCTATCTGATACACTATTCTCTAACATGTATTTATGTTCTTGGTTTGATATAACATATCATGACTAATGAGACTCTGTCATCAACCAACACATACTCTAGTCTTCTGTTTTATTGATGTCTATGGTTATTTCCACAATAACAACCGACTAGGGACATAACAAGAATGTATACTCTTAACATCCGCATGATCTCATTGTTCAGGTCCTTAATCTGAAGACATACTCATTGAGTAATATGATTCTTTAGACATCTAACATGTTATATCATTATCTCAAAATACATTAAACATATAGATGGAAATTGCCTTTATTATAATTCAAATCATTTACAAAGTATGCCATTACAATCATCATATGAATGGCTCTATGGGCATACATACCAACATATATAACCATCCCACCATTAATGCACATTCTAACCCATCTTGTGCCATCTCCCTTTCTCCACTGACAAAGATCTACTTGCCATCTCATCTACCTCCTTTACCCTCCCCCATGGACAACAACTTCCTGGAATTCTCCATTGATCTACTTGCTCAGAGCATGCGGCTTCTCAAAGCTCTTAATACTTGCACCATTATGGTGGAGATTCTCAACTATCCCAATCTCTCTAATATAGAATGTCTCAAGATTAAAAAAAGTATGAGCTCTTTTGCTCCTTGAATGCACCATCCTCAAGCCTATAATCCTCTCATATACCATACTTTTTTGCACCCTTCAAAATAAATCCATCTTTGAACACATCCTAGGACAAACTTTTACCTTCCCATGCAGTAATGGTTTTTCCCAAGACCACATTACACATTGGGCTATTGAACAGGTCGCTACACCTACCACTTATGGAGCCTCCAGATGGATCTCCATTGGTGACCTCCTGCCTCATCTTTGGAATGAAGAAGTTTTCATAGCAATTTCCCATATGGTGGGTGTGAACTTGCAATTCATCAACCCCGACTCCCTTTACCCAGCTAACTTCACCAAAGCTTTCTGTGTTTTAATAGTCATAAAAGATACCACTATACCGTAAGCCATAAACATCTGATGTGGGGTATGATTTACAATGTCAAGCTTAGAGCAAAACACCCATCCACCTTCATGCCCATTTTTAAGGACCATGCACACCACCTAGACACTTGGTTTGAACCTAAACACATTCCCAACCACCTCAACCCTCCATCCCCGATCAAAACTCACTAGAATATAGGTAACTCCACCTAATACCCATCCACCCAGTCTCAACCCTTGGCTGCTCCACGCCTGATGCCTCACTTCAAGAAGGCCAGACTCCACAACTTCTATCAATGCCCACAATTGCAAAACTATGGATCACTCACTCACAACAACACAACAAGCTCTCCAGCCATCAAACAATATGACTTGGATCAGTACACCTTTTACAAATTGAAGAACGTTATAATAGAAGACATAAGAACATCCACCAGTCCACTCATTCATAATACCAACGTTTCTATGAAGGAATATGAAGTGGTGAACTCCTATGCATCTCTTCTCTGCACTCCATAGACGCAGAAGCATAAGAACTTCTTTACTTTGGATGATATAGGTGTGTTACCTCTTGATATCTTTACACCTCCTGTTTATTCAACAAATTCCATTTCTACCTCACATGATAACCACAATAGGTCTTCACCATGCCCTCATCGGGACACACTAATATATGATATCGCTTCTTTAGAATCATGAGATAACATCGTTGACTTCATAAAATTATGTTGGAACATTGTTTTAACATTTTCAAATACTATAGTTGTTGACACCTTTCTACGAGAACTACTAGACCACGACAAGTGGTCTGATAAGAGACACGTTGAAGGATCCACTACCTCTGATCCATTGGCATAATCTGGTCCACACAACCTACCATGTATACCACTTTCGAGCATCATGATTATATCAAACTTGAATGTATGTGGTGCGAATGGCCCTAGTAGGCGTCATGCCATTAGAAATACTATATACCAGCAACACATCAACCTGATCACAATCTAGGAAACTAAAACAACCTTGACTGATTTTTAACTGAGTCACCTAGGTGGACGCCACATCATCAAATGGGTTCTGATTCCACCAATAGGACTTAGTGGTGGTATCCTTATAGGATGGAATGATATAATCTACCAAGACACCAACTCCTTTCATCTTTCTTATAGTATCATGGTGCAATTCCAAGGTTCTAGCACCAACACACAATGTCATTTCATAGGGGGTATATCGTCCCCCTAGAGCAAATAAAGAACCATTCATTGAGGAGCTTGAGGCACTGGACAATCAACTTATGTAATCTCCATGGATTAGTGGAGGCAGTTTTAACCTTATCAAAGACCCCAAGAACAATTTCACAAAAACATTTTTGACATTTACACCATTATCACACAATGTACCCCTCAATAACAACTTCATCACCTCGAACCACCTCAGAGACTCATATACATGTAATGGTTGTTGGACCTGGCACAGAGGTCATCATAAGTCTAGATTAGACCATTTCCTTTGTAACAACCTATGGACTGATAAACATCCCATGACTTACACCTTGATTGTTGCATCCAGTCTCTTCGACCACTTCCCCGTCCATTTATATACTCAACAACTTTCCCAGGCACCTAAACTTTTTTTCTTTGAATGAATTTGGACACAACATTAAAACTTTATCCCCATGGTCACTAGCATATGGAGTTGAAACTCCTCCTCCAAAAATTCGGGATACAACATACATCACAAGATCAAAAATCTCATACCAGCACTCAAGATATGGAGCAAACAACACTTTGGTTCCATTCCTGACACCATCAGGAACAAGGAGCAACTTCTATTATCCTCCCTCAATCATTCCACACATACAAATGAACACCATCACATAAGAGAGAAAATTCAACAACTCAAAGCTCATGAATAAACTCTCTGGAAACAATGGCTTAGAGAAGGTGATAAAAATAGAATTTTTTTCACGCCATATGCAGCAACAAACATAGTCGTCGCCATATTACAAGCCTTGATGGATTGGATACCATCTCTTAGCCTCGATGGATCTTAACATCACACATTGTCAACTTTTATAAATCTCTTTGCAATAGAAGGCTCACCTTTAATAATAATATGGAGCCCAAATGGAACCTGATCTTCCCTAAAAAAATTCCACCTATTAATAACCTCTTGAATCCCTACAATGAGTCTAAAATTCTTGACACTGTGAAAATCCTTGGCTTAGATAAATTGCCTGGCCCGGATGGCTTTGACATGTCCTTTTACCAAACAACATGGAATATCATCGAAGAGGATTTTGAGGCATTCTTTTATTAGATACACCAACATCACATCATTTCCTTACTCATTAGGAAGATTAACCACACTCACATCACTCTCATTCCCAAATTTGAGAACCCTACCTCCATCAAAGAATATCGGCCTATCAGCCTCAACAACTCATCCTACAAAATCATTGCTAAACTCCTTAGTGGTTGCATGAAACCTCTCCTACAAGTTGTTAATGATCAACAATAGAGTGTCTTTCTTCCCCATAGGAATATACAAGATGCATACATCACTATTGAGGAAACCCTAAACACTTGAAGATCTCTTAATGAACCGGTTACTTGGGACTTTATCATGCAATGTTTACATGGTCTACACTTCTCGAGCCAATGGTGTTCATAGATTCATGCATGTATCAATACTTGTACCTTTTCTACCCTTATCAATGGCATTTCATTTGGTTTCTTTAGTAGTACCAATGGTCTGTGACAAGGGGACCATTTATCCCCCTACTTATTCATTATTGTCACCTCTCATCTGCAACGCCACCACAAACAACACCCTATACAATCCTAGGGGATGCTCCCATAATTTCATTCAATATGTTGATGATATCATCATATTCATCCAACCTGAAGACTCCAAGGTTATCAACCTTGTCAAGATATTGGCCAATTATCAAACTCTCCAAGCTCAAAATCAACTTTAACAAATCCTCCATCATAGGGTCCATGGTCAACGCATCAGACACAAACAAATTCATTGTCATACTAGGTTGCAATAATGAATCCTTCCCATTCACATATATTGGGCTACCTGTCTCCCCTTCATGCCTCCCATGCTCTACCTGGAACATGGTTATTCTTAAATATGAATAGTGTGTCAAGTGTTGGTAAAACAACTTCCTATCCATTATCGGCAGACTTTCTCTACTGAATTCAACACTCACGCCTATTATCATATACCATCTTATTTGCATTCTCCTACCATCCAAGGTCCTTAATGAGATCGACAAAATACAGCACAAATTCCTTTGGGAACATCAGGGGAAGAAACTTCATATAGTGAATTGGGACACTATCTGTAGTCCCAAGGAGGACGTGCGGTGGACGGGGAATCACAAACATCAAAATCTAAAGCCTATGCCTTATCCACAAGATCACTTCTTCCATTTGTAAGAAGAAAACAAATTATGGATGAGAATATTCACAAAAAATATCTCAAAAAATATCCACCATGGTCCTTTAAATCCTCTTGAACAACATCCCCTCTATGGAAACACTTAGCCTAAATTTTTCCACATCTTTACCAGTACTATTCATATCCCACCACACCATTGGACCAACACCAAATTTTGGAGTGACCCATGGTGGAATGGATACAGACTCATCAACCTCCATTTACCTTCATCTACCATCCCGAATTCCATCATAAAATACAAAAATTGTCAGGCTCTGTGTAAATTAGGCTCACATAGAAACAACTTCTTCAAAACATTCTTGTTGGGCTGGACAGAACAACCCACTTACCAGGATATCTAGAACCAGCTAAAAAATAACGCATCCAACCAAATCACATTGTATTGGGGAAAGTAGTACTCTACCAGACAGGCTTATAAATTCTTCATGTTCAGAGGACATATTAGGGATAATAATATCATCTTGCAGACACAATGCCCTCCTAGGATTCACATCCTACTATGGATGATCTTCCATGATAAAACTCCTATGGATATCACAATGAGAACCAGAGACTTTTAGGGACCATCCAGATGCACTCTTTGCCACAACAATGAGGAATCCTACCAACATGTATTCTTCAGATGTTGGACCCACTTCTCCTGTTCCACCACCACCCTTGCAAACCATCTCCTCAACATCTTCCACATGTTTCGTAACATAAGAAGTCATAATGAGAGCTAAACCAGGCACAACACATTAGTTGTTGCTATCATATGGACCATATGGAACACACATAATAAAATTCTTTTTGAAAACCACAACCTTTGGATCTCGCATATTCATTGACAAATGGACATCATTATCATGAGTTATCTCTTCACAAGTTGCAACACTAACAGAACTCTTAAGAAGTAGTATAACGTTGACGTTGAACATGGTGCAATCAGAGTCTAGAAAGACCCCCATCCATGCCATAGAAGGCGGAGGATAAAACTAGACTTCATCTCATCTTAACACCTACATAAACCTTGTACTTATTATGATGGGCATGTTATATGGGGTACCCACCCATTTTGATGACAAGCTAGGACTTATAGGGACTCTATCACCATAGAGCCTAAACAATAGGGAAAAACACCTATGGCGGCGTTGCCCTCCTTTTATCTAGAGTGTAACATCTTGTAATCATACCTCAAGCTCATCGCGGTTGCATGAGCTTTATGAATATATAATAGAATGCTTATAAAAAAATTATATTGTACACAAACAAAATAATATGTCAATAATAATTTGTTAAAACTTATGTTGTGCATAAATAAATAGTATGGCATTAAATGTTTGTCAAAAACTTACAATATACTGATAAATGCATGTTTATCCATTTTCTTTGCCTTTTTTAGATCTCCCTTTGGGAGCATTTTGTGATTATTCTCTACTTTTGGAGTTAATTATTAGTTTTGCTTTTTTCTAGTTCGTGATTATTCTATAATTTCATAGTTAACTATCTTAGTTTTGCTTTTTTTAGTCAAATGGAGTTTTTACTTGATTTATTGTGCCTTTTGTAGGAAAATAGATAATTTATTTAAAAGCCTAAAAACTCTCAAAGTTACTCTTGGAAGATGTTTGCACAATTTTCAGCAATGTCTTATATATATATACATACATACAATATCTTTTGCACACAAACTCCAAATTTAATGCAAAAGTATGTGTTCGAAAGGGAATGTAAATGCCTATATGAAAATCATATTTTTGGCTGCTTTGGAATTTTTGACAGGACCAAAATCCGCTCAAAATTCTTGTAATGCAATTCTTCATCAAAGAGAGTCGAAGAAGTTAATGAGAAGTCAAATTAATTAAAGGAAGGAAATTCAATAAATTTCTCCACTTTATATTTGAAAAAACAATTAATATTTTAAAGATACTCCTTTGACCAAGAACAAAGGAAAGTTAGTTAAAGCCATAGTTCTTGTGTGGAGAAAAGAATGCAAGTAAAGAATCAGTCACATGCAAAAATGAGAAAGTCATCAATGCAGTCAGAGTTTGACCAATGTGACTTTGGGCTGAACCAAGCCTTTCCTCTTGGATTTTCTCCCTCCTTTCCCATATAAAAGGAGGGGGGTCTCAAAAGAAAAAGGATATCTTCTACCTCAAATCTTAGATCCAATTTTTGATACTCTATCCTTGTTCCACTTTCATTATCCCTGAGTAGTTTCCTATTTATCAAGACATGGGGACTAGGCCCTTGATCTCCATATCTTATCTTAACAAATTTTTAACCCCCTTTAAATATATAAAAGATGTATGGTTATCTATTTAATAACATATAATTTGATCTGATCAGTCGTTATTCATGACATTTATGATCCATGATGATATAACCTTGGACTTGTGGACTATAACATCACTCATGAGTTTCTCTAAGATACCAATAGCAAGAATACATAAGACAATTGAATAAGGATCCTCAGAACATTGATGACCACAGGTTTGTGGAAAGTTTAATCCAAAGAATTTGATATTTAAGAGGATAGATGTCCATGGCCCTAATAAAAAATATCTAAAAAGGAGAATTTAAAAGTGGCTAATTTAGATATGGAGTTTGTGGTGGTGAAACCCAAAATTTTGACAATTCATGAAATCTAAATTAATCTTAATCGGTTAATTCCTTTTTATCTTTGCTCTCTTCACTTTTAATCTTGTTGAGCACTTTGTTCCAATTCTTGCACATTACTTTTGTTCCTTTTAGTTTTGCCTTTAATTCAAAAGTTTTTAATTCAGAAATTTACTTATTTATTTTATACTAATTATTCTCCACAACTTTTTAAAACAATTTTTATTTCATTCAATTTAATTTTGCTCTTGACAAGACATCTCTTGGGATCTATACCTTTTGTACTACATCAATCTATTTGTTTAACTAGGGGCTTGAGTAGCCATCAAAGGTTAAACTCGAGGGACAATTTTCTCATGTGAGTTGTGTGTGCCAGCAACAACACATCATATACTAATATAATAAATTGTCATTAATTATTTGTTAAAAACTTCCCCCCTTAGTCATAGTAAGGTATATAATTAGACAAGTTAAAAAGGCAAAAAAGTATTTGACTAATTTTAGCACAATTTTGAATTGATGTTTCCTTCCTTTTTCTTTATCTCATTCTGTCTCATTACAACCCCACTTAAAGGTATTTCTATTCATGTCAAGAAAAAGTATCACCACTCTTGGTCTCTAACTGTTGGTTACTATATATGGAAATTGATTGAGGTCTGAAAGATTGATTATCACATTGATAAAAAATTAACTTGTCTCAAAACTATTTGATCAATTGTCAACCTATTTAATACAATATTTCTTTATTTAAAATTTATTTTGACAAAAAAGGAACCATAATAACTTTATGTGATCATTCAAACAACTTCCTTGACAAGAAATATAATAAAATCTATCAAAATATCATGAATACATGCAAATATTCATCAAAAGGATTTTCCATAGCAAAAAAAATATCCTTGAATTCCATGGTTACATTAATTTGTCCAAGAAGTATTCTTTGACCACTAGCAAATACAAAAAAATTTACTTACTCTTAAATGTACTACTTAAACCACAAAATGCTTCGATAAAACTGGATTTGAGCACTTTTTTAGTTTCTTCAAATCTCATCGTAACCAGTTGAAGGGGTATGTTCATAGACAATTGAAATAATCCATTAGGGTCAAATCAAGCAACATTATATATAAAGAATGGAACAAATTTCATTAAGGATTTCAAGTAAAAATTGGAAAATTCCAACAATTTAAGATAATGTGTTAAATTGTCATAATTTTTTGGAGTATGTTTGAAAGACCCAGATCCCTTTATCATTTGAGATATTTATCAGGAACAATCTCGACTGATGACAAGGTCTAACCAAATAAGAAATGCAATGAAGGGCTTGTTTTTTATTGTTACAAGTACCTCGACTCATCTATGTCATCAACCAACACCCTAGTAGCTCCCATAATCCTTCATCCTTATCTGAGACATAGAATTCTAGAGAGAGAGAGGGTGAGTTAGGGTTTGAGATGATAAAGAGGTGAAGTTGATGATCTAGGGTTTTATCTAGTTTTTCATAGTATATAAATCAAGTAATGGTCTTCTTTATATAGTTTTTCATGGTATATATTTTCTCCTATGTATAGATTTCATCCTCCCTCTGATTTGAATAAAAATGATAATAAATCACCATTTTTCTATTTCCTTCTCTTCTATTATCCTTTTCTAGGGTTTTCAAGTTGGAAGGAGGAAGAAAAGGAGTCGATGGATAGAACTTTGATGGATTTATAGCAATTCAGATTATAGGCAAGATATTTAAGGTGTTCGCACCTGAGGTGAGTGATCATATCCCTCTTGAGATATGTATACATGCTGAAATCCTAATTATATTCGGCTAAAATAATCAAGAGCGTTGCTTTTATTTTTGCAAAACTAGGTATTCATTTGGGAAGATGCTATGGTATCAAATGCAAATAATTTAGATTATTTCTCATAGAATTGTTTTTGTCTCATTCTTGATCGATTGATTGATTTTCTACAAAAAATCCTATGGATTAAGAACTATGTTGTTTTATATGAGTATTGCTTGAAAAATAGCCTATTGATTAATATGCTTGAAAATTGAGTTGAGAAGTATAGAATCATGTTTGAACTTGATAAAAATGAGTTAATCAACTATAATTGTGTATATTTGTTAGAATTACATATGGCATGTACATAGAGATTAGTATGAGCATATGAAATGTAGGTATTCCACATCTAGGGTTAGTTTTGTTGGATTAAGTCAAATGAGCTACTGAATCAATGCATACTTATAATTGATGGATGAATAGTGTGAATTTGAAACTAGGGTTTCATGTGTGTGAATAGATGTGATGAACCACCTCATACACATTGATGATATTAATGAATAATAAGGTCCTTATGATGTATTGAACTAAGTTGACTCTTTCATGCCAGGTATATAAGAAGTGATTTCAAATCTAGAGGTTAATCGTACTCTGGCAACTTTACGTAAGGCAAAGTTTGGTTTTTTTGAGGTGATAGTGGAAAAGTTGACAGATAAGTCACCAAATTTTGAATTATCAAAGCAAACATTGGTGAGAATCCAATGCCCGAAAAACCTAAGGGTTCCTCTACAAGGTTCATCAATGGAGGGTGAGTTAGGGCCTAATATCAGGCCAAAAGGCGTAGTCGATGGACAACATGTGAATATTCTTATACTATCCCTTGTTGGTCCCTAGGGACGGAGGAGGCTAGGTTAGCGGAAAGATGGCTATCGGTTTAAGGATGGAAGGTGACCCTGAAATCCTTGTAATTTTGTATTAAGTTGAGTATGAGAGATAAATCATGATCTTATATATGATCTTGTAAATGTGAAGAAAGGCTCAATTGTTGGTATTGTTACTTCAATTGGAGGTGGTAAGTTCTATTATGATGATCTAAGGTTGATGCATCTATTGTAGTGTAGTTTATGGAATAATGAGTAAACCCTACATGAATGCAATACTTTTATCGAATTCATGTATTAATGAATTTAGAATAGGACTAGAGATTAAGAGGCAATAAGAAGTGATCCTAATCTATGGTACTTCCTAAATTGAGAGTTTTATAAGACATAAGGATTTCTTTTAATTATCAAAATGACATTAGAAGGTAAAGGACATGGTACATGTTTTAAATGTAAGAAAATAAATGGGCAAGGGTGAACTCAATTGTAATGATAAGTAATGAGTGAAATATTATTGACATGAGTATGAGGAGGTCTTTGGTATATTTACTTCATATATATGTGGGATGCCCCAATTTGAAAGAAATACACTAAAATTGGACTTTGATAGATGTCAATGAGAGAGAAGAATTATATATTAAGTGCATTTGGAATATTGGTTCCAAAAATGTAATGAACATGAAATCAAAGAAGTTAAGAGAGACAAACCTCAAATGGGGAGAGAAACCAAGTAGTATCTAGGTGGATCTAAGAAGCTAACCCTAACCTTGATGTGGTGAGATACATCATAATAATGAATAATACTCTTGAACGAGGAATTAAAGAACGTACATAAGTATAGTTTAATTCAATTATAATATGAAGTTCAATGATGTGGATTGATTCATAAGAATGTATCCTTGGATTGTAATTGTATGTGGAATACTTGTATTCTGAGAATGGTCTCTTTTGATGGATTTCAAAGAAGATCACATATATGTTGAATAGTAACCCTATTAAAGAATGTTAAATAGTAAAATAGGAACATTAAGTGTGTTATGCATATTTGTGCTTTGAGATCTAATTAAATCTATTAAATTGGATGGAATAAGTGTATTTTATGATAAACTTGTTTGGAGCATGATGAACGACACAACACGTCTATATTATTATATTGTTTCTAGTCCTAATGTATCTATGAATATGTTGTGAGAACTATGATATGGAATGAATTCGTAAGAAATATGTTGATATAGAATTAACATGAATTGATTAAATTTGGGAAACTTTATTTAGGGTAAATGAAGCATAATGAACTTATTTCTAGGGATAATATCCCACTGATGATGACTTCTATGAGATGAGGAGGAAATGGAAAAAATATATGTTAAAAATTATTGATCTCATGTATGAGGAAATGGAAGAAACATAAATGTTTCAAATTGTAGATTTCATGTACTTATTATTTTAATCAGTCTTTTTATTTTTATCCCTAATCTTATTTATATCATTCTAGTTGCATGAGAATACACACACTTGATAAATGATGATTTGAATTCTTCTTAAGATGAATAAAAGGCTTCAATAACAAATGAAATGATGGCATATCTAGTCAGGTTCCCTACACAGCATGGGTTTCCCCGAGGTCCATACTGAGGAAATAAAATGAATCTCCTTGTAGTAGTCAGAGAATTATGACAAGGATTTATGGAGCATGGATTGAGACCTGAAAGGTTAGACCACTAGGATTTAGGAGTGAGTCATCTATTGCAACTCTGGCCGTAAATCCTTGATGGTGAAAGTCTATGTCCATGAGGAAATACTCATATGAAATGGAAAATGTGAAACATGATAAATATGATGATATGTTGCATCTTGTAATGTTGGTTTATATCATGTGTGCTCGAGATGAGGATGTGAGCCTCTTTCAGCAACCATGTGATGGATCAACATCTGTTGTTGATATCTTAGAGTGGCCAGCTAAATCCTAAGATATTGGCATTGATTCATTGACACAAGAATCAAGTGTGGTGACTTCTACTTGGTGAGGCACAAGCCAAGTAGTTACATGTAAAATGAATAAAATATGACAAGCCATGTAGAATATGGGTTGAATGTTTGCAACACTCCTTATTATGCAAGTTGATAAATCGATTGTTGTTGAATATGTTTCGTATTGTGGAAATTAATCATTCTTTTATAGAAATAATCTATTTCAATATTCTTATCTATTTGATTTAAAATGTAATCTTAGATGTTGATAACTAGTGGATGCACGAATTTGATATCCACTATGATTAAGATTTGGATTTACTTGTCATTTGAATAGTTATGTCTAATAGGAATGTCTTATGTGGACTTCATCATCAAGAATGCTCCTAGTCAGACTGGTGAGGTGTAACAAAGATGATGTTGTTGTTATATATTGATTCTAATTATTTAGATCTTGACTTTTTATTCCTTCAATTAGATTTTAATTTAAAAGTAATTAACATCTACTGGTCTGCTCATTTATATGCTCTTCAAGATGTTTTAAAGTTTGGATTGGACTAGTGAATATCGTACATAATCGATTAAATTATTGTGAGAAAAGAAATTTTCAAAATGTTAGAGTTACCTGCTAGACTTAGTATTATCTACAAGTTTCTTATGAGTTCAATATACCTAAGTTGATGTTAATGCATGTATTCAATTTGAATGGGATGTATCCACTCACTTGGGCTCTACATGAGTCTCATGAGATTGTTTCCGATGTTTTTAGATATAAATCTTTCAGCAAGTATGTCGTTACAATGAACATGTAAATAGAATAATCTAGATTAGAATGTCCCAATACTCTCCCTTTCTTGGGATGCGTAGAACACATATTTTGTTAATTCATGTATGTGTATTTGATGTAAACTGAACTGCATGTGAGTAATAACATTAGTGATAACTGAATATATTGTCCTTTGATGTGACATTGGTTTATGAGATTTTTATGAAATAGGAAAAGGAAAAATTTACATGTGTTTTTTTATACTTTGTTAATCATGTTTTTCAAGAATTTGGTGGTTTGTTCCTTAATTTTGGTTTAGGTTTAGGGTTTGTCTCTATGGTTGGCATTTGTGTTGATCAAAAGAGAGGTCTGGTCGCTTTGAATCATCATCCTCTAGGATCTAGATATAGAAAACTTTACATGTCCCCAACATAGATTTCCTTCTTCCTAGAGAGCATGGAGTTTAAGTCATTCTTTGAGTCACATCACATATCTATTATAATCTTGTGGATCAATATATGTTCCAAAAGTACATGTACTAAGTGATAAGACTAATTACAAAGGCTAATATCCCAAGATGATATCGCACATGTTTCTTCATTTACCAAACCAATTTAGATGGTTTAGGATGTATTATATAGGCTACAATTTATCACTGAAAGATTTTATTTATATGATTTTTAACCTTATTAAGATGACCATGTGTATACAAGTTGAGCCTAGAACCAAGGTTATAAGTATGGTCCCTTCATTCTTATACATTGACCTTTTTCCTTTTTCCATTTGTGGATGTATTTTACATAGATCTTGATCATGTGTAAGAACTATCAATTAAATGTATCCATAAGATGGTGAAGGTAATATCTACATACATCATGATCATATCATTAATTCAGGTTAAGATATCCATCACAACTTGTGTGCATTATATGTGGTTACCATTTATCTTAGACCCACAATAAGATGAAATAAATATTTGTTTACAAAGTTCACATTATTTCTCTTGTAAAGATTGTGAGTTCATAAATCATCTTATAATTCTAAATTTAGGTGTATTCATGCTCAATCAGTGACTCCTAATACACAAATATATTTTTTACTCTAATGAGTTCTAGATGTCATTAACCAGATGGGAAAGTGATTTTCTCAGGGCCCTTGAGTTTGTGCACAACCCCCTCATCATTACATAAGATTTTCGATTATTATGTATTTGTCATGAATAATTGGCCTTGGTCATTCCCTAGGGGTCTATAGGGGGATAGGTACTTATGTAGTGATCTTCTCCTAATCCCTCAGGCCTCATATGTTTATGCAATTAAAATTTCCTCCATACTCCTTGGGCCTTATGTACTTATGGAGTAAAATTTTCTCATCAACCAGCATGCCTTATGTATCTCTATATCTTCCATATATGATCCTAGGGTTGAATTAGGGCTCTATCCTTCATAGAATTACCTGAGATGTTATAGGATTTTCTTTGTATCTATCATGGTTCATGATTTATTTTGAAACAAGGGTCTCTTGAATTGTTGGGATTCCATATCTCATTGACTCTCTCTGGTCAAGACATACCTTAATCTCGCATGTATTATGGCATAACTCTTTTTTATCTATTAGATTTTCAATAGATTCATCCATCATATATACACATACATATGTTGAAATTACTTATTGGAAACATCAATATAGACGTATTTAATTTATGAATATTTTGTTTAGGTATTTGTAAGGACTTTAATGTATTTCCTGACATACCACCAGGGCATATTGCATCTCATCTTTTATGTTGAGCATTCTAGAACATCCACAATTCAATAATTGAAACAAAAGAGAAGGGGGTTCATGTCATTTTTATAGGAGGATTCTAATCTAGGGTGTTCTCATATTTATTAATAGGAGGTTAGGCTCTCTAGACACATATATTAGATCCATTGGCTTCATATTATTCTTCCTCTATAAGATCCTTCCTTTTACATGGGATGAAGCTCTACATATCTTAACACCACTCCTTAAAAGAGAGTTTGAGTCTCATGTGATTACTTATATAGAAATTGGTCTCTTGTGTTTTGCATAATGGCTTGACCACTATGTTTACCTTATGCACTTTCATGAATGTATGTACCTTATATACTTGCATTACTACTTGTACCTTATGAACTTATATGCATGCAACCCTAGATGTAAGTAAAATTGGTGACTAGGTCATGTTACCCAACCTATTCAAGTTTTCATCATGCTAAGTCTTTCATGTGAAGCATCATCACATGTTAGAATGGATCTATCCAACATGGATGGAAATATCAAATAATGTGTAGATCTCACTATTGGCCTTTCTGAGTCCTTTCCTGACTCGACCTTCATCAGGCTCTAGGTATCTATTACTGGGCACAACCTATATCAATCAAAAAACATTAAAATGTTGTTCTAAATCTTCCATGTACAACCTAAAAGGTAGAATTCCAAGTAAAGGGAAGAAATGTGATTTTCCATTTATATAGATTAGGTAACTTCACTTTTGGTTCTCTTAAAAAATTGAGGGTGTTAGCCACTATATACTCTTACTATGAGTTTGTAACATAATGTATTTGTCATCTAGAACCATATTTGAGTGAGTTGGCATCCATAGTCATAAAACTTTGGTATTAACTACTATTCCTATTGTTCTTACTTTCCTTAATATGTCTATTTTGACTTGGTTTGATCGTGAGCATAATTGAAATCCTTTTTAAGACCTAAACAATCACTATATAGTGCATTACATTTCCTTTATGACTATAAGGTATGTGTTCTACTATGGTTTTAGGTTATAAACCTTATCACACTTGTGAGATAAAGTAGTGAAAACTATGGTTTAAGGGCCATAAGGAGGTGGTTTTAAGGAACTCTACCTTCTCCCCTTATGGTATGAGAATTGCTCTAGAAGTCACCACTTATATACCTACATTAACATGTACTTATCCTTGGGGCTAGTTTTAATATAGCACCTCTTATTTATTTCATATGAGGATGGCATATATATATATATATATATATATATATATATATATATATATATATATATATATGTATATATGTATATATATGTGTATATATATGTATATATATATGTATATATATATGTGTGTGTGTATATATATGTGTATATATATATGTATATATATATATATATATATCCCCTCACTTCACCAAGGCTAGGTATGAGAAGAAGGTCCTAGTAAATCTATCTATTTTCTCATCATAATCATGATTCACTCTATTATGCTAAGTACAAAAGGGCATTTCTAGGGATAGGGTCCCATGCTTGGTAGGTACTGGTCTAGGGTTCATGTCACTCAAAGATATTGGGTTCCTCCTTGGGACTCGAAGGGGTATACTTATAAGTATTACAGCTATTTCCACTCACTACTATGGTTTACATGTACTTGTGTACCACCTTTTTTTATTTATTCTCAATCACAATTTTTGTCTGAGTTCAAGGGTCAACATTATTTTCATTGTAAATTTTCTTCTTCATCTTTCATTAGTGTTTACTCATATATTTTTTCCTTCATAAAACATGTTTAACCAATATTAGGGTTTTTGATAGGGGTTTAAGGATTAACATCTTCCTCAAGGTTTTTATATCCTCTATCTTACCCAATTATTCCATAGATGGACTGTGTTACCTTATCTTATCCCTCGGCTCTTAAAAGTTTCTAGGGTTTCTCCTATAGGAGAAGCATGCATTATATAATATAGTTCACATATATTTATTTTTAAATACCAATTTGAAATTTCTTATGATTTAGTTGGTGGAGGATGACTTGACCCAAATTTCCTTTAATCCTTATCTTAGATGAGGAGAGAATAAAATTCTAGTGTTTAGAAAGAGACACTCTTGGGGTTGAAAATAATGGAGATGAGAAAGGGACAAAGTATAGACGAAAGTCCTAGAAGACATGTTATTTTGGGGAAATCTGAAGGCTTTATCCAGATAGGGTTGGTGGTGTCTTCTAGAGGTCTACACGCTAGCTGATTTGACTCAACTAGATGTGCCCCACGAGATCAGAACACACGGTGGATTCACTTTTGGTATTTATAAAACCTAACTTAACACCTACTCACACTAAAACAACTACACCCGCAAGCGCACGGGTTCGTGTCATAGTATAGGAGGGTGGCAAGTACAGGGTCAATCTACAGGGAAAAGAGGGGGCACTAGAGATAGGTGTAGTTTTGCTAGGTTCCTACTGTTGAGACTAGGGTTAAGGGTTTGAAGGTTGTTTTGATTTTAAAACTAATAAGAACAAACGAACAATTAAAAGCAGGAATGAAAACTAAGTTAATCCTAGACTAGATTAAAGCTAAATAGTCAAGAAAGGATTAAACTAGATATGAAAAGGGAAAATTACACTAAGGCAAGCAACAGAAGAGCAAAAGAGCAATTAAAGAGCTAAGCTAGCATGAACAAGGCAAGAGCAAATCAAGAAGCTAACTAGGCAATAAAAGAGCTAACTAAGCTAAGAAAGCACAAAACTAGGCTTTTAAGCAGTAAAGAGAGGTTTGGGCTATTTAGGGGGTGATAACATGCAAGCATTACTCATCCATTAAGATTATCCAAACCAAACAACTAGTTAGAGTCTAATGAATTGACCTAAGCTACTAATTGGCCATGGATGAGATGGGATATGTATAGGGGAACTAGTCGCTAACAACTCCCATTACCCTTACGAGGCTCAATTAGGTTAGGGATTAAGTTCAATTCAATTAGAGTCTAATCAAGTCTAGGTTTCTAGATTAGACATTCCTAGGACAATTAGGGGCCGAGGATAGTAATGGGGAGGTGAAATTAGGGATTTGGACCCCAATTCCCCCAAATTCTAGAATTGAGAAGACTCCATGCTAATTGTACTAGGATCACCTAAACTAGCTACTTAGATCTCTCACTTAGGCTTAGGAAGATTGATTACAATATAGGAAGATGGGAGGCAGCCTACGGATCCAAGAATTGGACCTAGGGGCAAATCCCAAAATTCACATATATAAGCAATTTTCCTAAATTCCTAAGTGATTTCACACACAAACCAACAAGCAATTCATGGAGAATAAGATGCAAATAGAACATAATGCCAAATGAAATCATAATGTTTACACATCATTTTCCCCCAACATGGTATCAAAGTAACATAATTTCCCCCAAATAGCCCACCAAGAGGGGCCTAGATACTCATAGACATGGAAAATACAAAAAGAAAGGAAGAAAAATGAGTAGAGGAGTGAAAATCCATGATGAGCTCGGTGAAGACTCCTCCTTATCCACCTCCTAGCAGCTGTAGCTCGAGCTCCCTCCTCCAAGGTAGGTGAATGGCATGGATGTATGGTGGAAAAGGGTGGAAATGGAAGGAAAGTAGGGTTTTGATGGTGGAAATGGTGAAATCGAGGTGGAATGAGGTGGGAATGGATGGAGGATGAAATGGGGAGGCTACAGTGGTTGTAGGGTAGCTAACCTTGTGCCCTAACTGCCACCTAGGTATATATAGGTGTGGGGGAGCACTAGGTTAAGTAAGGGCAAAAATGGTAAAGTAGTGGGAAAATGGGTAGGTTTTGTGAGTAGCACGGCCGTGGTGGGTAGGGGTGAGCACGGTCATGGTGGGGTACAATGACTGTGTGAATTAAAATGGTCAAATGTCATGTTGGTGGTCATTTTTGCACTGAAACAGACATGACTATGGTGGTCATACACCACGGTCGTGGTGGGTTGAGGGTAGCACGGTCGTGCTGGGTGGCACAACCGTGGTGGTCTAGGTGATTTAGTGAAGATTCGAGGCTGGAGAAGGTGGGCGGAAGGCTGCACGGGCACTAGGGCGCAGAGCAAGGTCGTTCTGTTCTTTGGAGAAATGAGCAAGTGACTTGGAATTTTGCAAAAATCTGACTTAAGTTGTTGGAATCGGGCTACAGCACGGCCGTGGTGGTCAAGTAGCACGGTGTGCTGCCTTGCACGACTGTTCTTCCCTGATTCCATACTTAGTTGATTTTCTTAAATTCTTTTGAATTCCCTGTTGAAATTGAGTGCACCACCACGGCCGTGGTGGGCACTGTAACTATAGTATGACACTCAAACCTTGTTCAATCATCAATACTTTGATCTCAAGTTGATCTTCCATTGATTCTTTGTCAAAATTTTGTCTATTCTTCTTCATTTCACTCCGTTCTCACCTGCACATCTCAAAACTACACAAAAATTATCAAATACAAGTGTGTGTGTGTGTTCTTGGAAAAATGTAAATCAAAGAAAAAGTATCAAAAATGTAAGGTTGGGTCAAAAATTCCCAAACCTAGGTGGGTTGCCTCCCACAAGCATTGAGTTTCTTGCCTTCAGCTAGGCTTCTTGGTGATTCTCCATTCATTCATCCATTTGGAATTCTCATGTGTCCATTCTTACAAAACATGCATCCCTCATTTGCACTCAATCTAGGTTCCTCATCCCTTTCATCACAATAATTATCACCAATTTCTTGACCTTGGTATCCTTCTCTCAAACACCCATTTGGACTTGTGAAGTGATCATGTCCAATATCCCTATCTTGGACTCGCTGGTTTGGGGTCTTGTACATGTTGATGTTGATCTTCATGTCCATGAATGAGACTATCATAGTGCCACTGCGCACATGAATGTTGACATCAACTGTAGATAAGAATGGCCTTCCCAAGATGATGGGAATCTTCCTATCCTTTGGCTCCATATCAAGTACAATGAAATTTTCTGGGAACACTGCACCCTTTTCTTTATCTATCACCACCAAGACATCATCCACTCTACCCCTAGGCACCTTTATGGATCTATCTACCAACTGGAGAGTGCAATGTGCCGGCTTCAACTTGCCTAAGCCCAGCTCAACATAGACATTATACGCATCAAATTCACACTAGATCCCAAATCAAGTAAGGACTTGTCTATGTGATGTCCCCCTATGTAATTAGGTATGAGTGGGGCTCCTAGGTCCTTTCTCTTCACGGGAAGTGAGTGTTGTATGATGGAGCTCACTTGTTCAGTTAACCTCAACTTCTTTAGAATCCTCCCCATTTACCTTCTTTTCACAGTGCATAGGTTCTTGAGGAACTTGGCATAATATGGGATTTGCTTAATAGCATCCAAAAGTGGAATGTTCACCTTCACTTGGCGAAACACCTCAAGAATATCAACATTGTGCTTTTGCCTCCTTTTCAATTCTGATGGCTCATCTAGTGCTTCTACGAATGGAGGATCACTAGTTTTTGTCGTACTTGCATGAACATGAGGCGGAGCACTAGGGATGGTAGGACCTACAAAAGGGATATTTGGTGGATCACATGGAATCCCAAACTCAACATGTGGTATCACAACATCATCTTCAACAATATCAATCACAGTATCACCACTTGGCTTCCTTTGCTTTGCTTTATCAACCTTTCTTTGACTTGCGGGCTGCTTGAGAGTTTTCCCACTCCTTAGAATTGTCACAACACTACCTTACTCATGGTGGAAAGGGGGAGCATGTTGTGGTTGTGGAGGAGGTAGAGGTGACACATGGGGTTGAAATTGAGGTGGAGAAGAGAATTGAGGGGGAGGAGAGAATTGGGGTGGGAAAGTGAGGTTTTGGGAAATTTGAGGTGAGGGAGGTGGTGGAGGAGTGTAAGGCTTGGAATAGCCTTGGAATGAGTGAATGGGATGTACTTGCATGGGGGTGGACTATAGAAAATGTGGGAAGAAGGCATAGGTCCACTTGCTTCATGGTGGTTCATGATGGGTTTTGAAGATAATTTTTCTTCTTGGAGAGCTATTATGGAAGATAGATTCTCTTTTCTCTCTTCTAACCTTGCAACATCTCTTTGAACATCATCAAATACTTTCAATCTAGAGAGAACATATTCCTAAAACCTTGAGCTATATGTGGGACTTTGTAGTTCCTAGTAGCTATAGGAGTGAGGTGTCTTCTTTTCTTCCCCATAGAATGCAATAGCATTGACTGAATGACAAGGAGGTTTGGTCACTTGGTTTCTCATGAAGCTCACCATTTTACCAAACATTTTCATCAATTGTGGCCTTGAATCATTATGAGTTGGATATGTCACACCAAAAGATAGGTCACTACCACTAACCATACAAGAAGCGTTTATCCTTGAACCTTTTTCCAAACTCTCAAACAAGGGCCATATCTCCTCAAGTGGTTTAGCCATAAAAACCCCTCCACAAGAAGAATCCATTGTAGCTTGACTTGCATGAGATAGACCAAAGTAGAAGGACTGAACTAGCTACCAGAAAGGGACCTCATGATGTGGACATTCTCTCAACATCTTTTGAAATCTCTCCCAAGCCTCGTGGAATCGCTCATTATCTATTTGACTAAAACTTGTTATGGAACGTCGCATTTGTGTCAACTTTTATATAGAGTAGAATTTCCTCAAGAAAGCATTTTTCATCTCTCCCCAACTCATGATGTCCCTTCTTGAATCATACCACTCTTTGGCTTTGTCTTTGAGGGAGAAGGAGAACAAAGTCATCCCGATTGTATCATCACGTGTTGTCGGCGTCCTGAAGGTGGAGCATACTTCAAGATAGGAATCCAAGTGCTTGTAGGGTTTCTCACTCTCCAAGTCATAGAAGATAGGTAGGATCCCAAGAAGACCTGGAGGGATGGAGAATTTCTCCCCTGGCATCTAATCAACCCTTCTAGCAATTGGCAATTTGTAGTTTACAGGCATGAAGTATTCTTGAAGTGGCTTGTGAAGTGCATTTTGGCCTTCCATCTTGTCTTCCCCCGAATGGCTTATCACATGCACAAAGCACAACTAAACAAAAGAGAACAAGTTAGTAAACCAATATACACAAAGAATGTAAAGAATAATGAATAAAGAATAGCAATGATGAGGGAAGTAGGAAAAGTCAAAGCAAAACTAACTAGCTAGGCCGAGCACCTCTATCCCCGGCAAAAATGCTAGAAAGCTTGGTGGTGTCTTCTAGAGGTGCTACACGCTAGCCGATTTGACTCGACTAGATGTGCCCTATGAGATTGGAACACACAGTGGATTCACTTTTGATATTTATAAACCTAACTTAACACCTACTCACACTAAAACAACTACACTCGCAAGTGCACGGGGTCGTGTCATAGTATAGGAGGGTGGCAAGTATAGGGTCGATCCATAGGGAAAAGAGGGGGCACTAGAGCTAGATGTAGTTTCGCTAGGTTCCTACAGTGGAGACTAGGGTTAAGGGTTTGAAGGTTGTTTTGATTTTCAAACTAATATGAACAAACGAACAATTAAAGGTAGGAATGAAAACTAAGTTAATCCTAGACTAGATTAAAGCTAAAGAATCAAGAAAGGATTAAACTAGATATGAAAAGGGCAAATTAAACTAAGGCAAGCAACAGAAGAGCAAAAGAGCATTTAAAGAGCTAAGCTAGCATGAATAAGGCAAGAGCAAATCAAGACGCTTACTAGGAAATAAAAGAGCTAACTAAGTTAAGCAAGCACAAAACTAGGGTTTTATGCAGTAAAGAGAGGTGTGGGCTATTAAGGAGTATGAACTTGTCAACGAGGTTGGGGTGATAACATGCATGCATTACTCATCCATTAAGATTATCCAAACCAAACAACTAGTTAGAGTCTAATGAATTGACCTAAGCTACTAAGTGGCCATGGATGAGATGGGATATGTATAGGGGAAGTAGTCCCTAACAACTCCCATTACCCTTATGAGTCTCAATTGGGTTAGGGATTAAGTTCAATTCAATTAGAGTCTAATCAAGTCTAGGTTTCTAGATTAGACATTCCTAGGACAATTAGGGGCTGAGGGTAGTATTGGGGAGGTGAAATTAGGGCTTTGGACCCCAATTCCCCCACATTCCAGCCTTGAGAAGACTCCATGCTAATTGCACTAGGATCACCTAAACTAGATACTTAGATCTCTCACTTAGGCTTAGGAAGATTGATTAGGATATAGGAAGATGGGAGGCGGCCTAGGGATCTAAGAATTGTACCTAGGGGGAAATCCCAAAATTCACATATATAAGCAATTTCCCTAAATTCCTAGGTGATTTCACACACAAACCAACAAGCAATTCATGGAGAATAAGATGCAAATAATAATAATCATTGCTAAACAAAATCATAATCTTTACACATCATTTTCCCCCAACATGGTATCAAAGTAACATAATTTCCCCAAACAGCCCACCAAGAGGGGCCTAGCTACTCATAGACATGGAAAATACAAAAAGAAAGGAAGAAGAATGAGTAGAGGAGTGAAAAGCCATGATGAGCTCGGTGAAGACTCCTCCTTCTCCACCTCCTAGCAGATGTAGCTCGAGCTCCCTCCTCCAAGGTAGGTGAATGGCATGGATGTATTGTGGAAAAGGATGGAAATGGAAGGAAAGTAGGGTTTTGATGGTCGAAATGGTGAAATGGAGGTGGAATGAGGTGGGAATGGATGGAGGATGAAATGGGGAGGCTAGAGTGGTTGTAGGGCATCTAACCTCGTGCCCCATCTACCACCTAGGTATATATAGGTGTGGGGGGAGCACTAGGTTAAGTAGGGGCAAAAAGGGTAAAGTAGTGGGAAAATGGGTAGGTTTTGTGAGTAGCACGACCGTGGTGGGTCACCGCAGCCGTAGTGGGTAGGGGTGAGCACGGTCGTGGTGGGTTACAATGACCGTGTGAATTAAAATGGTTAAATTTCAGGTTGGTGGTCATTTTTGCACTGAAACTGGCACGGTCGTGGTGGTCACCATGGTCGTGGTGGTCACCATGGTCGTGGTGGTCACCATGGCCGTGTTGGGTTGAGGGTAGCATGGCCGTGCTGGGTGGCACGGCCGTGGTGGTCTAGGTGATGGTGGCAGTGGTGTTGCGCCACACCCGTTCTACTTCTGTGTAGCACGGTCGTGCTAGGTGGCACGGTCGTGGTGTATGTTCTTGCACGACCATTCTTTGTTGCACGACTGTGGTTCTTTCAGCTTGACTTGGGGGCAACTCTGTTGATTTCCAAGCAATACCATGGTTGTGCTGGGTCCTGGATCAGCACTTTGGCTTTGTTCTTTGGATTTTCTTGGACATCTTTGCTTCAATGGATCTTTGGCCACTAGGGGTAGGTTGAGGGAGCATCAGACTTCACTTTGGGCCTCTCTAAGGGTAGAGAAACCCTAGGATCACTTCTTCTCTCTCTTCCATCAAGTGTGGTCCAAATGCTTGAAAAACATGCAAATAATGTCCATAAGTGCATTTTACACAAATAAGCATATTGGGAGAAATAACATGTAATCTAACAGGTACAGATGTGATTGAAGAGCAATATGACACAAGATGAAGCCCTAAAATAGGGCTGAATCAAGGGTACACACTGATCGGGAGTCCTTGTAAACCATCTTGTGGTGTGAAGGGAACTTTTCATGCCCGTTGATTATGTTCCAATCCTAATCACCATTTCCCTTTAAAAAAACCATGATAATCCCTTAGAGTTTTGTAGAGTATTTGAAACTATTCAATATTAAAATTCATTTATACAAATATGGGATTTGATATCAATTCAAAAAGATTTGTTTATTACATTATCCCCACTAAAGGTGTACTAGAGAGACAAGGGCTATTATCCCATATTTCTGGGATCCTGATTTATAATAAACCCAACCAATATTTATCAAAAATTCCAAAGCAATGTATTATTTAAAGGAGTAATGTGATGACATCACGTTCAATGTCCCCCAATTAAGGAAGGACCTTCGAGTTGAGAGTCATTACCTACATTCCCAAGGATCCAACAAATAATAAATAATAGTAATTAATTTTCATTAATTTCACAAATATTGTTACATGATATACAATGATACTGAAGGAATTACATACACCTAATATGAGAACAAAATTAAATATTGAGAAGAAGTGTTAATCTATCTAATCCTCCTTGGTAGCTTTAATACCTTCAATATGTTTCATCTTATTTTTCATGTCATTTATCATATGTATCATATACCTAAAATGTCGACAAACAAAATAGTCAGCATAGTGCTATATTGTGTATGTGGGGTGCAACCACAATGTGTGCAACTAAGATAATCACTTATAAAGCCTCAAATATTCCAAATAAGAATTGTCATGTTCATTACATATTCTAACCCTTACTAGATCATTGTTCCTTCCAGGGCTCATGTATATCACCCCTTCATATATGTCAGCCTCGTGTGTAGAATATCATAGTTTGCTTATGTAATACTCATACTGGTATTATAGTGAACAAGAATTAAATAAACGCCCAACAATTTATTTGAGCAAATTTAGGGAAATATTCGACAATCCTAGGAAATTGATATTACATGTAGTCATTATTGTAACCACATACCTCAATGGTTAACCATGCAGATCATGTAGTATATACTTCAAGTATGTTCAATCAATCCAATCAATAGATCCAAGAAATCAACATTTAATCTACATGTATGTAAATCCTAAATTGTCACCAATCACATTATTCATATTAAACCCTACATGGGTCCTAATCGAGGGTTTAGTACTGTCCCAGGTTTGGATGAGGAATAAGGGTACAAATAGTATTTCCATCACATATTAAACATTAAGTGAAAACCCTAATTACTACATCCAACATATCCTTTCATAATGATCACTTAGATTTAATCAAACTCGTTAACAACATATCAAGTTATGATCTTTAAACCCTAATCATTCACATGTAGGTTTATCCACTTTTAGAAACTATAATTATCATCATTATGATCAAAACCATGTAAAATTACCATTATATTCCACATTATCAATTTACATCTCAAGGAATCATATTTAACATGATTAATAGTCTATTTATCAAAATTAGGGTTTATATGCATTCATCATCTCTTTAACACATATTACCATTACTTTTGGAACTATGACTAAAATCAGGTATGAACTATATTTTTTTTTCCTCTCATTATTTTGATCAAATTTCATATATAACTTGTTATGATCGGAACTACTAATAATTAGTTATGATTTTTACACGATGAACATTAATAAGATCAATAGTAGAGTGCAATGTTGGCAAAAGAATTATCTTTTATTACAACCAGCTCGGCTCAAAATTAGAGTGGAAAAGACTTTGCCGCCCCTGTGTCTTGAGTATGCATAATGGGGTAACAGAGTCATTTGACTCTATTTCACCCTTTCCTTGCATAGAGCGAAGTTTGACTCCCAACATATCTCCCTCCACCTGCTAGCTTTACACATCCACCACAAGGGTCAGATGGTCTCTGCTCTCCTTCCCTAGAGTTGGTGGGTCGCAAGACCAAGCTGAGATGGCTGGGATAGGGATAGGTTGATGTCGGAACCTGGTTTGCTGATGAGAAGAAGACAACATGTACATACCCTTATCGTGTACAAGAGAAGGGAAGAAGGAGGCCCTGGGCACTCTCAAGAGGGTTACGTTCCTCTATGGTCACCCTGGCACTTCATGTCATGACTCAGGATCTACTTGTTCTAACCACTGCAATGTTTTTAAGGAAAGAAAGGAAGATGAGGAAGACTTCAGGATATGGGTTGACACCAACATACATGAGGGTGGTTTGGTACCTCCTCTGGTGGATGACATTACACAGTGCCTTATATCAGTAAGCGATGGATGCAAGGTAGGGAGAGATTGAAGGAGGTGAAATTGAAAACCCTTCCTTCATAAGAGCATGTTCTAGGTTTTGTTTATTTTATTTCCTTTTTGATAAAACTCCAAAATAGGAAACTATTCATATCTCTCTTCTCAATAACTCTTATTCTATTAAATTTTAGGGAAAAGTCCTATTTATCATTATCCTTTTCTTGGCAAAATAATGGATCCCAACTAATTGACTAATAACTCCAAACTTGCCTTTTTATCATATCTTAGAAATTACATATTTCATTTCCTATATCACAAAACATCTTGGTTTCTCTTTCATAGTCTTATATTTGGATTATCTTTCATCTAAATTTATATTGGGTAATTATTACAAGCACGAGATACTCCTTTCTCTATTTTGTATTGTAGGTACCTATATGTGAACTTTTGATCATAGGAACTCAAACAAATCATACTTCTCTCTCTTCTCTATACTCTGATTGGCCCCATTATTTGAAGGGAACATTTTAATAACTAAATATCATTTTGGGCAAGGTTTGATAGCACAATATGAAAGTTAAAAATACTTTTCTTGCCTCTTAAGAAATTTCTTTATTTGATTTATCTAATGTGTCAATTAACTCTTTTTCTCACCCACACTAGGCATGATATCTTATTTTGATATGTTTTCTCATTAATTAAGTACAACATTCCATCATCATCATCATCATCATCATCTAAGCCTCAGTCCCAACTATGTTGAGTTTGGCTACACGGATCCTTTGTTTCCATTCAGCTCTATCACGGGTCATATTTTGGTTGAGATGTAGAGATTTAAATCTCTCTTATATGCTCTTACCATGTTAATTTAGGCCTTCCTCTTCTTCTATTAATTGTGCTTACCTCAATATCATTGCTTCATATAGGTGTGTTACTCAGTTTGTGTTGCACATGTCCAAACCATCTGACTCGGCCCTCACGCAACGTGTCATCAATGCTTGCCACCCCCACTTTATTCTTGATATAGTCATTTTTCAAGCAATTTTTCTTGTCTTCCCACACATCCATCTCAAAATATGCATTTTAGCCACATTCATCTTGTTGAGTCCTTGTTTTTCACTGCCCAACATTCACTCTCATAGAGCATGGTTAGACATATAGCAGTTCTATAAAGCTTATTTTTTAGACTGAAAGGGATCTTCCAGTCGATAATACTCCAGGTGCACTCCTCCATTTCAACCATCCTATAGTGATCTTGTGACAAACATCATTTTGAACATCCTCATCTATTTGAATAATAGAACCTAAGTAACAAAATTGATCACATTTTGTTATATCCACTCCGTCCAACTTGGCTCCACTATTCACACTATGAGATTGTCTAAACTTTCAATGCATATACTTAGATTTGCTCCTACTAATCAACAATTCATTTGATTTCAATGCCTTTCTCTAAAGTTCAAATTTATTAGTCAATCCATCTTTAGTTTCTACAATCAATATAATATGGTCAACAAATAACATACACCAAGGAATATCATCTTGAACACTCTTTGTCAACTCATCCATAATAAGAATGAATAGATATGGGTCGAGTATGGATCCTTGGTGTACCCCAACTACAATAGGAAATGTTGGCGTCTCTCCACCAGGAGTTTTCACACTTGCAGTAGAGCTACCATACATCTCTTTAATCAAGTCGATGTATTGGATTGGCACACCCTTTTTCTTCAAAACCAACCAAAACACTTCCATGGGTACTCGATCATAAGCTTTTTCCAAATCGATAAAAACCATATGAAGATCTTGTTTGCTTCCCTTGTTCTTCTCCATAAGCCTCCTTATTAGAAAAATAGCATATGTTGTTGATGTACCAGGCATAAAATCAAATTGGTTGTTTGATATATGCATTATAGATCTTAGCCTCTGCTCAATAATCCTCTCCCAAAGCTTCATTGTGTGACTTGTCAACTTGATACCTCTGTAGTTTATGGAGCTCTAACTGTAACATTTGTTCTTGTACATGGGGACTATAGAATTATTTCTCCACTCATCTGACATCTTCTTGGTCTTCATATTCTTATTAAATAAACTTGTTAACACATAACTACTTCATCCCCAATACTCTTCCATACATCAATGGGAATACCGTCTGGTTTTTCGTGCCTTTCTCATTTTCACCTTTTTCAAATCATTTTTGACCTCAAATGGTGAAACTTGTCATGTGTAAATGATATCTCTTTATTCATGTCACACGAGTCTCTAACATTATTTATAGTATCTCCATTTAAAATCATATGGGAGTCATTTCTCCATTGGTTCTTGATATCATTATCCTTCCCCAGAACTCTACTATCTTCATTCTTGATGCATTTTACTTGACTCGAGTCTCATATTTTCCTTTCTTTTATATGATCCATTTATTAAGTACAACATTCCATCAAAACAAATTCAATAGTTTCCTTCAACATACCTTTTTCTAGAAATTTTCACATATACCCATATTAATTTACCAATTGTCCATTACTCTTGCAAACCCATTTATTATTGAATTTTCAACTCTTTATTAGGTCAACAATTATTAATGGTTATTGCAAACCACAAAAGGCACAAAATTCCTTTTATTTCTTAACTTGTGCCACAAGGACTTATTTGTAGAGAAAATAGTCTCATGGGCTTCACTTGGGCCATTGGTTGCACCCATGCCACAAGGTGGTTAACATT
Source organism: Alisma plantago-aquatica (assembly GCA_963693085.1). NCBI lineage: Eukaryota > Viridiplantae > Streptophyta > Magnoliopsida > Alismatales > Alismataceae > Alisma > Alisma plantago-aquatica. Next base: position 482,625,137 of record OY856415.1, read on the forward strand.
ATTATTCCGTCAATAATACCATTGAGGAAAAATACTTATCAATTCATGCATTATATTTATTTAAGATTCAATTTCATCAAAATTGAGGACAGTACAACTAGGGAAGAAAAGATCTCCTCTAAGGAGTTACATAACTTTTAGAAAGGAGAAACTAATTAATTTGGGAATGTCCTAGCTAAATCCTCCATGTATCACCAAGTTCATATCGTGTGGATTATCCTTTTTGTAGTATGTAGCTTCATTCCTCATATGCATGGCTAACCTAAAATGCAGACAAACAAAATGAGGGTCAACATAAAACTATGTTGTCTATGTGGGTGCAATAAAAAATGTTGTTCGTATTAAATTAACAAAATATTATCGTTATAGATAAATAATTGCAACTAATGAACTTCTCAATTCCAAATTACATTTCTAACCTATGGTTACTCCATCACATTTGGTGATCTCCACCATGTTCCAACACTGGATTATGTGGAGTTTTCCCAACAATGGGTTCCTTCATGATTATCCCTGAAATGGGATTTCTTCACCTTATCATATTGTTTTGGTCACTCTCTTAGTGATCATATTTTATATTAAATGAGAAATCATCTCCCAAATCACCCTTTATTGGGTTTAAGTATAATCTCGAATATATAAGTGAAGCAGACATATACCTTTTTTATTTATAAGTATAAAATCAACAAAGGAATTTTTCAATAATAATTAACTTTGAGTGAACCTCAGAAATTTTTGATATTAAAGTAAGAAAAAGAGAGATTACTCATAAATAACTCATGCACCTTATTTAGAGGAAAGATGATGTATAATAAACATATAAGTTATGTCCAAATATGATTTCTTATGAAAATCAACATTTAATATAAAATTCATATTATCCTCTCAAAAATTCTTAACTAGAGTTTCAAGGTTTAGTGGGGTATTAGGTTAGAGTTTCAAGGTTTAGTGATGTATTAGGTTTAGGGTTGGTTTGGTCTAGGTTCTGGAACAATCATGGTTTGCATTCATGATACTCCAATCGTCATGTAGAACTCTAATTTTCTTCATTCACCTTATTATACTATCTTTATTTTTTATATTAGGGGAACACATAGTATCATCAGGGTATTTTCCTACATGTTTATTCCTAGTTGGACTTATGTTTGATTTAATGATTAGATTCAAAGTTCAGGAACATATCAGTTTGATAAATCTATCAAACTAGGGTTTTCTATGTAATGATGTGTATTGGGTAATTAAATATAAGTTACATGTCTCATCATACTTAAAGGTATACTTTAGTGTCACTACTAGAGTAAGTTCCTACATCTGAATTAGGATTTCAAGAGATGGCATGAGACATTTAGAGTTGCTGAAATTTTGGATCTAGGGTTATAGAATGATAGTCATCAAGATTAGGTCATTATCAAACTACTTTAATAAGAAGATATATTTTAGAGAAAGTTGGGAAATTAGGATTCAAATCTTATTTGTAAATATATTTTTATTCCCCATAATTTTATGTTAAAAATAAGTTTTTATACTTAACTTTTATCCATGGAAATTGATTGCTATGATTTATTGAAGATATGTATCTCAAAATCTTATCATAGAGAAAATTTATCCTGATTATAGAAAATAATGGTGATTGTTATATCACAGTACCACAATTGACCGTGGACTAAATCAACGCCGTTGGAACACTACCTCCACTTCTTTGGTCACACTAAGAGATAGAGGAGGGTGTGAATGGGGCTGATTCATGCATGTCATTATATCTGGATGATGAATTGCCTACTAGGAGATTCGATGGTGGTTGTTTGTTTCTCTTGCTAAACCTAGAGTTGTTGGATTGAAGGGCTCTAGAGGGGGTGAATAGAGCTAAAAACACTTGCACAAAACCACTTAGACCTTGAAGTTACTTCGAATAGGCACAATTGCAAATAGGCAATTTGATGGCAACTTAAACATACATACCAAGGATGAGAGAGATTAAAGCAACCAATTTGGCATGCCATTTTAGAGTGGTTCCACCCTCCAAACTAGGAGAGAGTCAGTCCACTACCTAGAGAGGTCAAACTCTAGGATTTCTTAACCATGTCTACTCCTTATATTCACTTATAAGAGTTACAACATATGACCTTCCTTTTCCGAGAAAAGGATACCCCAGTTTTCCTTTGAGGTCAAGGAAGCCAATAACCTTACAACCAAGGCCTTATGTATCCAAGAGCTAGTCTTCTACTTCACCAAGGACTTACCCACTCTTGCAAGAAGTTGGATACCTTCACCAAGGAGATCCCCTTATTGTACCGAGTCTTTTACCTTGAAGGATTTACCCACTCAGCTCCTTAGATCTTTAGCCTTGTCCTCCTCCTTCGTTCGGAGAATCTTTATGCATCTTCTTCTACGGCTTGAAAAAGATTTTGCCTTCTCCTTCACTTGGAGAAGCTTTCACCAACTTGATCTTGAAGAAAAGGGTTGGGAAAAGAGAAGCTTTGAGAGCTTTACAAGCATACAATGAGGTAGCTCTCTCATACAGGTCCTATCTCACTCATAATGATGAATTGAAGTGTAATCAAGAGTGACAAAGGGTCTCAAGTAGACTGGATGCACTCAACTATAGTAAGGAGATTCAATAGCATGAAGGAGCAATCTTGGAATGAATGTCAAGAGGTCCTATTTATAGTTGAGGGTGTCCACTAGAGGGTAGGAACAATTATGAAGGTTTTATAGACATTTGGGGTGTTGCAACGGATATAATTTCAAGTTTTGCAACACTCACAACGGTTAGAATCACTTTTTTTTCATACAGTGCATTTGGTTAAGTTTCAATAAAGATAACCCAACCAATCGCACTATGTGACAAAGCCAATTTAAACCATCAGATGAGTTTGTCCTAGTGGAAACTCAACTGATCCACTTAAATTAGTTTTGGGCTATGCAGGGATCGATCAAGTTCAGTGAATGTGCAACTCGACCGATCAAGGTCTTCTCAAAATCCATCAAGGATTGGTCGAGTTTGTAACTCGACCGATGAACAACCTGTAATGAATTTTGAAAATTGGATTTTGAGTGATCAAAACGTTCAAATTAAGGGTCCCTGGTTTTTTCTCCTCTTAGTTACAAGTTATATCATCAATACAAATGATTACAAAAATTATCTAAGGTGATTTGAAGTGATTTCCACAAAAGTGTATTTGCATTGCTTTTGACTTGAACTAGAACAAGCTAGGGCTTGATAGATTTGATCCTTTTCGTGTAATTAATGCCTGAAATCAATCTCAAACAAACACATTAGATACATATGAATGGAATTGTTAAGTCATCATGAAAATATGGACAATTTGTAACACTTAGGTCAACATTGTTCCCCTTTTTGACAATGACAAACCATTCTTCAACATATTGAAAAGGATATTAAAATTAAACCTTTACCTTTGAGAAAGTATGAGAGATATAAACATTTACCTTGTGAATTGCAAGGGGATACATGAATGAACAATATGAATTGCTCCCACTCAATTCATGCTTACCTAAGCATGCATGGTTAGTCTTTCCACAAATAACCATAGCACATATGGATACTATATGGTCCTCTAGCAAGTCACATGATACATAGATAATTGACAAGAAAATGATCATGTAAGTAATAAAACAATATGGATGAGATCACTTCTCCCCCTTGTCATATCAAAAAGGCAGGGAGGTAGAAGGGCTAAAAAGTACATGTCTTCTCTACAAGCACAAGCTAAAGCAATCAACCACATATAGCACACTCCAAACAAAGAATAAGCAAAGAGAAACAAGCAATCTAATGTCATAATCAAAATATAGGATAACATACCACAAGCTCATAAGATATAGTCAACCAAGGAGTTATGGTACATAGGATTAAGATTACAACACTAAAGCATGTCCTATCGAAAAGAATCCCAAACCAATGATAAAATAGGAAGATGATAAAATATTATGCCTCAGATAAAGTTCCCAAATGTCTCAGTACATAATAGTCTAAAAAGATAGATATGATCAGCACATAAACACTATAGAATAAAACATCTAAGGTATATCTATGCTATATATGTCAACAGGGTCATCATCAACAATAGCATCATCGGTCTTGGGCTCGTAATCCTCGTAATCATCTGAAGGTGTAGTAGAGATAGTATCAGCCTCACCTTCATCTCCAAAAGAACCAACAAATCTGTCATCAAATCCATCCTCAGATCCATCATCCTTGGTTCCCTCAGCATCATTAGCCTCATTCTCAGGAAGCTTGGTCAGGCATCTCCTCATCCGTAGGAGGACCAAAACCACGACTTGGCATTCTGCTTAGCCCAAGACATACCACATGCATGTAATTCATTTGCTTACTCAAAGAAGGGAGAAGAAGTCCCAAGGCTAGTAAGAAGGGTGGAAGTAGGACCAGTAGGTAGAGCCAGTAGAGGAAGAGCACCAAGAGCAAGTCCACCATCAGCAACATGAGTGAAAGCAGAAGCAGCGGGTGGAGGGGCGGGGTAGAAGTGATTGTATTCATAAGAGGCATAGTCCCCACCTCGGCATGGCTGATAGGATGGGTAGGGATGGCTACATGATAGGTTCATGTGTGACATGATCTAGCATAGGTCTTGGTGGAGGTGATCCTGAACATGAAGGTTATACGCCTGTCAATGTATCATGTAACCCATAAGGGCTTCATTTGACACCGACAAAGAGGCACAGTCAGGTCGAGGTGGTGGTGGAGGTAGAGGTTCCTAGGTGGAAGCAGAGGTGGAGGCACCTGGTGTGGTAGGGGAGGTAGGAAGGAAGGTCTTATTGATTGTAGTCTCATTGATACAGACACCTTTTTGACTAGGTTTGTAGTGGAGATCATGAAAAAGGGACTTTTGAGTTGTAAAAGCAAAGAGACCACAGATCAAGGCAGGGTAGGGGGTGGGTGCCACGGGTGTTCTTCCCGGAATCAAAATAGGTCATGTGAATTAGAATGTATCAAGACCACTTGACTCTGGCATTCTTCAAAAGATAGTACATGATCATAGCGGTCTTTTCTACAATTTCTGTTTGGTTTTTCTTTGTATGGACATTGTAGTTAACTACCAATGCAATTTGATGGTCTTTGAGATATAGGGAAGATGATGGAAGGCTTGACTTATTTCAATAGGGAGCATTAGGCTTCTCCAAAAATTTATAAATATCACAAAGAGAAAGATCAAAGCTTTTTTAGAAAGCCTCGGGGTCAAGTAGGTCATAATAATCACGATAGTCAGCTCTCCATGTGTCGGTAATCTCAGTACCATTGAAAAGATATTCAAATAATCTTTAGAGATGGTAAATTTGGTACCGGAAATCATGGAAGTCATAATAACCTAATCATTATGTGGTGGCACAGTAGTTTCATAATTCAATTTGAGATTTGCATAAAACCCATTTTTTATAATAAAAAAAGTGGCCATTCTATTCATCATGTAGTCTGGGGTCGAACTGAGACCTCTTGGTAACAAACCAAGGGTCTTAACCAACTCGGTTGTCCTCACTTAGACAATTTGCACAAAACTCATGGACTACCTTAGTGCAAGAGATAGAATTGTGGAAGCACAAGCGTTCTACGCAAACCCACCTAGATGATGGGAAGAAAACAACTCAGCAACCTCCTTGATAACCATCATCGTGGTGAGACGAGGCTCAAACAAAGCTCTAAAAGGGAAAGGGTTCCTAGGAAGGAGATCCTTATATCAATTTAAAGCTTTAGAGGAGGAGAAGGAGGTGCCATCAAAAGATAAGAGGTGAGGAGAAGAGGAAGATGAGGGTTCTCTACTTGGGACATCTCACTTCTACGGTTTGAAGTCATGGAGGCGGATGGAGAAGCAAAGACAATCGAAAGAGAAAGAGAATGTCACTAGCAGGTCATCTAGCCACCTAGGTAGGTGTAGGAAGAGGCAAGAGAGGCTAAATGGTGGTTGGGAGAGGATGTGCAAGCCTAGGGTTTGAGGTCAACAAGGAGTTCGAGATCGATCGATTTTTCTCTAGTTGAGAGGGAGAAAAGTCGGTTGATACCCCTTTTAAGTTTGGTCCAACTTGGCTGTTAGTCAAATTTTGAGATGTGGAAACTCCACCGATCGGGTATTTTCATATGACCTCATCCATGGATCGGTCGAGTTTGCAATTCGGTCGATCGACAATATGTCCAAAAATTAGAAATTTTAGTTCCTAGCCTCTAGGGTGCTAATAGAATTTATTTCTTTAGCCTATTATGCATTATAAACGTATTGAGGCACATTTCACTCGCCATAGGGTACTATTTTTTGATAAATCATTCATTTGTAAAAACTACGCAAAAACAAGTGAAACAAGGCATTAAAACATGGAATATTAGCACATAGCAAGAAAGAGATGGTCCATTTTAAGCAAGAAACATATAGGTAACACCGTAAGAGAACAACTAGCTAGAAGGAATGTCAATATCATCAAGAGCAGTTATAAGAAGTTTTGATCTAATAAAAGAAAATTTCTCTCTGGCTAGAGGTATAGTGAAAATGTCTGCAAGCTGATTTTACATGTCCACATGTGTGATATAAATATCCTTCTTAACAATGTGGTCACAAAGAAAGTTATGATGGACCTCTATATGTTTAGCTCTACTATGCAATATATGATTGTAAGACAAATTAATTGCACTAGTATTATCATAATAGATGGGATAAGCATCAAAATGAATGTTAAATTCTTGGAGAATTTGCTTCATCCATAGGACTTGGGCACAACAACTCCCAGCTACAATGTATTCATCCTCGATAGTTGAAAGATCCACAGTGCTTTGTTTCTTAGAGAACCAAGAAACTAGGAAAGGTCCTAGGAAGAAGCAAGTGCCACTTGTGCACTTTCTATCAATCAAACAACATGTATGATCAGAATCACTATAAGTAGTAAGAGTAAAGTCCCTTGACATGGGATACCATAGTTCAAAATTTTGAATTTTGGCTAGATACCTCAAAATCCTCTTAACTGCTATAAAATGTGATTTCCTAGGACTTGATCAAAAGTGAGCACACAAGACAACACAAAACATTATATCAGGTCTAGAGGTAGTTAAATAAAGTAAGCTTCCAATGATACATATATAGTGCTTCTCATCTACCTTTTCTCTTGGCTCATCTCTGTCAAGCTTGGCGGTGTTTGACATGAGGGTGTCCATTGGCTTAATGTTCTCCATCCCAAAACTCTTAAGTAGTTCACTGGTGTACTTGCCTTGGTTGATGAAGTTCCCATCTTTCATTTGTTTAATTTGAAATCCAAGGAAGAAAGTATGTTCCCCCATCATGCTCATATCAAAATCACTCTATATAAGAGCACTAAACTACTTGCAAAGATCAAGATCAGTTCCACCAAAGATAATATCTTTTTTTGGTGAAGTAAGACATGTATTACTTTTTTTGTAATTTTGTACAAGGCAGGAAAGGATATACTTGTGAGACTAAACAATCTCACCAAGTTCGTCTATACAATGTCAAAAAAAGATATCAAAACAAAGGGAAGCAAAACTGTGTGAGACACATGAGAAAAGACGAAAACTAGCAGCCTAGATCATCAACAAGCAAATTAATCAAGAGCATAGAGACCTCCATGAGTTTGTCCTCATACGTAACATCCCTGACCTGGGTTAAGACTTAAACCTAGAGGTTTTTCTTAAGTAAGTCATTTATATTATTGTCTTTATCTTTTGAAAAGTAATTAAATCTCAAGAGGAACTTATGTTTCAATTTTAGTCCTTTTTAAATAATGTTGAAACAATGTTTTACTTGTTTTGGACTAAAGTGCAATTTACCCAACTTGAGGGGTTGACTTTCAAATGTGCATGATAAATGTTCCTCAAGTGTTGAAGCATCATAAGAATGATAATGATGCATAGGTATGGCTTGTGGTAGCATGAGCACCAAGAAAGAGCTTATTAAGCAATGTTTATGCATTAAAACCTAGTTTTGGTGTAATGTGCAAATTACCCAAAACCTAGGGTTCAACATGCAAAATACCACTTCTAGAGAGTCCCTAATGTTTCTTGGTATCAATTGGAGACAATAAAATCAGAGGGGCGTCTCATTTGAATCTCTTTGGAGGAGAGAGAATCTTGATATTAAAATAATCAAGATTTAAGCATAATTGAAACCCTAATTCAATTTAATGCAAAAATAAATATATTAGTTGAAGTGCCCTTCAACCAAAAATGAGATGGTTGAATTTGCATAAGTGTGAACTTCCTTGTGCCTTTCAAAGGCCATGAAATATCTAAAGTGAGTGGAGAGCCCACTCACATTAGTTAACTAAAAAGTAATATCCACTCAATTTTTGGATATTATTATTATAATGGTTAAGGTGCTTAAATTGATTTCTTTTAATTCATAGATAATGAAGAGGAATTGCAAGGTGGGGGATATGTATTAGTATGAAAGGGATGTAGGGGAGTATGTGGCACCAATTTTGGGAGTTAAAATATTGTTATATCACTTTCTCTCTCATTGAAATTTCCTTATAAACATCACATTTCAAACCCAAATGAAAGGCTTTTTCGACCTTCTTTCTTCCCTTGATTTGGCTGTGCACAAGGGAGCTTAGGAGAAACAGGAGGACGTGCCCCAACCTGTAGGTAAGCTCCATAGTCATCTTCAACCTTGATTTCATGGTGGAAATCAAAATTCAATGCTTAATTTCTTCTTTTCTTCATTCAATCTTCAACATTAGCCATTCATTTCACTCAAAGACTTGAGAACGAGCCTTGGGAGGTTGAGAAAGCATCATTCACCATTGAAGACGTGAATCTTGAAGCTTGGATTCAATTTTTAAGGTTGGTTATATAACTTGAACCCTTTAATGTCATTATTACTTGCAATTTATTCATTTTGTGTTGAATCTTTCTTCTCTCTCGATTTCCTTTTGTTTAGTTGTTGAAATCATCATAAGAATCACAACTGATTTTGAAGGTTTGAAGCTTGAAGATGATGATGTCATCTTAAGCATACACCTCAACAAAGGAATGGGCATACAGTTTGCAAAACCAATTGAGCTAATTCGGTTTCAAAACCAAATGAGTTGATTCGGTTTCAAAACCGAATGGGGAATTAAGTCCAAGACTGAATGGGTAATTCACCCAAGACCGAATGGGTAATTCAATCCAAGACCGAATGGGTAAATAACTACAAGACTGAATGGGCAAATGACTACAAGATCGAATGGGTAATTGAGTTTAAAACTGAATGGGTAATGGATCTCAAGATCGAATGGGTAATTAAACTTCAAAACCGTTTGAGACCAAATGGTCTCAAGACCATTTGGAGTTCAAGGACTGTGATGGATAGTTGGAAATCCAAGGGATGTAATTGTATGTACTCTTAATGGTTCAATTGATGATCGATTCAATGAAGCAAACCCTAAATCAGTTGATTGTAGAAACCCTAATTGAGGGTTAAACGGTTTCAAGTTGATTGAGACCATTCGGTCTTAGACCGTTTGAGGGCCATTCGGTTTCAAACCGTTTGGGATTAATTAATATTTAATTCAAACGGTCTCAAACCTTTTAGAGTTTTTGATATCAAGACCGTTTGAAGGTCAAAGTACTTCAAGACCGTTTGAAGGTCTAATACCTCAAAACTGTTTGAAGGTTTAATTGATTCAAATCTTGTAAGTGCAATCAACCCCATGATTGTTGATGATGTTTGTCAAAGGTAATTACAATGGTTGTACCTTCAAGGTACTTAAGTGATTAGTACCTTTTGAGTGGTTAACCTTTGATACTTATGAAATAAGTAATTCAATACACTATGATAACCATAGATGTATGTACTTGAATGAAAGGTTGAACTAATCTAGCCAAGCTTGAAGTAATTAACATCCTAGAGAGGATGAGAGAAAGAGAGGAATTTATACATGTATAATAATCATGTAGTGGTTAAGCCTCGATACTTTCAATATGAATAAAGTATGTAATAGGGTATGATCCTTGATAAAGAGATCATGAAACCGTAATTGAGAAGGTTGATGAGCCCTAGCCCTAATTTAGGGTAATAACATGTGAAACCCTAATCAAGGGTAATGACATGTGAAACCCTAACCAAGGGTAATGACATGTGAAACCCTAATCAAGGGTAATGTCATATGAAACCCTAATTTTGGGTTATAGTGTATGAAACCCTAATCTTGGGCAATATGATGATAAACCATAACCCTAATTTTGGGCTATGAGTTGAGAAACCCTAATTTTAGGTAAGGATATGTGAAACCCTAATATAGGGTAATGTTATGTGAAACCCTAATATAGGGTGATGTTATGTAAAACCCTAATTGATAAAGAGGGGAAACCCTATTCCTAATAATGGAATAGTGAATAATATATTGGTAGGTGAAACACCTAAAGTGGTTGATCATGGATAACCTTATATCAATAATGCCTTAACCCGAGATGAGACCAAATTATTGATAATGGTTGAATGATAAATGTGATAAATAAGTACATAAAGTATTAGGATGGGAAATGCCCTAATACAAGATAAGTTACAAGTGATGAGGGAAGTGATGCATCAAGACATGATAGATATCACATTCAGCACCTCAAGGTTGATATACCTTGATGTACTCTAAATCCAATATACTTAATGAGTAACACATAAAGTGTGTCATGATAATTGTTGCCTAGTGAGAGGTGACAAGATGGGTAATGGGCCTTGTGAGCCATGAAGAGTAATTGTTGCCTAGTGAGAGGTGACAAGATGTGTAATGGGCCTTGTGAGCCATGATGAATAATTGTTGCCTAGTGAGTGGTGACAAGATGTGTAATGGGCCTTGTGAGCCATGAAGAGTAATTGACGCCTAGTGAGAGGTGACAAGATGTGTAATGGGCCTTGTGAGCCATGAAGAGTAAGTATTGCCTAGTGAGAGGTGACAAGATGTGTAATGGGCCTTGTGAGCCATGAAGAGTAATTGTTGCCTAGTGAGAGGTGACAAGATGTGTAATGGGCCTTGTGAGCCATGAAGAGTAATTGTTGCTTAGTGAAAGGTGACAAGATGTGTAATGGGCTTTGTGAGCCATGAGAGTAGTTGTTTCCTAGTGAGAGGTAACAATATGTTTATAAAGTCTCATGAAATAAATGATAATGTTCAAAATAAATAATGGAAACTTAGTAACATAATAATAATAAATGGATACAATAATAATAATGAAATCTTAATCATGCATGCTTTATGCTTATAGCCAAATAAGGGATAAAATGTTTTGAATAAGCTTAAAGGAGATAAGAGGAATACTTGAATTACATAAAGGATGGGGATAAATATGGTGGCTTGACCAAGGTTTAATACCTAGTAAAGGTGATGTGGTATTCAGTGATGATGCACATCATTGACATAGTTCAATGCCTGGAATACATATACATGATTGACAAAGTTCAATGCCTGGAATAGATGCGCAGGATTGACATAGTTCAATACCTGGAATAATGTCACAGGATTGGTCATAACCCAATACCTGGAATAATATCACAGGATTGGTCATAACCCAATACCTGGAATAATATCACAGGATTAGTCATAACCCAATACATGGAATAATATCACAGGATTGGTCATAACCCAATACCTGGAATAATATCACAGGATTCGTCATAACCCAATACCTAGAATAATATCACAGGATTGGTCATAACCCAATGCCTGGAATAATATCACAGGATTGGTCATAACCCAATACCTGGAATAATTGCACATGATTGTTAATATCCCAATACCTGGAATAATTGCACAGGATTGGTAATAACCCAATACCTGGAATAATATCACAGGATTGGTCATAACCCAATACCTGGAATAATTGCACAGGATTGGTAATAACCTAATGCCTAGAATATTTACATAGGATTGGCATATTCCAATGCCTGGAATGTATGCACATGATTGGTATAGTCTAATTCCTGGAATGTTGGCACAGGATTGGCATAGTCCAATGCCTGGAATGTTTGTACAGGATTGATATAGTCCAATGCCTGGAATGTATGCATAGGATTGGCATAGTCCAATGCCTGGACAGAATATGATGATGTATACTCACATGACTAGTACAATTCAATATCTGGTTAGCAGATTGGTTGAGGCCAACAGATAGAAATGAGAATGATTCATGGATGACATATCATGATAATGAGTATTACAGGATAAGCTTGAGATGTTGATATAGTATGATGGATAAATGATATACCTATTCTTCCTATTCCTTATAAAGAGAATAGATGATTTACTTCTCTATCAAAGATATTTGCAATGCTTTAAAATATGAGAATGTTCTAAACTACTTATCCTCTGCTCAGTTTAATACTATTTAACTGCAATAATAATGTTTCTGGCGAAGAGTTATATCTCTCGATGGGACAATTTTCAATTGTCTCACCCCCGTGGGATCCAACTTTTTAGGTAGACACGGACAAGGAGGCAGGAACCATACAATAAGGGAAGGACAACAACAGCAGGGACAGTAGTAATATCTCAGGTGGAGATACTGGTTGTTGTGTCTTGTAGATATGAGTCCTATGTGTCGTCTCTGTACTCTCAGGTCCTCAGAGTTAGTAGTTAGTACTTTTAATAAATCGATCTGAGATTTTGGCTTGAATGCCTCAAGGTTTTGTGTTGCTCATGTGTAGACTTAACAAAGCAATTAATGTATATAATCCTTGGTTCTTATTATTAAGAGTTTCCTGGAGTTGGATCTCTTTGCAAAAGGTTTTAATTTTTAGTGATTTTTGTTAATCTGATGTTAATGATTGCTTTCGCTTAAGTTAAGGAGGTTTTGTTCGAATGTTGTGTCACAATTAGTGGTATCCAAGCTCTAGGTTCGCTGAGTCTACAGAGACATAGGACTAAGGTGTTGAGTATGTTCTAGTGTCCTCCAGTATATCTTATAGTGACTTCTACTTATGCAGAAGAAGGGAGATATCTTAAAGATGTCTGGAGAACACAATCATGTTGTTGAAAGTAATGTTGTTGCACCAGTAAGAGGTGCTAGAGATCATGCAAGAGAGGAATCAGTGCCTAAGAATCCCCATTTTGATGAAGTTATGATAGAAAATCCAACCTTTCATTCTCTAATTAGGGAATTCATGACCACAATGAGGCATATGGCAGACCGAATGCCAGCACCAGCACCTAGGACACCAACTCCCAATGAGGGACATGGGTTTGGTAAGACTTTTGAATGACTACATTGTGTAGGAGCTATAGAATATGTTGGAACAACTGACCCAGCAGATGCTAATCTATGGCTCACTGAGTTAGAAAAGGCTTTTAAGATCCTTAGTATTCCAGATGTTGACAAAGTAAAACATGATGTATATATTTTGAAAGGTAGTGTTGGCCATTGGTGGGCTATAGAAGAAGTAAAGAGGAATGATGAAGAGGTTGGTTGGGAGGAATTTCGTCAAGAATTCGTCAATAAGTACTTTCCAAGAACATAGTTAGATGAAAAGATCTCACAGTTTGAGAAGGTTCGGTAGGGAACCATGTCGATAAACGAATATGAGGCTAGGTTTATGGAACTTTTACGGTTTTGTCTGCAAATGGTTGCTACTGAGCAGGAGAAGATTCGACGTTTTGAGAAAGGACTGAATGATGAGGTGTCTATCTCGGCAGCTGCATTAGAAAGTAGAGAGAAATTTTCCACATTTGTGGAGTCAATCCGGAGGATAGAAAGATCTGTGACAAAGAAACATGAGGCAAACCTCAAAAGGAGATCTACACAGTCACAGGAACAGTGGATTGGTGGTACTAAACAACCAAAGTTTTCGGTAACACTAGTTCAACCACGATATAGTACATCAATGTAGTGGTCATTAAGTGAGGGTCGAACTTGCCATAAATGTGGACAGATAGGACATTTTAGGCAGTTGTGTCCAAGAAGAAATAATGTGGTGACCCAACAGTCAAGGCATAATATGCAAAATCCACAAGGACCCCAGGTTAGTGAAGCAGAAGGCCGAGGACGAAGACAAGTGTCACAGTTTGGTCCATCTACCTCTGGTAGTAGAGGACAAAGGCAATAGTAGATGACAACTAACTCTATGTTTTGATTCAGATAAGTTACTAGATAACTTGTAAGAGGTAATATGTCAAGACAGAACTTTTCATTCTGAATCATCTTTCTTTTTCTACTCTCTACCTACTAATTATAAGAAAGATAGTTGTTTTTTAGCTTCCTTTAATTAATCTTATGAGGACATGAGGAAGAGATAAGAAGAATGAGAACTTATATTCAGTCCAATATTCTCTTATATGTTTTGAAATTTCTCTCTGCATGATGAAAGGAAGAGATGTAATTGAAACACCCATAGAAAATTTAAGATACTAAGTAGTAAGACTTAAAGAGATGAAACATAATATAAAAACCAATACATACTACCTAACTTCAGTTCTTAAATACCCTGGCCAGGTATTCATCTACTGAAGGTAAGGTAAGTATGACACTCTTAGATTGCTATCTTTCTGATTACTCTGATCAAGTAGTCATTTTGAGACAATCTAAAGAGTATAATGAGGTAGAAGATGTGGCAAGGATATTTCTACCACATTCTAATTGATATGGAGAGATATGAGCTAATCATAGATCAACTTATAAACAAAAGAGGATGTTTAGTATATTGTATACCCTGGTCCTTAGACCTAGAAGTAACAATGTTCAGTGATGAACTAAGGGTTGGAATACCCAGATCTAATAATCATGATGATGATGTGATGTGTTTTTGGCACATATAATGGATACCATATGTTAGGGGTTTATGCCCCGCATAAACATGACATCAGCAAAGATGTATGAGTCAAAGGAACAATTGTAAAAATTGTTGTGGGAAAGGCTTATTAAAGCTAAAAATGTATGATAGGACTTGTAGTTCCAAGTGGGTGACAGATCAGTGAGGTTTGACACCTGAGTTGAATAAGGTAGTGATACCTGACACAGAGTTGACTCTACAGTCAATAATGAAAAGAACAGTAGAGTATGTGTCTTGTGTGACTGATTCTATGATAACCCAGTATGGAAGGACTTTGTGATGATCAAAGTTCTGTGGCCTCTCCATGACTTTAAGATATTTTGTGGAGACTTGATGATATGATGAATAAATAATATATGTCTTCCTTTACCTGGAATTTCAGGGACGAAATCCTTGTTAGGGGTTTATAATTGTAACATCCCTGACCTGGGTTAAGACTTAACCCTAGAGGTTATGCTTAAGTAAGTCATTTATATTCTTGTCTTTATCTTTTGAAAAGTAATTAAAGCTCAAGAGGAACTTATGTTTCAATTTTAGTCCTTTTTAAATAATGTTGAAACAATGTTTTACTTGTTTTGGACTAAAGTGCAAATTAACCAAGTTGAGGGGTTAACTTGCAAATGTGCATGATAAATGTTCCTCAAGTGTTGAAGCATCATAAAAATGATAATGATGCAGAGGTATGGCTTGTGGTAGCCTGAGCATCAAGAAAGAGCTTATTAAGCAATGTTTATGCATTAAAACCTATTTTTGGTGTAATGTGCAAATTACCCAAAACCTAGGGTTCAACATGCAAAATACCACTTCTAGAGAGTCCCTAATGTTTCTTGGTATCAATTGGATACAATAAAATCATAGGGGAATCTCATTTGAATCTCTTTGGAGGAGAGAGAATCTTGATATTAAAATAATCAAGATTTAAGCATAATTGAAACCCTAATTCAATTTAATGCAAAAATAAATATATTAATTGAAGTGCCCTTCAACCAAAAATGATATGGTTTAATTTGCATAAGTGTGAACATCCTTGTGCCTTAAAAAGGCCACGAAATATCTAAAGTGAGTGGAGAGCCCACTCGCATTAGTTAACCAAAAAGTAATATCCACTCAATTTTTGGATATTATTATTATAATGGTTAAGGTGCTTAAATTGCTTTCTTTTAATTCATGGATAATGAATAGGAATTGCAAGGTGTGGGAGATGGATTCGTATGCAAGGGATTGAGGGGAGTATGTGGCACCAATTTTGGGAGTTAAAAGATTATTATATCACTTTCTCTCTCATTGAAATTTCCTTATAAACATCTCATTTCCAACCCAAATGAAAGGCTTTTTCGACCCTTCTTTCCCCCCTTGCTTTGGCCGTGCACAAGGGAGCTAAGGAGAAATAGGAGGATGTGCCCCAACCTGTAGGTAATCTCCATAGTCATCTTCAACCTTGATTTCATGGTGGAAATCGAAATTCAATGCTTAATTTCTTCTTTTCTCCATTCAATCTTCAACCTTAGCCATTCATTTCACTCAAAGACTTGAGAACGAGCCTTGGGAGGTTCAGAAAGCTTCATTCACCATTGAAGACATGAAGCTTGAAGCTTGGATTCAATTTTGAAGGCGTGTTATATAACTTGAACCCTTAAATGTCATTATTGATTGCAATTTATTCATTTTGTGTTGAACCTTTCTTCTCTCTCAATTTCCTTTTGTTTAGTTGTTCAAATCATCATAAGAATCACAACTAATTTTGAAGGTTTGAAGCTTGAAGATGATGATGTCATCTTAAGCATACACCTCAACAAAGGAATGGGCATACGGTTTGCAAAACCGATTGAGCTAATTCGGTTTCAAAACCAAATGAGTTGATTCCGTTTCAAAACCGAATGGGGAATTAAGTCCAAGACCGAATGGGTAATTCACCCAAGACCGAATGGGTAATTCACTCCAAGACCGAATGGGTAAATAAATACAAGACCGAATGGGCAAATGACTACAAGATCGAATGGGTAATTGAGTTCAAAACTGAATGGGTAATGGATCTCAAGATCGAATGGGTAGTTAAACTTCAAAATCATTTGAGACCAAACAGTCTCAAGACCGTTTGGAGTTCAAGGACTGTGATGGATAGTTGGAAATCCAAGGTCTGTAATTGGATGTACTCTCAATGGTTCAATTGATGATCGATTCAATGAAGCAAACCCTAAATCAATTGATTGTAGAAACCCTAATTGAGGGTTAAACGGTTTCAAGTTGATTGAGACCATTCGGTCTTAGACCATTTGAGGGCCATTCGGTTTCAAACCATTTGGGATTAATTAATATTTAATTCAAAAAGACTCAAACCGTTTAGAGTTTTTGAGATCAAGATTGTTTGAAGGTCAAAGTACTTCAAGACCGTTTGAAGGTCTAATACCTCAAAATCATTTGAAGGTTTAATTGATTCAAATCTTGTAAGTACAATCAACCCCATGATTGTTGATTATGTTTATCAAAGGTAATTACAATGGTTGTACCTTCAAGGTACTTAAGTGATTAGTACCTTTTGAGTGGTTAAACTTTGATACTTATGAAAGAAATAATTCAATACACTATGATAACCATAGATGTATGTACTTGAATGAAAGGTTTAACTAATCTAACCAAGCTTGAAGTAATTAACATCCTAGAGAGGATGAGAGAAAGAAAGGAATTTATACATGTATAATAATCATGTAGTGGTTAAGCCTCAATACTTTCAATATGAATAAAGTATGTAATAGGGTATGATCCTTGATAAAGAGATCATGAAACCCTAATTGAGAAGGTTGATGAGCCCTAGCCCTAATTTATAATAACATGTGAAACCCTAATCAAGGGTAATGACATGTGAAACCCTAACCAAGGGTAATGACATGTGAAACCCTAATCAAGGGTAATGTCATATGAAACTCTAATTTTGGGTTATAGTGTATGAAACCCTAATCTTGGGCAATATGATGATAAACCATAACCCTAACTTTGGGCTATGAGTTGAGAAACCCTAATTTTAGGTAAGGCTGTGTGAAACTCTGATATAGGGTAATGTTATGTGAAACCATAATATAGGGTGATGTTATGTAAAACCCTAATTGATAAAGAGGGGAAACCCTATTCCTAATAATGGAATAGTGAATAATATATTGGTAGGTGAAACACCTAAAGTGGTTGATAATTGATAACCTTATCTCAATAATGCCTTAACCTGAGATGAGACGATATTATTGATAATGGTTGAATGATAAATGTGATAAACTGGTACATAAAGTATTAGGATGGGAAATGCCCTAATACAAAATAAGTTACAAGTGATGAGAGAAGCGATACATCAAGACATGATAGATATCACATTCAGCACCTTAAGGTTGATATACCTTGATGTACTCTAAATCCAATATACTTGAATGAGTAACACATAAAGTGTGTCATGATAATTGTTGCCTAGTGAGAGGTGACAAGATGGGTAATGGGCCTTGTGATCCATGAAGAGTAATTGTTGCCTAGTGAGAGGTGACAAGATGTGTAATGGGCCTTGTGAGCCATGAAGAGTAATTGTTGCCTAGTGAGAGGTGACAAGATGTGTATTGGGCCTTGTGAGCCATGAAGAGTAATTGTTGCCTAGTGAGAGGTGACAAGATGTGTAATGGGGCTTGTGAGCCATGAAGAGTAATTGTTGCCTAGTGGGAGGTGACAAGATGTGTAATGGGCCTTGTGAGCCATGAAGAGTAATTGTTTCCTAGTGAGAGGTGACAAGATGTGTAATGGGCCTTGTGAGCCATGATGAGTAATTGTTGCTTAGTGAGAGGTGACAAGATGTGTAATGGGCCTTGTGAGTCATGAGAGTAGTTTTTGCCTAGTGAGAGGTAACAAGATGTTTATAAAGTCTCATGAAAGAAATGATAATGTTCAAAATAAACAATGGAAACTTAGTAACATAATAATAATAAATGGATACAATAATAATAATAAAATCTTAATCACGCATGCTTTATGCTTATAGCCAAATAAGGGCTAAAATGTTTTGAATAAGCTTAAAGGAGAAAAGAGGAATACTTGAATTACATAAAGGATGGGGATAAATATGATGGCTTGACCAAGGTTTAATACCTAGTAAAGGTGATGTGGTATTCAGTGATGATGCATAGGATTGACATAGTTCAATGCCTGGAATACATGCACAGGATTGACAAAGTTCAATGCCTGGAATAGATGCACAGGATTGACACAGTTCAATACCTGGAATAATGTCACAGGATTGGTAATAACCCAATACCTAGATTAATATCACAGGATTGGTCATAACCCAATACCTGGAATAATATCACAGGATTGGTCATAACCCAATACCTAGAATAATATCACAGGATTGGTCATAACCCAATACTTGGAATAATATCACAGGATTGGTCATAACCCAATACCTGGAATAATATCATAAGATTGGTCATAACCCAATACCTGGAATAATATCACAGGATTGGTCATAACCCAATGCCTGGAATAATATCACAGGATTGGTCATAACCCAATACCTGGAATAATTGCACATGATTGTTAATATCTCAATACCTGGAATAATTGCACATGATTGGTAATAACCCAATACCTGGAATAATATCACAGGATTGGTCATAACCCAATACCTAGAATAATTGCACAGGATTGGTAATAACCTAATGTCTGGAATATTTATACAGGATTGGCATAGTCCATTGCCTGGAATGTATGCACAGGATTGGTATAGTCCAATGCCTAGAATGTTGGCACATGATTGGCATAGTCCAATGCTTGGAATGTTTGCACAGGATTGGTATAGTCCAATGCCTGGAATGTATGCATAGGATTGGCATAGTCCAATGCATGGACAGAATATGATGATGTATACTCACATGACTGGTACAATTCAATATCTGGTTAGCAGATTGGCTGAGGCCAACAGATAGAAATGAGAATGATTCATGGATGACATACCATGATAATGAGTATTATAGGATAAGCTTGAGATGTTGATATAGTATGATGGATAAATGATATACTTGTTCTTCCTATTCCTTATAAAGAGAATAGATGATTTACTGCTCTATCAAAGATAGTTGCAATGCTTTAAATTATGAGAATGTTCTAAACTGCTTATCCTCTACTCAGTTTAATACTATTTAACTGTAATAATAATGTTTCTGACGGAGAGTTATATCTCTCGCTGGGGCAATTTTCAATTGTCTCACCCTTGTGGGATCCAACTTTTTAGGTAGACGCAGACAAGGAGGCAGGAAACGTACAATAAGGGAAGGACAACAGCATCAGGGACAGTAGTAATATCTCAGGTGGAGATACTGGCTGTCGTGTCTTGTAGATATTAGTCCTATGTGTCATCTCTGTACTCTCAGGTCCTCGGAGTTAGTAGTTAGTACTTTTAATAAATCGATCTGAGATTTTGGCTTGAATGCCTCGAGGTTTTGTGTTGCTCATGTGTAGACTTACCAGAGCAATTGATGTATATAATCCTCGAGAAGAGATGGTGCATGGTATGTACTTGTGGACCAGAATGTACATGTAATACTTTGGTTCATATTCTTAAGAGTTTCCTGGAGTTGGATCTCTTTGCAAAAGGTTTTAATTTTTAGTGATTTTTGTTAATTCGTTGTTAATGATCGCTTCCACTTAAGTTAATGACGTTTTTTTCGAATGGCGTGTCACACATACACTCTAAGATTCCTCTATATCCAGACAAAATGTATAATAGTAACCCCAACAAGGTGACTGGCTTTTCTTTTCTGGTCAGTAAGATCCTTTTTTTTCTTGTAATGCTTTGAATGAGATTATCCTCAAGAGCACTTCTACATGAAGAAATAGTATAAGGACAATCAAACATAATATGTTGGACATTCTCACAGTCACTTTTGCATAGAAAGTAGTAGGAAGGAGTAAAGATACCCCTCCTTCTTGCATAGTCAGTAGTAGACAACCTTCCATGAGCAACATTCCAAGAAGAGATAAGAAATCTTTTAGGTCAATTATATTCCCAAATCCAAGAAAACATAGGGTCAGTCACACTACTTTCCCTGACAAGATTCCAAACCACTTTGAATTTCACTTTAACTTCATTTCCAACCAGAATATTATCTATTCCTCCATTAGGATAAGGGATATTAGCAAGAAAGCTACTCATAACCTCATGCAATCCTGAAGAAGAGACATTCCAATGAGTACCAGAAACAATAGAGCTAACTTTTCTTGAGAAAGGTAAACTAGATCTTATGATCTCTTTACCTCCAATGCATTCCTTGAGAAACTTATTCTGGGGAATCCAAGGATCCTACCATATCCAGGTACTCTCACCATTACCAATTCTATAGCTAATCAAACTTTTAAAGTCATCAAGATGTCTAATCATCTAAATAAAATACTGAGAAAGTTGACCAAAAATCTCAATATTCTAAATGAAATCCTTAGAGAGATATTTCTCATGGATTCACTTGATCTAGAGGCTATCTTTTATAGAGGAGACTCTCAAAATATTAAAAATCACAATAGCCTTATAGACATCCTTCACTCTCTTATTGGCCAGACCACCTTTAGTATTAATTTTGGTAACATTCGACCACTTAACAAGATGCAAGTTACTCTTCCCTTCAATTTGACCCCAAAGAAAGCTTCTAATGGTTCTTTCAATCTCCTCACAAATAGATCTAGGTAAAGGAAATGAAGTCAACCAGAAATGATGGACATCATCTAGAGTAGAATTACAGAGTTCTAATCTGCCTGCAAACAAGAGTTGTTTGGATATCCAGCCATCTAATCTTTTCTTCAATCTACCAATTAGAGGATAACATAATTTCTTAGAAAACTTACCAGTAAAAAGAGGAATCTCGAGATATCTCTGGGGTAAGGAGTCAGGTTGGATACTCATAATATTAAAAATAAAATTACTGTCAACATCAACACTGGAAAAAAACTAAACTCTTTCATCATTGATTTTAAGACCAGTGATACTAGAGACATTGTCAGTGACTCTTTTGTGAGAGTAATCTACATCAGCATCAACTTCCATGAAGACCATGAGGTCATCATCAAAAGCAAGATGAGAGACACTCATGTTTTTCTAATTCTTTAAAGGTTTAATGCAACCCAAGTTAACCTCCTTATTAAGAAGTTGAGTAAATGTTTGCATAACAATGGTGCAAAGATAGAGAGCAAGTGGATCTCCATGCCTAATCCCATTAGTTGGCTTGAAAGGAGAAATGGGTTCACCGTTAAAAAGAATCTCATAAGAAATGGTGTTGAAAAATTCTCTCATCCAAACAATCCATTTCGTAGGATATTCATAAGATCTAAAATCTTGATGAGAGCTTCCCACAATACAGTGTTATAAGATTTAGTGAGATCCAATTTAACACGCATTCTTCCTTTTCCTTTCTTCCTATTAAAGTCATGGATTAGTTCATTAGAAAGAAGAATCGCATCTTTGATACTCTTGCCTCTCACAAAGGCGCACTAGTTGCTACTGATAAGAGACGGTAGAACATCCTAAAATATGTTGGTTAGAACTTTAGAAATAACTTTATATACCACATTGCAAAGAGAAATGGGTCTCCAATTCCTTATCAAATGACAATCATCATTCTTGGGAATAAGAGTGATGAAAATACGATTTGCCTCCTTCAACAGCCTCCCAGAAACAAAGAAATCCATAACAGTAGAAATAACATCATTGCTGATAATAGACCAACTAGCTTTGAAACACTTTCCATTTAGGCCATCAAGACCAGGGTACTTGTCAATCTCAAGATCTTTAATAATACTGACAATTTCATCTTTACTAACAAATCTATTGAGATGTGCACTCTGAGTAAAAGAAATAGAAGGAAAAGATAGATTTGCAAAGGATTCAACACATGTAGTAGTCTTGTTATTGAAAAGATCATTATAAAAATCAAACACATGACTTTTAATATTGGAAAGATTATTATTCTGAACACCATCAATCTCTATGACCTTGATGTGGTTTCTATGTCTTCGTGTTTTAATAGTGGAATAGAAAAATCTAGTATTCGAGCCACCAGCACGAAGCCATTGAACGTGTGATTTTTGTCTCATCAAGGACTCTTCCATAACTTGAGCTTAAATTGCAAGCTTTCTTCTATCAAGAGCACTCTTCTATAAATCCATATTAGTGGGGTCTTTGTCAAGAAGAATTTGCAAGTCAATAGACTCTTTCTCAAGAACATTGGATTTCTCATATAGATTACCAAGACTATTTCTATTCCATCCAGACAAGAATTTTTTAAGAGACCTGAACTTTGAATAAAGAATGTACATAGGATATCCGGAGACCTTGGTACTCCAAGCATCATCAATAATAGTAAGAAAATCTTTCCTTTTTTCCCAAGAATTTATAAATCTGAAACGGGATAGTACTTTCCTCTTACTACCAATCATAAGAGACATCATTCTATGATCGCTAGTGATGTTAGGAATAAGGACTCCACGAAATTCAGGAAATAAATTGATAAACTCATTGTTATAAAGGATTTTTATCAATCTTATATGTAGCAAAATTAGAACCACCCTAGTGATTATCCCAGGAAAAGAAAAGACCAATCATAGAGAGTTCAAACAAACCATGGTTAGTAATACAATCATTAAAATCATTCATTGATTTTTTAGTAGGAGGCTCTTTCCCTATGTTATCATTGAAGTTTCTCACAGTGTTGAATTCACCCAGAATAATCCATGGATCAATATTGTTACTATGGATGTTCACAATATCATTCCACAACGCAACACTATCATGATCAGGGTTATGCCCGTAAACAGCAGTAAAAAGAAAGTTTTTATCACCATTTGTAACTTTAGTATGAATAAGTTGGTTTGATTTTGACAGTTTAACAATAGAAGAGAACCTATCATCCCACAAAACAACAACTCTCCCTAGCACATGACTATCGTGGTTAGAATCCACTTATAACCAGCAAAATACTTAGCCACAAGTTTATGAATCTTTCCACTATGAACTTTGGTCTCATTCAGAACAATAATCTGAGGTTTTAACCTCAGGACCTCCTCCTAGAATTTAGAGTTTTGATATTAAGGCTCCTCACATTCCAAGAGATGATAGCAAGGTGTTGTTCAACCATTTGAACCAAGTGAGACCAATACTTCACTAGTTGGGTACATATCTTCAATGGTAGCTAATTTATCAAACTTGTTTGACAGAGCAGTATTGCTCTCATCGGGAGTTCCTTTCTTTCCTTTACCTATTAGTTTTCTTTTCTTACTACCTTTAGGAAGCTCAAATAAAGGTTCAGAGACTTTGTGCTCAACTAAACTTGGAGGAGTATCAAGATTGATTACTTCACCTTCACCTGTCGGTGAGGAGTCAGTTGCAATCAGAGAAGAGTCTTCTAAGGAATCTTGGAACTCTTCATCCTCTATCTCAGTACTCACAAACATTTCAACAATAGCTTTTAGTGTACTATACACTCTCAAAATCAATGAAACAGTGACTTCTTCAGTATTGTTCGCAGAAGTTAAGACATCAGAAGTTTCAATAGTAGAAGTTGGAATAACAAGAGTCGGTTCATTCACCAATTCAACCTGCATTGCCTGTACAAAAATAGATACATGTTTCTTCGGCACCCAAACCATTTTTTCCTTTGACTTACTCACACAATCATTATGGCCAAATAGGTTGCAGACTAGACACATACTCGAAGTCCACTTATACTCAAGGTGCATTGCATGCTTCAGGCCACTACTACTCAAGACTTCCACATATTCAAGGAAAGGTGATGAAGCTGGTAATAAAACTTGAAGGCAGACATAGTCCAATCTTTGAAAATCATGGGTAAATATATATGTCCTCAATTGAGTACCCAAAAAGGAACCAATCCTAGAAAACATTTTAGCATCCCATAACTCCAAGGGGAGATTATGAACTCTGGTCCAAATTGAGATATCTTCCAATTTGAATCTTGACAGTGTGGCTCCAGGTTTCCATTTCAAAAGGATCAACGACTTGCCTCTCACAAACCACTGACCACCTTCATATATAGTCTCAAGGTCTTCATGGTTCGAGAAATGAATTAGAAAGAATCCTTTCCCATGGATCATGACCTTGATAGAGCCCTTTAACTTCCAGATTTGAGTTACGTATTGTTCTTGCATTGGCAAATGGACCTTAAAACCAATAACATATCCTACGAGACAGTTACTCCACCTTGTTGCACTCCGATCCACTTCCTCTTGTGGATATACTAGAGCATATTCCCTCACCTCAATCTCCATTTTCTCTAGAGTTGCAACATCATTCTCAGGTTTCTTAAATAGTTTACTTCAAAAACTTTAGGATGTCGAACAGAAGATAACTCCAGCTAAGTCAATTGTTGAAGTAGAAGGGCTTGAGGATGACTCTGGTAAACCATTATGGACAGTGCCTCTGGCGATGCTAGGGCTACTAGCATTGTCACCAGTGAGATCGCGAGAGCTTCCTTCATCCATCATTTTTCAAACGCTATCAACTGAACCCATGATATAGACATAGTCTAGAAAAAAGATAATATCATCAACATAAATTTGAATAATCAAGAAATTGCTACAAGTGTGTTTTAGAAACAAGGTAGAATCGACATTTCCCATGATATAGCCACAGTCTAGCAAAAAGTTATTTAGTTTCTCATACCAAGATTTAGGTGCTTGTTTGAGAGCGTAGAGAGCTTTTTGTAACAAATAAACATGGTTAGGAAAATTATCATATTCAAAGTTGGGAGGTTGAGCAACAGATACTTCCTCCTCAATTGTACCATTAAAAACGCACTTTAAACATCCATTTGATAAAGCAGAAAATCCGTATGACTAGAAAAAGCAAGCAACATTCTAATTGACTCAAGTCTAGCTGCATGTGCATATGTTTCATCGAAATCTATACCTTCAACTAGTTGTAGCACTGAGCAACTAACCTTGCTTTGTTTCTTACCACTTTTTCACTTTCATCAAGCTTGTTGCAGTAGACCCACTTGGTGCCAATGATCTTTCTATTACTTGGTCTTGGCACAAGAGTCCATACTCGATTCTTTCTAACTTTTTTTATTTTTCTTGCATGTCTAAGATCCATTCATTATCCTTTAGAGCTTCTTTGACATCTTTAGACTCAATTTGAGAGATGAAGGCGTTGTCTGCTTCTTCTTTGTTGTAGGCAACCTGCACCTTCACCCTTTCAAAAGGATTTCCTATGATGAGCTATTTAGGATGATGCTTTGCAAAGAGGGGGGTTGGATCCTTCTTTTCTTCTCTCTTCTTCATCACCTACCATCTCCTTTCCTTTATCAACAATGTTGAGTTCTTTTAAGTAAGGAATCACCTCATCTGCAACATCATCATTAACATATTGTTGGAAGTAGAGGGGTTAGTCTCAACAAATCTAATATTGATAAATATTTCTACTTGACACAATTCAATGTTAAATACACTATAAGCCTTGCCAAGAAAGAAAACCTTGTAAGACTTCAGATCGTACTTGTCGAGGGAATCCTTGGTGTTCAAAATAAAACAAAGACAACCAAAAATATGAAAGAAATCAATGGAAGGCTTTCTACTATGCCATAACTCATAGGGAGTTTTCTTTAAAGATGGATGATTCTAAACCCAATTTTGCACAAAACATGAAGTACTAACGACTTCGGCCCAAAACTTCTTTGGAGTGTCATACTCTAAGAGAATCATCCTAGTCATTTCCTGTAATGATATATTCTTTCTCTGTACAACTCCATTTTGTTGAGGTGTTCGAGGTGAATAAACATTATGTGCATACCCAGATTCCTCACAAAACCATTCAAAATATCATTTTCAAATTCTCCCCCATGATTACTGCATATAGAGATGAACCAGCAAGAAGCTTCATTTTCAAAAAGTTGAGAAAATGTCAAGAGTATCATTTTTTGAAACAAGAAAGAAAGTCCAAGTATAACGAGAAAAATCATCGACAATCACAAGACAATACTTGCTACCATGAAGCAATTATGTATGTATTGGTCCAATATATCAATGTGAAGAAGCGCAAGAACTCTTTTGGTACTAAGGACTCCTTCAAATTTTAAAGAGGACTTGGTTTTCTTTCCTTGGGTATAATGTTGGCATTCATCGTCCTTTTTAAAATCCAATTTAGGAAGTACCTTCACCAAATCCACTTCACTCAAATTCTTCATTTGATGCATATTTACATGACCAAGCCTACGATGCCATAAATAAATATAATTTGAATTGGCAACAAGACATCTACCAACAATAAGCTTAACATAGTCGAGCACAATAATATAGAGATTATCATTTCTAGTTCCCTTATATATAACATTGTAGGAGAGGGAATCTAGAATCAAGCATTCAAGTGAGGTAAAAAGAACAACATAACCATTATCACAAAGTTGACTAACACTTATTAAATTGTGATGTAGGCCATCCACAAGACGTACATTCTTGATGCATAGTAAATCACCTACATCACCCTCACATATCACCTTACCCTTGTTGTTGTCACCAAATGCAATTGACTCTCCTTTCTTCTTTGTGAATTGGTTGAAGTGGATGATTTGACCTGTTATATGGTTTGAGAAACCACTATCAACAATCCATTTTCCTTTTACCTTCAAAAAAGGAAAATGTCAGTTCCCAATTCAAACTTTGGGATCCGGTGTTAGCTTGGGGAACCATTTCATCTTTGGGTTGGTCCCCTTCATTCTATAAGGACAATAAGAAGAGTAATGGTCATCACTCTTGCAATGCACACAAACTACAGGGTTCTTAGGACTCTCCATGGAAGATAGGAGGCCCCTTTTTCTTTTTCTTACCCTTTCCCTTGCTCTTGCTCTTTAGAGCTCCCCCAACATATCCCAAACCACTGGTACCACTATATTTGGTAGAGTGATCTAGAACTTCATTGAGGGATTTCATTCATTTGAGGAATTTTTGCAAGGAAGCTCTTAGTTTGTGATTATCATCACCAAGAGTAATGACAATAGAAGATAAACTAGCAAGATCATCTTGTGCATGAAGTAATTTCACATCCAAAAAAAGGGCTTTCGTAAGATAAGAATCTTTCTCTAAAGTAAGACTAGCAACTTCATGACTAGGCAATAAAGGTCTAGAAGAGAGATCATTAACTTGAGCATGAAATCTAGAATTTTCAGTTCTAAGCAAAACAAGCTCATCAAGATAGACTCTATTCTCATCCTTAGTAACATCAAAAGCAAGATTAAGATCATCATTTTCAATTTTAAGTAAAGCTAGCTTATCTAGTAGGGCTTGGTTTTCTTCCTTAAAGCTATTGATGTTCTTAAGGTAGATACCATTCTGTACTTCAACTCCATTGTATTGGAGCTCAAGGTCAAGAAACTGCCCTTGCAAGGAATAAATGATATCAAGATGCAACTTCTCATTTCGATCAAGAATATATATTTTAGCATACAAATCATCAATGATCTTTCCTATCCTTTTATTTTTAGACTTGCATTCAGCATAAGATGAATGGGAAGCATTTAACATATCGATAAGAGTTTCTTTGGATAAATCATGCAAGCTTACCTCACTTACCTCACCAATGTCTTCATTTGTGGAGGCCATGAGTGCAATATGGCACTCTCCTTCATCAGAGCTTGAGCCACTTGAACAGGATCCTTCCCAAGCCGCATGAGCTGCATCCTTGATCCTTCTATCCTTCGTATCCTTCCTCTTGTACTTGCCTTCTTTCTTATAGTCATCTTTCTTCTTGTGGTGAGCCTTCTTGGCCTTTGTCCATTCATTCTTGTAGTGCCCCTTGTGTCCACATTCATAGCATCTAGGACTAGAGGATGAGGAAGACTTTCCCTTGAAGTGCTTGCCCTTGGAGTAATTTGCTTCATGATCACTAGGGCCATCATCTTCACTTGAGGAGGATGGAGAGGACCAAAAAGCAAGTTGTTGTTGGAGAATAATTGCCTTGACTTGAGCTTTGAAGGCATTGTCTTTGATCTTCTTTGATTCCTTCTCCTCTTGCTTGTAATCTTCTTCCTACTTGTCTAGCCTTGGCTCATGAGCTTGAAGGTTGCCAATGAGCTCCTCAGTGGCTAAGTGACCAAGACTTGTAGCTTCTTCAATGGAAGCCACCTTGGGTTCCCATCTCTTGGGAAGAGACCTTAGGATCTTGGAATTGATAATTCCTCTATCCATGGTGTGGCCCAAAGCAGCAAGCCCATTGATGATGGTGTTGAGCCTTATGTATAGCCTTTTTTCCCATCTTGAAGTTCTCAAGCATTCCTTAGAGCATGAAGATCTTTGACTCTTTGACTTGTAGTGTGCCTTCGTATGTAATGAACAACTTATTCCAAATCTCATGGGTTACGTCCCAAGATGATATCTGGTTGAACTTGGAGGGAGTGAGGGAAACATAGATGATGCTTATCGCCTTGGCATTGAGTTGTTCCTTCTTGAGTGTATCTTCATACCAAGTAGCTACATCACCCACTGTCTCCTTGTATGGAATTATCATCACTTTCCACATGTTGTAGTTCATACTTTGAAGTTAGAATTGCATCATTTGTTTCTAATAGAGGAAAATTGTGTTGTTGAAGATGGGGGGTCTCATGGAGAAGCCTCCCTCTAGGTTGTGGGACCCAAGTAAGTTGTCACCCATCTTCTCATATCGTGGGAGATGTCTCGTAGAAGACCATGGCTCTGATACCACTTGTTGGATCGAAGGGCTCTAGAGGGGGGTGTAGAGATAAAAACACTTGCACAAAACTTATTAGACCTTCAAGTTACTTCAAATAGGCATAATTGCAAATAGTGAATTTGATGGAAATTTAAACATACATAGCAAGGATGAAAGAGATTGAAAAACCAATTTAACAACCCATTTTAGAGTGGTATCACTCTCCAAACTAGGAGAAAGTCAGTTCGCTACTTATAGAGGTCAATCTCTAGGATTTCTTAACCATGTCTACACCTTATATTCACTTATAAGAGTTACAACATATGACCTTACTTTTCTGAGACAAGGATACCCAACTTCCCTTTGAGGTCAAGGGAGCCAATAACCTTACAATCAAGGTCTTACCTATCTAAGATCTAGTCTTCTACCTCCCCAAGGTCTTACCCACTTTTGCAAGCAATTGGATGCCTTCACCAAGGAGATCCCCTTCTTACACTAAGTCTTTTGCCTTCAAGGATTTACCCACTCATCTCCTTGGATCTTCCACCTTTTCCTCCTCCTTCACTCAGAGAAGCTTTATGCACCTTCTTCTACAGCTTGAAGAAGCTTGCACCTTCTCCTTCACTTGAAGAAGCTTTCACCAACTTGATCTTGAAGAAAAGGGTTTGGAAAAGAGAAGCTTTGAGAGCTTTACAAGCATACAATGAGGTAGTTCTCTCACACAAATCCTATCTCACCCATAATGATGAATTGAAGTGTAATTAAGAGAGAGAAAGAGGCTCAAGTGGACTGGCACTCAACTATAGCAAGGAGCTTGAATAGCATGAAGGAGAAACCTTAGAATGAATTCCAAGAGGTCCTATTTATAGTTGAGGGTATCCACTAGAGGGTAGGAACACTTATGAATGTTTCTAGTCATTTGGGGTGTTGCAATGGGTATAATTTCAAGTTTTGCAACACTCCAATGGTTAGAGTCACTTTTTATGTGTTTTTCTATAGTGCATTCAGTCGAGTTTCAATAAAGCTAACTCGACTAATCGCACTATGCTACAAAGCCAATTTAAACCATCGATCAAGTTTGTCCTGGTGGAAACTCGACTGATCCACTTAAATCAGTTTTGGGTTATGCATGGATCGATCGAGTTTTGTGAATGTGCAACTTGGGTGATCAAGGTCATTCTCAAAATCCATCAAGGATTGGTGGAGTTTGTAACTCGACCGATGCACAATCTGTAATGAACTTTGGAAAATGGCTTTTGAGTGATCAAATGTTTGAATTAAGGGTCCCTAATTTTTTTCTCATCTTTCTTACAATTCATATCATCAATACAAATGATTACAAAAAAGTTCTAAGGTGATTTGAAGTGATTTCCACAAAAGTGCATTTGCATTGCTTTTGAATTGAACTAGAACAAGCTAGGGCTTGATAGATTTGATCCTTTTCATGTACCTAATGCCTGAAATAAATCTTAAACAAACATATTAGATACATATGAATGGAATGCTTAAGTCATCATCAAAATATGGACAATGTGTAACACTTTGGCCAACAAGAGTAAGGGAGGCACAACAATGATGTGGAGGCGATATTGCTAATCAAATAACAAGAGGGAGATATCCAATGCTCAGGAAGATGTCGTTAGGGATAGTGAGGAGACAACAGAGTGAGAACTAGTTTTTTTATAACACGAGATGGGGAAAAGATGCTTGACTCGGTCAAGAGAAGATGTAAAAAAAGGAGAAAGTCACCCATAAAAACTCATCATTATCTCTCTCATTATGAGTAACCCTTCATATACTCATATGCAACTGCTTGGTCAAGATCAACCAAAGGATTTGAATCATATGAGGGGGAAGTATTATTGATGATTGATGGAATTGAACCATACGGATGAGTCGAAAATCAAGTTCACGTCAGCCACATACCCCGTCCCATTTTCTTAGGTTTAAATATTTGCAAAATAACATTCAGGAGGCTTTCCTGGATGATAAGATTGACTATATTTGTACGTTCACAAGATTTCACTCATTGCCATCTTGGAACCCTAATGTAGTGGTACAAAGGCTATTTCCATAATACAAAAGATGGGCTTCAACTCATCTCATTGCTTCGAAGCCAGTGGCTTTTCCATAGGCATCTAGCTCCTCTAGGACCAACACCATTGTCAACTGGAGGTCATCCTCAATGACATACAGTTGATCTACTACATGTTCAACCAAAAAACTTTCATCACTTTCATGTATGGAAGCCCTAGTCCTACACAAAGAAACTTCCTACAGTGCCATCTTACTCAACTCTCTTCCTCTATCTTGAGTGAGTGGGCCGTCATAGGGGACTTAAATACCATGCCTTCCATATTTGAGAAGGGGGGGCATGTTACGACCCGCGTCGAGCTTATCCCGTAAGTATGCTGTTAAGCAAGAGTTTAGCTGATGTGTTAAGTTATAAGCTTGTTTTTGTTAATAATGCTTAAAATGGACATGATATGTGCTTAGTGTGTTTTCTAGCTTCTAAAGCGTGTAGGATCTTACGCTTGAAGCGTTGCCAGAGAAACCGTTTGAATCTGACCTTCGAGTCAAAAGTTGCAAGTTTTTGGGCTTCTAGGGACCTGATTGTAATTTTGCGAAAGTTTGAAACTTTGCGATTAGGCCCCTAAGTTTTCTCCCTTGTCCTACCTCTCTTCCTTTCTCGTTTCATTTCACATAAACGAGAGAACGCTCCTGCGTTCTGCTCCTTGCGTGAGAGAGAGAGAGAAAAAGAGAGAGAGAGAGGGAGTTGAGGGGGGAGAAGCACTGGAGCTTCGTTTTGCTCCGATCAGCTGTTGCAGATCGTTCTTTCCCTCAGTAGATCTTCATCTTCATCGATTAGAATCGGATTTGCAGCTGGAGCTGCGTTTGCAAGAAAAACGACCAAGGAATTGGGGTGCACGGAGCAGCCCTAGCTTGTTCCTTTCTTCCTTTCAGGTGCGGTTTAGTTGTATGCGTCGTTTGTGATTGTTTGGTGGTGTTTGTTCGAAGTTTGCCCGTCAATTCGAGAGAAATCGACTTTTGCAGGCCGTTTTTGTGTTCTGCCTGTACGCGGTTCGGCCGAGTTCCAATTCGGTCGGCCGAGTTCTTATTTAGGGCTTTTGTATAGCGTTTTCTGATCGGCCGAGTTTGATCTTGGATCGGCCGAGTTTCCTAATTAAGATATACGAACAGCGTTTTGGTCGGCCGAGTTTGGTCCTGATCGGCCGAGTTTTCTTTGTAGGTTTTTCAAGCGGTGAGTTGGTCGGCCGAGTTCCCCAGGGGATCGGCCGAGTTTCCAGTTGGTCGGCCGAGATTGTTCGGCCGAGTTTCCGGATCTGGGAAGCGTTCGGCCGAGTTCCATAGTGTTCGGCCGAATTTCAAGTGGTGAGTGGCAACTCATTTAGAAATCATTATTTAACTCATTTTAAATGCCTATTTGCTTCAGTAATAGTATGATAAGTTCATGGAACTTGAAATGTGTGATAAGAATGATGAGAAAGAGGAAATTTTGTGTTTTACAGTTATAATGTGTTATTTCTGTTATGTGTTAATCAAGTATAGACCTAGATGCCCTAACGCCATAGAACCCCTCGTGAGGTCTGCACCTTGGGCTGAAACGACCTACCTAGCGTGTGTCTAGATGGTCGGTGACTCGTGTTCAACAATAATCCATGCGTGTGTCACGGTGGCACTGGAAAGAAAAGAAAACACGGTTATCTAACACAATTCGTGCAGCGTCACGAAGGTAACCCTGTGACCCTCCGCCGATGTACTTAGGTTAAAGGAGGAGTCTAGAGTACACTCTTTGAGAGTGCAGTGAGGCCGTGTGAGCCTGAGAGTCCTGACGCAGACCAGGACAGCAGTCAGACTTAGCATTTCCCGGGTGTGTCGCTAAGTCTTGTACGATGGGACCGTAGCATGGACTTGTTGTGGATCTTTATATGCAGAGTACACTGCATATATTTAGGGCATAATAATAAAATGAATGAATAATCATATAGGATCACAGTAAATTTATATAATTGCTTATCTACCTGAGATACCTGCTGAGGTTTAGAAATGTGATTATTATCTGAATATCTGCTATGTCAATTGAACTACTCTGCCTGAACTGTATATCTGTTTATTTCAGTTAATAAACCTGACGAGTTGATTATTGATAACTAAATGAAATGTTATTCACTGAGCGAGTAGGCTCATACCTCTACTCAAAACATTTTCAGGTCAGCATCAGCATCAGGAGTCAGAAGGATCGTTTCATCCCAACGCCTAGTTGATAGAAGGTTTGTAGTTAGCCTAGCTAGAGGTCTCTTAGTCCATTCCCCTCGATCCTCGAGACAAGGTATGCGAGAGAGAGTGAATGTGTACACAGATGTAAATTAACTGTTATGCTTTATCTTATGTTAAACAATGTAAATTGTTGTTGACTCTGTTATATTTCTTGTCAGTTAATAGAAATGCTTCCGCAGCTTGTTTAGTTTCATTTACAGTATAAATCAGGTTTTCCTATTAATGTTGTTAATTGTTTTAAAAAAGTGATGAATGGTTGGCTTATATGTGATATCCCACATGCCGAGTCCTAATCTCGTGGTTTGCGGTTAATGTGAGATTGGGGCGCGTCAATTCTTGGTATCAGAGCTTAGGTTTGAGTACTTAGTTACTTAAGATCAGGGGACGATAAGAGACCAATAGGATTAAGGTTTAGGTGTCTTTCTTCTATCTGTAGTTTTCTAACAGGAAATATTCTGTTATATCATTGCAGATGGCAGGAAGAGGCTTTGATTGTGATGACCAGGCTGAGAGCCATGTTGGCCCTGACCCTCGGTACTTGGGTCCAGGTGGTGGTGACCACGTGGATGATGCATCCCGGATGTACAGGATGTTCCTGGAGACCAAAGAGAGGTACAAGGCTGATAGGCGAGAATCTTCTTCTACCAGCAGTAAAGATCTGATGCGATCTTATGAGCTTGTGAAGAAGCTAGGTGGCACAGAGTTCAGTGGCACCACAGATCCCGCCGAAGCTGATGAGTGGTTTAGACAGATAGAAAAGGTCTTTCGTTTGATGGAGCTTCCAGAAGATAAGAAGATTTGTCGTGCAGTCTATCTTTTGACAGGCGATGCAGAGTTGTGGTGGCGTGGTGTGGAAGAAAAGAGGAGAGGTACAGAGCTTTCCTGGCAGGATTTCTCTGAGGAGTTTCATCTCAAATTCTATCCACCCACTTTCCTTAATGAGAAAATCAGGCAGTTACAGAATATCAAGCAGGGGAACATGACAGTTACAGAATATGAAGCGCTTTTCACACGATTAGCTAATTTCTGTCCGCAGCTTGTTCCTGACAACATTGAAAGATGCAGAAGGTTTCAGGAAGGGCTAAGGCCAGAGATCCGGCATACTGATTCTGCTACTAGCAGGAGGAACAGAGAGAACTTTGGTGAGTTTGTTGAGGCTGCCAGACAGGTTGAAGAATCTGTGAACGCTGATAGAATGCCCGAGTCTAAGAAGAGATCTGCAGAGTTCAGTAGTGGACAGTCCAGTAGTGGATACAGAGGTGGAGGTAGAGGTTTCTTTTCTAAGCTTGGGCGTGGCTTTGGTTGTTTTGGCAGGCAGAGGTCTGAGGATGTCACTATTTCTAGAGGTAGAGGAGGATACAACCCAGGAAGATGGAGCAGTGCCGATAGTGGACAGTCTTCTGGGTCGTCAATGTCAGTGACTGGTCCACAGAGACAGGAAAAGCGAGTATGTAATACCTGTGGAAAATCTCACTCTGGGCAATGTTGGGGTCCTGATTATATAGGATGTTTCCATTGTGGGCAGATGGGACATATAAGGAAGTTTTGCCCTCAGCTTCAACAAGCAGCATCACAAGCTTCTCAGTCTCAGTTTTATGATGTTCAGAGACAGCCTCCAGCTGAAGGACCGAGTTCTTCTATGGCTTCTGGTTCTAGAGGGGGTGGAGTGTCTAGTGGCATAAGTGGTCAGAGAGGACAGCGTGGCAGAGGGAGAGCTTCAGCACGTTTCTTTTCTTTGACACCTCAGGAAGGTATAATCTCTTCACAAGTTGTTACAGGAGAGATGCTTTTGTTTAATAGTATACCAGTTTCAGTTTTGATAGATCTGGGAGCTACTCATTCTTTTATACGACGTTCTTTAGTTGGTGAACTTAATCTGTTAACTCAAGAGTTGGCAGATGAGTTAGTGTTGAGGGTTCCACTAGGTGGACCAACAGTTTTACCTGAGTCCTGTCCCGGATGTTTGTTATCTTTTGGAGGTTTCACCTTTGCTGCTAATCTCATACCCTTGGATGTAAATACTTTTCAAGTCATCTTGGGTATGGATTGTCTTGAGACATATCGAGTGCAACTCGATTGCTGGAAGAAGGAAGCTACCTTTCAACTGGGGGAATTTTCTTGTGTCTTTACTGGAGACAGGAAAGTTCTGCCTACGTGCATAATATCAGCTGTTGTAGCTGATAAGATGTTACAGAAAGGATGTGAAGCGTTCCTTGCTCATGTGGTGGACACCAGGGCAGAAAAGAGCACTGCCAGTGTTTATGATGTGCTTGTGGTTCGTGAGTTCTCTGATGTTTTTCCAGAGGAGTTACCAGGCTTACCTCCTATCAGAGACATTGATTTTGAAATTCAGATATATCCAGGTAGTCATCCAGTAGCACTGCCAGCCTATAGAATGGCACCTGCAGAGTTGAAAGAACTCAAGGTGCAGTTACAGGAGTTGCTAGATAAGGGTTTCATTAGACCCAGTTCTTCACCGTGGGGTGCTCCAGTCCTGTTTGTTAAGAAAAAGGATGGTACCATGCGTCTCTGTATAGATTACAGGCAACTGAACAAGATCACTATAAAGAATAAGTATCCATTGCCGAGAATAGATGATCTGTTTGATCAGTTGCGTGGAGCGACGATCTTTTCTAAAATAGATTTGAGATCTGGATATCATCAGCTTAGGATAAAGGCTTCTGATATTCCCAAAACAGCTTTCAGAACCAGGTATGGGCATTATGAGTTTTTGGTCATGTCGTTTGGACTGACCAATGCCCCAGCAGCCTTTATGGATATGATGAATCGGATTTTCAAACCATTTCTAGATCAGTTTATTGTAGTCTTTATAGATGATATTATGATCTATTCCAGAGACGATGAACAGCATGAGCAACACTTGAGAGTAGTGTTGCAGTTGTTGAAACAACACCAGTTGTTTGCTAAATTTAGCAAATGCGAGTTCTGGTTGGCCGAGGTAGCATTTCTTGGACATGTTATCTCGAAAGATGGAGTTAGCGTGGATCCTAAGAAAGTTGATTCTGTGCTTCAGTGGGAACATCCTAAGACTCCTAATGAGATCAGAAGTTTCTTGGGTTTGGCAGGATATTATAGAAGGTTCATAAAGAACTTCAGTGAGATAGCATCACCCTTGACACGCTTGACGAGGAAAGATGTACCGTTTGTTTGGTCTGATAATTGTGAGAGAAGTTTTCAGATTTTAAAGAAAAGGTTGACTTCAGCACCAGTGTTGGTTCTGCCAGAAGTAGAAAAAGGCTATACAGTGTTCTGTGATGCTTCCAGGAGAGGTTTGGGATGTGTACTGATGCAAGAAGGTAAAGTTGTTGCTTACGCATCTAGACAGCTTAAGAAAAATGAAGAGAACTACCTTGTTCATGATCTGGAGTTTGCTGCCATAGTTCATGCTCTTAAGACATGGTGTCACTACTTGTATGGTGAGACATGTCAGGTGTTTACAGACCATAAGAGCTTGAAATATATCTTCACTCAGAAAGACTTGAATTTGAGACAGCGCAGATGGCTGGAGCTGATTAAAGACTATGATGTGACGATCGATTACCATCCTGGTAAGGTGAATGTTGTAGCTGATGCCTTGAGTAGAAAGTCAAGTTCTTCAGCCAATGCATTTTCTATGGCATGTTTCAAGAGAGACTTGCTCGTAGATATGCGAAGTTTGAACTTGGACTTGGAAGTGACAAGACAGAGTGGATTGATTGCTCAGATGCAAGTCAGACCTACTTTTTATAATCAGATAAAGGATTTGCAGCGGAGTGATGATGAGTTATGGCAAATCATGCAGGAGATGTCTGAGGGTAAGAGGACGGAGTTCAGGTTTTCTGATGAAGGCATGTTGTATCTTCATGATAGATTGTGTGTACCTGAAAACAGTGAGTTGAAAGAGCAGATTCTTGAGGAAGCGCATACTTCTATGTATGCTATGCATCCAGGTAACACAAAGATGTACAGGAACCTCAACGAGCTGTACTGGTGGTCTGGCATGAAAAAGGATGTGGCTGAATACTTGGCTAGGTGCGGGGTGTGTCAGCGGGTTAAGGCTGAACATCAGAAACCTGCGGGTACTTTGCAGTCGCTTCCTATACCAGAATGGAAATGGGAACACATCACGATGGACTTTGTGGTAGGATTACCCAGAACGCCTAAGGGTTCGGACTCGATATGGGTGATTGTGGATAGACTAACTAAGTCTGCTCATTTTCTTCCTGTCAAGTCAACCTTTGACGTTTCTAAGCTGGCTAAAGTTTATGTGGATGAGGTAATCAGGTTGCATGGGATTCCAGTTTCTATTATTTCTGATAGAGATTCAAAGTTTACATCTAGATTCTGGAATCAGTTACATCGTGCGTTGGGCACAAAGCTGAAGTTCAGTACAGCGTTTCACCCACAGACAGATGGTCAATCTGAGAGGACCATTCAGACCCTAGAAGACATGCTGAGAGCATGTGTGCTACAGTTCAGAGGTAACTGGGAAGAACACTTAAGCCTAATGGAGTTTGCATATAATAACAGTTACCATTCTAGTCTTGGAATGGCTCCATATGAAGCTCTTTATGGCAGGAAGTGTAGATCGCCAGTTTGTTGGTACGAGGTGGGTGAGAAGGAACTTCTTGGACCTGAGTTAGTTGATGTAACTACAGAAAAGATATCTGTGATCAGGGATCAGTTGAAAGCTGCTCAGGACAGACAGAAAAGTTATGCAGAAAGACGATGACGACCTCTTGAGTTTGAGGTTGGTGACGAGGTTTACCTGAAGGTTTCACCGTGGAAGGGAGAGCTGAGGTTTGGCAAAAGGGGTAAGTTGACCCCTAGGTATATGGGTCCATATCCTATTGTTGAGAGGATAGGACCTGTAGCTTATAGGTTGGATTTGCCGTCTGAGTTGACAAATCTTCATGATGTCTTCCACGTGTCTATGCTGAAAAAGTGTCATCCCGGTACGGAAAAGATTCTAGATTCAAAACCGGCGTAGCTTAGAACAGATGTGTCCTATGTTGAAGGACCAGTGCAGATAGTTGATCACCGGATCAAAAAGCTTAAGAACCGCGAAATTCCTTTAGTGAAGGTTTTGTGGAGAAACCATAATCTTGAAGAAGCTACGTGGGAACTAGAGTCTGAGATGCGTAGCAAGTTTCCTTTTCTCTTCTAGGAATTTCGGGACGAAATTCTTATAAGGAAGGGAGATTTGTTACGACCCGCGTCGAGCTTATCCCGTAAGTATGCTGTTAAGCAAGAGTTTAGCTGATGTGTTAAGTTATAAGCTTGTTTTTGTTAATAATTCTTAAAATGGACATGATATGTGCTTAGTGTGTTTTCTAGCTTCTAAAGCGTGTAGGATCTTACACTTGAAGCGTTGCCAGAGAAACCGTTCGAATCCGACCTTCGAGTCAAAAGTTGCAAGTTTTTGGGCTTCTAGGGACCTGATTGTAATTTTGCGAAAGTTTGAAACTTTGCGATTAGGCCCCTAAGTTTTCTCCCTTATCCTACCTCTCTTCCTTTCTCATTTCATTTCACAGAAACGAGAGAACGCTCCTGCGTTCTGCTCCTTGCGTGAGAGAGAGAGAGAAAAAGAGAGAGAGAGAGGGAGCTGAGGGGGGAGAAGCACTGGAGCTTCGTTTTGCTCCGATCAGCTGTTGCAGATCGTTCTTTCCCTCAGTAGATCTTCATCTTCATCGATTAGAATCGGATTTGCAGCTGGAGCTGCGTTTGCAAGAAAAACGACCAAGGAATTGGGGTGCACGGAGCAGCCCTAGCTTGTTCCTTTCTTCCTTTCAGGTGCGGTTTAGTTGTATGCGTCGTTTGTGATTGTTTGGTGGTGTTTGTTCGAAGTTTGCCTGTCGATTCGAGAGAAATCGACTTTTGCAGGTTGTTTTTGTGTTCTGCCTGTACGCGGTTTGGCCGAGTTCCAATTCGGTCGGCCGAGTTCTTATTTAGGGCTTTTGTACAGCGTTTTCTGATCGGCCGAGTTTGATCTTGGATCGGCCGAGTTTCCTAATTAAGATATACGAACAGCGTTTTGGTCGGCCGAGTTTGGTCCTGATCGGCCGAGTTTTCTTTGTAGGTTTTTCAAGCGGTGATTTGGTCGGCCGAGTTCCCCAGGGGATCGGCCGAGTTTCTAGTTGGTCGGCCGAGATTGTTCGGCCGAGTTTCAGGATCTGGGAAGCGTTCGGCCGAGTTCCATAGTGTTCGGCCGAATTTCAAGTGGTGAGTGGCAATTCATTTAGAAATCATTATTTAACTCATTTTAAATGCCTATTTTCTTCAGTAATAGTATGATAAGTTCATGGAACTTGAAATGTGTGATAAGAATGATGAGAAAGAGGAAATTCTGTGTTTTACAGTTATAATGTGTTATTTCTGTTATGTGTTAATCAAGTATAGACCTAGATGCCCTAACGCCGTAGAACCCCTCGTGAGGTCTGCACCTTGGGGTGAAACGACCTACCTAGCGTGTGTCTAGATGTTCGGTGACTCGTGTTCAACAATAATCCGTGCGTGTGTCACGGTGGCACGAGGGCAGAAAGGCAGTGTTCAACAATAATCCGTGTGTGTGTCACGGTGGCACTGGAAAGAAAAGAAAACACGGTTATCTAACACAATTCGTGCAGCGTCACGAAGGTAACCCTGTGACCCTCCGTCGATGTACTTAGGTTAAAGGAGGAGTCTAGAGTACACTCTTTGAGAGTGCAGTGAGGCTGTGTGAGCCTGAGAGTCCTGACGCAGACCAGGACAGCAGTCAGACTTAGCATTTCCCGGGTGTGTCGCTAAGTCTTGTACGGTGGGACCGTAGCATGGACTTGTTGTGGATCTTTATATGCAGAGTACACTGCATATATTTAGGGCATAATAATAAAATGAATGAATAATCATATAGGATCACAGTAAATTTATATAATTGCTTATCTACCTGAGATACCTGCTGAGGTTTAGAAATGTGATTATTATCTGAATATCTGCTATGTCAATTGAACTACTCTGCCTAAACTGTATATCTATTTATTTTAGTTAATAAACCTGACGAGTTGATTATTGATAACTAAATGAAATGTTATTCACTGAGCGAGTAGGCTCATACCTCTACTCAAAACATTTTCAGGTCAGCATCAGCATCAGGAGTCAGAAGGATCGTTTCATCCCAACGCTTAGTTGATAGAAGGTTTATAGTTAGCCTAGCTAGAGGTCTCTTAGTCCATTCCCCTCGATCCTCGGGACAAGGTGTGCGAGAGAGAGTGAATGTGTACACAGATGTAAATTAACTGTTATGCTTTATCTTATGTTAAACAATGTAAATTGCTATTGACTCTGTTATATTTCTTGTCAGTTAATAGAAATGCTTCCGCAGCTTGTTTAGTTTCATTTACAGTATAAATCAGTTTTTCCTATTAATGTTGTTAATTGTTTTAAAAAAGTGATGAATGGTTGGCTTATATGTGATATCCCACCTGCCGAGTCCTAATCTCGTGGTTTGCGGTTAATGTGAGATTGGGGCGCGTCAGGGCAAGTACTTTGAACAATGCTCAAGTGTTAAGTTTAACAAAGTACAACTACACTTTGACCTTGTTGACATTCATGTAGGGGGAATGTCATATCTTTAAATAGGGCAACCTTTTTGAGAATCTAGATATTCTCATTTCTAAAGAAAAATGAATCAACAACAACCCTCACACTAAGGACATGATTCTAACATGCATCATTTTTTACCAAAACTCAATCATGGTCAATCACAGACACTCAAACAAGCCCGATGTCATCCACTTTAGAAATCAACCTAGATGGAACATGAGGTCAAGCTTTCAGCATCATATTCTCAAACACTGGATAACAACCATCCCTTCAACATGGCATTGAGTTCTTTCTGACC
Organism: Alisma plantago-aquatica; assembly: GCA_963693085.1. Taxonomy (NCBI): domain Eukaryota; kingdom Viridiplantae; phylum Streptophyta; class Magnoliopsida; order Alismatales; family Alismataceae; genus Alisma; species Alisma plantago-aquatica. The sequence continues at coordinate 482,666,778 of OY856415.1, forward strand.
AGAATAACGAAGTGGAAAGCAAACCACATGAAGAATCAACAAACTTCAAGAATGCAATACTAGGAGAGATCAACAACATTCAGGTATCACTTCCTCTCAACTCAGATCCTACTAACGAACTAAGATGCATTGAGCTCCAAAAGAAATTGCAATGTATTATTCACTATAAAGAAGTAGGTTGGAAACAAAAGGTGCATATAAACTAGGTGAGACTTGGATATGGCAACATCAAGTTCTTCTACTCCTATATCAAGGCAAGGAGATAGAGAAACATGATCACAACCTTGAAATATTTGAAGGAAATTGGGTCACATATGTTGATTTGATAAATAAACATGTCTGGACGTTCTTAAACAACCTCCTGACTAACAAAAGACAGCATCGCCAAGATGTCCGATGTTGGCACCTTCTCAGGCCTTGATCGACATAAACATGAATTCTCTCTACTGCACCCACCATCAAGGAAACCAAACATGTGTTGTTCATGATTGATCCCTCCAAGGTCACCAGACTGGGCGAAATCCATAGTGTCTTTATGCAAAACAAAACTAAGACTGTGTCAAAGGCTCAGTGATGCAAACTATCAGTGTTGCCTTCTCTTCTAAATTCAATGATGGAAACTTGGCAAAATCCCACATAGTCTTAATCCCCAAGGCAACCATGGTTGAATCCTACAATCATCTCAGACCCATTGCTATCATGAACAACTGCCTAAAGATCATCTTCTAGATTATAGTAGACTACATCAATCCATAATGGAACCAGTGGATTGCCCCTACCCAATCCAACATTATTCTGGTAGAAGAATAAAAGACAACATATATCTAGTCCAAGAGGCCATCAATCCCATCTACTTCAAGGAAGGAAAGAAGTGTTTGTGGCCATCAAAATTGACCTCTCCAAGGCATTCTATAGAATGAATTTGCATTTCATTAAAGATGCACTGGGAAAAGTTGGACTTCCCACAAAATTGATAAAACTTACTATGGGAATCATCACCTCAGGCTCTTTTTTAATACTTTCGGAAGGTGTCCCACTACTCACCCTCAAAGCATGCCAAGTTTGTGCCAAGGCGAACCCCTCATCACATATATCTTCATTAGGTGTATGGAGAAGCTGATTCAATCCATCAACATGAAAGTTATAGAAGGTCAATGGTGACCTATCACCTTATCCTAGAATTGGCCCTCGCCTATCACATGTCTACTTCACAGAAGATTTTCCCTGCTAGACAAAGACTTTGTTTCCCAAGTTACTATCATTCATAAAACAATGCACAAGTTTGAAGCATCTATTCAAATCATCTTTACAAGCAAGTCCAAATGTTTTTTCTCCTCCAATACAAGCACATCTCTCAGACATAAGATTAGTGGGAAACTCTCGACTCCAATCATTGTAGAACTTGTAAGGTACCTTGGTGTGCCCATTATTCATCATAGGATCAACAAGGTGACCCAAACCAGGATCCTTGACAACATATAGACCGAAATGAATGGTTGGTCGGGGCACCATATTTCATTGGCCGGTAGAATCACCCTCACGAAAGACACCCTTAAAGTCATCCTCACCTACACTATGCACTCCATTGATCTTTGACCAACCCTCTATGATGAGATAGATGGCCATGTGCATAAGTTCATATGGTAAGGACCCAGGGACTATGGAAAGTTTTCATTAGTTTCCTAGAAGAAAAAATTTCATCTAACAAAGACATTGATGGCATCAACAGTAAAGATGCTAGAGACTTCAATCATTGTTGAATGCTCAAGAACCCCTGAGAGTTCATCAACTTCCATGAGAAACTATGGGTCCAACTCATGTGAGAAAAGTATATGAGAAATAAAGACGCAATCACTGGACCCTGCTCTTCTATTTGGAGTTTCATTAGAAACAACATCCAAGCTCTGAAGGAAAATTACAGACATGTCATAAAATGACCTCAACTCCAATGTGTTGCAACACAACTGGTTGGAAGACCTGAACATTGTTGGGAAGATCCCAAACATTCATATCTCCTCAGGCCTGGAGGACTTGAAAGTCAAATCATGACTACACTAGAAGGGGAATGGGACTTCTATTTTATACATCAGTGCCTCCTACATGCACTTGCCTTAGAATCAGTGGCATCCCACCACCAAACACAACCACGTGAAATGACTTGTTGGTTTGGCAGCATCAATCAGATGGCATTCTCACTTTAAGGTCTGCTTACATATGGATATGAAGAGAAAAAGAGGTACACTGCACATGAAAACTGGAAGTCCTCTACAAACGGAAGGTCCCCGAAAGAATCAAAACTTTTCTCTATCTTATGTCTCACAGAGCCATCCTCACAAACATGGAAAAGAGGCGGAGGCACATGGATGTCTCATGTTTATGCCCATGTTGAACAACTCAGAAGAGTCCCTCCTACATTACTTATGTAACTATGACATCAACAAAGTAGTTTGGGAAGGAACTGTTGAGCCTTCTCATCTACTCAACCTTAACAAGAAAGCTTGGATTCATGCCAACATCAACTTGGCTCAACACTTTGTAATCTTTGACATCACTTGCTGGCACATATGGATAGTACATAATGAAGTTGCTCAAATGGGTACAAGACATCCTACCCAAACACTTTTCAAGTTCATCAATGAAAGATCCCAGTCCATTGTCTCCCTCCAGGACCAGTACTCTAGCCCTACAACGAGAAAGTGTTCTACCTGCAGCATTGTTTCACCCAACTAAGCCACTCCTACATTGTCTTCACGGATGTGTCCTTCAATGAAACAACAATGATAAGTTCTACATGAATCCACATTATTGAATGCAATTGCAATTAGATTTGAGGTCTAGGATATCCCGGCTTCGTCACGTGAGCTCTGGAAGCTGAGATCCAAGCCATAATTCATGCGGAATAGGCCTATTATGAAGTAAAGATCGACAACCCCCTATTTCTATCCCCCTCTAGTCAAATTGTTCAACTGATCTCTCTTATACAAAGCACTCTGCTGAAATTTATCTCTCTCTAACGGCTTCTAAGAAGTGCAAAATACAAAATAACTCACTCTAACATCTCCCATCCATATTCCACACACACTTAACTAGGTGGTCGATGTAGTTGCAAAACATGTTTTGAGGTGTGCTTCCACAATGGATTTTATCCAAAAAAATCCTATCTCAACAAATAAACAAACCTCTATAAGAACCAATTAACAAGCCTTTGGCTCACTCCACAATATAGTTGATTGAGTTTTTCAAAAAAATGGTCAAGAGTGGTTTCAAACTCCAATGTAAATCATGCATAAATGAAACAAATCTTGATCATTATTGGTTAAAAATATGTTTTTTATTTCCAACACAATCAATTGATTAGTATTTGTTAAAAAAATTACGTTATTCATTAAAAAAATTACCTATCATTAATTATTTGTCAAAAACTTACATTTTGTATTTACAAAATTATTTGTCCTGAATCATTTGTTATAAATTTACATTGTGCACAAGTAAAATAATGTGTCACTGGTCATTTGTTAAAATATTATGTTATACTCAAAAAAAGTAATGCCATTAATAATTTGTTAAAACTTTATTTTGTGTACAAACGAAATAATCTATGATTAATGATTTGTTAATAACATGCATTGTGCAAAAAAAATTGTCATTAACCATTTGTTAAAAACTTAAGTTGTCCATCAACACAATAATCTATCATTAATCATTTGTTAAAAACCTATGTTGTTCACAATAAAAATTATATTGTCATTAATTATTTGTTACAACTTCCCTCTTTAGTCATCCTAAGCTATATAATTAATGAAAATTTATCAAAGGAAAAGAGTATATGACCAATTTCAAAATGATCTTGAATTTATGTTCTGTTCCATTCTCTTTCTCTCATTTTATTTATTTAAACCCCACTTATAGGTGCTTTTTGTTCACATAAAAAAAACTACCACCACTCTTGGTCTCTAATTGTGGGATAGTTTATTTCCCAATTGACCTAGACCCAAAAGATTTTTTGTCACATTGATAAAATTGATTGACAAATTTTGTCAAAGTTAATTTTATGGTTTATTTCTTTGTCCAGTAAGTAGTGTTTGACCACTAGAAAATACCAAATTCTCACTTATTCTTAAATATCAAACTACAAAATGCTTCAACAAAACTTGATTTTCTATTGAAAACTTTTCTAGTTTCTTCAAATATCATCTTTACCTATTAGAGTGTCATATATGTTCAAAGATCATTGAAATAATGTAATTTGGTCAAATCGAGTAACATTATATGAAAAGAAGGGCACGAAATTAATTAAGGAATTAAAGTAATAATTGGAAGAATCCACCTAATCACACAAGTCTTTATCCTTATTTGCTTAGTCATTTTGTTTCCCTAGTTAGATTGATGTGTATTCATCAAACTGCAACTGCAAGGATGAATCCAAGTGATGTACCATATGTGTCTTAGTTTTTAGTGGTTCCCTAAGTATAAGTTGCTAAATTTGTATGAGGTTGTCATGTATGGCTTGAATAACATAGGACTCAAGTTAGGAATAATAGTATATCATCTTGGCCCCTTGTCGAAACTGTCATAAAACATGAAAAACTATTATAAAGTTGAATAGTAACATTGATCAACCACAGGTAAAAACCATACAATCTACATGAGTGCTTTGTTTACACTACAAAGAAAAAAAATTCATAACTAGGGTAGATCTATCACATGGTTGAAGGTATGTGCAAAGTCCTATGTAATCCACTCTTAAGGTAAATACTACCATCTAAATTCCTTCTGACTGTCTATCAAATGTATGATTACTCATTTTTATACCCATAATCAAAACATAAAGGGGATTTCTATGGTGATCAAGACCCCTATTACTGTTATGACATATGTTTCACTTTGCTTGTCGTTAATTTACTAACATATTATATGGATATTTACATTGGAATATTTTTTTACTATCTCATGCAATACTATCACAAATAATAATCAAAAACATTAAAATTTACGAACACTTACTTATTTTAAGATAATATTCACAATGAAATAAATTCTGATATAGTAATAAAACTAAAAATAGCAAACAATCACTCATTTATTATATATTAACACTACTATTAAATATGATAATACTTGGAAATACATATGTATAACATGTTCATATAATATTTATCCTCTTGGTGTAAACTATAGCAATGTTATTCATTGTTGCGACTAGAAACCCGACATTTTAGAGTTAATAAATGATGTGTATGCATGTTTGCAATCAATTTTGATATTAGTCTGGCAACAATCTCATCATATTAATTGATCATCAACTACAATGTATAATAACAAACACCCCACCCCCCCAATTGTGATTCCAATAGGATATATCCAATATGAAAATAAACATCATAAATCTCTAATAACTAATAGTTTAATCACCAATTATAATAAATTAATAGTCATTTATCGAAGCAGTGCAATTTCAACTAAAACAACATTCGATATCACTAACCCATTATGAGTTTCTCACTATTGTAAGTTAAATCATAAACAATAAAAATATCCTTGAAATGGTTTTTCTCATAATCATGTAGACATACAATATTCTCACTTAGATCTAATTGTATGTTATATAAAGAAAAAGTAAATCATAACTAAATTAACTCGATCTCCTTTTGATCAAATTCCATTACAAATTTCTAGAATCAACATGCATTTATCCAAAATCACTGATAATAATGCATGAGTTGCAATTAGGTTAAAAATAGATGAACTTAAAAAACTTAATTGAATAATAAAAATGTGAATCAGTAACTTGTCTCATTTGTAAAATAGTATGAAATTTGCAAATAAAAAGTATAAAATTGTTATATACTCAACTAAATATCTACACGATCCAAGTCTTCATCAAATCCTTTTCTAAATAGTATAGAACCCTCAATATAGATGAAAGAGACAAAGTTGGAAAAGAGAAAAATAAATAGGAATTGGACATGTGACTTTGAGGGGTATTTTCTAAAATCAAATGGAACTCTCATATTGGGGCTAATCTTACCAGCAATTCCTTTAAGATTTGAAGAATCAAAATGTGTTTTCTTTAATAGACTCTAGATTATTCAAATCCATAGATGAAACCTCTCTTTAGCTTATGCTTGGGGTCTAGTACTTGAATTATTAAATACTAAGAGATACTATGGATAAATGAATTAATAATCAATTAGTGGTTCTTTGATAATGAACTAAATTCCCTTTTTGTTTGAACTTCTATATCACTTCTTAAATAAGCTAGTGCAACTATCACAAGATAGGTAAACATGCTCAGCATACACCTTTCTCATCCTGATGGAATTCTCCATAATTTACAAAATAATGGGATGACTTTATGGAACCTATCAAACCCATAATACTAACAAAAGGTCTCTTTAATATGTTTGGTGATTTGTTCACAAGTTGGTAAAATTGTCTAACCAATTTATCACAGGTCTACCTAGCCTAAAACCAACCACCATGGGTGATATTTGTTAAGAATTTTGGGTAGTTACTTAGCTATAGATACATCCTCGAATCAAATTAGACCAAAATAATCCAACACTAACTCAAAAATATTGTGACCATTTCTAATATACTCTAACATGTCTTAATCCTCAATTTGTTTTTTTCTAAAACTATTCTACATCTATAACATAATGTTAATTAAATATCACAATCATGCACATTGGCCCTACGGATCCAGAATCCCAATTCAACAAATGTGAAGGTTTTGATTCAATGCATCCCAATATAACATGCTTGTAACATGTTAATAATTAAAAAATAGTGAGTACCAAATTAGATGCATAAACAGGAAAGAAACAATTATTCACAATCAATTAGTCATTAAGTTAGTGTTACATGCTAAGTATAGATTATCATATTATTTTATCATGTAACTCTAGATAAAACCAACAACATTTCATTTGATCGCATCCTTGTCATTTTGAGTACCCTCCAACTAAGAGATCAGTCTAGTTACATAAAATTATGGACATCACATGTTAGGGGTTTATGCTCTGCATAAACATGACATCAATAAGGACGAATTAATTGAAGGGACAATAGTAGGATTGTCTTGGAAAAAGCTTATTAGGCTAAGTATAATTTCTTAGAATATCCCTATTCAGATTTGTTGAGGCAGTTTATACAAATAACATATAGAGATACCTCTGAGATAGTTCTTCTTTAATAGGTAGCCTCACCTTATGACAAGAAAATAAATAGCTAACAGAATGGTTGGTACAAGTCATAAGTAAGTTAGTGTTGTGTCAGCAGATTAGAATGGCACAACAGAAGCATGATAAGACTTGCAGTCCCAAATGGGTGATAGAATATAAATCTATGGGTGACAAAACATAAATCTAGTCATTCCTTGAAAGATAAATGTTAAACTTAGTGAGGTGTATGGGGGAATTCCCAATATCAAGAATCTTATCACATAAAGTTGTAAGTTGAGAGATGACAAATCAATAAGGTTTGACACCCAAGTTATACAAGGAACAGTTGAGTATGTATGATGTATGACAGAGATTCTATGATGACCTTGAATGGAAGGACTTTGTGCTGGTCAAAGTTCTATGGTATCTCTGTGACATCAAGGTGTTAATATGGAGGCTTGATGGTATGATGCATGAGAAACAATTGTCTCCCTTCATCTGTGATTTTGGGGACGAAATCCTTCTTAGGGGTTTATAATTGTAACATCCCTGACCTAGTTTTAGGGATAACCCTATTTGTTTGGATTAAACAAGTTGCTTAGAACTTTAATATAAACCTCTAAAGTATTTATTATTGTGTGACAAACTTATGTTGCAAGTTTGGTCATGTTTGAACGATGTTTGAGCAAAGTTCTTTTGTTATTGGACCAAAATGCAATTTACCCGAGATAATGGGTTATATTGCAATATTTCACATGTTAAATGTACATCATGTGTTTTAACATCATAATATAGAGAATTATTCTAGTTGGTAGCTTGTGAAAAGCCTAAATTCCAAGTTTGAACTTGTTTGAATAATGCTAGTGCCTTGTGTACCAATTTTGGTACAAGTTGTAATTTACCCAAAAATGTAGAGTTGATATGCAAATTACCACCTCTAGAGTGTCCCTAATCCATCCTAGTATCATTTTGAGGAGAGATAAAGGAGGAAAACCATGTTTTAATCATGTAGTAGTGATAGTATACTTGGTGATGAAAAGACCAAGAAAGGGTTGAATGTGAAACCCTAACTTGAGTTGTATCAAGTTCTAGAGTTCATATGAGAGTGCCTATCAGACAAGGAGCCATAGGGGGGGTATCATATCGGTTTTTGAACTATTATCCTTGTCCATGATGGGGAAAAAACCTCACAGAGGTGAAATTTATTGGTTTACAACTTACTTGGAAAAGTTGTATCGGGTTGTGAATAAAGTGGTGATTGAGTTGAGATATCTTATCCAATAAGATAAATGATGGCCAAAATATCATCTCTATATTATCCTCTAGTATTTTTCATGTCAAGATAAATGTGATTGCATGAAATTAAACTTGTCAACCATGCATGGACATGTGGCATCTAGTAGCTTTAAAATGATGACACCTCATATACACTCTCTTTCATGAGCTTCAATTATATATACCATTCCTTTCACCTATAAGTGGAATTTTCGAAATTTATCACCCTATTGCTCTTATATATCGTGCATAGAGTCTTAGTATCATGCATAGGAGAAGTATTATCATGCATAGAGCCTTGGTATCAGTCATAGCAAAGTGATATCGGCCATAGAAAAGTGATATCGGCCAAGTGAAGAGATATCGGTCAAAAGTGAGGGATATCGGCCACAAGTGGTGAGGTATCATGCATAGTGCTGAGGAGCTCAAGTCTTGGACCTTTGAGAAGCTCATATTCAACCTTGGGAATGTGAAGCTTTGGATCTTGGAGCTTTGAAGTTGCTCTTGAGGCGGGTTATATAACTTGAACTCAATTATGTTATTACTTACCATCAATATTGCCATAGTTGATGATTTACTTTTCAAAATCGCTTGCATAATTGATATATCCATGAGATCTATTAGTGACCTAGGACTGTTGTCCATGAATTAGAACAGTAAGAATAAGAGTCTAGATGTTGATGATGATGAAATCATCATGGCTCAACCCGATATTGGGTTGAATCACCTCTAACCCGATAAGGTGAAGTGAACATATCACTAACATGATACCATCAGGATGCATACACCTTACACATGATATGATGATGAATTAGATACCTTGTGCACGATATGGTGTCAAGCATACATCATGTGCACGATATGAGGTCAAGTATACACCTCATGCATGACATGGAGTCAAGTATATACTGAAACCTGATATGACAAACCCTAGATGATGAGTAACCCGATATGGTGATATGAATACACCACTAGAATGATATAATGATGAATTATACCTCATGGATGATATGAGTGACACATACACACACCTTGTGCATGATATGGGGTCAAGCACACACCTTATACATGATATGATGTTGAGTATATACCCTAACCTGATATGATGTTGAAACTCAACATGGTGTTGTGAAATCCGATATGCATTAGAACCCCACACCCACTACAACAAATATCATTTTTCACGACATAATAAAATGTCGTGAAAGGTCTATAATCATGCCGGTATTATATTTTCCCAGCATTATTTCTTATGCCGGAAAAATGCCGTCAAAAAGCGTGCCGGGAAAAGCTTTCGGCATAATAAAGATGCCGGAAAAACTCATTTTTCTGGGCACATAAAAATGCCGGAGACATTACCGCTTTGTGTCGGTTTTAACATTTTTCGGTATTTTTAAGATGCCGAAACTATGTCGTTTAAAACCATGCCGTTGAAAGTATTACTGCATCTTGGAATATACCGGAAAAAAAATCATAAAAAAACGGCATGGCATAGATGCCGGAATCAACTGTATACGGCCAGAAAAATGACACCAAAACCGGCATTGCATGATGCTGGATGTCAATTCAATAATATTGGATAATGATACCAATTGGTTTTTGCTAAAAGAGATGTGAAATCCACATTATTTGATTCTTCATTAAAAACATACTATACATGGCATAAGTTATTGTAAAGACAATGCTGATAGAATCTGGAACTTAAAAAAGGTATATTATTGAATATTTATTGTTGATACACGTCTTGTTTTGCATACATCACTTCCACTCACGTACATAAACTAGAAAAATGTACTATTTTAGTTTATATAAAACATTAGAATAAAGAATACAATCCTAGTCCTCGAATGCTCCTTGCTGTCAGCATGTGGATAGACCTCCTAGAAAAAATTGCAACTTCTATTATCGCTGACTTGCTGCATTTTTTAACGTGATAAGATGTCGATGCTTGGGGTGTTTTTGGTGCTGCTTACTCCATGATACTTTCTTCTTGGTCTCTCGGCTCCAGACTTTCAGAATATAGTGGCTGGTGCAAGGAAAAATTTGTGTAGTGAGGTGCTCGTAGTAGCAAGCTAGTACAAAGTTTTGTAATATAACTGAAGATACTGAGCTAGATCAACAATGGATGGAGCTAGTTGTTTGTGTAGTTACTTTACCTCCAGATCCCAGTCTGTGGTCCATTGACCAACAACAATATAACATGACAGTCGCTGCAATCATCTTAGCCCATATGTCCTGCAAATCCCAAGCTAAAAACATCAGAAAAATAGTATAATATGCAGAATAATGTGTGAGAAACTCATTACTCTAATGCAAATTCCAATCCAGACATGAGGTTGCAGATTGTGTGTTTTTTTAAGATTAAGTAGAGATTAAACTATGCATTGTTTCCACAATCGTGTACCTTCAAAACCATAAAGATTTGAATGATGTGAGAAAACAAATTGATTTCTTTTCCTTCATATATTCAGGACCATAACTATACGAACAATATAAAAATTTAAGTTCCATATTGTCCTTATATAAGGACTATAAATGTCTAGAACAATGCCAAAGGTTGAGTTCTTTCTTTTCCTTCATATATATTTGAACTCTGAAAATAAAAATCAATAGCTGTAATGAAATGGTACAAAAGTTTGATGCACAAGTTAATTCTAATCAAAGAACATAGCTTGTGCACCCAGAACATTTGCGATTTCACTGAAGACAATGCATAGTTTGGCTTCTATAAAGACAAGGTTATGTTAAACATACAATCAATTATAAGGCTCGACCAAAAAAAACAATCAATTATAAGATAAAGAATCGCTTCCAAGTAGGTATGAAACAGTATTGCACCAGTGTGATGGATGTCTTAGCATTATGCTAGATCTCGCCAAATCTACTCATATATAGTTCCATGTAACCTACATATATATATATATATATATATATATATATATACTTAAGCTCTTTCTTACGTTCAACTAATCTAATATTTTACTCGTGAATATCATTAAGTGCTTCAAGAGGAGTTCCTGAGAGCTACAATCAATATTGCTACTGCCATTTAGGATAGTGTACAAGTATATCACAGATAATTTTGATGGGTGTGTTGGTCAATTGGAATGTACATACCTGAACCCCTCCCCAACTAAATAACAGAGACAACCGTACTTCCTCGCCAGCAAAAACAAATAAATTCCATTAACCAAGTCAACCTGGAAAAATATCCCATGACTGATGTTATTAAGAGATTGAAGCCTTGCAACTTTGACGAACACACACAAATGCCTGATATAATTTTCACAACATATATAAATAAAACAAATAAAATTTTAAACTAAAACTCAACAATTAACTCTTTGTAATTGAATAAACTCCAAAGTGACTAATATATAAGTATTAAACCTGAATAGGCTCTCTACCACGATGCTGAGCTTGAGCACTGATTAGATCTATAGGCTATCTGCATTACATATTATAAAGGAAGCATTTGGATGGAGAGTTGGATTGCGTGTAGTTGGAAGTTACTATAATTGAATAAAAAAGGAGAAAATCATAAGAGAGAGAAATTTGAGGGGCATGTATTTGTTAAATTTCTCTCCCTTATAAACCTTTGAAATATTAGAAAACTAGCAACCCTCTCAGCAACATAAAATTTAATTAATGGAATTTTGGCTTTGATGGTTCTGAGGTAAACCAAAAACATAGATGGAAGTAATGGAGAGATGTTAATACTACAAGAGGTTTATTGTAACTATGACTAAAAGTAAATATATGTTTATATCTTCATTAGTTTGATGGGTATTAAAGTATACAAGATTTGGTAATTCAACTTGAAAATGGGTTTTGGGTTTCTAGTACTCTTGGCATGTCTCTTTCTGGTTTCTACAAGTTGTGCTCGACATGTAGCTACATCAATAGCTAGCGCCAAGGCTGATAATAACGAATAGTGCATCAATAGCTAGGTGGCTTTGAATCTTTTTTTTTTGGTGGATATGATAATAATGAATAGTGCATCAATAGCTAGGTGGCTCTAAATCTTTTTTTTTGGTGGATCGGATCGTATTCATCTTGCCAAAAAGCATAGAAAAGGGCACTAACGGTCCTATGCGAGACATGGAAAAAGCACACATCCCAAATTCCATGAAGGTGCCAAAAATTTGAAAATTGCCTAGATGCTAGTGTATAGTTGTACGGAGAATATACCCCCAAAAAACTCAAAAAATGTGCTCAACAAAGCCTTATTTTGTGAAGACAATTGTGTGAATTGTGCAGATTAAGCCGACCAATTCTCGTATTTTCTCCTGCTACCGCTGGTCTTGGAATTCTTGCAGGGGATGGGGACTCTCCTAAAATTGTGGGGGTGAGAAATCATGGGCCAAAAAATGCTTCTTGAGGGTCTGCAAGTTTTCATGGAAGAAGATGACCTTCCAAACACTTGACACCATGGCCATCAATGGGTACCATAAGCATTGGGGTTGTTTGGTTGTACCTTCATAACGACCCTTACATCTGGTGCTCCAAATGAATTGGGATATGCAGGATGAAGCCTAGAAGGAAGACAAAGAGGTAGAGGATGCTCGTCGTGACCTAGTAGTGCAGAGGACCTGTGTCATGGTTCTAGCTCCTTGTAATGTAAGCATGATCCGTGGTCTTGACCTCTCCTAAAGGAACTTTGATGTGCCACTCTCTCTGAATACGTGAATTTCTTCTCCTCTTATGGTTGAGCACAAAAGCATCTAGAAGTTGTCTAACCTTGACCTAAGAAAGTAAGCCATGTGGAGATCAATGCATTGGAGGGAGGAGAGGGGGGACAATGGACGAAGCCAAAACATACACCAAGATGGAGATTAAGACGTGCCTTATCAGGGTAAGGTGTCCTACCATGGAGAGGAGTCACCTTTTCTAAAAAGATGTGTTGTAATGTTGGCCACTAAGGGCTCATAGTGAGCCACCTTCATTCAGTCTGCAAGAAGCGGCAAGTTGAGATAGGATAGGTTCCCATCATGGAGGCTCACACCTAAAAATGCAGTGGAGAAGGAATGGGGCTGCTCGTGGGACTTCCCTACAAGAATGAATGATTTGTCACTATTCAGTCTTTGTCCAAATGAACACTCATAACATTTAAGGGTCTCTTGGATTACCCCAGGATCTAGCCTTTAGCTTGGTCGAATATCAAGACATCTTTGACGAACATCAGGCAAGGGGGAGGCGTCTAGGGTTGTGACATGTGTGGAAAATGTATAAACTGATAACATGCCACCTCTACACCCCTTGACCCTTTCCGAGAGGAAGACCATGTTTCGGACTGGTTAAAGGAAGGAATCCTAGGAAGACAAACTACCAAAAGCCAACAACCTGGTCTTTGGGATGAAAAAATCACTAAACATTAGAGAGGGAAGGTTGACCAACTCCCTCTATGGCCCCTCCTGAATCTTCTTCCTCAATGCCAGATCAATCATCACCTCAGGTATTTAGATATTCCTATCAGTTTAAGGAAAGGAACTAGAACATGTACCAAACATTTGATTGGGAATTTCTATACGACTGCTCAGCTGGGGACTAACTTTGTCAATTTTACTGCTGCTCTTTCTGTTGTTTCTATTCCTAAAAATGCTTCTCAGGCTCTTAAACATCCAGCTTGGCGTCAGGCCATGGTAGCTGAGATGCATGCACTTTCTGATTGTAACACTTGGGAGTTGGTTGATCCTCCCACTAATTGTTCTCCGGTTGGATGTCGTTGGGTGTTTACTATTAAATATCAACCAGATAGCACAATTGAGCATCTCAAGGCTAGGCTTGTTGCTAAGGGATACACACAGACTTACGACGTCGACTATTTTGAGACTTTTTCACCTGTGGCCCGGCTGAATTCAGTTCACATACTTATTTATGTTGCAATTAATTCTGATTGGCCCTTATTTCAGCTTGATGTGAAAAATGCTTTTCTATATGGAGATCTGCATGAGGAAGTCTATATGGAACAACCTCCTAGATTTGTACTTCAGGGGGAGTCCTCCAAAGTCTGTCGTTTGCGGAAAGCAATTTATGGCTTAAAACAAAGTCCCCGTGCTTGGTTTGATAAACTGAGCACCATTCTTCACAAATTTCATTTTAGACGTTCTCAATCTGATCATTCTGTCTTTGTTAAATAGACTACTTATGGCATTGTTATTTTGGTTGTATATGTTGATGACATCTTTCTATCAGGGAGTGATCTTACTGGCATTCAGGCGACTAAACGTTATCTGGAGAAACATTTTGTCACCAAATATTTAGGCACCTTATGCTACTTTCTTGGGATTGAAGTTTCTCGATCAGCCTCTGGATTGTGCCTATCTCAGCGTAAATATGTTCTGGATCTTCTAGCTAAAATAGGTCTTCTTGGTGCAAAGCATGCTAGTACTCCTCTGGATCCAAACACCAAATGGGATGATGAGAATTCTCCTGCTTATCCTGATCACCATCAGTATGGACGCATGGTTGGCTAGCTCATCTATCTTACTGTCACTCGTGCTGATATCAAATCTACAGTTGGACTTGTTAGCAGATATCTTGACAAACCCCGACAATGTCACTGGGATGCAGTCTGTCACATTCTCAAAATTCTGAAGAGCTCCCCTGGGAAAGTCTGTTGTATAAAAAGCATGGTCACTGTAACCTTGTTGGGTATTCTGATTCTGACTATGCGGGGAGCAAGGTCGATCGACGCTCCACCTCTGGCTATTATACTTTTGTAGGTGGAAATCTGGTTACCTGGCATAGTAAGAAACAGACAGTTGTTGCTCGCTCGAGTGCTGAAGAAAAATATCGCGCCATGGCGCATACTACATGTGAACTGTTCTGGATACGAATCCTTCCGAAAGACTTTGGCATTTCTAATTCTACTCCTATACCTATGTACTGTGACAACAAGGCTGCTACCTTTATTGCCAGTAATCCTACCTTCCATGAAGGAACAAAGCATATTGAGGTTGATTGTCACTTTGTTCGAGAAATTGTCTTATATGGCCAGATATCTACGCCCTACATACATACCTCAGATCAAGTGGCTGACATCTTAACCAAAATACTTCCAAAGTCTAGATTCACTGCTATGACTGACAAGCTGGGCATGATTGACATCTATGCTCCAGCTTGAGGGGGAGTATTAGTTTGTACACTTTACTGCTATTTTTACTTAGTGTATTTTGGTTATTTGTCTTTTAGTCACTTGTTTTTTATCCCATATTGCTTATCTCTAAATGTTGTACTACTCTCTTATCTTATAAAAGAGAGAGCATTGTATTGGTTTTATTCACTCAATAAGAAGCAATATTTTTCTATTCTAGACATGTATTAATAAATTAGTGTAGTATTTATTTGGTTTTGGATAGATTTGTAGTGAGACATTGAGGAATGAGTTAGTGCTCTTCTTAGATGTTGGCATTTCATTGAATAAACAACATGTTATTTGTGCAATATACTAGATTAGTATATATAATAATGTATTGTAGCCTGGTTGTTATCAATACTCAATGGATACTTAAAATGAAGTTGCAAAGGAAATGGGGTTATAATTTCTATGTAAAAGCCACAAATTACTTACACCAATGAATGAAGCTTCGACGAAATCGGAGAAATTTTTCCAAAAATTTTGATTTCATTGGCGTCTGCTATCAAAACATGCGACTGTATCGATTTCAATCGGAACTTCTAACAAGATTTCATTTATCAAAACTTCAATGATTTCGATGAATTTCGCCGATTTCAATAGACTATTGGAATGGTTGACTATTGAGTCAATATCAACAACAAATAATCAACCCCAATAAAATATATGGGGTGATACCCTACATATCCTATATGTGATATTGTATCACAAATAAGTACATGCATGCATATAGCTTATGCTTGCAAAATTACAAAACTTAATACCTACATTTTGGTGTCAACGGGCACAGTTGCATTTATGAAAATTTCCATCACAATTTCCATACATTTTTGTTTCCATGCTGTCGGAACGACATCGAAATTAGATACCTCATTTCAGATACCTCATTCCGTGACTTACACTACCTGAAGCTGCTAAGTAAGATTTTCATATTGGCTTCATCGCAAAAATAATTGGCTGCCCATATGTTGTAGCCCGAAATCGACATGAAGCCGTAGTTGATCAACATGAATGATGTCTGCTGCCAATGTAATCTCCCCTAGTGCAATTATCATATATGCTAGTTCTTTGCATATACCACATGAATTGATTCTCTTGACCATTTATACATATATAGTCACTGGAGAGAGAATACACTTTTCTCCATATTTTTCCACTATATGGCACTGATGGAGAACCCATTTAGACTCCCCACACCCTTCTTGTGCTTCATTGTGGTGTCTAGAGTTTTTCCTAACTCACTATGGCATGCCCCTTCACGAAACTAGTTGGTGTACCAATCAAGGAAAGTGGGGAAGAAAATTAGTAGCAGAGCTTCATGTAAAATGGTAAATGGGAAAGACACTACTTGAGTGGGACGGAAGACACACATTGGGGCATGTGGGTTAGGAATGTCTTGCCCGTATGAGATAGCATAGAAATGTGAAATGGAATCTCAACCCATATTTTTAAATGCAAACATATGAAAGGGATATGGTTTGGGCTTAGTATTTAACCCCACACCATATAATATCAACCAAGTAAATCATTTGTGTAAAGTTTATTGATAATCCTTCCAAAAAATAAAAAGACATTTTACTCCTCTAGCATTCCTATGAATTTATCTAATGAAAATCAAAAGATGTCAAAATATCTTGTAAGCTAATAATATGTCTAACTACCAGAAAACACAAAATATAACTATGATCTTGTCCAATAAATTTATTCCCAATAGAAATATTTTGTATATGTACGTTGACTTTCCCCATTAAAAAGTAGTTTACTGTCCAATGTAATGGATAACATTGCAAAACCACTTTGTTGCACCAATATGCTCATCAATGACAACCATTTGAATACTTCAAAACAATTGACATGTTTATAATCTAATCCATGGAAAAAAACAATGACAACAATTTGTTTTACCAAAAAATCAATATTAATTCCATGGACAAATAATAGAAATTCATTGAATGGAATTTCCATATACAATATGGATAAATTTTCAATAATATATTTTACTCAACATGTTGAAAGTGACTCTCAAAATAGTGGTGCATCCATCACTTTTACAATCTATCTTTTTACTCAGAAAAAAGTACTACAAAAGTTGCCAAGAAAAATATCGTATTCCTCTTCATAGAAAAATACAGACAGAACTAGGTACCCTATATAGAATATATATCAATAGAATCAACCCATAAGCTTGTACATGGAAATAGACATCTACATTGATTATATTTCTAATATTACCTTTGACCAAAAAAAGCAACATATGACTTAGTAAGTATTTGTTACTCTCCCACAAGAAATAGCATACCCTTTCTTTGTTTAGATAAGTGACCGGTGCAAATTGTTGTGTAGCATGTGTTTTTGATCTTGTCTATTATACAAGAAGACATGTTGCTTTTATCCTCTTATATAAACGAAAGAAGAGTAATACTTATATGTGTGTTGTACTAGTATCAATCTCATATAAGAACCGTCATACCTAGAGAGCAGAATGAATGGTTTTCTGTTCCAGATTGAGGTACTTCATATTCTTGCACTAAGAGATGTGGATAGCAGAAGGATCCACGACATTTTGAAATATTTATATTGAAATGTTCTTTGATGGTTGTTAGAGCTTCATTATGAGTCAATGGAGAGATTCACACAGATACAATGATAGAGAGTACAGGAAAATAGGAGGGGATAGGCTCGAGCAAATTATACCAAAAATAATGATTACGGCAGCATTTACATGGTCTAAAGATTTGATAGACTTCTTGTTTCCTAAAGACAAGCATTTTATCAAACACATAGCACGCTAGAAACGGATACTACCCAGTTCTAACTTCATAACATACCTTAGCGTGAAGAATTTTCTCGGGTTGTTGATGGTCCGTATTCGTTGTCCTACTCCAAACCTTAATTCGTCCTCCATGGCTTGTTGCTCGGGACGCCATTGTCATGGACGGAAGGAACAACACTTTGACGCCCTTAGGACTTCTGCTGTGCCTGTCAATACCGTCCTTGTTTCCTACAATAGAGATGGGTGGTTACAGGGAACCACAGTGGTTCAAAGTCAGTGATACGTTATGGAAGGTTGACTAGGTTGCTGCTCATAACCTTGGATTTAAATAATGACGATTTCCATAGAGTCCCATTAGGTGGACAACCCCATTGCCACACTTTAATGAATTATTGTAGCCGCTTCTTCTGGGGACGTTCGTCGCAGACCGATGTCTCCACTTTTCTTGAGGATGGCCGAGACGTATGCATAAACCATGAGAAGTATATGATGACGTTCTCTCTTCTGCTTGCATCTTTAATTTCGTCGATTTGACGATATGGCTTCTCAGGAGACTCGTAGAACAATCGTGCTAATGCCGGATTTTAGAGGGTGAGAAGGGTGTATATTAGACATACGGTTATAAAAGCTAAGGAGAAGGAAACCGTGATGTGGCGGAAAGATTGTAGTGGGGTTGGAATCACCGATGATGGAAGAAATTGGGAAAGGGTGAAATAGGAGGAAGAGGGCGAAGTGGGACGGGACTAGATGCGGGTTAAAAAAATAAATTATATATTAAAAGTCTCCCGCATATCCTCTTTATTCATTATTAACACAAATGCCACCGTGAGCGCGGGATATATTATATTGGAAACCCGCTATTGAACAAAATACGAGAGAGGAAGCTGCCCGGAAATTGTCTTGTGACACTAGCGTATAAAATGCCGATAAAAACTGCCGTTTAAACCATGATTTGTTGTAGTGACCCCTATCGATTTGTAAACTTGATCTAGTTGAGACTAATTGGTTGTCTAGCCTGATACGCATCACATTATGAAGGGTAGGATGATACCATCAAGGTTGTGATGGGATATGAGCATAAGGGTCAAACTCGATATGAAAACCCTAAAGGTTGAGTAACCCGATATGGATGTACGATATGTTGATGAGGATACACCCCTATACCCGATATGGAAGCATACCTACACCTCTATACCCGATATGGAGAAAGTACCTCAATCTAATACACTTGATTGAGTGACACATGTAGTGTGTTATGTCAAATGATACATTAAGACATAAGGAGTTTAATGCATCTGATAAATATGGGCCAATGTACCTTGAGAGATGGATTGAGCCAACCTAATGGAGTATGATGTAATCAACCTCCTAGTGAGGGTGAAAGAGAAGCTTATACTTGTATAATAATCATGTAATGAGTATACATTGATACTCCTAATATGTGTGGAGTATGAATTAGGGTTTTGATTCTTGATGAATGTACTTGAAAACCCTAATAGGCTTAAAAGAGGAATCCTTAACCCTAATGAAGGGTAATGATATGATTTGAAACCATAATTGGTTATTAAAGGGAGACCCTAAACCTGATTATGGAAAGGTTGTATTTCTCTTGTATTGCATGGTGATGATAGGTATTTGATATTGAAACCATGCGAGTATCATGAGATAATGAGCATAGCTAAGTATGAGCTATGATGTTTCATATAATACAGATTATATGGGTCTTGTAAGTATGTGAGATACCTGTACAAAAAGTATAATGTTTATATAGGTCTTATGACCTAGAGATGGATGTTTCCTAGTGAGAGGTGACAAGATGTCTATAAAAGTCTCATGATCTAGAGATGGATGTAAGAGATGGCAATGTTCAAAATGAACTAGGGAAATGGAAATCCAATAACATAATAATAATAATAAATGGTTATAATAATAATGAAATCTTGGTCATACATGTTTTATGATTATAGCCAAATAAGGGCTATAGTGTTTTGAATATGTTTAAATGAGATATGAGGAATACTTGTATCACATAAAGGATGTGAATGGGTATAATGCCTAGTAAAGGTGATGTGGAATTCAATGATCAGTTTAAGGAATTGATATCCCATAATGAAAGTGAAAGGGAAACATAAAGGTATTCCAATACTATGGAATCCTTAGCAATATGGTCATGATATCACAGGATTGGTATGATCTAATACATTGATATAGTTTCACATAATTGGTATCATCCAATACCAGGATATAGTTTCACAAGATTGGTATAATCCAATACCTGGATATAATTTCACAAGATTGGGATAACCCAATACCTGGATATAATTTCACAGGATTGGGATAACCCAATACTTGGATATGATTTCACGGGATTGGTATAATCCAATACCTAGATATAATTTCACAGGATTGGGATAACCCAATACCTGGATATAATTTTATAGGATTGGTATCATCCAATACCTGGATATAGTTTCACAAGATTGGTATAATCCAATACATGGATATAATTTCACATGATTGGGATAACCCAATACCTGGATATGATTTCATAGGATTGGGATAACCCAATACCTAGACATGATTTCACAGGATTGGTATAATCCAATACCTAGATATAATTTCATAGGATTGGGATAACCCAATACCTGGATATAATTTCACATGATTGGGATAACCCAATACCTGGATATGATCTCACAAGATTGGCATAATCCAATTCTTGGCTTTAGTTTCATTAGATTGGGATAACCCAATGCCTGGATATAATCTTACAGGATTGGGATAACCCAATACCTGGATATGATCTCAAAGGATTGGCATAATCTAATACCCGGCTTTAATTTCATGGATTGGCATAATCCAATAATTGGCTATAATTTCATAGGATTGGTATAAACCAATACCTGGACAGAACATAATGATGTAGATTCACAGGATTGGTATAATCCAATACCTGGCTAGCAGATTGGATGAGGCCAACAACTAGAAATGAGAATGATTCATGGATAACATACCATGATAATATTATCACAAGATAAGCTTGAGATGTTGGTATAGTATGATGGGTAAATGATACACATGTTATTCATATTCCTTATAAAGTGCATATATGATTTACTGCTCCAACATAGATAGTTGCAATGCTTTAAAAATGAGAATGTTCTAATCTGCTTATCAATAGTGATTAATCTTGCTTATTAATATAAAAGAACCCCTGCTCAGTTTTATATTGTTTACCTGTGATAATAACATTGTTAGCGGAGAGTTATATCTCTCGTTGGGACAATTGTCTCACCCTGTGGGGTCCATAATTTTTAGGTGGACATGCACGAGGAGGTAGAAACCACTCTATAGAGGAAGGATAACAACAACAGGGATAGCAGTAATAACTTAGGTTGAGTGTATTGTCTGTCATGTCTTGTAGATAGAAGTCTTAAGTGTCATCTATGTACTCTCAGGTCCTTAGATTTAGTATGTGATGGTTTTATGAACAATTTGAGATTTTGGCTTGATTACTTTGAGGGTTTTATGTTGATTATGTATAAGGTTTGACAAAGCAACTGTTATATGTTATCCTCGAAATGTGATGGTAAAAAGTATGTACAATGTGAACCATGATGAATATAAAGTTTGGTTCTTCCTTTAAGAGAGCTTCCTGGAAATGGATCTCTTTGCAAAATAGTTTTAATTTTTAGTGATTTTTGTTAATATCTTATTTATAATTATTCCACATTATTAGTGATGTTTTCACGGTCAGTTTGGTGATGGTCGTTACAAGTTTGGTATCAGAGCTTAAGGTTCACTGAGTCTACAGAGACATAGGAATAAGGTGTTGAGTCTATTCTAGTGTTCTCTAGTACATCTTATAGTGACTTCTACTTATACAGAAGGAGGGATATAGCTTAAAGATGTCTAGAGAACATGAGGATCACGTTGCTGAGAGAAATGTTGTTGCACCAGTAGTGTGACACCCCGCCATCACACAGACAGCAAGGTGTCACGCGAAAATGTGCGGAACTTCCATAAACCACATATTACCAAAAACACGGGCTAATTAAAACCGATTGTGGAAATATATAAAGGAAAGCTTATTACATCCAGATCTTGCAACGAAACATGTTATATAAACATTACAAGCCTGATATATGTCCTCAGCTATTCAGAAACCAGCTGTCCTATCAACATATGAGTTTGTCACCTGTTTATATGTGCATAACAAGCCACATAAGGCCAACAGCAGAATGTACAACAGCTATACATCATGAAATGTCATCAAAACACCCCCGAGGACCTGAGAGTACAGGGATGACTCTAGAACTCTACTACAAAACACCAAAATAAGCAGCATGTCCATCTCTTGCCTTCTACTGCTCCTCTTCTTTCTGCTCAGCCACAACCTCGTGACCACCACGTCTAGCATGATCACCTAACAAGGTTGTAAACCAGCGGGGTGAGACACACAGTCCCAACGAGAAACATAACTCCCCACCGAAACTATAAAACTCCAGAAAGCTCAAAGCAAGAAAAGTAGATAGTTGATATAAGCGGATTATATGAGCAGTGTACTGAGAAGAACTTACTATATCATCAATCTTACCAAGATTATGGAAGGCATATAACCTAATTTTCTTTATGGAACATGATTGACAATATAAGATTTATAAGATCTTATCGCAAAACATAAGGAACGTACAAGTAACTGCAAGATGTAACAAGATCAACTACACAAGCAAGGCCTCAACCAATGTTTTGTATTTGTACTAAGAAATAAACACTATTCGTCTGAATCACGTATTATTATGCCTTGAGGAAGTGAGTCGTACCGCTCAGATCCAACCGATGGCTGCGAAACCCAAATCTGGTGCCATACAAGGTCAATGGAAGAGCTGGACTCCACGACCTCTCCTCCTCATAGTCAGTGCACGAGAACCAAAGTAGGACTGTAGTCGAATGCTTTAAGTGGCCTCAGCCACAGGGTCAGCTCCACAAGCTACCCATAACTCTAGCCCACCTTGGTACAGGTTTCAGTGCTAGTAAAACTTGAGCCACGGGCATGTGCACCGTGCTCTGAGCCATGAACACATTCATGCTCTTTTACATATCTAGAGCCATGGGCATGTTCACCATGCTCTATATATCCTGAGTCTACAACCGTAGTTGCACTCAATTCCTCCTATTTTCGGCTAGGAGAAACCCTGCATATTCAACAATATACGCTCCGGGTTAACCTGCAGGAAAACCCATTTCACTATCACCATCTACTTACGATGATGGATCTATGGCCAGGGCAAACTACATGTTCAGTTCCACTGTAATAAATTAGTATATTTTAAATGGATTGTTGAGGCAACCAAGTTGTAAAACATACAAGTAGTGAGTTATATTATTATTTTCATCATCACATCATCCTGGGATCTCAATCCCTTATTACAGAAAACCACTACCTCATAAGGCATCATTATCATCACCTGGGATAACAATCCCTTATCTCATCATCAGAGGATAACACCTCACTAGGCACTCAGCCTTCATTAGGTCCTCAGACCTATCTTACCGCACTGGTGATACATATATATATCTCATCAACAAGAGTTTTCATCATGATACAGTGTCATTCAAACACATGTGCCTCATAGCTCTTACCTGGATATGAATTCATCTTGTAACCTGCATGGTTAGTATAAAAGAGACATCTTTAAAATCACTAGGCATACAGCTCCATTGTTTATCATGTTAGCAGGTTCTATTATATCAATCACATTACTTACTATCAAAATGTGGGCATCTCATTATGCTTTCATATAAACTATAATCATACTCTTTATTTGACATTACTCTTAAGCATTCAACAAGTCATTGGTTTACAAACCATTATCCATTTCGCATCATCAACAAAGATGTTACTATAAGATAAAGAACCATAAACTAGGTTTTCTGGGTTAGACCTATCCCTCACCAAAGATGCCCACTACCCTCACTAGAAGTGTGATGGGTAGGGCGTCCCTCACTACAGGTGGTATCGGGCAAGGTCATACCCTCACCAAAAGATAAACGGCTAGGGTTTCAAACCTTAAAGCACATGTTACCATGACGGCCAACCAAACTGCACTCTAACGTGCACTAGAGAGAAGCTAGCACAGAGGTGTGTCATGCATCTAGAACTATAGGAGTGTGTCATGCACAAGGGACAACCTCCAACGATCAAGGAACTCTATTGCCTGCAGCATCAAACCATATCGTCCATGGTAGCATCATATCGGCCAGGACCAAACTCAAGGCAAGGGGGTATCGGGCAACCTCTCCCCAGAGGGTATCGTGCAGAGCACTAGGTCCAAGGTGTATCACCCAAGCTCACTACCTAGGTCAAGAGGGTCATATCGGGCACCAAGCCACCCACACAACCTGATGTATCGGCCAAGAGCTAAACCCTAGACAAAGAGATGTCGGGCAGCACTACTAAAGAGGATGTCGTGCAAAGCATGAAGTATAGCCTGATAGGGTCATCATCAACCTCAAGATCACCATCTTCACAACCCTAAAAGATCAAAGGAATTGGCTCACCTCTCAACAACCAAGAGAGAGTGGTTTTACACAATCCTTTATCACAAATCGGGCATCAAGATGGATCACCACCACATATAGGCCAACACTCCCCCCCTTAGGCTCACCTATCAAATCCATGGTGAGAGAAGGGTGTTGCTTAAGCATCTAGAGTATGGACTCACCTCTCAACAACCAAGAGAGAGGGGTGTTGTCTATAACACTAGGCCTCAAACTCACTTCTCATGACCAAGGAGAGAAAGGGGTATTGCCACCAAAGGAAACCCTCAACTATGTGTTCGGCCAACTAGATCCAAAGGTACATCCACATCATATCAAAAAGAGCAAATAAGATCATATATCAACAAGATCAAAGGTATAATTAAGCAAGAAGTATATTCAACAAGTTGCATGGCCGAATATGATCATACATGAACATACAACAAAAAGGAAGGTAGTATAGTTAGGGTTAGAAGTTATATGACCCGCCTTAAGCAAGCTCCAAAGCTCTAAGCTTCTAAGCTTCTAGCTCCAAAGCACGCCACTTTCGGCCACCTCAAGAAAAGGAACAAAGATCATAACCACTATGGATGAAGAGTTGGCAAGATGGAGAAGAAGATGCTGAGGAGAGAGGAAAGATGCTTACCAAGGAATCAAGGTCCACCTAGGGTTCGGCCACCAAGCTAGAGGAAGAAGAAGATATCTCCACCAAGTGGGATTGGCCACCAAGAACCAAAGAAAGGTGTGTCATGCACCAAAGAAGAGAAGAGCAACAAAGAGCTAAAGGGATCCTAAAGAAGTGAAAGGGAAGATATATATAGGAAAGGATCAAAGGTGAACCAAGGCAAGGTGTCATATTACTTAGGGACACTTGTCCAACATCTTGCCATCTAGCAAACCACATGCAACATGTTATGCCACCACTTATCAAGAGATCGGCCACATGTCCAAGGCATGGTGATACAACCAAAGCAAGGAGGTCAAAGGGGTCAAAGGCCGGCACACACACCACCCCAACCTTGACCGACACACCCATGGGTGACACCCCCATGGCCAACACAAGGTGCTCCAGCCCGATACAAAGCTCATCAAGGCAAGGCAAGGCCCAAACAAGGTAAAACAAAGCCCAAAAAAGCTCTACAAGGCCCAAGGCAACTCAAGAAATGAGCCCAACCCTTCCTCTCAACTCTAGAGGAAGCAAAGAGAGAGAAGAGCATCTCTCAAGGTGACAAACTTGCTCATCAACCTTAAACTTAGGTTATTTTGCAAGTAGCACCTCCAACCTTCAACAAAGCACAAGCAAACCCTAATCACCACTAAAGGTTATTAGCAAACAACTAAGCACAAGGTTTAGGCAAAGCAAACAGGATAAGCCCAAAATGAAGGTCAGGGTCCTTACAAGCCATAAACCTCTACAAAGGGATTTTGCCCCCGAAATCTGAAGAGAAAAGTGAGGGATACTTCCTCCTCATCTCTTCCTCAAGCTCCCACGTGGCTTCCTCAACACCACGATGATGCCAAAGAACCTTCACAAGAACCAGGTCTTTCCTTTTCAACTTATTCACTCTTCTGTCAAGGATCATCACTGAACCTTCCTCATATGTCACATCTTCATTGAGCTCAACCTCAACCGTCTATATCATTGTTCCTGTGTTTGGATGACTTTTCTTCAGCATGCTAACATGGAACACTGGATGTAACATGTGCAACTATGGCGGTAACTCTAACCTGTAAGCTACCTTGCCAACACGTGCTATCACAGGATATGGCCCCATATACCTGGGTGCCAGCTTCCCTTTTTGGCCAAACCTTAGCACGCATTTCCACGATGAGACCTTGAGATACACTTTGTCTCCCACCTAGAACTCTAAGGATTGTCGGTGATTGTCTGCATAAGACTTTTGTCTGTCCTGTGCCGCTTTCAAATGTTGTTGGATTACTCTAATCTTTTCTGTAGTCTGTTGCACTAACTCAGGACCCAAAAGCTGATACTCACTAGACTCATACCAACATAGGGGAGATCTGCATTTCCTACCATATAGAGCCTCATAAGGAGCCATGTCAATGCTCCGTTGGTAACTATTGTTGTAGGCGAACTCTATCAAACTGAGATGCACATCCCAACTACCTAGAAACTATAAAACACATGCTCGAAGAATATCCTCCAAAGTTTGAATAGTCCTTTCAGACTGCCCATATATCTGTGGGTGGAAAGCAGTACTGAACCTCAACTGCATTCCCAACGCTTTGTGCAACTGTTCCCAGAAATGACTCGTGAACTGAGGACCTCTGTCGGAGACTATTGTTGCTGGTACCCCATGCAAACACACTATCTCGTTTACATACACCTGAGAAAGCTTCTCTGTTGTATATGTTGTCTTTACAAGTATGAAATGAGCATACTTTGTTAATCTATCCACTATCACCCAAATGGAATCATGATTCTTAGCTGTCCTTGGCAGACCAACTACGAAATCCATGGTTATATGATCCCATTTCCACTGTGGTATCAGCATGGGTTGCAATGTTCCTACCGACTTCTGATGCTCAGCCTTAACTTACTGGCATACCGCACACCTAGCCACAAACTCAGCTATATCCTTCTTCAAGCCAGGACACCAATACAGATCCTTCATATTATGATACATCTTGGTGACTCCTGGATGCATAGCGTACATCGATGTGTGTGCTTCCTCAAGCACTAGCTTTCTCATATCATAAACATCAAGGACCACCATCCTATTATGATAACAAATTAGTCCATCTTTGGACTCATGGAACCCATCACGCTTTTCGCTGCCGAACTCTGATCTGATCAACTGAACTGAAGCGTATGTTTGTTGTGCATCTTTGATATGCTGCCTTAACGTAGGCTTGACTTGCATCTGTACCAAAAAACCTACCAACAAATAAACTTCCATCCGCACATTCATTTGCCGCAAGGAAACAAACATATCCCACCTATGGCATTCCAAAGAACTCAAATGTGCTTTATTCCTTGAGCGAGAAGAAGGAGACTTTATGCTAAGCGCATCAGCTACCACGTTCGCCTTACCAGGATGATACTCAATGGTATAGTCATAATCATTGATCGGCTCCATCCAGCGACGTTGTCGCATGTTCAGCTCACTTTGCAAGAAGATGTACTTCATATTCTTATGATCTGTAAAGATCTGACACACTTCCCCATAAAGATAGTGTTTCCAAATCTTTAATGCATGGACCACTGCTTCCAACTCCAAATCATGTGTCAGGTAGTTCTCCTCATGTCTCTTAAGTTGTTGCGAAACAAAAGAAACCACATGGTCTTCCTGCATCAACAGGCAACCTAAGCCTTTCTTGGAAGCATCGCAGAAAACAACATAGCCCTTCCCAGGCTCTGGCAGCACCAACACTGGAGCACTAGTCAGCTTCTCCTTCAAGCTTTGGAAAGCTTGCTGACAATGATCATTCCAGACAAAGGGTACATCCTTCCTGGTCAGCTTTGTCATCGACAACGTGATCATACTGAAGTCCTTTATGAACCTCTGATAGTATCTTGCCAAACCCAAAAAACTATGAACTTCTATCGGCGTCTTTAGTTTTCCCAATCTGCCACTAATTCTACCTTCTTGGGGTCCACTCTGACTCCTTCTATAGATATCACATGTCCCAAGAATGTCACTTCCTTCAACTAGAACTCACATTTATTGAACTTGGCATACAGCTGGTGTTGACGAAGAAGAGTCAACGCTCGTCGAAGATGTTGTTCATGCTCTTGCATGTCCCGACTATAGATCAAGATGTCATCTATGAAGACTACAACAAACTGATAACCTCAAATTTTGGATGATTATCTTAATCTTTCTTTAGGATTTCCACACTTTTTCTTAACTAGAATTAGATATAATACCTAAATTTTCCTTCTTACTGTAGATATACCATTAGACTAACTTTTCCTCTTTTTATTTGCAGAAAAAGACACAAAAAAATCATAAAAGACCAAACGGTTTCAAGACCGCATGGAGTCACACGGTCTCAAGACCGCATGAAGCCAACTGGTCCCGAGACCGCATGGAGTCACACGATCTCAAGACCGCATGAAGCCAACCGGTCCCGAGACCGTGTGACTCCATGCGGTCTCGGGACCGGTTGGCTTCATGCGGTCTTGAGACCGTGTGACTCCATGCGGTCTCGGAACCGGTTGGCTTCATGCGGTCTTGAGACCGTGTGACTCCATGCGGTCTCGGGACCGGTTGGCTTCATGTGGTCTTGAGACCGTGTGACTCCATGCGGTCTCGGGACCGGTTGGCTTCATGCGGTCTTGAGACCGTGTGACTCCATACGGTCTTGAGACCGTTTGGACTTTTATGGTTTTTTTTGTCTTTTTCTGCAAATAAAAAGAGTAAAAGTTAGTCTAATTGTATATCTACAGTAAGAAGGAAATTTTAGGTATTATATCTAATTCTAGTTAAGAAAAAGTGTGGAAATACTAAAGAAAAGATTAAGATAATCATCCAAAATTGGAGGTTATCACCCCCCCTAACTTAGAGTCTAGCTTGTCCTCAAGTTAGATAGAGTTGAGGCATGTAATGGCAAGGCGATTTTATTTAGTTGGGATTTCCATACTCTTGCTTCAATTCTTAACCTCAGTTCTCCTAAGGTCATATCAGGTCTTATTGCTTGCCTTGACTCTTTCAGGTTTCGAGAGTTGCATGGGTCTCAGGTTCTTTCCGTATCTCGTAGCTCGCATCGGGACCATCTTTATTTTGTGCATGTTGTTGACTCTAATCAGCTTTATACCTCTCTGAAGGACCTACTAGAAGCTAGAAAGGGTATGAGGGTTGGCTAAAGGCTTGAAGTGTGACTCCCCCTTCAAGTGGGGGAGGGGTTGTCTACACTTTTAGGATCTCACTACCGGGCATGACACATCTGCCTTTGTGAGGGCAGCTGAATGTACCGGCCGGGTGAGTCCTTTATAAGCCTTTCATATATTTGGATACCTTAGGGTTTCACTACCGGGCACGACAGATCTGCCTTTGTGAGGGCAGCTGAATGCGTCGGCCGGGTGAGACCTTCATCGGTTCTTTATATATATCCTTATTTATGGCACAACTCTCATAATTTTATTTGACTCTCTAGCTTTTATTCGAAAACTCGCAGGCTTGGGTTTTGGGGTTTTTTTTGGGAAATTATTTTGGGCGGCCAAGCCTCTTTTATTTTGTAGAGAGGAAAGTTGTTCTTAGAGTTTTTCAATCATGCACTTATTTTGTTTGTGGTCCACTTACAGAACTTCTTGATTTGGAAGTTGCCTGATGCCCCTCTCATCCTTGAGAGCCTGGCTTACTTCTACCTTGATAATGACCTATGGAGGGTCAGATAAAGAAGTGAAGCAAAAAGCATGAAAATCAATAGTGGAATGACATTATTAAATCGCCATTATATGTCTAAGTGCTATTGACTTTTGAGGACTAACAAGATTCTAAAGTTAACTGAGGGTGGATAAAGAAAACGAAAGTTAAAAAGAAGATATGTACACATAGAGAAGGGAGGAAAATGGAGGGATTTAGAATTGATACCTCGTCCTTGTCTAATGTACCCCCCCCCTAACTTATCACTCACTCTGTCCTCAGAGTGTCAAAGTGATAGGTTGAGAAGTACGATGACAAGGGTTGTAGGCTAAGTTGATTCTGAATTTGCCCCTGGTGATGGAAGTACATTAGCTGCAAACTGTCCACGTAGAGTGTGATAATCCACGTCAGTCATATCCTCTACTGGTTTTTGAAGGACGATGATGGTGTACATCCAGTAGAGGACGTGGAAGCCGCAGTCATTTGATTCTCAGATTTGCTGGGGGCATTTGTGGCTGAAGGAAGGGCGATGAAAATGTTCTTTGTCGTAGGCCCTTATATGCTGACTTAGAAAGGCGATTAATTTGTCAGCGCATTCCTTCACCATTACCTCTGTTGGCGTCCTTGGTGTCACGACATAGTTCTTCTGTCATGGATTGTACTGGCTGTCGGAATTGTTATAGATTGTAGTTGTTCCTTCTGGTAGGTTTGTTGCCAGGAGCATCCAGTGCTCATGATAAAGGAAGGGTAGCATGATGAACTTTGGCGTTGTGTGCTGGAGAAAGGAAATCAGTGCTTCAGTTGTTCCGAAGTTCTTGAGTTTTAACAGATCATCCTTCATGTATGGGGATGCCATATATGTTGTGGGGTTATTTTGGCCGAGTAGAAACTGATAGGCGGCCATTAAGCTTACGGAGAGGGATCCTTTAAACTGTAAATTCTCTCGAAGCGTGTCTGCCATTACTAGAATGTCTCCAGACATGAACACGAGTTCATCCTTCTCGGCGGAAAGCCTTGACATGATGAGGCATAGTTCAATGCCGGAGAGACTATTGCAAGCACTAAGGTCGAAGTCCGAGAAAGTTGGTTCTATGGAAGACAAAGGATCTATGCCTCTTTTACTTTGCTCGGTAGCTAAGGCCGACTCCTTTGATTTCTCTAACTCTTTCAGAGTTTCTCAGAAAGGTCGCCTCTGTGGGCGTTGGACAGCTGAGAAAAGATAATGAGGGACGTCATCTGGTGCCATTGTCGGGTCCTTGAAGAACCTTCTATCACAAATGAGCTCCATGGCGTAACGCCCCCGCAAGGAGTGAAAATCTTCAGTGACTAGGTCAGTAAAAGGAATTTCTTGATTCAGCGCTTGGATGTGACGTATGGTGCAGAAAGCGCAGTCCCCAGATCCCTCGGCAGTTTGAACTTGAGGGTTGATTATTTGGAACCAGGGCTGGCTCCAGTCTTGGCGGCGAGATGGGCGTGCGGCCCAAATTAACTTAAGCAGTCGGAAGGGTATGCATCGCGCTTCACCTGCTGCTTCACCAACAAAGTTAATTGTACCGGCGGGTAGCTCAGCGCCGCAAAAGTTATAAACCTTGGCGTCCCGAGCCTCGGTGTCGACAATCATAAATAACCAATGATCTGAAACTTGAAAGGGCACGGTAAGATAACGTGCCCGTCGTGCTAAACCGGCACGCAGCCGCTCGATTGACTTTGCTCGTATGGCTTTGTATAAAAGGTCGATAGATAGAGCAGGCGAGGCGTTGAAAACGGGTTGCTGCCTTTTGGAACTTCTGTATACTTCTATACAGTTGGCGAGAAGGACACAGAAGATTGCCATTGGTATCGCGGACCGAGGTCGCAAGATGTGGCAGAAGTCTTCTCGTGTAATCTTGTGCCTAGTTTTGGTGTTATGGTAGATGATGTATTCCCCTGCCTTTGCATCGTCCACAATAGTGTTCAGTATAAAAATGTCCTGAGCATCTAATGTGGAGATGACCGCCATATCAAGATCATGCATTTTGTGTGGTAGAGGTGGTGGTGGGGGAAGTTCCTGCGGAGCGGGGGAAGAAGGTTGTTCCAGGACTTCTGCATAGTCCTGCAGCTCATCATCCGAATCCGAGGCAGAATCGAGTTCTTCATCTGTATCTAAGCTTACTCATTCTGACTCGTCCGGGTCTTGGAGGAAGGCACTGCTTTGTCAAGAGTGGAGGGAGGTTGAGCGGTTGTTGTTGGTGGGCTTGCGCTGGTTCCTAAAATACATTGGTGAAACTCAGCGAAAGCTGCATCTTTAGCAGATTCCCCAATGGATCCCAAGGCAGAATAATCAAGGAATTGGTCCCCATATGACATGTTGACATTTTCGTTGTGGGGGGACCTGGGGTTTTTATCGTCATGTTTTGATGCAGCTCCTCGGCTTGTGCCCTCCCCAGCATTGCCTGGGTCGCCAGATTTGTCATCTAAGGAGGTGCTATTATTGGAATTAGTCGAGGAGTCAGAGTCCTCATCATCGTCTTCTTCATCCTCATCTTTGTCAGTCGCTGCTTTTTCTTCTGGCTTCATGCGTACGGTCTTTTTACACCGACGATGGATGGCTTGCAACTCATCAAATGCCACTTGCACATGTCTGTGTGTTTCGAGCAGTGCGTCGTGGGTTTCTTTGAGGTCGTTATATCGGCCTTCGGCGGAGAGGAGACGTGTTGTAAGTTTTGTTACTTGAGCACGTAGTTGCTGGATTTCATTATTAGCGGACTCCTCTTGGCGATTGTTTAGCTGTGTGAGGGTACTACTAATGGTGTCCAAGCGCGTGCTAAGAGCTACTTGTTGCTGCTTGAGCTTGCGGAGAGTCTCGGGCAGAGGTTGGGTCTGCATAGAGATCTCATCGACTTGCTTAGCCATCGCTTCTTGCTAGCGCTTCACGCCAAGGACCAGCTCGGGCAGGTTGTTGTAGTGGTTGTTGATGTGATCAACTTGCTTAGCCACCTCAACTTGTCGTTGCTGAAAACCTTGGAGGATGTTGGGCAAGGCGCGGTTCTGTTCGTCGATCGTGGCCACCTGTTTGGATAATCCATGCACACAAGAAAAAATAGAATGTAAAATGTTAGAAGGATCGGTGAGGAGGTTTCGAAGGACGTCAAATTGATGTCTGAATTCCTCACCGATATTGGAAAAGTGGGCCCCAGGGGTGGAAGGGTGGGGTGGTTGGGGCCTTCGTGGGATGGTGGTAGTGTCTTGCGGAAGAGACACCGATGGTGCCCCGAACTACGTGGTGACTATGGATGGGGTCACCAGCGGTGTCGGGGTGGTGATGGATGTGAAAGGTGGTGGCATTGATAGTGATGGGGTAGAGACTGTGGAGGTGGATGGGAAAGTGGTAAAGTCGGGCATAGGGGTGGAGAAGGGGAAGCCCGAAGGGAAAAGGGGTGAAGAAGAGGATGCGGGTGGTAGTGTGGTTGTGGGGAAAGAAGGAAGGGTGGTGGGTGTTGGAAAGGTGGAAGGTAGTGAGGTGGTGGTAGTTAGTTCAGCATTTAGACTCACAATGAAAGAGTCTAAAGATGAGGTGGTGATGTTCTCATCTAGGAGGGGGTTGTCTTCTGGATGTGGCTTTGATGTCAGTGTCCCCGACAACTGTTGCACCTACAACTACCTTCTGGAGGGTCGTTTTACATGTATTTTTGATGATCGAGCTGTCGGGGTTGTGATACTGAGCTCTGTCTGTCCCGATTTTGCTTTCTTTTCGGTTGTTTTAACCGAAGCTAAAAGTTACGCAAGCTCCTCGTCAGTAAAGAGGAGCTTTTCCTTGTCATAATCTGTGAGCTCCAGAAGCGGGAGGAGGGTTCTGGATGACTTGACTGTAGGGCAGAAGACATAATGTAATTTCGCATCCTTTTCCTTAATAATGAAGGAGTTCTTCAGGGTTTGTTCATTAGTAAGGATGTCGCCCTTTATTGGCGTGCAGCGAGGTAGGGGTCTGTCCATCTTTAGGTATTTGATGATGGATGTGACATGACCCCCCATGCAGATTTCCTTCCCCAGGGCGTAAGCTGATAGTTTCTGGATCATATGACGTCCAATGTTGACTGGCATCCCGTGTAGAATGGACCAGAGAACAAAGAGATCTGAATTTATAACATTTCCTCCTTCTGTCCTGGGAAAGAGTGTGCCTGCGAGGATCTTGTGTAAAGTGCGCACTAGTCCAGATTGTATGTTGGATGCCTTGCATGTTTTTGCATCATAAGTGGGAAGTCATGTCAAGGACTTCCAAAAGTTATGTCTGTTGAACTGGGAGCTCTCAGTTCCAACAGCTTTGGCGTTCTTGAGCTATTCCTGGTTGTCTATAAAGATTTCGTTCAGCATATTTTCTATGATGACAACCCTACTGCCAAAGAGTTGAGTGACCAGCCTACGGTCACCGCCGTCCCTTGATCTATCCATGATGTCGACAGCTTCTTTAGCAAGGAAGGTAAAGAATTCAGTAGTAGGCTCGATAAAAGAGGGTTCGGGGACAAAACATAGTTTTGAAAGGTTTGCATTGTCCAGAAGTGTGAGGATTCTATCATAGATCCCCATTTTTAGTAGTACGCTTGAGCAAACGTACTTTGTGGGTTTGAGGATTTTGTCGGTGGATTAGATGGTG
Source organism: Alisma plantago-aquatica (assembly GCA_963693085.1). NCBI lineage: Eukaryota > Viridiplantae > Streptophyta > Magnoliopsida > Alismatales > Alismataceae > Alisma > Alisma plantago-aquatica. The sequence goes on from OY856415.1 coordinate 482,701,627, forward strand.
TGGATGAAAAGGTGTTCTGGTGGTGGTGCGGTGGTGGTGGTAGTTGAGAAGACGAGGGTAGTGATGATTGCGGGAGTGGCGGCAGAGGTGGTGATTGGTGGAGTGTTTCCTGCCAGGATTTGCTCCCTTGCAGTGGCAGGTCAGACTTGCTTTCTGGCTCATTTCTTGGAGGGTTGTCCGGTTGCAGCTTCCTGGACCTTGCGTTTCCCCTTTTGTTCTTCAGTTGGGGATTCCTCCTCAGGATTTGGCGTGTATTCTGAGCCTTCATCGTCGTCGAAAGAGATTTCTTCCACTTCTTCGTCAGTTGCCTCTGCTAGACATTTTTTGAGGCGGTCAATGTCGCACAGAACCTCCATCATTTTGACGTTTGGTGGGGCCTTTCCAGTCTTGTTGAAGACATCTCTGATGTGCTGGAGTTTGGCCAGTTCGTCCATCATTTGCGCCTTTGTCCAAGAAGGAGCAGCTTCAGTTCCTGAGGCGTACTTAGCTGGTGACGCAATATCTGAAAAGTGGAAAAATTATAAGTAAGAACACTTGCTTAAGAAAAGAAATTGGATTTTTATTTGTATTAATTTTTTTTGTTTATTATGAAACTTAAACGATTGTGGAAGGCCAAATGGTTCGAAGACCGTTTGGTTCCAAACGGTTTCAAGACCGTTTGGTTCCAAACGGTTTCATGACCGTTTGGTCCCAAACGGTTTCAGGACCGTTTGGTCCCAAATGGTTTCAGGACCGTTTGGTTCCAAGCGGTTTCACGACCGTTTCGTTCCAAACGGTTTGAAGACCGTTTGGTCCCAAATGGTTTCAAAACCGTTTGGTTCCAAATGGTTTCACGGCCGTTTGGTTCCAAACGGTTTGAAGACCGTTTGGTCCCAAACGGTTTCAGGACCGTTTGGTTCCAAACGGTTTCACGGCCGTTTGGTTCCAAACGGTTTCAAGACCGTTTGGTCCCAAACGGTGTCAGGACCGTTTAGAAGGTGAAACGTCGGGTGAGGCGGCTGGCAAAAACTAGAATCGTGGCGGAGCCGGCGGCGATAAAGGCGAAGGCGTCGATGGAAAAGGCGGAGCTGACGGTGATGGAGGTGATGGTAAAGATGCTCACGGCAGAGCTGGCGGTGGTAAAGATGAAGGCAGCGATGTGGGGTGTCACGGCGGCGCCGAAGGTGATGGCAAAGGTGAAGACGATGGTAGCAGGAGTAGGCGACGGCTGCGGCCAGACTACCTTGTTGTTGTGAGCAGGGAAGACGACGGCGAGAGCGTCAGAGACAGAGGTCGCGCGGGAGCAAGGAGACGAAGGCAATGGAACAACACTTGAACAAAAACTCTAGAGAATTCGAGAGTCGAAGAAGAAAAAAAATGAGGGGGTGGGGTTTATATTTATAGGAAATGGGGGTTTGACTTAACAAAAACCATGGTCAAATGGTTTAGAGACCGTTTAGATTCCAAACGGTTTCGAGACCGTTTGGCTCCAAACGGTTTCAGGACCGTTTGGGAGGGTTAAGGGCAAACAAATTTTTGTATTTTTATATTTGCTTTGTTTATATAAATTTTTTTGTATATTTTTATGTTTGTTTTGGTTATATGAATTTTTTTATATATTTTTATAAAATAAACCTAAGGTAAATAAAAGAACGGGAAATAAAGGAAGAGGTTGAAATCTTGAGTTGCCTCCCAAATAGCGCCTGGGTTTTATGTCGTCGGCTCGACGAAGTTGTGACGTTGTTATGTTGACGGCGTGGCGTCTTTGATTTCAATGGTTTGTCTTGGCATTTTGTCTATCGGAGTGTAGTATTGTTTTAAACGATGACCGTTGACCGTCCTTTCTCCTCCGTTGTTGTCGACAATTATGACAGCTCCAGTTGGATAAATGTGCTTTATGGTGAAGGGCTCGGACCATTTTGTTCAAAGTTTTCCGGGAAACAACTTGAGCTTGGAGTTGAAAAGGAGTACTTTGTCATTGATGGCGATGTCTTTCCTCTTAAGATGACCGTCGTGCCACATTTTGGTATGCTCCTTATAGATTCTGGCACTCTGATAGGCGGTCATACGGAGCTCTTCTAGCTCCTATAGTTGGAGTTGTCTATTTTCTCCTGCACTTTTAAGATCGAAATTTAGTTGTTTGATGGCCCACCAGTCTTTGTGTTCCATCTCTACTGGAAGATGACATGACTTCCCATACACCAAACGGAACGGGGTTGTCCCGATTGGTGTTTTATAGGCTGTTCGGTATGCCCAAAGGGCATCAGGAAGTTTGGTGGACCAATCAGTGCGATTTCTGTTCACCATTTTTTCAAGAATTGCCTTTAATTGTCTATTTGATATCTCGACCTGACCACTAGTCTGTGGATGATAAGGTATTGCTACTTTGTGGTTGACTCCGTACTTTTTCAACAAGGCTTCAAAACTTCGTTCCAAGAAATGGGTCCCGCCATCTGATATGACAGTTCTTGGAACTCCAAATCTTGGGAAAATAATATCTTTGAACAATTTAATAACATGCTTGGAATCGCTGGACACAGTGGGTACAGCTTCGACCCACTTTGAGACGTAGTCCACCGCGACCAAGATGTAAGAGAAGCCATAGGATGAAGGGAAAGGGCCCATGTAGTCTACCCCCCACACATCAAAAAGCTCAATTTCCTGCCACATAGTGAGGGGCATTTCATCTCTTTTTGATATGTTGCCAGAAAATTGGCATTTGTTACAAGCTTTCACAAAATCGTATGAATCCTTTGATATGGTAGGCCAGAAGAAACCAGATTGTAAAACTTTTATAGCTGTTTTCTTAGCACTCATGTGCCCTCCCGTGGGTCCTGAATGGCAGTGCTCTAGGACCGGGGTTATTTCTTCTTCTGGCAAGCAACGACGGAAAAGTTCGTCAGCACAAAGGTGGAACAGGTAGGGTTCATCCCAATAATATTGTTTTATGTCGTGAAGGAACTTCCTTTTGTCATGGTAGGAAGCAGAGGGGTGGATAATCCCTATGGCTAAATAATTGATGATATCCGCGTACCAAGGGAATCCATGGGTGGCCTTCATAAGCTGGTCGTCTGGAAGAGAATCCTAGATAGGGATTTTATCTTCTTCTTCAACCTCGATACGGCTGAGATGATCAGCTACAACGTTCTCCACTCCACTTTTATCCTTAATTTCCAAGTCAAATTCCTGAAGCATTAGCACCCAGCAGATGAGCCTGGGTTTGGCATCTTGCTTTTGAATCAGGTATCGAATGGCGGAGTGGTCGGTATAAACAATGACCTTAGAACCAATCAAATACGAGCAAAATTTTTCTAACGCTTGTGGTAGTATAGTTTTTCTGTGCTTCATCTAGCATTTTGGATGTGTAGTAGATGACGTAGGGTTTCTTATCAATTCTCTGTCCTAAAACAGCCCCTATAGCGTAATCACTTGCATCACACATGATTTCAAAAGGCTGCGACCAATCTGGGGCTCTTAGAATAGGTGCTGAGATTAAAGCATGCTTGAGGGTGAAGAAGCTTTGCATACAATCTTGATTGAAGATGAACTCGATATCTTTAGTCAGAAGCTGGGTCATGGGTTTTGCTATCTTCAAAAAATCTTTGATGAATCTTCTGTAGAACCCCGCATGACCCAAGAAAGCTCTTACTCCCTTTATATCTTTCGGTGGCGACAGTTTCGAAATAACATCAATTTTTGCTTTATCCACCTCGATCCCCCTGGCACTCACCCTGTGCCCGAGGACGACACCTTCCGTTACCATGAAATGGCATTTCTCCCAATTCAGGATAAGGTTCGTTTCCTCGCATCGTTCCAGAACTTGTCCAAGATTGATTAAACAATTATCGAAGGAATCTCTGTAAATTGAGAAATCGTCCATAAACACTTCCATGACAGATTCAGTTAGACCGGCGAAGATGGCAGACATACACCGTTGGAAAGTAGCGGGTGCGTTACACAACCCGAACGGCATTCTTCTAAAGGCATATGTCCCAAAAGGACAGGTGAAGGTAGTTTTTTCCTGGTCTTCCGGGTGTATGGGTATTTGGTAAAACTTGGAATACCCATCGAGATAGCAAAAATATTTTTGATGAGCTAGGCATTCCAGGACTTCATCCAAGAAGGGTAGAGGGTAGTGGTCTTTCCTTGTGGCTTTGTTCAGCTTCCTATAGTCGATACACATCCGCCACCCTGTTACAGTCCTGGTGGGCACTAACTCATTTTTGTCATTAAGCACTACGGTAGTGCCTCCTTTTTTTGGAACAAGCTGGACAGGGCTGACCCACTGGGAGTCAGAGATAGGGTAGATTATGCCAGCTTTGAGTAATTTGAGGACCTCCAGGTGAACCACCTCCTTGAGATTAGGATTCAGTTTTCTTTGATGTTCGCGGGTTGGCTTGAATTCTTCAACCATTGGAAGTCTGTGCATATACAGGGCTGGATTTATGCCCGTTAGGTCAGTTATTTTATATACAATGACCTTTTTATGCTTCTTCAGCTCATCCAGAAGCTTTTCTTCCTGATCTTCCTGTAAGGGTAGAGCTGATGATGACCGGGCATAGTTTTTTTCTTATCTAAGAAAACATGTTTAAGCCATGTGGGTAAGGTCTTCATTTCAGGGGCTTTTTGTGGCTCAGCTGCTTCTATAATGGTAACAGCTTTAAGTTCTTCAAAAGTGGTCGTTGATGCTTCTTCGGCCTGTTCGTTCACAGAGAATTCATCATCCGGATTGATTAGGACATTCTCTAGTTCTTCAGCTGGTTCGAATATTTCTACTGAGACATTTGTTGTATTGCGTCAAGAAGAAAAACCTCCTCTTGGATACTAGGGCCTTTCATGCTATTAAGGACTCAGAATTGAATTGCTTCTTTTCCGAGTCTAAGAATGATGGTGCCAGCTTCGACGTCAATAAGCGCCCTTGCAGTAGTGAGGAAAGGTCTGCCGAAAATAATCGGGTATCTCAAGTCTTCTTTAATATCCATGATAACGAAGTCACACGGGACGTAGGCATCCTTGCCTATCCTTACTGGGATATCTTCAATGATCCCCAGAGGTGCAGTTATGGTGGAATCAGCTAATTGAATAGTCATTGCTGTAGGCAGCAATTCGGTGAAACCCAGACGTTTGCACATAGAATAAGGCATGATGGATATACTAGCCCCTAGGTCAGCTAATCCTTTTTTAGTATATGCATTTCCAATGCAACATTGGATTCCGAAGGAGCCTGGGTCCTTCTTCTTTTTGGGCATCTTGTTTAAGATGATGTCAGAAGTGGTCTGAGCAAGCTTAACAGTTTCTTGCTCCTCAGTGATGTACCTTCTTGATAGTAAGGTCTTGAGGTATTTTGCCCAGGCCGGCACCTCGGAAAGAGCATCAAGGAGCGGGATATCAATGTATAGTTTCTTCATCGCCTCCTTGAACTTTTGAAACCTGGTGTCCATCTTCGTTTCTCGCAGTCTTCCTGGATACGGGATTCTTGGTTTATATTGCAAAACTTCAGGTTCTTTATCTTTGCCCTTTGTGCAATTTGAGGGTTTCTTCATTCCTTGTTGCGGGCTCTCATTCGTCATAAAAGAAGGGGTATCATCATTATTCGGGGTGATCTTGGTAGTCTCATGAAGAGTGTGTCCCGATCTCGTGGTGACAGCATTCAACTGTTCATGTCTATTTTGTCCATGCTTAGGATTTGATTCGGGCTGCCCTACAAATGTGCCTGCTGGAGGCTTCAATTGTGCAGCAATCTGGGCAAGCTGGGCTTCTACTGCTTTTTGTTGTGCTTGCTGATTAGCGAGTATAGTCTCTTGAGATTGTAGCATCTGCCTTATCAAGGATATTTCATCTTCCGGTTGAGAAGGAGTGTTTTTCATAGGACTTTGTTGTTGGGCTTGTTGAGATTGTTGTGGTGGCAGCGCCAGATGAGGTTGCTAAGTATGATGTTGTGGATGGAGCACAGGATGAGTGTACTGATAGTAGGTCGATTGGTTCCTGGGGTAGTTAGCCCTAGGGAAGTTATTCCTAGAATTCCCTTGATTTTGGTTGAAATTATTTGGTAATCCAGGTGGTAACCTACTAGAGGATCCCCCCTGTGTCTGATGTTGTGGATTAGCGGTCCCAGCAGGGTTTCCATACTGAAATCCTGGATGATTCCTTGGATGATTAGGGTTGTAATAGACTTGTCCAGGGACAGAGTGGATGGAGTTGACTTGTTCCGGTAGTTGTTCTTCAGACTGGTCAGTGATGGATTCATATGGTTGTGGTGGTGGATGCAGATCCATCATCACATTATAAAGCATACCGCAGGAAAGGGTCGGATGGTCAGAAGCATGACAGGCCTCACAGGTCCCTTTGGTGGCCTTGAATTGTTGAACAAGAGGATTTTTCTTCTTATCAAACTCTCCGAGAGAGGTCTCAAGAGCTTGTTGTTTATGAACTATGGTTTTCAGGGCTTCAGCTATTGCCTTCATCTCTATTGATTCTTCAGCTTTGTAGACCTTGAGGACACCTTTACCAGCTGACCGTCCCCAGTTAGACTGGTTTTCAGCTCCGAGTGTAACAATTTTCCAGGCGTCCTCATAATTCTTTCTCATGAAGTTTCCTCCAGATGAGGAATCCAAAAACTGTTTAATATCATCGCTCACTCCCTGATAGAAGGTTTCTATCAATTGGTTCTGGGAGATTCCATGATGGGGACACTTCCGCAAAAGTTCTTTAAACCTTTCCCATGCTTCAGCAAGGGATTCTCCAGGAAATTGAGAGAAGTGATTAATCTGCCCCATGATCTCGTAAGTCAGTGAAGGGGGAAAGAACTTTTCTAAGAACTTTTACTCTAGGGGAGCCCAGGTGATTATTATGGGTTCCCTGTCAAGTGAGTTATACCAACTCAGGGCCCTCCCAGACATAGTGAAATGGAACAGATGAAGCATTATTGCATCAAAAGCGATTCCGGCTTGCGGAACCAGGCGGCACAGTGCCTTAAACCTTTTCAGTTGATCCATGCAATCATCTCCAGAACCTCCGGAGAAAGAGATGCCTTGCATGATCTGGATCCACTGGGTCCGAATCTCGAAGTTGGGAATATTAATAATCGGAGGTCAGACCGGGTGGTTATCCTCATAGTTCTTTGGGATAGCATAGTCCCTCAGTTGCTTGTTTCTTAACTCCAACTGAGCAGCTTGGGTTGCTACCTCGGTTTCAGCTCTGATGCGAGCTTGTTCTTCCGCACGAATCTCCGCTTGAATTTGGGCATGAGTATCAGCGATGAGTTGTGCCCTTTGAGCGGCGATGGCGGCGTTGACCCTCTCCATCACCAATGCATCCTAGCGTTGATCTTCAGCCATTTGCCTGGCTCTTTGGCGATTGAGTCAAATGCGGCGATGGAAGCTTCTCTCTACCTCAGAGTCATACTCTGGATCAGGGGAGAATCCGAGGTTATGCGCTGGTTGCATACACGTTTTCTACCTGAGTAGAGAGAAGAAAACACCTTTTAGATGATGGTGGAGATATGATAATTTCAAGAAGATATGGATTAATGATTAAAAGAAAGTGTAAAACCCTAACCAACTAACAAGATACTAAATGAAATAAAAATGTTCCTTTGTCCCCGGCAACGGCGCCAATTTTTGATGGAGCTTCTACTTACGTGGAATTGCGTGCACCAACTAAAAATCCTAAAGAATGGTAAGTCTTTAGGTTTAGCCTTGCTTATACTAGATAGAGAACTCCACCCATGTATGCTAAGATACTTGGAAGTCTTATCGCAGTATAGTTAAGGGTCGAATCCAGGGGACAACAGTCTTGTTGGGAGCAACAAGATAGAAAACGTTGGAATTTCACTTAATTGCTCAATAGTTGGTATTTGAATCGAAAGGTTGGTTTTGGTTGTTTTAAGCTAAGTGCAAGTAAAGTAAAGGCAAGAAAGTAGACTTAGGTTGTTAACAATGATAAGGAATCACTAGGATGTGATCGGTTTTCACAAACTAATATAGAAACTGATGGAACACCCTATTCATCAGATCCATGAAAGCAGCAGGTGCATTAGTTAGCCCAACAGCATAACCACAAACTCAAAGTGACCATACCTTGTCCTAAATGATGACTTTGGTATGTCATCTGCCTTAATCCTCAACTGATGATATCCAGACCGTAGATCGATCTTTGAGAACACTACAGTGCCACACAACTGATCAAACAGATCGTTTATCCTCAGCAATGGGTACTTGTTCTTGATCGTGACTGTGTTCAACTACCGATAATCTATACACAAACACATCGATCCATCCTTCTTCTTTACGAACAGAACCAAAGTACCCCACGATGATGTGCTCAACCTGATGAAACCCTTATCCAACAACTCATGTAACTGCTTCTTCAGCTCTGCCATCTCGGCTGGAGCCATCCTGTATGGTGTCTGGGCAACTGGCTGTGTTCCTGGTACCAGATTGATCTCATAATCAATCTCTCGAGGTGGGGAAACATCGGGGAACTCTTCGCAAAACACATCCGTAAATTCTCAAACAACAGGAACCTCCTCAAGGTTAGGACCTTTCGCCTTGGTGTCCATAACATGAGCTAGGAATGCCTTACATCCTTGTTGTAGTATCTTTTCTACCACCATGGCTGACACCAAACATGTCGGAAGAATCTTCCTATCTCCTTGGAAGATCCACTTCTCTCTGTCATCAACAAACACTGCCTCCTTGGAACCACAATCCAACACAACCTTATACTTCTCTAAGGTATCCATCCCAAGGATCACATCGAATTCATGCATCTCAAGTGGTATAAGATCCACTTGTATACTATGTCCTGAAAAAGATAGAACACGGGATGGACACTCTTCTTGAAGCATTGAGGAACCATCAAGAGGGGTTTCTAACAAGAGGCTATCTTTCTTACAACTAATAGGTAAAAGACATTTTTCAAGCATAGTTTGTGCGATAAAAGAGTGTGTAGCACTCGGGTCAACCAGAACAGATATAGAGCAAGAAGAAGACAAATCAGAATGAAATAACTCCATCTGACCTGCCACCACTCGTGGGTTGACTATCGCCTCCGGCTGACTCATAGCATAGAATTGAGATGTTTCTTGATGTCGTCCTCGTCCTCTTCTTCCTTGGGCAGATGATCCTGCTTGCGATGCTTGACCACATCCTCGCCCTCTGCTACTACTGGGTTGTTGTCTATCTAACCCTTGTTGATTCTGTCTCGGCTGTTGTGTCACTTCAACATCTCTCTTTGGGCAATTTAACTTGAAATGCCCCATCTGACCATAGATATAGCATGTCCTATCCTCAAACTGTGGCCTAGATGGCCCTGTCACTGCCACTGAAGTTGTACTATGTGCCTTTGATGGTGAAGAACCATATCCTCTTCCCTTACTTGGGGACCACTGTGATGGTGCACTGGAACCTCTTAACCCAGATGGTGTTGAAAACCTTGGCTTCTTAAAGCCATCAAACTTCTGCCTCAGGAACTGAGTAGGCCTTTTCTTGGACATGGTCTCTCTCTTATCCTTGACTGACTGTTCGATCCTTCAGACAGACTCCACAAACATGGAAAATTGCTCCTGGTTCTCTAACGCAGCAGCAGGTGTTGTCAGCTCAGCACTCAGACCTTTCTCAAACCGTCTGATCCACTCGTCATCTGTCACCTCCATGTGAGGATAGAACCTCAGCAGGTCCATAAACTTAGCTTCATACTCAGTGATGCTCATCGGTCCTTGGCACAGACGCTCAAACTAGTTGATCTTCTCGTCCAAATACGTTTTTGGGAAGTATCTGCTGACAAACTCTCGCCGGAAAACCTCCCAACCGATCACCTCACTGGGTCGCTTCTCCTCCTCGATGGCCCACCAGTGTCCAGCACTACCTTTCAGAAGGTAGACAACATTCTTGACTTTGTCTGCTTCAGGGATGTCGAGGATCCGGAAGGCCTTCTCAAGACCTATTAGCCACAGATCTGCATCTGCCGGATCAGCTGTTCTAGTGTAATCCGAAGTTCCAACTTGGCAAAGCCGCTCAAAGGTCTTCCCAATACCCGATGTTTCACCATGGGGAGCCTGTGCTCTTGGCTGAGGCACTGGCAATCTCTCTACCATGAGATTCATCATAGCCATCAACTGCCCCATAAACTGCTGGTAGGCAGGGTTTTTGAGAATGGCTGGGTCAAGTTGGGGGACCTCAGGCACCCGATCTTCATGTGCCTAACTCTAGCTCCATCAACTTATGCAGCCTCGCTGCTCTCGGCAGCATGTTCTTCATGGTTTCCAGACATCTTTAAGCTTTTTCTTCCACTAAGGGCAGAAGATTTTTATAAGAAAATTTGGAAAACTCACAAGAACAGACACAACCTAGTCCTAGATCCTTGTAGACTCAGCGAACCTAGGGCTCTAATACCAAACTAACTATGTCACCCCACCATCACACAGACAGCAAGGTGTTACGCGAAAATGTGTGGAACTTCCATAAACCGCATATTACCAAAAAATGGGTTAATTAAAACTGATTGCAAAAACATATAAAGGAAAGATTATTACATCCATATCCTGCAACAAAACATGTTATATAAACATTACAAGCCTAATATATGTCCTCAGCTGTTCAGAAACCAGTTGTCCTATCAACATATGAGTTTGTCACCTGTTTATATGTACATAACAAGCCACATAAGGCCAACAGTAGGATGTACAATATCTATACATCATGAAACGTCGTCAAAACACCCCCGAGGACCTGAGAGTATAGGGATGACTCTAGAACTCTACTGCAAAACACCAAAACAAGAAGCATGTCCATCTCTTGCCTTCTACTACTCCTCTTCTTGTTGCTCAGCCACAACCTCATGACCACCACGTCTAGCACAATCACCTAAAAAGGTTGTAAATCAGCGGGATGAGACACACAGTCCCAGTGAGAAACATAACTCCCCGCCGAAACTATAAAACTCCAGAAAGCTCGAAGCAAGAAAAGCAGATAGCTGATATAAGCGGATTATATGAGCAGCGTACTGAGCAGAACTTACTATATCATCCATCTTACCAAGATTACAGAAGGCATATAACCTGATTTTCTTTATGGAACATGATTGACAAGATAAGATTTATAAGATCTTATCACAAAACATAAGGAATGTACAAGTAACTGCAAGGTATAACAAGATCAACTACACAAGCAAGGTCTCAACCAATATTCCATATTTGTACTAAGAAATAAACACTATTCGGCGGAATTACGTATTATTATGCCCTGAGGAAGTGAGCCATACAGCTCAGATCCAACCGACGGCTATGAAACCTGGATATAATTTTATAGGATCGGTATCATCCAATACCTGGATATAGTTTCACAAGATTGGTATAATCCAATACATGGATATAATTTCACATGATTGGGATAACCCAATACCTGGATATTATTTGATAGGATTGGGATAACCCAATACCTAGACATGATTTCACATGATTGGTATAATCCAATACCTAGATATAATTTCATAGGATTGGGATAACCCAATACCTGGATATAATTTCACATGATTGGGATAACCCAATACATGGATATGATCTCACAAGATTGGCATAATCCAATTCCTGGCTTTAGTTTCATTGGATTGGGATAACCCAATGCCTGGATATAATCTCACAGGATTGGGATAACCCAATACCTGGATATGATCTCAAAGGATTGGCATAATCTAATACCCAGCTTTAATTTCACGGATTGGCATAATCCAATACTTGGCTATAATTTCATAGGATTGGTATAAACCAATACCTGGACAGAACATAATGATGTAGATTCACAGGATTGGTATAATCCAATACCTGGCTAGCAGATTGGATGAGGCCAACAACTAGAAATGAGAATGATTCATGGATAACATACCATGATAATATTATCACAAGATAAGCTTGAGATGTTGGTATAGTATGATGGGTAAATGATACACATGTTATTCATATTCCTTATAAAGTGCATATATGATTTACTGCTCCAACATAGATAGTTGCAATGCTTTAAAAATGAGAATGTTCTAATCTGCTTATCAATAGTGATTAATCTTGCTTATTAATATAAAAGAACCTCTGCTCAGTTTTATATTGTTTACTTGTGATAATAACATTGTTAACGGAGAGTTATATCTCTCGCTGGGACAATTGTCTCACCCTGTGGGGTCCACAATTTTTAGGTGGACATGCACGAGGAGGTAGAAACCACTCTATAGAGGAAGGATAACAACAACAGGGATAGCAGTAATAGCTTAGGTTGAGTGTATTGTCTGTCATGTCTTGTAGATAGAAGTCTTAAGTGTCATCTATGTACTCTCAGGTCCTTGGATTTAGTATGTGATGGTTTTATGAACAATTTGAGATTTTTGCTTGATTACTTTGAGGGTTTTATGTTGATTATGTATAAGGTTTGACAAAGCAACTGTTATATGTTATCCTCGAAATGTGATGGTAAAAAGTATGTACAATGTGAACCATGATGAATATAAAGTTTGGTTCTTCCTTTAAGAGAGCTTCCTGGAAATGGATCTCTTTGCAAAATAGTTTTAATTTTTAGTGATTTTTGTTAATCTGTTGTTTATAATTATTCCACATTATTAGTGATGTTTTTGTGGTCAGTTTGGTGACGGTCCTTACAAGTTTGGTATCAGAGCTTAAGGTTCACTGAGTCTACAGAGACATAGGAATAAGGTGTTGAGTCTATTCTAGTGTTCTCTAGTATATCTTATAGTGACTTCTGCTTATACAGAAGGAGGAATATAGCTTAAAGATGTCTGGAGAACATGAGGATCACGTTGCTGAGAGAAATGTTGCTGCACCAGTAGTGTGACACCCCGCCATCACACAGACAGCAAGGTGTCACACGAAAATGCGCGGAACTTCCATAAACCACATATTACCAAAAACACGGGCTAATTAAAATCGATTGTGGAAACATATAAAGGAAAGCTTATTACATCCATATCCTGCAACGAAACATGTTATATAAAATTACAAGCATGATATATGTCCTCAGCTATTCAGAAACCAGCTGTCCTATCAACATATGAGTTCGTCACCTATTTATATGTACATAACAAGCCACATAAGGCCAACAGCAGGATGTACAACAGCTATACATCATGAAATGTCATCAAAACACCCTGAGGACCTGAGAGTACAGGGATGACTCTAGAACTCTACTACAAAACACCAAAACAAGCAGCATGTCCATCTCTTGCCTTCTACTGCTCCTCCTCTTGCTGCTCAGCCACAACCTCATGACCACCACGTCTAGCATGATCACCTTAAAAGGTTGTAAACCAGCGGGGTGAGACACACAATCCCAACGAGAAACATAACTCCCCACCGAAACTATAAAACTCCAGAAAGCTCAAAGCAAGAAAAGTAGATAGTTGATATAAGCAGATTATATGAGCAGCGTACTGAGCAGAACTTACTATATCATCCATCTTACCAAGATTACGGAAGGCATATAACCTAATTTTCTTTATGGAACATGATTGACAAGATAAGATTTATAAGATCTTATCACAAAACATAAGGAACATACAAGTAACTGCAAGGTGTAACAAGATCAACTACACAAGCAATGCCTCAACCAATGTTTTGTATTTGTACTAAGAAATAAACATTATTCGTCTGAATTACGTATTATTATGCCTTGAGGAAGTGAGTCGTACCGCTCAGATCCAACCGACGGCTGCGAAACCCAAATTTGGTGACATACAAGGTCAATGGAAGAGCTGGACTCCACGACCTCTCCTCCTCGTAGCCAGTGCACGAGAACCAAAGTAGGACTGTAGTCTCATGCTTTAAGTGGCCTCAGCCACATGGTCAGCTCCACAAGCTACCCATAACTCTAGCCCACCTTGGTACAGGTCTCGGTGCTAGTAAAACTTGAGCCACGGGCATGTGCACCGTGCTCTGAGCCATGAACACATTCATGCTCTTTCACATATCTAGAGCCATGGGCCTGTTCACCATGCTCTATATATCCTGAGTCTACAACCGTAGTTGCACTCAATTCCTCCTATTTTCGGCTAGGAGAAACCCTGCATATTCAACAATATATGCTCCGGGTTAACCTGCAGGAAAACCCGTTTCACTATCACCAGCTATTGACGATGATGGATCTATGGCCACGGAAAACTACATGTTCAGTTCCACTGTAATAAATTAGTATATTTTAAATGGATTGTTGAGGCAACCAAGTTGTAAAACATATAAGCAGTGAGTTATATTATTATTTTCATCATCACATCGTCCTGGGATCTCAATCCATTATTACAGAAAACCACTACCTCATAAGGCATCATTATCATCACCTGGGATAACAATCCCTTATCTCATCATCAGAGGATAACACCTCACTAGGCACTCAGCCTTCATCAGGTCCTCAGACCTATCTTACCGCACTGGTGATACATATATATATCTCATCAATAAGAGTTATCATCGTGATACAGTGTCATTCAAACACATGTGCCTCATAGCTCTTACCTGGATATGAATTCATCTTGTAACCTGCATGGTTAGTATAAAAGAGACATCTTTAAAATCACTAGGCATACAGCTCCACTGTTTATCATGTCAGCAGGTTCTATTATATCAATCACATTACTTACTATCAAAACGTGGGCATCTCATTATGCTTTCATATAAACTATCATCATAGTCTTTATTTGACATTACTCTTAAGCATTCAACAAGTCATTGGTTTACAAACCATTATCCATTTCGCATCATCAACAAAGATGTTACTATAAGATAAAGAACCATAAACTAGGTTTTCTGGGTTAGACCTATCCCTCACCAAAGATGCCCGCTACCCTCACTAGAAGTGTGATGGGTAGGGCGCCCCTCACTACAGGTGGTATCGGGCAAGGTCATACCCTCTCCAAAAGATAAACGACTAGGGTTTCAAACCTTAAAGCACATGTTACCATGACGGCCAACCAAACTGCACTCTAACATGCACTAGAGAGAAGCTAGCACAGAGGTGTGTCATGCAGCTAGAACTATAGGAGTGTGTCATGCACAAGGGACAACCTCCAACGAATAAGGAACTCTATTGCCTGCAGCATCAACCATATCGTCCATGGTAGCATCATATCGACCAGGACCAAACTCAAGGCAAGGGGGTATCGGGCAACCTCTCCCCAGAGGGTATCGTGCAGAGCACTAGATCCAAGGTGTATCACCCAAGCTCACTACCTAGGTCAAGAGGGCCATATCGGGCACCAAGCCACCCACACAACCTGATGTATCGGCCAAGAGCTAAACCCTATACAAAGAGATTTCGGGCAGCACTACTAAAGAGCATGTCGTGCAAAGCATGAAGCATAGCCTGATAGGGTCATCATCAACCTCAAGATCACCATCTTCACAACCCTAAAAGATCAAAGGAATTGGCTCACCTCTCAACAACTAAGAGAGAGGGGTTTTACACAATCCTTTATCACAAATCGGGCATCAAGATGGATCACCACCACATCTAGGTCAACACTCCCCCCCCTTAGGCTCACCTATCAAATCCATGGTGAGAGAAGGGTGTTGCTTAAGCATCTAGAGTATGGACTCACCTCTCAACAACTAAGAGAGAGGGGTGTTGTCTATAACACTAGGCCTCAAACTCACTTCTCATGACCAAGGAGAGAAAGGGGTATTGCCACCAAAGGAAACCCTCAACTATGTATTCGGCCAACTAGATCCAAAGGTACATCCACATCATATCTAAAAGAGCAAACAAGATCATATATCAACAAGATCAAAGGTATAATTAAGCAAGAAGTATATTCAACAAGTTGCATGGCCGAATATGATCATACATGAACATACAACAAAAAGGAAGGTAGTATAGTTAGGGTTAGAAGTTATATGACCCGCCTTAAGCAAGCTCCAAAGCTCCAAGCTTCTAAGCTTCTAGCTCCAAAGCACACCACTTTCGGCCACCTCAAGAAAAGGAACAAAGATCATAACCACTATGGCCGAAGAGTAGGCAAGATGGAGAAGAAGATGCTGAGGAGAGAGGAAAGATGCTTACCAAGGAATCAAGGTCCACCTAGGGTTCGGCCACCAAGCTAGAGGAAGAAGAAGAAATCTCCACCAAGTGGGATTGGCCACCAAGAACCAAAGAAAGGTGTGTCGTGCACCAAAGAAGAGAAGAGAAACAAAGAGCTAAAGGGATCCTAAAGAAGTGAAAGGGAAGATATATATAGGAAAGGATCAAAGGTGAACCAAGGCAAGGTGTCATCTTACTTAGGGACACTTGTCCAACATCTTGCCATCTAGAAAACCACATGCAACATGTTATGCCACCACTCATCAAGAGATCGGCCACATGTCCAAGGCATGGTGATACAACCAAAGCAAGGAGGTCAAAGGGGTCAAAGGCCGGCACACACACCACCACAACCTTGGCCGACACACCCATGGGCGACACCCCCATGGCCAACACAAGGTGCTCCAGCCCGATACAAAGCTCATAAAGGCAAGGCAAGGCCCAAACAAGGTAAAACAAAGCCCAAAAGAGCTCTACAATGCCCAATGCAACTCAAGAAATGAGGCCAACCCTTCCTCTCAACTCTAGAGGAAGCAAAGAGAGAGAAGAGCATCTCTCAAGGTGACAAACTTGCTCATCAACCTTAAACTTAGGTTATTTTGTAAGTAGCACCTCCAACCTTCAACAAAGCACAAGCAAACCCTAATCACCACTAAAGGTGATTAGCAAGAAACTAAGCACAAGGTTTAGGCAAAGCAAACAGGATAAGCCCAAAATGAAGGTCAGGGTCCTTACAAGCCATAAACCTCTACAAAGGGATTTCGCCCCCGAAATCTGAAGAGAAAAGTGAGGGATACTTCCTCCTCATCTCTTCCTCAAGCCCCCACGTGGCTTCCTAAACACCACGATGATGCCAAAGAACCTAAACAAGAACCAGGTCTTTCCTTTTCAACTTATTCACTCTTCTGTCAAGGATGATCACTGGACCTTCCTCATAGGTCACATCTTCATCGAGCTCAACCTCAACCGTCTATATCACTGTTCCTGTGTTTGGATGACTTTTCTTCAGCATGCTGACATGGAACACTAGATGTAACATGTGCAACTCTGGCGGTAACTCTAACCTGTAAGCTACCTTGCCAACATGTGCTATCACTGGATATGGCCCCATATACCTGGGTGCCAGCTTCCCTTTTTGGCCAAACCTTAGCATACCTTTCCACAGTGAGACCTTGAGATACACTTTGTCTCCCACCTAGAACTCTAAGGATCGTTGGTGATTGTCTGCATAAGACTTCTATCTGTCCTGTGCCGCTTTCAACTGTTGTTGGATTACTCTGATCTTTTTTGTAGTCTGTTGCACTAACTCAGGACCCAAAAGCTGATACTCACCAGACTCATACCAACATAGGGGAGATCTACACTTCCTACCATATAGAGCCTCATAAGGAGCCATGTCAATGCTCTGTTGGTAACTATTGTTGTAGGCGAACTCTATCAAACTGAGATGCACATCCCAACTACCTAGAAACTATAAAACACATGCTCGAAGAATATCCTCCAAAGTTTGAATAGTCCTTTCAGACTGCTCATCTGTCTGTGGGTGGAAAGCAGTACTGAACCTCAACTGCATTCCCAACGGTTTGTGCAACTGTTCCCAGAAACAACTCATGAACTGAGGACCTCTGTCGAAGACTATTGTTGCTGGTACACCATGCAAACACACTATCTCGTCTACATACACCTGAGCAAGCTTCTCTGATGTATATGTTGTCTTTACAAGTATGAAATGAGCATACTTTGTTAATCTATCCACTATCACCCAAATGGAATCCTGATTCTTAGTTGTCCTTGGCAGACCAACTACGAAATCCATGGTTATATGATCCCATTTCCACTGCGGTATCAGCATGGGTTGCAATGTTCCTACCGACTTCTGATGCTCAGCCTTAACTTGCTGGCATACCGCACACCTAGCCACAAACTCAGCTATATCCTTCTTCAAGACAGGCCACCAATACAGATCCTTCAGATTATGATACATCTTGGTGACTCCTGGATGCATAGCATACATCGATGTGTGTGCTTCCTCAAGCACTAGCTTTCTCAGATCATCAACATCAGGGACCACCATCCTATTATGATAACAAACTAGTCCATCTTTGGACTCATGGAACCCATCACGCTTTTCGCTGCCAAACTCTGATCTGATCAACTGAACGAAAGCGTATGTATGTTGTGCATCTTTGATCTGCTGCCTTAACGTAGGCTTGACTTGCATCTGTACCAACAAACCTACCAACAAAGAAACTTCCATCCACACATTCATTTTCCGCAAGGAAACAAACATATCCCGCCTATAGCATTCCAAAGAACTCAAATGTGCTTTCTTCCTTGAGCGAGAAGAAGGAGACTTTATGCTAATCGCATCAGCTACCACGTTCGCCTTACCAGGATGATACTCAATGGTATAGTCATAATCATTGATCAGCTCCATCCAGCGAGGTTGTCACATGTTCAGCTCACTCTGCAAGAAAATGTACTTCATATTCTTATGATCTGTAAAGATCTGACACACTTCCCCATAAAGATAGTGTTTCGAAATCTTTAACGCGTGGACCACTGCTTCCAACTCTAAATCATGTGTCGGGTAGTTCTCCTCATGTCTCTTAAGTTGTTGTGAAACAAAAGAAACCACATGGTCTTCCTGCATCAACACGCAACCTAAGCCTTTCTTGGAAGCATCGCAGAAAACAACATAGCCCTTCCCAGGCTCTGGCAGCACCAACACCGGAGCACTAGTCAGCTTCTCCTTCAAGCTTTGGAAAGCTTGCTGACAATGATCATTCCAGACAAAGGGTACATCCTTCCTGGTTAGCTTTGTCATCGACAACGTGATCATACTGAAGTCCTTTATGAACCTCTGATAGTATCTTGACAAACCCAGAAAATTATGAACTTCTATCGGCGTCTTCAGTTTTCCCAATCTGCCACTGATTCTACCTTCTTGGGGTCCACTCTGACTCCTTCTATAGATATCACGTGTCCCAAGAATGTCACTTCCTTCAACTAGAACTCGCATTTATTGAACTTGGCATACAGCTAGTGTTGACGAAGAAGAGTCAACGCTCGTCGAAGATGTTGTTCATGCTCTTGCCTATCCCGACTATAGATCAAGATGTCATCTATGAAGACTACAACAAACTAATCTAGAAATGGATGGAACACCCTATTCATCAGATCCATGAAAGCAGTAGGTGCATTGGTTAGTCCAACAGCATAACCACAAACTCAAAGTGACCATACCTTGTCCTAAATGATGACTTTGGTATGTCATCTGCCTTAATCCTCAACTGATGATATCCAGACCGTAGATCGATCTTCGAGAACACTACAGTGCCACACAACTAATCAAACAGATCATTTATCCTCAGCAACGGGTACTTGTTCTTGATCGTGACTGTGCTCAATTGTCGGTAATCTATACACAAACACATCGATCCATCCTTCTTCTTTACGAATAGAACCAGAGCACCCCACGGCGATGTGCTCGGCCTGATGAAACCCTTATCCAACAACTCCTATAACTGCTTCTTCAGCTCTGCCATCTCGGTTGGAGCCATCCTGTACGGTGTCTGGGCAATTGGCTGTGTTCCTGGTACCAGATTGATCTCAAAATCAATCTCTCGAGGTGGAGGAACATCGGGGAACTCTTTGCAAAACACATCCGTAAATTCTCAAACAACAGGAACCTCCTCAAGGTTAGGACCTTTCGCCTTGGTGTCCACAACATGAGCTAGGAATGCCTTACATCCTTGCTGCATCATCTTTTCTGCCACCATGGCTGACACCAAACATGTCGGAAGAATCTTCCTATCTCCTTGGAAGATCCACTTCTCTCTGCCATCAACAAACACTGCCTCCTTGGAACCACAATCCAACACAACCTTATACTTCTCTAAGGTATCCATCCCAAGGATCACATCGAATTCATGCATCTCAAGTGGTATAAGATCCACTTGTATACTATGTCCTGAAAAAGATAGAACACGGGATGGACACTCTTCTTGAAGCATCGAGGAACCATCAAGAGGGGTTTCTAACAAGAGGTTATCTTTCTTACAACTAATAGGTAAAAGACATTTTTCAAGCATAGTTTGTGCGATAAAAGAGTGTGTAGCACTCGGGTCAACCAGAACAGATATAAAGCAAGAAGAAGACAAATCAGAATGAAATAACTCCATCTGACCTGCCACCACTCGTGGGTTGACTATCGCCTCCGGATGACTCATAGCATAGAATTGAGATGTTGCTTGTTGTCATCCTCGTCTTCTGCTTCCTTGGGTAGATGATCCCACTTGTGATGCTTGACCACATCCTCGCCCTCTGCTACTACTGGGCTATTGTCTATCTAACCCTTGTTGATTCTGTCTTGGCTATTGTGTCACTTCAATATCTCTCTTTGGGCAATTTAACTTGAAATGCCCCATCTGACCATAGATATAGCATGCCCTATCTTCAAACTGCAGTCTAGATGGCCCTGTCACTGCCACTGAAGCTGTACTATGTGCCTTTGATGGTGAAGAACCATATCCTCTTCCCTTACTTGGGGACCACTGCGACGGTGCACTGAAACCTCTTAACCCAGATGGTGTTGAAAACCTTGGCTTCTTAAAGCCATCAAACTTCTGCCTCAGGAACTGAGTAGGCCTTTTCTTGGACATGGTCTCTCTCTTCTCCTTGATTGACTGTTCGATCCTTCGGACAGACTCCACAAATGTGGCAAACTACTCCTGGTTCTCTAACACAGCAGCAGGTGTTGTCAGCTCAGCACTCAGACCTTTCTCAAACCGTCTGATCCACTCATCATCTGTCACCTCCATGTGAGGATAGAACCTTAGTAGGTCCATAAACTTGGCTTCATACTCAGTGATGCTCATCGGTCCTTGGCAGAGGTGCTCAAACTGGTTGATCTTCTCATCCAAATACGTCTTTGGGAAGTATTTGCTGACAAACTCTCGCCGGAAAACCTCCCAACCAATCACCTCACCGGGTCGCTTCTCCTCCTCGATGGCCCACCAGTGGCCAACACTACCTTTCAGAAGGTAGACAACATTCTTGACTTTGTCTGCTTCAGGGATGTCGAGGATCCGGAAGGCCTTCTCAAGACTTATTAGCCACAGATATGCATCTGTCGGATCAGCCGTTCCAGTGTAATCTGAAGTTCCAACTTGGCAAAGCCGCTCAAAGGTCTTCCCATTACCCGATGTTTCACCATGGGGAGACTGTGCTCTTGGCTGAGGCACTGGCAATCTCTCTACCATGAGATTCATCATAGCCATCAACTGCCCCATAAGCTGCTGGTAGGCAGGGTTTTTAAGAATGGCTGGGTCAAGTTGGGGGACCTCAGGCACCCGATCTTCATGTGCCTGCACTCTAGCTCCATCAACTTATGCAGCCTCACTGCTCTCGACAGCATGTTCTTCATGGTTTCCAGACATCTTTAAGCTTTTTCTTCCACTGAGGGCAGAAGATTTTTGTAAGAAAATTTGGAAAACTCACAAGAACAGACACAACCTAGTCCTAGATCCTTGTAGACTCAGCAAACCTAGGGCTCTAATACCAAACTAACTGTGACACCCCACCATCACACAGACAGCAAGGTGTTACGCGAAAATGTGTGAAACTTCCATAAACCACATATTACCAAAAAAATGGGTTAATTAAAACTGATTGCAAAAACATATAAAGGAAAGATTATTACATCCAGATCCTGCAACGAAACATGTTATATAAACATTACAAGCCTAATATATGTCCTCAGCTGTTCATAAACCAGCTGTCCTATCAACATATGAGTTTGTCACCTATTTATATGTACATAACAAGCCACATAAGGCCAACAGTAGGATGTACAACAACTATACATCATGAAACGTCATCAAAACACCCCCGAGGACCTGAGAGTATAGGGATGACTCTAGAACTCTACTACAAAACACCAAAACAAGCAGCATGTCCATCTCTTGCCTTCTACTACTCATCTTCTTGTTGCTCTGCCACAACCTCATGAACACCACATCTAGCACGATCACCTAAAAAGGTTGTAAACTAGCGGGGTGAGACACACAGTCCCAGCGAGAAACATAACTCCCCACCGAAACTATAAAACTCCAGAAAGCTCGAAGCAAGAAAAGTAGATAGCTGATATAAGCAAATTATATGAACAGCGTACTGAGCAGAACTTACTATATCATCCATCTTACCAAGATTACAGAAGGCATATAACCTGATTTTCTTTATGGAACATGATTGACAAGATAAGATTTATAAGATCTTATCACCAAACATAAGGAATGTACAAGTAACTGCAAGGTATAACAAGATCAACTATACAAGCAAGGTCTCAAACAATGTTCCGTATTTGTACTAAGAAATAAACATTATTCAGCTGAATTACGTATTATTATGCCCTGAGGAAGTGAACCGTGCAGCTTAGATCCAACCGACGGCTACGAAACCCAAAGTCAGTGCCATACAAGGTCAATGGAAGAGCTGGACTCCACGACCTCTCCTCCTCATAGTCAGTGCACGAGAACTAAAGCAGGACCGCAGTCTCATGCTTTAAGTGGCCTCAGCCACAGGGTCAGCTCCGCAAGCTACCCATAACTCTAGCCCACCTTGGTATAGGTCTCGGTGCTAGGAAAACTTGAGCCACGGGTCTGTACATCATGCTTTGAGCCATGAATGCATTCATGCTCTTTCACAAATCTAGAGCCATGGGCATGTTCACCATGCTCTATATATCCTGAGTCTAAAACCGTAGTTGCACTCAATTCCTCCTATTTTTGGCTAGGAGAAACTCCGCATATTCAACAATATACGCTCCGGGTTAACCTACAGGAAAACCCATTTCACCATCACCAGCTACTGACGATGATGGATCTATGGCTAGGGCAAACTACATGTTCAGTTCTACTGTAATAAATTAGTATATTTTAAATGGATTGTTGAGGCAAGCAAGTTGTAAAACATACAAGCAGTGAGTTATATTATTACTGTCATCATCACATCATCCTGGGATCTCAATCCCTTGTTACAGAAAACCACTGCCTCATAAGGCATCATTATCATCACCTGGGATAACAATCCCTTATCTCATCATCAGAGGATAACACCTCACTAGGCACTCAGCCTTCATCAAGTCCTCAGACCTATCTTACCGCACTGGTGATACATATATATCTAATCAACAAGAGTTATCATCATGATACAGTGTCATTCAAACACATGTGCCCCATAGCTCTTACCTGGCTATGAATTCATCTTGTAACATGCTTGGTTAGTATAAAAGAGACATCTTTAAAATCACTAGGCATACAACTCCATTATTTATCATGTCAGTAGGTTCTATTATATCAATCACATTACTTACTATCAAAACGTGGGAATCTCATTATGATTTCATATAAACTATCATCATACTCTTTATTTGACATTACTCTTAACCATTCAACAAGTCATTGGTTTACAAACCATTATTTATTTTGCATCATCAACAAAGATGTTACTATAAGATAAAGAACCATAAACTAGGTTTTCCAGGTTAGACCTATCCCTCGCCAAAGATGCCCGCTACCCTCACTAGAAGTGTGACGGGTAGGGCACCCCTCACTACAGGTGGTACCGGGCAAGGTCATACCCTCACCACAAGATAAACGGCTAGGGTTTCAAACCTTAAAGCACATGTTACCATGACGGCCAACCAAACTGCACTCTAACGTGCACTAGAGAGCAGCTAGCACAGAGGTGTGTCGTGCAGCTAGAACTAGAGGAGTGTGTCATGTACAAGGGACAACCTCCAATGATCAAGGCACTCTATCGCCTGCAGCATCAAACCACATTGTCCATGGTAGCATCACATTGGCCAAGACCAAACTCAAGGCAAGGGGGTATCGGGAAACCTCTCCCCATAGGGTATCGTGCAGAGAACTAGGTCCAAGGTGTATCGCCCAAGCTCACTACCTAGGTCAAGAGGGCCATATCGGGCACCAAGCCACCCACACAACCTAATGTATCAGCCAAGAGCTAAACCCTAGACAAAGAGGTGTCGGGCAGCACTACTAAAGAGCATGTCGTGCAAAGCATGAAGCATAGCCCAATAGGGTCATCATCAACCTCAAAATCACCATCTTCATAACCCTAAAAGATCAAAGGAATTGGCTCACCTCTCAATAACTAAGAGAGAGGGGTTTTACACAATCCTTTATCACAAATTGGGCATTAAGATAGATCACCACCACATCTAGGTCAACACTCCCCCCCTGAGGCTCACCTATCAAATCCATGGTGAGAGAAGGGTGTTGCTTAAGCATCTAGAGTATGGACTCACCTCTCAACAACCAAGAGAGAGGGGTGTTGTCTATAACACTAGGCCTCAAACTCACTTCTCATGACCAAGGAGAGAAAGGGGTATTGCCACCAAAGGAAACCCTCAACTATGGGTTCGGCCAACTAGATCCAAAGGTACATCCACATCATATCCAAAAGAGCAAACAAGATCATATATCAACAAGATCAAAGGTATAATTAAGCAAGAAGTATATTCAACAAGTTGCATGGTTGAATATGATCATACATGAACATACAACAAAAAGGAAGATAGTATAGTTAGGGTTAGAAGTTATATGACCTGCCTTAAGCAAGCTCCTCATGCTCCAAAGCACACCACTTTCGGCCACCTCAAGAAAAGGAACAAAGATTATAACCACTATGGCTGAAGAGTAGGCAAGATGGAGAAGAAGATGTTGAGGAGAGAGGAAAGATTCTTACCAAGGAAGCAAGGTCCACCTAGGGTTTGACCACCAAGCTAGAGGAAGAAGAAGAGATCTCCACCAAGTGGGATCGGCCACCAAGCACCAAAGAAAGGTGTGTCGTATACCAAAGAAGAGAAGAGCAACAAAGAGCTAAAGGGATCCTAAGTGAAAGGGAAGATATATATAGGAAAGCATCAAAGGTGAACCAAGGCAAGGTGTCATCTTACTTAGGGACACTTGTCCAACGTCTTGCCATCTAGCAAACCACATGCAACATGTTATGCCACCACTCATCAAGAGATCGGCCACATATCCAAGGCATGGTGACACAACCAAAGCAAGGAGGTCAAAACGGTCAAAGGTCGACACACACACCACCCCACCTTGGCCGAAACACCCATGGGAGACACCCCCATGGCCGACACAAGGTGCTCCAGCCCGATACAAAGCTCATCAAGGCAAGGCAAGGCCCAAACAAGGTGAAACAAAGCTCAAAAGAACTCTACAAGGCTCAAGGCAACTCAAGAAATGAGCCCAACCCTTCCTCTCAACTTTAGAGGAAGCAAAGAGAGAGAATAGCATCTCTCAAGGTGACAAACTTGCTCATCAACCTTAAACTTAGGTTATTTTGCAAGTAGCACCTCCAAACTTCTATAAAGAATAAGCAAACCCTATTCACCACTACAGGTGAGTAGCAAGCAACTAAGCACAAGGTTTAGGCAAAGTAAACAGGATAAGCCCAAAATGAAGGTTAGGGTCCTTACAAGTAGGAGGTGTAAGGGATTAGGCAAGAGAGGAATCAGTGCCTCAGAATCCCCATTTTTATGAAGCTATGATAGAAAACCCAACATTTCATGCTCTTTTTGGGCATGTCATGACCACAGTGATGCATATTGTAACATACTAGATCTCAGACTGTAACATACTGAATCTCAGGGTCTTCCCTACAATTTTCCCATTCTTGAGCTTTTCTTTGCCTTTTAGTCCATTTGGACCTTTTCCATAAATTTCCCATCCTTTTGGATCATTCTTGGACTCCTTGTGCAATTTGAGCACAATCTGAGGTTGAAATCACTATTTACCCTCATTTATGTAAATTGAGGGGTGTTTGCACAAATAACCCACATTAGGAGATAAGTTAGGGTTAATTATGTAATTTGGTCATTAATGGGATAATATAGTAGATAATATTTATTTGGAGATTTTTGGATAAATATATTATTAATAATGTGTATTTGAGTTCATATATGTGTATATTAACCTTTATCGTTTCTCTCTCCTCAAAATATGATTTTAGTCCACATTAATATGTTATTTTGTTGAGTAATGAGTATTTGTACCCTAATGTGTTTTATATGTCGAATTTACTCACATGTTTCTCATTAAGTAGCCTTTTCATATAATCCCTTGATTTTAATGTATTTTTATACTCCTTTATGAGCCATATATTTATTAATGGCCATGTTATGCATTAAACGAGATTCTAATTATATAGCATTGTAGTTTTCGTCATTATAAGCCTATGGTTCAAATTTGGTGTTGTTTGGAGTTGATTTGACCCCTCTAATGGATTTTATTAGCTTTTAATATAGTGTAGTGCATTAATCGATTCATTTATATCGATTGGTGACGCTATGGTTCGGTTATTTATTAGCTGTCACACGTTACAGCTTGTATTTCGGTCACACACACGTGATCGCAGCCGTCCATCTTAGATCCAATGCTTGTGGAGTCGTCTCCTTCCTCTAACCCTCTCACGGCTCAGCGCCGTTTTGCAAGCAGTAGATTCCCAATCGTCTTTCTCCCTCTTTCTCCCACCGTTTTGTGTAATTCCTTCACCGTTAGCTCCACCTCACGCCGCCGGTTTGAACGAACCTTAACTCATCGCCTACCTTGACGTTTTGGCAAAACGCCCAATCGAGGTCCCCTCCTCTTCCCCCGTCGTGAGTTCGTAGAAGGTGCTAGACACCTCCTCACGCCTATATAAGGCTATGGGAATGACTGTCGGGCCGCCGCCTTTCTTCCTCCTCCTCTAATTCCTTCACACCCTGCCCCGACGGCCCTGACCTACTCGAAGTACCCCGCCGGCAATGGCGAGCCGGTGCCACCTGCCCTGACCACCTTGGGTCAATTACCTTTAGGGTAAGCATCCTTGGCCCTCGTTCTTTCATTCCGCTTGATCGCTTTGGCTCGCGACGCCCCCATGTGCCGAGTCCTATAGACCGGTGTTCACCTGCTCGGCGGCGCCTTGTGTTTCTCCATCTCGGTGCTCCTCTGCCCGCGGCGAGGCGTGGTTTCGAGTCCTCGTGCCTCCGCGATTGTTTTTACGGCCTTAGTCGGTGGATTCTCCGTTGTAATCTCCGGGTTTCACTCCCCCTTTGCTTCCCCTGTTACCGGCCAGGTTGGGCCTCGTTTCTCTGCTCCGGAGCACGTGAGTGTGTGGGCAGATGATCTTTGTGTTCGGGAGGAACTAGGGAACTAGATCCCAGTTTACTTTTTCGGTTGCGCTCCCTGGAAGGCGAGATGCGCCATGGAGCCAAGCTCCAGGCTGCGCTGCTCGCGCCATGGCCGAGCTAAGAAGCCAGGCCAGTAAATGACCAAGGCACCCTTGCTCCTGCCATTGGGTGATTTATCGGGTATGGGCATTATCGTAATTTCGCCCCTGGTTATCTCTCGCCAACGCAAACAACCAGATTGTGCAAATGACTAGAGTGCCCCTGTGACTGTGATAGATGTATTTATTCTGCAAGGGTATTTTAGTCATTTCCTCTATTATTTACAACGGATTTACATTTTGATTTAAATACCTATCACACTATAGTTTTCCTGATTTCTGATTGGCTGAGATCATTTAATTCATAATAAATGAATCCTTGCTCAGAAAAATACGAATAAATAGGCGCTGGAAAGGATTTTTAACGTAGAATCTAATTTTATGGTTTTTGAGACCTGATTCTCAAGGGTTTTCCGAAGTTTGCTTTGATTGGCATTTTAGTATGTAAATGTTTTAAAATACATAATTAATTCATTTTAACTCTGTTTTATATAATAAAATATGTTTTGTTAATCAGGAGATTATGAGTAATCGTTTGGACTTGATTTTGAACCCTTAATCATAGTTTTGTAAAATTAGGGTTTTTCTATGCTTTATGTGTTTATATATATTGATATGTGTGTTATGTTTATAACTAGGATATAATGGTATGGTGATACAATCAGTTTGATGGATATGATGGTAATGTATATATCTAAGGTATGTGAGTCCTATTTTGTATGTGCACCCTATTTTGTATCCGACCCCTATGTATGTGAACAACTATGATGAATGTGTGGAATATATAATGTGCAAACTACCTAACTTTCAGTTGGGCTTTTACCCAACCCCACTCATTATTGTGCTAGCCTCATTTCCCTCTAATTGCATTTATTGGCTCCTAACTTATTTTATGCTTCTAATACCGTTGTTGTCTCATCTTTTGATATACTTGCTCTTGTTTCACTTTGACATATCCGATTCTCTTGGAATATTATTTACAGGTGGAATTGGGTCCAATGACCCCAATGTTATTGTGCTTGTCTTATGACACAAATGTCTAATGAATGATATATTTTGCCACTATTTTATGCATGGTAGATAATTTGACTAGCTAGCTATCGTAGACGCTTATGCGTAACCATTAGGGTGTGCTTTTCTACCCGGGGTGTGCTTTTCTACCCTTATATATACAGAGGCGTGCTTTTCTGCCTATGGGTGTGCTTTTCTACCCAAAATATATATTTAGGTCAATGACTCAGTGGTGTCTTGACCCTACCATAGTTAATTTAGTCCAATATATCTACATGCAAATATTTGTTGTAATGTGATGATTAATGGTGGCAAGATCTGTTATTTATTGGAATATTCATATATTAGCCTCATTCCTTTTGAAATCTCTTATTGTGGAGAATCCTTTATATTGCAAAGCTTTTTATTATTATTTGTCCTATCCCTTTTTATTAACACATACCTTTTATCTTTCTCTTGCTGGATGACCCCAACCATCCAGGTTAGGATCAGAGTGCGCATGGAAGCTTGGTGAACCCAAGGCTAAGGATAGGATAAGAAGATGAAGAACATATAGTATATGATCATAGTTGCTTTTATGTTATATAGTTGTTTTGTTTGGAGACAATGTTGCATTAGTCTAACTCTTCCTCTACCTAGATCCTTGTAGTTGCTTGTATAAAGTTGTACTCCCATTTGGGAAATTTGTAACGTACTCTTTATACATTTTTGAATAATGTCAAGATTTAATTCTTCCGCTGCCATACTTTTGGTGTTTTTGTTTATCATGTTTATTAGTAGAGACTTTGGGTCTTTACAGCATGGTATCAGAGCATCAAGGTAGTCGGATTCTTGACTAGTTCAAAATTGTCTCCTAAATAGAACCCTTATCTTATATAGTTTTCCTTTAGTTAGTTTTTCACCTTAGAGTTGACCTAGCATGAAAGTTTGATTTAGGATTATAATAATTTCATATTAGAAATAAAATGTGTCAACTTTTTGGTGAATTGTTTATTGAGTAGCTATTAGAGCAAGAAGTTGAAGTGATGGTGTCTAGAAAGGGTCAGAGCTTAGGGGCTGGCAATATTTTCCTCCGCCCCACTAGCTTGGTCACGAGGACTCCTGAGCTCATATGACCTGGCCTGGCTTGATCTGAAACGGACAGCTCGAAATAGTCTACCTTTAGACATTACTTTATTTTTGAATAACCTTTATAATCCTTATATGATGATTTGATTTCTTTTCTCGAACAAAAATCATCTAGTAATCCCTACGTATCTTGTATGAGCCTTAGATTTCCTATGTTTAGGGTTTGGTGTACCCTATGCCATACCTTGAGTTTAGAAGATAGAGTTTAGTAAGGCTTTTTATGTTGGGCTTTATACCCTTACAATAGTTTGACTTAGTCAACCCTTTGAGTAAAGAGGTAGTGTTAGTACCTTGATAGATTTTTGGGTTGTTGATTTCGAGGACGAAATCCTCTTTAGGGGGGTTGGAGTCCCTCAATGCCTTGAAATCAAGAAATCCTAACTCCTTAGACATGGGAATAGAGAGCTTATATGTTTAGAGTTTAATAAACCTAATATGTTTGTAATTCATCTTGTTTGTTTATGAACTAATGGATAAGTCACATAATCCTTATGCTTGAACCTTAATATACTCTTGATGCACATAATCATTAATTATTCATATGTGGATATGCATAATTTTGATTAAGTCCCCCTAATGGTGAAATGTGTATGATAAAGTACACCCTAAGGATGCTTTATCATGTTAGGGTCATGTTGACCTAAACCCTAGGATGTAATCATCTAGCCTTGACAACATATGTACATATATACCTTCATGCCTTTCATGATACTCTAGTGACATTAGGTGTCATCACATGTTATACCTTAAGGCATGTAAATGGATTATAATCCCTTAATCATATTTGTGACCTAATTATCAACACATGTTAGGCATAGCACCTTGTTGACTAAAATACATCTCATTGATCATCTTATTGGTTTATGGATAAAATCAGTAATGAGATGATGAGTAATTAGATTCATATGATGTGATGTTAATTCATAGTAATTAGTGTTGTGAGAGAAAATGATTAGTGATGCCATGGATATGAGTATGTTAGATGTTGTGATAAGCCATACACCCTCAGACTTGTGATTAGATTAATAAATTGTTGGATAATATTATGTGGCTCTCACCCAAAATTATATGGCATAATCCCACATGATGTAGTTGTTGGGTAATAATATTGAGTTATTTAGGTTTTTAACCTAATGCATTAATATATGTTGCAATGGCCTTGTAAACCCTAATTGTGCTTAAAACCCTTAATGAGGGAGATACCCATGATATAATATTGAGATAAAATTGTTTTGGATAAAATATGGCACAAGTGTTAGTATAATAGATATGCTGCCTTTTCATGATAGAGTTTATGCAACAAGATGTTATGTTGGGTTGATAAAAGGCTATAGGTTTTGTGAAAACCTTAGTAACACCTGACTTATATAGATTTTGTGTGGTACCCTAGATTAAGGGTTATAACCTAGTTGCTTATGGTTGGGAGGTTACACACTCACCCTCTCTTTCCTCTTGTTGTGATTTCGGGGACGAAATCCTCTTTAAGGGGTGGTGTGCTGTAACATACTGAATCTCAGGGTCTTCCCTACAATTTTCCCATTCTTGAGATTTTCTTTGCCTTTTAGTCCATTTGGACCTTTTCCATAAATTTCCCATCCTTTTGGATCATTCTTGGACTCCTTGTGCAATTTGAGCACAATCTGAGGTTGAAATCACTATTTACCCTCATTTATGTAAATTGAGGGGTGTTTGCACAAATAACCCACATTAGGAGATAAGTTAGGGTTAATTATGTAATTTGGTCATTAATGGGATAATATAGTAGATAATATTTATTTGGAGATTTTTGGATAAATATATTATTAATAATGTGTATTTGAGTTCATATATGTGTATATTAACCTTTATCGTTTCTCTCTCCTCAAAATATGATTTTAGTCCACATTAATATGTTATTTTGTTGAGTAATGAGTATTTGTACCCTAATGTGTTTTATATGTCGAATTTACTCACATGTTTCTCATTAAGTAGCCTTTTCATATAATCCCTTGATTTTAATGTATTTTTATACTCCTTTATGAGCCATATATTTATTAATGGCCATGTTATGCATTAAACGAGATTCTAATTATATAGCATTGTAGTTTTCGTCATTATAAGCCTATGGTTCAAATTTGGTGTTGTTTGGAGTTGATTTGACCCCTCTAATGGATTTTATTAGCTTTTAATATAGTGTAGTGCATTAATCGATTCATTTATATCGATTGGCGACGCTATGGTTCGGTTATTTATTAGCTGTCACACGTTACAGCTTGTATTTCGGTCACACACACATGATCGCAGCCGTCCATCTTAGATCCAATGCTTGTCGAGTCGTCTCCTTCCTCTAACCCTCTCACGGCTCAGCGCCGTTTTGCAAGCAGTAGATTCCCAATCGTCTTTCTCCCTCTTTCTCCCACCGTTTTGTGTAATTCCTTCACCGTTAGCTCCACCTCACGCCGCCGGTTTGAACGAACCTTAACTCATCGCCTACCTCGACGTTTTGGCAAAACGCCCAATCGAGGTCCCCTCCTCTTCCCCCGTCGTGAGTTCGTAGAAGGTGCTAGACACCTCCTCACGCCTATATAAGGCTATGGGAATGACTGTCGGGCCGCCGCCTTTCTTACTCCTCCTCTAATTCCTTCACACCCTGCCCCGACGGCCCTGACCTACTCGAAGTACCCCGCCGGCAATGGCGAGCCGGTGCCACCTGCCCTAACCACCTTGGGTCAATTACCTTTAGGGTAAGCATCCTTGGCCCTCGTTCTTTCATTCCGCTTGATCGCTTTGGCTCGCGACGCCCCCATGTGCCGAGTCCTATAGACCGGTGTTCACCTGCTCGGCGGCGCCTTGTGTTTCTCCATCTCGGTGCTCCTCCGCCCGCGGCGAGGCGTGGTTTCGAGTCCTCGTGCCTCCGCGATTGTTTTTACGGCCTTAGCCGGTGGATTCTCCGTTGTAATCTCCGGGTTTCACTCGCCCTTTGCTTCCCCTGTTACCGGCCAGGTTGGGCCTCGTTTCTCTGCTCCGGAGCACGCGAGTGCGTGGGCAGATGATCTTTGTGTTCGGGAGGAACTAGGGAACTAGATCCCAGTTTCCTTTTTCGGTTGCGCTCCCTGGAAGGCGAGATGCGCCATGGAGCCAAGCTCCAGGCTGCGCTGCTCGCGCCATGGCCGAGCTAAGAAGCCAGGCCAGTAAATGACCAAGGCACCCTTGCTCCTGCCATTGGGTGATTTATCGGGTATGGGCATTATCATAATTTCGCCCCTGGTTATCTCTCGCCAACGCAAACAACCAGATTGTGCAAATGACTAGAGTGCCCCTGTGACTGTGATAGATGTATTTATTCCGCAAGGGTATTTTAGTCATTTCCTCTATTATTTACAACGGATTTACATTTTGATTTAAATACCTATCACACTATAGTTTTCCTGATTTCTGATTGGCTGAGATCATTTAATTCATAATAAATGAATCCTTGCTCAGAAAAATACGAATAAATAGGCGCTGGAAAGGATTTTTAACGTAGAATCTAATTTTATGGTTTTTGAGACCTGATTCTCAAGGGTTTTCCGAAGTTTGCTTTGATTGGCATTTTAGTATGTAAATGTTTTAAAATACATAATTAATTCATTTTAACTCTGTTTTATATAATAAAATATGTTTTGTTAATCAGGAGATTATGAGTAATCGTTTGGACTTGATTTTGAACCCTTAATCATAGTTTTGTAAAATTAGGGTTTTTCTATGCTTTATGTGTTTATATATATTGATACGTGTGTTATGTTTATAACTAGGATATAATGGTATGGTGATACAATCAGTTTGATGGATATGATGGTAATGTATATATCTAAGGTATGTGAGTCCTATTTTGTATGTGCACCCTATTTTGTATCCGACCCCTATGTATGTGAACAACTATGATGAATGTGTGGAATATATAATGTGCAAACTACCTAACTTTCAGTTGGGCTTTTACCCAACCCCACTCATTATTGTGCTAGCCTCATTTCCCTCTAATTGCATTTATTGGCTCCTAACTTATTTTATGCTTCTAATACCGTTGTTGTCTCATCTTTTGATATACTTGCTCTTGTTTCACTTTGACATATCCGATTCTCTTGGAATATTATTTACAGGTGGAATTGGGTCCAATGACCCCAATGTTATTGTGCTTGTCTTATGACACAAATGTCTAATGAATGATATATTTTGCCACTATTTTATGCATGGTAGATAATTTGACTAGCTAGCTATCGTAGACGCTTATGCGTAACCATTAGGGTGTGCTTTTCTACCCGGGGTGTGCTTTTCTACCCTTATATATACAGAGGCGTGCTTTTCTGCCTATGGGTGTGCTTTTCTACCCAAAATATATATTTAGGTCAATGACTCAGTGGTGTCTTGACCCTACCATAGTTAATTTAGTCCAATATATCTACATGCAAATATTTGTTGTAATGTGATGATTAATGGTGGCAAGATCTGTTATTTATTGGAATATTCATATATTAGCCTCATTCCTTTTGAAATCTCTTATTGTGGAGAATCCTTTATATTGCAAAGCTTTTTATTATTATTTGTCCTATCCCTTTTTATTAACACATACCTTTTATCTTTCTCTTGCTGGATGACCCCAACCATCCAGGTTAGGATCAGAGTGCGCATGGAAGCTTGGTGAACCCAAGGCTAAGGATAGGATAAGAAGATGAAGAACATATAGTATATGATCATAGTTGCTTTTATGTTATATAGTTGTTTTGTTTGGAGACAATGTTGCATTAGTCTAAGTCTTCCTCTACCTAGATCCTTGTAGTTGCTTGTATAAAGTTGTACTCCCATTTGGGAAATTTGTAACGTACTCTTTATACATTTTTGAATAATGTCAAGATTTAATTCTTCCGCTGCCATACTTTTGGTTTTTTTGTTTATCATGTTTATTAGTAGAGACTTTGGGTCTTTACACAGACCCTACCCTGGAAGTTGACATTTTGGACTTAGCCAAACAAGTTTGAAGGTTAGACCTAAATAGATGTTTAGTATAACCCCAATGAGCTAATGCATGTATATATCACATTAATATAACCTAATGTTCTAACACTAATCTTAGGTTTATAATGGATACATAAAATATGCCACATAACTCATTTTGGTGGTAATATGAAGATAAGGAACTTAATTGGATGAATAATTTAGATAATGGGTCGTTAATTGGCCATATGACATATCTCATAAAAAGAAGTATCAAAAGTGGAAACAAACTTCAAATTCTAAATCTACATATCAAAATTAGCATACATGTCAAATTTCATCTAATTTGGACCACCTTGAAATATTAGGATAAATTTAGGAGAGAGAAAATGAGTAAAAGGCATAAGTAATGAATTATGTGATTATATAACTTCAAAATATGGAAATAATGGCAAATTCATATTCAAAACATCAAATATATATTGTGGATGAAGTTTGGTCCAATTTGGATGTTGTTTGTGCAAGTTATGCAATTTTAGGTACATTCTGGACTTTTTGCAATTTACCCAATTGGGAGGTTTTCTTTGCAAATTGTTACATGAATTATAATACTTATATATTACCTTACCATTCTCGAGTTTTTTAACCATGGGTCACCTAGTTGGACCTTGGTTTGAAGGTGTTTCTTTCAAAGGGCATTTTAGGGATTACCCTCTTTATAAATGAGCTTATCTTTAGAAGCTATCAACCAACGGGTTATTTCTTTGATTGGAAGTCACTTGGAATGGCCTATAAGTGTCCATAAACTGACATTTGATATTCAATAATCCTCTATGAGTTGTCCTCTTGCATGGCCATGAAATCCCTAGGCTAAGGACACATGGAAAGCTTCATGGACACCTCATGCTTGACTTCTTCCTTATCCATAAAGGTTTGCGTGTCCATAGGCACCCTTAGCATTGGACATATGGAAATTAAATTGAAACCTCGTGCTTGACTTATTCCTTATCCATAAAGGTTTGCATTTCCATGGACACCCTTATACATGAAACATGGAAAGTCTCATAGACACCTCATACTTGACCTCTTTCTTTATATAGCCATATCTACCCCTTCCCAACTCCAAATTTGAAAAACCTTGTTCTTCTTTCTTTCCTCTAGCTTAGAGAATAACTCCTACTCTATTTTATACATGAAGGTGTTATCCCAAGGTAAAAGGAGGTGCCTACCTTGGTAAAGAAGGCTCTTAGGGTTCCAAATTTGCTCTATTTAGGGTTTCTAAAGCTCCTCCTTGGTTATTTCGATCAAAACTAGTAAGTTTTATCCTTTCGTTCCCTATTTTCATGTTGTTAGTCTTCCTTCCACCTTCCTCTAGGTTGTAACCATGGCCTTCCATGGTGAAACCCCACCTAGAACCCATAAACACCTCATCTCCATGTTCTTTTGTTAGGGTTTTTCACCTCTAAAGTGGAGAAGGTGCTTCTTGCTCGAGATATGAGCTTTTTTGGAGAAACTAGACTCTATAAGCTTGGGAGCCTTACTTATTGGACATGTCTACCTTCCCTAGAGGTTCTTTGGAGGCCTAGGCTTAGATCTAGGACTGACTTGGACTGTTTAGACTCTGAAGTTGAGGTATGATGTATCCCCTATTCTTCTATATTGAGTAATTCACTTATGCTTATTCATTCTCTTGGTCCTTTTAACAATAGCCTACACTCTATTCTTTTATTTTGTAAATCATGATTCATGTGAACTACTTTACTTTTTTACTTATCTTGTGATCATGGACATTCTCTTGAACTCTTATCTTATGCTTTGTTCATGATGGAACTCTAAAAGATGACACGTGATGTCTTTTTCCCACTTATGAGGTGGATGTATATGTTGGTCACTTATATGGTGACTAGTTTATATATTCTGACTATACTTTCTACTTGCCTCTACACTTAACATGCTATGTGATTCAATAGCACTAGAGTAGTGTAATTACATTGCTTTTTATGGCAGATATGTTATTTCCTACCAAGCAGATGTGATATTTCCTGCTCTTTTGGGATGAAAAGGAACCTCATACCCAGGGCAAGATGTGTGATTCTTGGACTGTGTTTTATATATTTGAGAGATTGGCAGTATTCCTTTCTCTATCAGGTATCAAGTTTATGAGACGTGGCTGTCTTTGTATTTATATTGTTCTAGAGCTATGCTTATCTCACATGCATGCAGGTTGATGATGATTGTAGGAGTGTGTGCCCTACTTTTTTTACATGTGGTAGTATGGCACAACTTTATTATTTTAATTATGGCAAGTGTCTCTTTTGTTATTGAAAATCATTTCTCTTGATACCCACTTGGGTTTTATTTATCTTTTTCATGGGAAGCCTTTACACTTTGATGTACTTTATTCCATATATTGCTCAATTTCCTATTTAATATGCACATACCAACCTTTGCTAATTTTCATCTATTTTATCTTCTTGCTGGGGTATGCTTCCAACCCTAGGTGAAGGACTTGGATGATAAGGCATGAAGTTTTGGACTAGCTTAAGGAGTTAAAGCTTGGAGATAAAGTTGTTATGGTTTAGATTTCCCTCTACTTAGATCCTTATGTTGTATCATACATGTAAACCCTTATGGGATATTATGATGTACTTTTGTAATCTTTTGTGAAAATTGAATATAGTCATTGTTTTTATTCCGCTACTATATTTTGGTTATTTTGAATACCATTATAATAAATTTGGAAAATTTATACCTATTCCAACATACCTTTGAGTGTGTCTGGAATGGATGTTAATTCTTCAAATTTTTAGTAAGGGGGTGATCCCGCCTCCTTACACATATGGTAGATCGGATGCCAGCACCAGCACCTAGGGCACCAACTCCCAATGAGGGACATGGGTCTGGTAAGACTTTTGAATGACTATGTCATGTAGAATCTATAGAATATGTTGGGACAACTGACCCAACAGATGCTGATCTATGGCTCACGGAGTTAGAAAAGGCTTTTAAGATCCTTAGTATCCCAGATGCTGACAAAGTCAAACATGTTGTATACCTTTTGAAGGGTAGTGTTGGCCATTGGTGGGACATAGAAGAGGTAAAGAGGAATGATGAAGAGGTTGGTTGGGAGGAATTTCATCAAGGATTCATCAATAAGTATTTTCCACAAGCAAGCATACTTAGATGAAAATATCTCACACTTTGAGAAGGTTCGGCAAGGAACCATGTCAATTAATGAATATGAATCTAGGTTCATGGAACTTTTGCAGTTTTGTCCTCAAATGGCTCCTAATGAACATGAGAAGATCTGATGTTTTGAAAAAGGATTGAATGTTGAGGTGTCTATCTCAGCATCTGCATTAGAAAGTATAGAGAGATTTGCCACATTCGTGGAATCCATCTGGAGGATAGAAAGGTCTGTGACAAAGAAACATGAGGCAAACCTCAAAAGGGAGTCTACACAGTCATAGGAACAGTTGATTGGTGGTACTAAACAGCCAAAATCTTCAGTATTGACGGTTCAACCACAATATAGTACACTAATGCAGTGGTCACATGGTAAAGGACCAAGGTTGGAGTATACCTCTAGGAACTCTAAGAGTACCTTTAATATCAACAAGGAACTTGTCTAGGACACAAGGTGAGGTCTGAGCTTGTCATAAATGTGGACAGATAGGACACCTAAGGCAGCAGTGTCAAAGAAGAAATAACGAGGTGACCGAACAGTCAAGGCATAACCTGCAAAACTCATAAGGACAACATAATAGTGGAGCAGAAGGCTGAGGATGAAGACAAGTGTCGCATATTGGTCCATCTACTTCAGGTAGTAGAGGACAAAGGCAATAGCAGATGACAACTGACACCATGCATTGAGTCAGTCAAGACACTAGATAAACCGAAAGAGGTAACATGTTAGATAGAATTTTTCATTCTGAGTTATCTTTCCTTCTCTCTGCCTATTAATTATAAGAAAGGTAGTTGTTGTTGAGCTTCCTTTAATTAGTCCTATGAGGACATGAGGAAGAGATAAGAAGGATGAGAACCTATATTCAGTCCAATATTCTCTTATATGTTTTGAAGTTTCTCTATTCATGTAGAAAGGGAAGAGATGTAAAAGAAACACCTAAAGAAAATTAGAGATACTAAGTAGTAAAAATTTAAAGAGATATTATAAGTAAGAAACATAATGTAAAACAAATGCATACTACCTAATTTCAGTTCTTGAATACCCTGGCTAGGTATTCATCTATTGAAGGCAAGGTAAGTATGACACTCTTATATTGCTATCTTTCTGATTACTCTGATCAAGTAGTCATTTTGAGACAATTTAAATAGCATAATGAAGTAGGAGATGTGGCACGGATATTTCTACCACATCCTAATTGTTATACGAAGGAATCTGAGTTAATCACAAATCAACTTATAAACAAAAGATGTTTAGTATAGTGTATACCTTGGTCTGAGAGCTTAGAGGTAACAATTACCTGATAAGAGGTAACAATGTTTAGTGATGAACTAAGGGTTTGAATACCCATATCTAGTAATCATAACAATGATAATGCTAAGGGATGAGAATCCCTAGTAATGTGATAAGGGACTGAGATCCCGAGTGTTATGCATTCTATGTGTTCTAAAGAACATGCGAAGAGTACATATCTTTTTTTTATATAATGTGAATGTATATAAGATCTGAAAATGTTCATGAACATACTAGACAATAACAAAGAAAGGAATGATGACATGTGATCATCTTTATAGTTCCTATGCTGGTGGCAAGGAACCTAAGATGAAACAAGATTAAATGGCACATGAACAATTGAAATTTCATGCAATAATCAAAGAAGGTGATGATCTCTTTTCATTAATAAACAACCCTGGATAACGAAGGGGCAATAAAAAGGAATATGTTTCCTTGTGTTCTTCTCTTTCAGGGATAGGGCAATCAAGTAAGTCTTATGACACTTGATGTGTGTGTGATAGAAGTAACATATAGATGGGTATTTTGAAAGTGTCTACTAGTCCTGGATTTTGGTTCCAAGACAAAGTTATATGTGATATGTAATGTCCCGAGATGTAAGAAACGTCCTATTATATGTTTAATTTTAACAATAACAATAGAAGGTGGACGTGATGAGGATATGATATGTTTTTGGTATCCAATAAGTTTTAGTGGGGTGAGGAAGTGAGAACATAACTCCTGATAAGATGATTAATGTTGGTTACTTGGAATAGCCAAATAAGAGATCAATCTAGTTACATAAAATAGTATGGACATCACATGTTAGGGGTTTATGCTCTGCATAAACATGACATCAATAAGGGTGAATTAATTGAAGGGACAATAGTAGGATCATCTTGGGAAAAGCTTATTAGGCTAAGTATAATTTCTTATAATATCCCTATTTAGATCTATTGAGGCAGCTTATACAAATAACATATAGAGATGCCTCTGATATAGTTCTTCTTTGATAGGTAGCCTCACCTTATGACAAGAAAATAAACACCTAACAGAATGGTTGGTACAAGTCATAAGTAAGTTAGTGTTGTGTCAGCAAATTAGAATGGCACAACATAAGCATGATAAGACTTGCAGTCCCAAATGGGTGACATAACATAAATCTAGTCATTCCTTGAAAGAGAAATGTTAAACTTAGTGAGGGGTATGGGTATATTCCCAAGATCAAGAATCTTATTACATAAAGTTGTAAGTTGAGAGACGACAAAACAATGAGGTTTGACGCCCAATTTATACAAAGAATAGTTGAGTATGTATGATGTATGATAGAGATTCTATGATGACCCTGAATGGAAGGACTTTGTGCTGGTCAAATTTCTATGGCATCTCCATGACATCAAAGTGTTAGTATGGAGGCTTGATGGTATGATGCATGAGAAACAATTGTCTCCCTTCATTTGGGATTTCGCGGATGAAATCCTTGTTAGGGGGGTTTATAATTGTAACATCCCTAGCCTGGGTTTAGGGCTAAACCTATTTTTTTGGCTTAAATAAGTTGCTTATAACTTTAATATAAACCTCTAAAGTATTTTATTATTGTGTGAAAAACTTATGTTGCAAGTTTGGTCCTATTTGAACGATGTTTGAGCAATGTTCTTTTGTTATTGGACCAAAATGCAATTTACCCAAGATAAGGGGTTATATTTCAATATGTCACATGTTAAATGTACCTCATGTGTTTTATCATCATAAGAGAGAGAATGATGCTAGTTGGTGACTTGTGGAAAGCCAAAATTCTAAGTTTGAACTTGTTTGAATAATGCTAGTGTCTTGTGTACCAATTTTGGTACAAGTTGTAATTTACCCAAAAATGTAGGGTTGATATGCAAATTACCACCTCTAGAGTGTCCCTACTCCCTCCTAGTATAATTTATAGGAGATATAAAGGAGTAGAAACCATGTTTGAATCATGTATAAGTGATAGTATTTTTGGTGATGAAAAGACCAACAAAGGGTTGAATGTGAAACCCTAACTTGAGTTGTATCGAGTTGTAGAGTTCATATGAGAGTGCCTATTGGACAAGGATCCATAGGGGGAGTCTCATATATGTTTTTGAACTATTATCCTTGTCCATGATGGGAAAATCACCTCACGGAGGTGAAATTTATCAGTTTACAACTTCCTTGGAAAAGTTGTATCGGGATGTGAATAAAGTGGTGATTGAGTTGAGATATCTTATCCAACAAGATAAATGATGGTTGAAATATCATCTCTAGATTATCCTCTAGTATGTTGCATGTCAAGATAAATGTGAGTGCATGCAAGTACACGTGTCAACCATTCATGGACATGTGGCACCTAGTAGCTTTAAAATGATGACACCTTATATACACTCTCTTTCATGAGCTTCAACTATATATATCATTCCTTTCACCTATAAATGAAATTTTCGAAATTTATCACCCTCTTTCTCTTAGATATCGTGCATATAGTCTTAGTATCGTGCATAGGTGAAATATTATCGTGCATAGAGCCTTGGTATCGGCCATAACAAAGCGATATCGACCATAACAAAGTGATATCATCCAAGTGAAGAGATATCAGTCACAAGTGAGGGATATCAGCCACAAGTGGTGAGGTATTGTGTATAGTGATGAGGATCTCAAACTCTTGGACCTTTGAGAAGCTCATATTCAACCTTGGGAACGTGAATCTTTGGATCTTGGAGCTTTGAAGTTGCTCTTGAGGCGGGTTATATAACTTGAACTCAATTATGTTATTATTTACCATCAATCTTTCCATAGTTGATGATTTACTTTCAATTAGAAATCTCTTGCATAATTGATGAATCCATGAGATCTATTAGTGACCTATTACTGGTGTCCATGAATTAGAACAATAAGAAAAAGAGTCTAGAGGTTGATGATGATGACATCATCATGGCTCAACCCGATATTGGGTTGAATCACCTCTAACCCGATAAGGTGAAGTG
Source organism: Alisma plantago-aquatica (assembly GCA_963693085.1). NCBI lineage: Eukaryota > Viridiplantae > Streptophyta > Magnoliopsida > Alismatales > Alismataceae > Alisma > Alisma plantago-aquatica. The sequence goes on from OY856415.1 coordinate 482,743,524, forward strand.
AACATATCACTAACATGATACCATGAGGATGCATACACCTTACACATGATATGATGATGAAGTAGATACCTTGTGCACGATATGGTGTCAATAATACATCATGTGCACAATATGAGGTCAAGTATACACCTCATGCATGACATGGAGTCAAGTATACTGAAACCCAATATGACAACCCCTAGATGATGAGTAACCTGATATGGTGATATGAATATACCACTAGCATGATATAATGATGAATTATACCTCATATATGAAATGAGTGACACATAAACACACCTTGTGCATGATATGGGGTCAAGCACACACCTTATACACGATATGATGTTCAGTATATACCCAAACCCGATATGATGTTGAAACTCAACATGGTGTTGTGAAATCTGATATGCATTGGAACCCCACACCCCTATCGATTTGTACACTTGATCTAGTGGAGACTAATTGGTTGTCTAGCATGTTACTCATCACATTATGAAGGGTAGGACGATACCATGAAGGTTGTGATGGGATGTGAGCATAAGGGTCAGACTCGATATGCAAACCCTAAAGGTTGAGTAACCAGATATGGATGCATGATATGGTGATGAGGATACACCTCTATACCCGATATGGAAGCATACCTACACCTCTATACCCGATATGGAGAATGTACCTCAATCTAATACACTTGATTGAGTGACACATGTAGTGTGTTATGTCAAATGATACATTAAGACATAAAGATTTTAATGCATTTGATAAATATGGGTCTAGAACTACCCCGCCTCCCAGTAACCCCCAATTAAGGGATACCCGAAGGTCAGAGTCATTATCCCAATTAATAGGATCAAAGGTTTGATAAATAATCAATAATAATTATGAAATCCTACCAACTAAACTGAATTCTGTTATAAAATAAAATTGTGCATACCTTTTGAAAACTTTGATAATCTACTTCTATCTACAGCTTGGATCTATTCTATCTAATCCTCCTTGCACTTTATTTCTGATTTCCAAAATGTTTCATTTTACTATTTGTTCTTTTCAACTTTGTACCTAAAACACCGACAAACAAAATGTCGATCAGCATATCGAAATATGTCGGTATGTGGGGACAACCAAAATTTTTCAAATATGGCTAACAATCTAAATATCACAATCAAGTTAATTAACAAGCCAATTTACGCTTTCAATGTGACATTCTCCACCGCTTTTTCCCTAACTCTCGCATACCCACCTTAGGGTTTCTCTTTTGTAATTGACTTAAGGCCACCTTCTCAATCCCGAGCTTGGTGCCTAGGGTCACCCTTCATGGTGCCCTTTAGTCATGCAATATCATAGGCCACCTTCTCAATCTCGAGCTTGGTGCCTGGGGTCATCTCTCATGGTGCCCATTGGTCTTCCCTCTTGGGCTTGACCTTTTTGCATCATCCATCAGGGTGGCATGTAGGTGCGAGAATACATACTTATTTTATAATTGTGATAATCATAGTGACTTTATAATTTGCAAGTATGAACATCCAACTGATAAGTTGCATTCAATGCAATGAATCATCCGAGAAACTCTTTGGGAAACTAATGTGATTAACCATAATTGACCACATACCTGTCAGCCTGATGTGAGACAGAGTTAATCCAATCAATGCAAGAAATCCAATAGGCAAGCAAGCACACAAAGAGATCCTGAAATATGCATACAATTTCCTATCATTGATTATGCCATCAAGATCTATTAAACCTAGCTCACTTCCTAGGGTTTCTAGTCCACTTTTAGGGTTTTCATTGCAATTAGGGTTTCACTTCATTTTTACTATTTTAAACCCTAATTTTATACAATTACTCACAAACCCTAATTATCACATCTATTCTTCACGAAAGATATTAAGGTTACCTTTTTAAAAACATGTTACCTTATTTTCATATTAAAGGCACAATTAGCAATCAATTAAGTCCATTACGCTCTTCATACTAAAACTACCAATTTTATCCTTTTAATTCCACTGTAATCCATTAGAAAACCCTATTTACCATATTAAGGGTATTTATCCAAAATTTGGAACTCTTATACTCGAAATATCTTAGAACCATCATATCTCAGCTTTATTCATGAATTTGAATAATTAAAGCCATTAAGAGTTACATTTACTAACATTAGGGTTTCAAGGCCCATTAAAGCTTGTTTATGCACATGGAATTCTAAATTAAACCAATTACGTGCAAAGTTCATCCTTTATACTTAAATAGGGTTTCTAAGTGCTTAATCATTCTTATTTGTGGTAAAAAAACCCAAATCATGCAAGATACATCTAGATCAGGTTCAAGTTCGTCTTTAACTATTCAATATGCTGCAATTACTCAATTTCATCAACTTAGCAACATGAACTTAACCAATATGCTCAATTAGGGTCTCTTAATCTAATCCATAAGAACTTTTCATTAGATTAGCATACTTTTTTTATTTAGGAATGAAATTAGGTTCTCAAACCAATTTGATTGCATTCCTCGTATTTTTCTAAGCAACTTTCATGTATAACTTTTTCTAGTAAGAGCTTCCTAGCAAAAGTTATGATTTTTGTAAAGAAAAACACTTTTCTAAATTATCTATTATTTTTAGGAAAATCGTAGGCCGCTTGATCCGCGGTCCACTGGACCACGCGGATCCAACGTCCCACGATCGCGCACCCTAACTTGCGATCAAAGGTTGCAAAGGACCAATTTGTCCTTACCTTAACATAAGGAATGGGAGGGTAAGCTGGTAAATTCGCAAGGTGTCTTCTTCAACCTCACGCTTCTCCCTCAGCGGCCCCGATGGTCAACTCCTTGATTGACTCTGGGCTCCTCTCGCTCTGTGCACAAGTTGCGATCATCGGAAGCACCGTCATGCTTCCCCGAACTCATCGAGCCTGTCAATTGGCTGCTCTCTTCCGCCCACTACCACAGCGACAAGGTTGTACCTCCAGCAGAGGTTCTCTTGTACAGAGGTCGAAGGTTGAGGTGTTTCTGCCAATTGAACGTGCTAAACTACTCATTGTTATCCCTCGCACTTGCACGGATGATCTGTGTACTCGCTGGTGCTATGGGTAACCCCCTCCTTATATAGGCAGGGTTGGCGAGCGATCTGAGTTTGGGGAAAACTCCTTTCCACCTCAGGAGTCCCACAAAGTCAGGCTTGTTCAACTTGGGAAAGTCTCCCAAACTCGACTATCACCTTCCCTCCTCCTCTCGCGCATCCCAGATTGAGCAAAGATTGGAGAAGGAAACTCCAGTGTCCTACTCGGACTGGATTCTTGATGTCACTCCCGAGCCGTTGGATCCTCAGATCCGTGATCTAGATCACGAAATCTAGGGTTCTGATCATCTGTGTATATTTGAACCCATTGTGACATTTAAGGCATTAATAGGACTATCCATTCACTATATGACAATTTCAAAAATTCATAAATCCCTACTCGAGTGTCCCTTTTCAACCAAATTTTAAGGGAACCCTTTTCTTGCCTTATTCGTATGACCCATTTGAATCCCAAATTCCAAAGTAAAAGGGCATTATCTTCATAGGCAAGTTATCCTTTAATAAAGCTTATTTTAAGCATATTTTCTCTCTCTTAATCTTTTATTTTCTTTATTGTGATTCCTTTTACCATTAGAACCCATGTGGATAAAAAAATCCACCAAAGATAACTCAATCATACCTTTTTCCACTTATTTTCCACATATTATCATTATCTCCAATTTCTTTCTTAATAAAGAAATATTTAATTGATTTTTTCTTTTCTTATTGCATTATCTTTGCAATTTGGACTCCTTGGAACCCAAGGAACCTAAAAGGCACAAAATCCACCTTTGAGGAATATTCTTTTTCCTTCTAAAGGTTTTTACATCTTTCTTTTCTCTTATTTCTTAATTATTCATTTACTAATTGAATTTCCTTTTTCTTTTCCTTGTTATTGGGCCCAATAGCCAATAAAGCCCACTAAGCAACCATCAAGGCTATTATAAACGAAATCCTTTTATTCAAAACAAATTATATCATTATTTGTTCAAATATCTTTAATAGGAGAAATTACATTTCTCACCAATATAACCCAAAAATTGGGGTTGCAACATCCTTCCCCTCTTATAGGAATTTTGCCCCCAAAATTCCATCAAGCAAACAAACAAACAGGATAAGTCTTTCCTTTTTCCATCATGGCTCCCATGTGGCCTCACCCTTTCCATGGTGCTTCCCAAGAACCTTCATCATCTCATATTCTTCCATCTGAGTTCTTTCTTACCTTGGTATATCGTACCCTCATAGGTGACTCAGGACATTCCAGCCTCTCATAAAGCTGAAAAGATTCAGGGATCAGCACATGGCTTGGGTACCTCACATAGTGCTCTAGATCAGACTCATGGAACACATTATAAATCATGTTATTCTGAGGGGAAAGGCTAAACACAACCATCTCTACCATTCCATCTCAAATGGACCATGCAGCCGGGACTCAGCTCTCTTAGCTATGACTTAGAGGGGTCAGATTTTCACATCACATACTCTCACAGTGAACTGCATGTCAATCTGCTTTGCATCAGCTCACGACTCATGTTGCCCATGGGCTCTCTTTCAGCCATTGCACAATCAAAGTGACTTCATCTGCACCCACTGTGGTCCTTTTCCTGACCTTCGCGAGGTCCCTTCACCAACATCATCTTAATGAAGTGGTGACTGACACAACCTCCCTTACAGAGCTTTTTTATATCTCAATACTGGCTATGGTGGTTATCATCACATCCTTTATAGGACAAGAACTATCCCAGGTATCACCCTGAGTGAGCACACATGCTCTTATCAGACCCTCTAGTCTGGATCATACTACCATCAGTTAGGGGTGATAACCTGTACTAGCATCGAGTTCATCTACTTCCACCTCATGGAAGTGAAATATTATATTATAAAGAACTTTTGAACTCACATCATGGTGTAGTTGAACCATCTCTCTCTCATATGTAGTTCAATCGGATCTGTCCCTTGACAGTATTCTTTCTTTCTCATGTCATCTAGGTAAGGCGATCTACCATAACCCATTTTGCATCTTGACCTTCCTTGGTCTAGGGGAGACTTATCACAACATCTATAGTGATGAACTCCCATTCCCTCTCAGAGACTCTTCATCTACTATACCAACACACTGGGTTATTGGTGTTCGTCCTTTACCTTCTAGCTTGCATGGCGACAAGCCACATGCAACTTCATCCTAATCATCCAAAGTACTACTGCCACTTACTATCTCCGTAGTACCATAGTGTATGGTGATCTTAAAATCATGATCTCTTGTATGTCATGATTCTTCAAGATTGATTCCTCGGAAACCCTAAACCACTCTAATCGGGGTTTCATCACCTTCTTTTCTAGAGAAGTGCATCTGAGGTTCTACCACCATCCTTTTCTTGCATCAAGGCCTACGTTGGCTAACCAAACAACTACCTACTTGTTCAACAGATCTCGTTACATCTGAGTGTTAGCTGAACATATATCACAACTTAGGGTTAACCTAACAACCTCTTCTAGCCTCCAGCTAAACTAGGCAGCTGCATCTCAACCACAACATCCATTACCACTTCACATCCTTAGGTGTTAGGTAATGTTGAAGACATACACCTCCATGAATTCCACTTATCATATCATCTCAAACTCAAAGTCTATCTTCATCAAGAAAACTTTGAGCTCATCTTCTTAGATATCAAACTCAACCTTGTATAACTCACAAATTCCACATAGCTCAGGTAAAAGCATCCTCATAAGATGACTACCTCAGTTCTCTTGATGTTAGTAAACCATCTACATATTGTTTACTCCACAAGGGTATGTTATCGTCTCTGTCCTCATACCTCATAGCAACGTTCCAACTCACATCATCTTTTATCCTTGGTGTATGGCATGCATACTGTCCTATCTCTCACTCCCATAACAAGAGGAAATAAGCATTTGGCTACAGTCCAAATACAAAGTTCTTCCTGTTCCAAGAGTAGAGATGGTACATCCCACCTTGCCAATACACCTTGAAATCTAAGTTGAAATGTGCAACTTATGTCTCAACATCACAGTCATCTCGATATCAAAGTTACTTCCATGGAAAACTGGTCTCAAACCTACTTGGGTACCACACAATCCTTGGTCATCTCCTCTAGATCTGTAGGGTGCCAACACTTTTGGGGTCATCCCTCTTCCCTTATGCATCCAGAGAGTGCCCTACTCATCTGCCCTTTGGGTCTCATGAGTCCATGAAGGTGATCAATCTCCTAAACCATGGCCCCCAGACAATGATAGTTGTTACCTCCCGACCCTATGGTCATGTGCAACTAGGGAATTAGGCAACTCCTACTTCCATCGGTCTTATCCCTACCTGACCCTAGGATAGACTTAGGATTTCAACATATTACATGTCCAACTTAGAACCTTACCCAATCCTTCATCATCTCTCTCTGCATCCCTGGGCTAACTTTCCTCCTTTCTTAGGGGTCATGGCGACCTACTTACCTTGGTCAGGCCCCATACTGGTTACCTCCATGGTAACACACCCACATGCACTTAGAGATGGTTATCTATGGGTCTACAGGTTCATTCTCTTACTATGTACTCCTCACTTAGCTTCTCAAGATTCTGTGAGACCTCCTTAGGTTTCCTCAAAACCAACAAAACTGGTATACACCCTACAAAGGGCCCCTCTCCCATGATAGGAGGAAACTACACCTTGATAATAAAGGTCACAAACATCCTTAGGTCTAGGGTTTACATCCACATGAGCATGCTTAGCCCTAGAAAGCTACTGAGGCACAAGCAGACCACCTACTAAACCATGCTAGGTTATACTTGTTCTCATTCCTCAACATTGGACCAAGAACAAACCTTCTCATGTCACCACCTTAGCTGTGAGGGGTTCATCAAGCATACCTTAAACTTAAGGGGTTTCCCTTTCCTATAAAGAGGAGGAGTACTATGCTCGAATCTATAAAATGCAAATCTCATCATGAGCATTAGGTACACCACTTCCCCTCTTAGGCTTAGGAACCCTAGGTTCACTTTTCTGATGACCAACTGCATGCTCAACATCTTAACCATGAACCAAACATGTACAAGGTATGACATGCACTTCCTATCATCCTTCAACTCGAGTAACACTTCAGAGTGGAGTCTTCCTCAAGGACAACCAACAAGGTACAAGGCCTCACAACCTGTTACTAAGCCTCTTCAGGGTGTAAGGAACTCTTCTTCCTATTTCAGAAGGTAAACACCTATACCATAGGCACTTCAGCACCAAAAGCCCCATCCTCTCTCTAGGGTTTGGTTCCTCTAATGGAAACCAAGATATCATCAGCCTCCAGGGATCAAGCATGAGGCAACCACTATCATCCACTTAGGTTGCATCATCCTCAACTCCCCACTGTTCCTCATATCTCGGAGTCTAAACTTTCAACCTTCTTGCTTGGGTCCTGCTATCTCTCTTTCCAGAGCTAACCCTACAAACAACCTTACTACTAGAGGTCCTCTCTTCATGAAGGATCAAGCCCACAAGCATACCCCTACATGGGTGAAGCCTATGTTCAAACTTATGTTTGCTCAAGATTATCCATAGCTCTTTATGCTTATCTCATACTCAAACCATCATACTCTCCTGGCTAGGGTTTTAGCCTACTGTCAGCACTATTGACGTACTCTGGGTGCATTCTATGCCCTACTCGCATAAGCCCATAGGGTTTCTATAGGTCATTTACTAACCTCATCATTGAAGGAGCTATCCTTCACTCTAACATGCATGACCCTTCCTAGGGTTGGGTCGCCAAGGCACTAGGTCATCCAACCTCACATGGCTCACAATGTCATGGGCATCCAAAACCATGTCCACACACCTGGTCTATCATGACATCTAACTCATCATGCCATCTATCTTTATAACCACCACTTAGGGTTAGGGTTAGCATCATCCTCAGAGGATGTTCCAGGTCTCTACCTATAATGGAGGTCTCTACCTCTAAGACTAACTCTCTCTACTCATCGTCCTGACAAGAAGGTCTAGCCTCAGGTCTCTCCTGAGGGCATGACAACTTATGTCATACGACCTAAGCATGCAACTATTATTTAGTTTACGCTTAAGCTATTAAGCTTATGTCCATGACATCTTATTTACATACTTTTCATTAATTTGGTGGAGTATTCCTTAAACCTTATCGACCTTACCCATACCTCGAGAGGGTGAGCAAAAGAGAGAAAACCCTAATCCTTAAGGTCCTTAACAACATTTGAGTTGAGAAGGGATGAACAAGATGAGAGAGTCATAAAGGTATCTTATTTCGAGTCAAATCCTGAGACATTGGCCAGCCAGTCACACTAATCCGGGAGTCCTCGTATTCCGATTAGCGGTACGGAGGAAAATCTTGCCAGCCACCAGACGTGATCCATTTCTAGACACCTCTGTCTTTTGAAAAATCCTCTAATAACTCCCTCAGTTCTATGGAATTTGTAAAATTTAATAATTATTAAAGATTAAATGAGGAATCTATGCTCTAATACCAAATGTAACGACCCCGCCTCCCAGTAACCCCCAATTAAGGGAGACCCTAAGGTCAGAGCCGTTATCCCAATTAACAGGATCAAAGGTTCGACAAATAATCAATAATAATTATGAAATTCTACCAACTAAACTGAATTCTGGTATAAAATAAAACTTTGCATACCTTTTAAAAACTTTGGTAATCTACTTCTATCCACAACTTGGATCTATTCTATCTAATCCTCCTTGCACTTTATTTCTTATTTCCACAATGTGTCATTTTACTGTTTGTTCTTTTCAACTTTGTACTTAAAACGCCAACAAACAAAATGTCAGTCAGCATATCAAAATATGTCGGTATATGGGGACAACCAAAATTTTGCAAATATGGCTAACAATCTAAATATCACAATCAAGTTAATTAACAAGCCAATTTACGCTTTCAATGTCACATTCTCCACTACTTTTACCCTAACCCTAGCATACCCACCTTAGGGTTTCTCTTTTGCCATTGACTTAAGGCCACATTCTCAATCCCGAGCTTGGTGCCTAGGGTCCCCCTTCATGGTGCCCTTTAGTCATGCAATATCATAGGTCACCTTCTCAATCCCGAGCTTGATGTGTGGGGTCACCTCTCATGGTGCCCATTGGTCTTCCCTCTTGGGCTTGACCTTTTTGCATCATCCATCAGGGTGGCATGTAGGTGCGAGAATACACACTTATTTTACAATTGTGATAATCATAGTGACTTTATAATTTGCAAGTATGAACATCCAACTGATAAGTTGCATTCAATGCGATGAATCATCTGAGAAACTCTTCAAGAAACTAATGCGATTAACCATAATTGACCACATACCTGTCAGCCTGATGTGAGACAGAGTTAATCCAATCAATGTAAGAAATCAAATAGGCAAGCAAGCACACAAAGAGATCCTAAAATATGCATACAATTTCCTATCATTGATCATGCCATCAAGATCTATTAAACCTAGCTCGCTTCCTAGGGTTTCTAGTCCACTTTTAGGGTTTTCATTGCAATTAGGGTTTCACTTCATTTTTACTATTTTAAACTCTAATTTTATACAATTACTCGCAAACCCTAATTATCTCATCTATTCTTCACGAAAGATATTAAGGTTACCTTTTTAATAACATATTACCTTATTTTCGGATTAAAGGCACAATTAGCCATCAATTAAGTCCATTATGCTCTTCATACTAAAACTACCAATTTTATCCTTTTAATTCCACCTTAATACATTAGAAAACCCTAATTACCATATTAAGGGTATTTATCCAAAATTAGGAACTCTTATACTTGAAATAGCTTAGAACCATCATATCTCAGCTTTATTCATGAATTTGAATAATTAAAGCCATTAAGAGTTACATTTACTAACATTAGGGTTTCAAGGCCCATTAAAGCTCGTTTATGCACATGGAATTCCAAATTAAACCAATTATGTGCAAAGTTCATCCTTTATACTTAAATAGGGTTTCTAAGTGCTTAATCATTCTTATTTGTGGTAAAAACCCTAAATCATGCAAGATACATCTAGATCAGGTTCAAGTTCGTCTTTAACTATTCAATAGGTTGTAATTACTCAATTTCATCAACTAAGCAACATGAACTTAACCAATATGCTCAATTAGGGTCTCTTAATCTAATCCATAAGCACTTTTCATTAGATTATCACTTTTTGATTTAGGAATGAAATCAGGTTCTCAAACCAATTTTATTGCAATCCTCGTATTTTTCTAAGCAACTTTCATGATAACTTTTTCTCATCAGAGCTTCCTAGCAAAAGTTATGATTTTTGTAAAGAAAATCACTTTTCTGAATTATCTATTATATTTAGGAAAATCGTAGGCCACTTGATCCGTGGTCCACTGGACCACGCGGATCCAACGCCCCACGATCACGCGCCCTAACTTGCGATCAAAGGTTGTAAAGGACCGATTTGTCCTTACCTGAACAGAGGGAACGGGAGGGTAAGGTGGTAAATTCATAAGGTGTCTTCTTCAACCTCACACTTCTCCCTCAGCGACCCCGACGGTCAACTCCTTGGTTGACTCTGGGCTGCTCTTACTCCGCGCACAAGCTGCGATCATTGGAAGCACCATCTTGCTTCCCCGAACCCATAGAGCCTGTCAATTGGTTGCTCTCTTCCGCCCACCACTGTAGCGACAAGGTTGTACCTCCAACGGAGGTTCTCCTATGCAGAGGTCGAAGGTCGAGGTGTTTCTGCCAATTGAACGTGCTAAACTACTCATTGTCGTCCCCCACACTTGCATGGATGATCTGTGTACTCGCTGGTGCTATGGGTAACCCCCTTCTAATATAGGCAGGGTTGGCGAGCGATCTGAGTTTGGGGAAAACTCCTTTCCACCTCAGGAGTCCCACAAAGTCAGGCTTGTTCAACTTGGGAAAGTCACCCGAACTCGACTATCACCTTCCCTCCTCCTCTCACACATCCCAAATTGAGAAAATATTGGAGAAGGAAACTCCAATGTCCATCTTGGACTGGAGTCTTGATGTCACTCCTGAGCCATCAGATCCTCAGATCTGTGATCTAGATCATGAGATCTAGGGTTTTGATCGTCCATGTATATTTGAACCCATTGTGACATTTAAGGCATTAATAGGACTATCCATTCACTATATGACAATTTCAAAAATTCATAACTCCCTACTCGGGTGTCCCTTTTCAACCAAAATTTAAGGGAACCCTTTCCTTGCCTTAATCTATTCGTATGACCAATTTGAGCCCCAAATTCCAAAGGAAAAGGGCATTATCTTCATAGGCAAGTTATCTTTTAATAAAGCTTGTTTTAAGCATGTTTTCTCTCTATTAATCTTTTATTTTCTTTATTGTGATTCATTTTACCATTATAACCCATGTGGATATGAAAATCCACCAAAGATAACTCAATCATACCTCTTTCCACTTATTTTCCACATATTATCATTATCTCCAATTTCTTTCTTAATAAAGAAATATTTAATTGATCTTTTTCTTTTCTTATTGCATTATCTTTGCAATTTGGACTCATTGGAACCCAAGGAACCCAAAAGGCACGAAATCCACTTTTGAGGAATATTCTTTTGCCTTCTAGAGGTTTCTACATCTTTCTTTTCTCTTATTTCTTAATTATTCATTTACTAATTGAATTTCCTTTTTCTTTTCCTTGTTATTGGGCCCAATAGCCAATAAAGCCCACTAAGCAACCATCAAGGCTATTATAAACGAAATCCTTTTATTCAAAACAAATTATATCATTATTTGTTCAAATATCTTTAATAGGAGAAATTACATTTCTCACCAATATAACCCAAATATTGGGGTTGTAACAGGGTCAATGTACCTTGAGAGAAGGATTGATCCAACCTAATGGAGTATGATGTAATCAACATCCTAGTGAGGGTGAAAGAGAAGCTTATACTTGTATTATAATCATGTAATGAGTATACATTGATACTCCTAATATGTGTGGAGTATGAATTAGGGTTTTTATTCTTGATGAATGTACTTGAAATCCCTAACCGACTTAAAAGAGGAATCCTCAACCCTAACGAAGGGTAATGATATGATTTGAAACCACAATTGGTTATTAAAGGGAGACTCAAACCCTAATTATGGAAAGGTTGTATTTCTCTTGTATTGCATGGTGATGATAGGTATTTGATATTGAAACCATGCTGGTATCATGAGATAATGAGCATAGCTAAGTATGAGATATGATGTTTCATATAATACAGATTATATGGGTCTTGTAAGTCATGTGGGATACTTGTTCAACAAGTATAATGTTTATATAGGTCTTATGACCTAGATATGGATGTTGCCTAGTGAGAGGTGACAAGATGTTTATAAAAGTCTCATGATCTAAAGATTGATGTAAGAGATGGCAATGTTCAAAATGAACTAGGGAAATGGAAACCTAGTAACATAATAATAATAATAATAATAATAATAATAATAATAAATGGTTATAATAGTAATGAAATCTTGGTCATACATGTTTTATGATTATAGACAAATAAGGGCTATAGTTTTTTGAATTTGTTGAAATGAGATATGAGTAATTCTTGTGTCACATAAAGGATGTGAATGGGTATACTGCCTAGTAAAGGTGATGTGGAATTCAGTGATGAGTTTAAGGGATTGATATCCCATAATGAAAGTGAAAGGGAAACATAAAAGTATTCCACTACTATGGAATCCTTAGCAATATGGCCATGATATCACACGATTGGTATGATCCAATACCTGGATATAGTTTTACAAGATTGGTATCATCCAATACCTAGATATAGTTTTACAAGATTGGTATAATTCAATACCTAGATATAATTTCACAGGATTGGGATAACCAAATACCTGGATATAATTTCATAGGATTGGGATAACCTAATACCTGGATATGATTTCACATGGTTGGTATAATCCAATACCTGGATATAATTTCACATGATTGGGATAACCCAATACTTGGATATAGTTTCACAGGATTGGTATCATCCAATACCTAGATATAATTTTACAGGATTGGGATAACCCAATACCTGGATATGATTTCACAGGATTGGGATAACCCAATACATGGATATGATTCCATAGGATTGGTATAATCCAATACATGGATATAATTTCACAAGATTGGTATAACCCAATACATGGATATAATTTCACAGGATTGGGATAACCTAATACTTGGATATGATCTCACAGGATTGGCATAATCCAATACATGACTTTAATTCCACATGATTGGGATAACACAATACCTAGATATGATCTCATAGGATTGGCATAATCCAATACCTGGCTTTAATTTCACAGATTGGCATTATCCAATACCTAGCTATTATATTACAGGATTGGTATAAACCAATACCTGGATAGAACGTAATGATGTAGATTCACAAGATTGGTATAATACAATACCTAGCTAGAATATTGGATGAGGCCAACAACTAGAAATGAGAATGATTCATGGATAACATACCATGATAATATTATCACAAGATAAGGTTGAGATGTTGGTATAGTATGATGGGTAAATGATACACATGTTATTCATATTCCTTATAAAGTGTATATATGATTTACTTCTCCAACATAGACAGTTGCAATGCTTTAAAAATGAGAATGTTCTAATCTTCTTATCAATAGTGATTAATCTTGCTTATTAATATAAAAGAACCTCTGCTCAGTTTTATATTGTTTACCTGTGATAATAACATTGTTAGCGGAGAGTTATATCTCTTGTTGGGACAATTGTCTCACCCTGTGGGATCCACAATTTTTAGGTGGACATGCACGAGGAGATAGAGACCACTCTATAGAGGAAGGATAACAACAGTAGGGATAGCAGTAATAGCTTAGGTTGAGTGTATTGTTTGTTATATCTTGTAGATAGAAGTCCTATGTGTCATCTATGTACTCTCAGGTCCTTGCATTTAGTACGTAATGGTTTTATGAACGATTTGAGATTTTGGCTTGATTACTTCGAGGGGTTTATGTTGATGTATAAGGTTTGACAAAGCAACTATTATGTGTTATCCTCGAAATGTGATGGTACAAAGTATGTACAATTTTAACCATGATGAATATAAAGTTTGGTTCTTCCTTTAAGAGAGTTTCCTAGAAATGGATCTCTTTGCAAAATTGTTTTCATTTGTAGTGATTTTTGTTAATCTTCTATTTATAATTATTCCACATTATTAGTGATGTTTTTGGCAGTCGATTTGGCGATGGTCGTTACAAGTAAGTTCCAAACATTGTTTGGAACTAAGTAGTAATGAACTATGAATTATTAGAGAAATGAGAGGATCTGTAAATTAGATGAGTAGTGACTAGATTTGGAGGTTAACAACTATGGATATCATGCAACGAAAAATACTTTATTTAATTCAATGCAATAATGAATTATATCGAATTACTATCTCCTCCTACTCCTGAAACATAGATAATATATAGATTTTTTGATCATATTCTTCCAGATGATAATACATATTCAATATGCACAATGATCTTTTGAACCCAACCCGATTTGACTTCTCAATTGTTTCTTGGGTGCTCTTTTACTTTAGATCATTAAGTGATAGTCACAAAGAAAATTGAGATTGATTAAAATGAACAAGATGGAGACAAGAAAAAGAAATGTACAAGAAAATATAAGAATGGAAATTGCATCCAAGATATATTAAACTTGGAGGGTTATTTCCACCAATATAGAAGATATATTAGCCACCCAACACTAATAGGAATATACAAACTTCAAGTATGGTTTTCATAATTAAATCTTAGATAAAAACTAGGATGACATTTTAAAAAGAAAAAAGATCTCTTAAGGAGATGGGATCACTCCACAATTAGTACTTTGAAATCTTCATGTCATATTTTAGTGATAGTAAATTTCACAACTAATAAATTTTCTCTAGGCAACTATTGCATATGGTAGTGGATGTGAAGGTATGCAATGGAAGTGGAACAAATCATAATGAACATGAAATGAGTTGTATGTCAGTGTTAGTTGATGTATGTTTATGACATGAGAAGGATAAAATAGCACACCAGTTGAAATAGAGAATTTTAGTTCAGAATGAACATGAAGTGATGTGTATGTCAGTTTGTGTTGTTGTATCGTTCAGACATGAGAGGGATAAAACAACACAATAATAAAATAGATAATTTTAGTAACTCAAGATTCCAAAGTTTGCATAAGCCAAAATTTGAGTGAATCCACAAATTCATGAAGTCAAAGCTGCAATTTATGAAATTACTATTACTAATAAATGTTGTTCATTTTGCGTTATTCAGGATTGGGTTTTCAATTGAGGCTTAATGTTCTATGTTTTCCCAATGTCTTCCTTTTAAGAGATTCTAATTGGGCTACGTATATGATAAATGTCGCATATGAGTGTATATTAAGATAGTGCATTATAATCATAAAAATACCTACATTATGCAGTATTCAAACACTATCTAGTTTTATATGTATTTGTATATTAATATTACGGTGTTAGGGTGACTAATGTGTTTTCATATTAGAGATTGTAACCCTAATCCTAACTAGGGTAGTGGTTGTTGAAGACTGGTGGAACTCTCAACATATGAGAGTTGTAGATCTCTCAACAGATAGAGTTCCTGGACTCATCAACTAAAAGGAATCGCAGACTTAAGAACCATTGGATTTTAAGTTGGAATGAAGTTATGTTGAACTTATGAGACTTTGGTGTTGCCTACTTATGAAAAGATAGACTATGACGAATGATGAAAATTTAGGGCTTGGAAACTGACAAAGAATATGAGTATGTGAACCAATGAAATCCTATATTTATGTGAACCAACGGGAATCACTAAACCACCCATTGATCAAAGTTATAGTGATTGGAAATTGATGAAATATCAACCTTAGTAGATCGATGTGAGGGTTGGTTATGTTGATTATTGACTTTTCTAGTTGAGGTCTCTTTAAAAAAATTGACCACCCAACCTTATATAATAATATTTCCTTTCTAGCTATTTTATTTCTAACATTCTCTCTCTCTATGTCTCTCTCTAATAACCATTTTTATTAGAATGGATTCACATGTATCTGAGTTACACATATGTGTAGGAACTAATATGTCATTTACAAGTTAGATCTTCTAATCTTATTTTCTTTCTCTGAAAATCTATATGCATAAACATAGTTCAATTTAATTTATTAACCCATCTTGTATCTTAAAAATTCATTAATATCTAGGAATGAGTATATAGAATTGTCTTAAAAAAATGGAAGTATGAATACATTGGTTGTCTACTAGTTATATTATCCCACAATTGTTGGATCTAGGGCTCTAGAAGGGGTGAATAGAGCTTCAAAATTTTCACAAGATAAGTTAGACCTTCAAATTATATCAATCTAAAGCAATAGCTTAAAAGCAATTTGAGAGCAATTTACTTTCATTAGATCAAAACTATTATCAATACTCTTGATGATGTTGACTTGCAATCTAGCTAGATGTTATCATGCCTATATGTTTCTTGCTTAAAATTGATCATCTCTTGATTGAAATTGCTATAATTGGCATGTTTTTATGCTTTGTTTTTCTTGTTTTTGTCTAGTTTTTACAAACAGATGTTTTATCATAAAATAGTAGCCAATTATGAGTGAAATGTGCCTCAATATTGTTTAAATCACATAATATGGTAGAAAAATAAATTTGTATAGCACTCTATAGGCTTAGAATTAAATTTCTTATGTTTTGGATAGGCTCACCATTTAGTCAAGTTTCTCCTAAAAAAAATTGACCGATCGCTATCTGAGGACTGAACTGAAATGTCAATTTGGTCTAGTTTCCAACACACAGAACTCGACTGATCATGAAACTGGACACAAATTAAAAAGGGGATTGGCCAACTTTTCTCCCTCTCAACTAGAGAAAGATGACCGAAACCTGACCTCCAATGGTTAGTCCTCAAATCCTAGGCTAGACCAACCCTTCCTCCACCATTCCTAACCCTAGATCAACCTTTCTTGCCTCTTCCCCTTGTGACTTAGGTGGTTTGGTGACCTGCCTTGTGTGTTTCCTCTCTCGCTTGTTCTTTATCTTCTCCATCTCCAACCTATATGGCCTCAAACCTAAGAAAGAGATCCACCCTTGATGGATCAACACCGCACCAGCTGCTCCAAGGCATGTTTCCTTCTATAATACCTCATTCATCTCCACTCAAGTCTTGAATCGGTACAAGGAACTCCTTCTTAGGACTCCCTTCCCATTTCGAACCTTGTTTGAACCACATTTTTCAACAAGTGAGGTGATTAAATAGGTAGCTAGGTTGTTCAAAGCACATCACCTAAGTGTTTTGCGTATAGAGTGTGTGTGCTTTGCAAATGCCATGTCAAGCATAAAGGATGTCCACTAATTCTATGCCAATCTGACGTGGAACTACGCCACCCTAGTCCCACCACCTAATACCCAAGTTGTTTTGACTTTAATGATAGCCGTATCAAGATAACAATATCTTAGGATTCTTTGAATTCCTATTTCTATGGTATTGATGTCATCACCAATTGGTTGGATTCGTATCCCTCTTACCATGACTTGTTGGACCCTGAAGTTTTATACAAGAGATTTGACCCCAACCTTACCCTTCCTGACATCCATAAGTTCTTGAAGAAATCATATGTTCCTTACCGAAAGAAGTCAACCCTACCCTCCTCTTCCCTGGATATCAAGACAAGATTGATCGCCTTAGTGATTAGCTACAACATCCATCCCAAGAGGAATCAAACATAGATTGCAGAGAAGACCATGGTGATCACATATTGTCTGCTAAATGATATTGGAGTTAAGCGGTCTCGTTACATTCTCCATCATAAGATCTTCTTCGACTTCTAGAAGAATACCACCGACACCTATATCCCATACACAAACTTGATATGTGGTGTGTTTGTTCACCATGCTAAAAAATCCCTCTTCCATGAGCTTGGCTACAAACCAAGTCACAAAGCGGTTTGCATTAGTGAGACAAATGTTAAGAAGACCTTTCAAACTAACTCTTCTTCCACCACACCAGGTGCCTCTACGTCCACCCATGCCCCTCCTCCACCACCACCCCACCTACCGCGCCTCGTTTTCTATATCCAATGAATCCCTCATGGGATATATGATACATCAACATGCATACAACCTTAGGGTTTAGGATCACCTTCACTAGGAACTCTATCAGATCATGTCTCACATGAACCTATCCTCCAAGCCATTCCTACCCACCCTACCAGGCATACCCCGACGCTGAATATGCCTCTTATGCATACATTCAGTTCTACCCTGACCCGACCTACTACCACTTTTGTTGCAACCCCTATTGTTGTTGATGGTGGACCTAACTCTACCCCTAGTGCTCTTCCTCTTATGGCTTTTCCTGCTAGCTCTGTTGCCACTCTGATTATTGGTTGTGATAGAGTTTCCACTCCTACCTTTCTGCAAACCAATGCATTACATGCATGTGGCATGTCTTGGGCTAAACATAATGTTAGGTGGAATGGTACCCGTACTTTTAGGAATCTTGTTGATGAGGAGATGGCAGACTAGGTCACTGAGGATGTGGCTGATGGTGAGGAAGTTGAGGATGTTGATGGCTCAGATGATGGTGATGATGGTCAGGCTACGCTAGCCGTCGTTGATGCATGATCTGATGGAGACAAGGACTACCGTCCTGAGGACGAGGATGATGAGGATATAGTTGATGTAGTAGATGGCATAGATGTTTAGTTTTGTAGTATATTAGAGTGCTCATATATATCTTTTAGTAGACTATCATGTATTAGACATTTGGGCATTGTATCTGAGGCATACAATTTATCATCTCGCCATTTTTGTTGGCTTGTAGTTTTTATTCTGAGAGGACATGTATAGTGTTGTAATATTGATCTCATGTACCTTAAATCTTTGGTTGATTATATCTTATGAGTTCTTGGTATGTTATCCCATACTTTGATTATGACTTCAGATTGCTTGTTTCTCTCTATTTTTGTCTCTGTTTGGTGTGTGCTATGATTGGCTGCTTGTGTGATTTAAGCTTGTGGCGAAGACTTGTGCTTTATTGCTCTTCCACCCCTGCCTTTTTGATATGACAAAGGGGGAGAAATGAGCTCATCCATATTAAATTGATTTCTTATGTGATTCTTTTCTTCTCAATTATCTGAAATATCATGTGACTTGCTAAAGGGTCGTATAATATATAGATATGCTATGGTTGTTTGTGTAAAGACTAACCATGTAAGCATAGGTAAGCATGAATTGAGGGGGAGCAATCAACATTGTTCATGTATCCCCTTGCAATTTACAAGGGAAAGGTTTAACTTTCACATCTTTCTCAAAGTTAAAGGTTTAATTTTCATATCCTTTTCAATATGTTGATGAATGGTTTGTCATTGTCAAAAAGGGGGAGAATGTTGACCTAAGTGTTAGACATTGTCCATATTTTGATAATGGCTTAACCATTCTCTTCATATATATCTAATATGTCTATTTGAGATTGATTTCAGGCATTAGGTACATGAAAAGGATCAAATCCATCAAGCCCTAGATTGACCTAGTTCAAGTCAAAAGCAATGCAAATGCACTTTTGTGGAAAACACCCTAAAACCCATAAGATGGTTTTTATAATCATTTTTATTGATGTAATGACTTGTAACTAAGATGAAAAAAATCACAAGCCCTTTAATCACTTTAATGACATTTTATAAAATTCATTAGAGGGTGTTTTCGGTCAAGTTTTACATGTGACAAACTTGATTGATCCCCTTAATCAATTTTGAAAATGTTGGGGTTTGGTCGAGTTGGACACTCACAGAACTCAACCGATCCTTGCACTGACCAAAACTGATTTAAACGTTCATTCGAGTTTCATCCAGGATAAACTCGATTGGTGCTTCAAATTATTCTTGTCGCATAGTGCAATCGGTCGAGTTACCTTTATTAAAACTTGACTTATTACACCATATGGAAAAGTGTAGAAAAGGTGATTCTAGCCATTGGAGTGTTGCAAATATCAAAATTTGATCTGTTGCAACACCCCAAATGACTAGAAATTGTTCCTAAGTGCTTGTAGACACTAGAGGACATCCACAACTATAAATAGGACCTCTTGAAGTTCATTCCAAGGTTGATCTTTCATGCTATTCAAGCTCCTAGCTATAGTTGAGTGCATCTAGTCCACTAGAGACCCTTTATCTCTCTTGTTTATAAAGGCAAACATCCATATGAGTGAGATAGGATATTTTTGGGAGAGATACTCCATTGTACTCTTGTAAAGCTCTCAAAGCTTTCCTTTCCCAACCCCTTTCTTAAAGTGCATTGTTGGTGAACGCTTCTCCAAGTGAAGGAGAATGTGCAGGCTTCTTCAAGCTATAGAAGAAGGTACAGGCTTCTTCAAGCTATAGAAGAAGGTGCAAAAATCTTCTTCGAGTGAAGGAGGAGGACAAGACAGAAGACCCAAGAGTGAAGTGGGTAAATCCTTCAAGGTAAAAGACTCAGTGCAAGAAGGGTATCTCCTTGGCGAAGGTGTCCAACTGCTTGCAATAGTGGGTAAGACCTTGGTGAGGTAGAAGACTCTAGCTCTTGGATAGGTAAGTCCTTGGTTGTAAGGTTATTACCTTCCTTGACCTCAAAGGGAAGCTGGGTATCCTTGTCCTGTAAAAGGAAGGCCATCTTGTATGTCTCATAATGGAATATAAGTATACATGGGTTGCAAAATCCTAGAGCTTGGCCTCTCTAGGTAGTTGGCTGACGGTCTCCTAGTTTGGAGATTGGAACCACTCTACATAGTTTGTTCTAGTGCTTGTTTCAATCTCTCTCATCCTTGCTATGTATGTTTAGATTGCCATCAAATTCACTATTTGCAATTGTGCTAGTTGAAGTAATTTGAAGGTCTGAGTGTATTCAGTTCTATTCACACCCCTCTAGAGCCCATTGATCCAACACATACTTCCTCTAGGTTCTTGGAACATTTCTCTCACCTACATGGAGTTTCACACATAAATCTGATGACCTCTTCTCTCTAGGATTGGGTCCTTCCACACGTAGTCTATGAATCAACATTTTCAAGGGAACCACACTCTAGCTGAATCAACTCATATACTCAAAAATTGACTATCTAGGGACTCATTATCAAATATCTCATCGGTCACATATTTCATATTTCATAATTTTTTATTTCACTTTGGAGCTAAGTCCTCCGACCTTCTCCCAAGATGGTTTCACCCTCTCTCAAGTTCACCCTATAAAACGTCCCACACCGAAGGTCCTCTTTTGTAAAGAGATTGAGGCCCATATTGGTCAAAAATCATATATCAACTCATATAAGGCCACATACGTGTATGCATGCAATCCCAATAGCTATTTGTAGCATGAAAAAACATGCCATCTAAATCATATATGGCAGTGGACTATCTAGGCTTGGATGATCAAAAGAAACTCATCTTACATCATCAAAACAAAATTTGAATCATCAATTTCAAACTTAGACATTTTAAATCAAACTCATATCATCATAAATAAAGCTTGTTTCCACTAGGATACCCACTAACCTAACCCTTATCTTGGCTCTAGATAATATAAGTACTACATTTATCACCTAAGCACTCTCTACTAGACTTATGTTACATCCTTTTCTCTTAGGTCACATGGACACATACTACCTTTCTATGTGTGGTAACACTTTCATATTTATATACATATATACATACAAACATATATACATATACTTCAAAAAGGTTTTCCTTAGTGTTAAAACATGTGATGGAAACCACCATACCCCTTCCGAATGAAACCAACATAAAATATGCTACAATATTCTTTAGGCAAGTACCATGACACCTAAAGAACTAGTAAGAATATCATGTACACTCGTGTAGCTACACTAAGCACATGTCGTGATCATATGTATAGGGCTTGCATTCTATAAGATCTTCTCACGCTTACCCTCAAACATGTATCCCATACTATGGGACGAGAAAAAGAGAAAAACTTCAAGAATTGCACAAGCCTACACCTAGTTCGATAACATCTAGGTTTCTAACCCTAAGGTTATGTATGACATAGCCTAGATACTTAAGGTTACTAGACATTCAAGTTTTCATTCTTTTCTTAGTTTTGTGTCATGAGAAATCGTAAGGTGTACAAGTATTGTCCATGTTCTCACACCAATTGTAAGACCCCTGAATTCCAATACATGAACCTGAGATGTTACTTATGACATCAACAATGCAAGCAATGTAAGACTAAGTCATGCACATGAACACTATAATCTTCACTATACAAAATATGACACATACATGTATATTTAACTTCACATAACTTGTTATAAAATTAAATTACATTTTATAGTTAAATATTGTCAACGAACATGTATAAGGGCAATGAATATCTACAACAACCTTGAACTATAACTGCTCAATACACATTACAACTCATGATCCCATATCCTCACTAAATACGAACATGTATAGTAAACTGGTAGGAAAATTCAACACAAATTGAGTATGTGGTTCCCATAAAGGACATATATACTCATAAAGGAAGCATAATTTCCATCATTAATAGAATATATCATGGCAAATGTATAAGGAAACAACAATGTAGACAGTTCAAAATAGTTCATTATGTGACAAGATGCATTTATTATTATTTCATCCATAGTATTGCACCTTGTCCAAAAAATATATGGTTTGTTTCCTATTATTTTTGGTAGTGGAACTTGATTCTGCAGTTACAAGGAACTAAAGACGTGTTCAGACTCACTGCCACATTTTATAAGGAAAATGAGGAAAAAATAATAAAATCATTAGTAACCCATAATGGAAAGATGAGTCATCATCTGATTCAGATGAATACAAAAAAGAACAAAACAAACCCGGAGAAACCAGGTTCAATAATCTTTTTATGAATGGGGAAGGGTTAACACCCCCATCTTTCCCGCTAAACTTGTATTGATCTATTTTATGTGATTGTGGAGAAAGGGAAATTTTAGGACTAAAATGAAAGGACAACGAGACGATTATAATAAAAGACTGATCTTTTAGGACAGGAGATGTTTGCATCCTTCCCATCATCACCCTAAAAGTCCTATTTCTTAGGCATATTGGGATCCTAATCACCTTAGTAACTCCCATGTCAAAGATCTCTTATGGGTGATAGGACCCATGTGTAGGATTAGGGGATGATTAGCACGTGTGGGCTAAGAATGGGATATGATCTTTGGCAGACATAAGTAGAATAACAAGACATTTTGTGGCAGAATAATAGAGTAGTTATGATAGAATTAGAGTTTAATTACCATTTTAATGGCCTACAGATGCTAATAGGATAGGCGGTGTTAGAAGAAGGATCATCTAATCACGAGTAATGTGAAAAGTAAAGACAGAGGTAGCTCAATCCTCTAGCTTTAGGAGGTGCAAAAGTTACTTGGAATACGATGAATATAGGCATGTATTTATAGGTTGATATTATGGTTTGGGGTTTTGTAATAAACCTTCTAGAATAGGTGGCAAACCATATGGCATGTGGTGAATGACTCAGATCTACCAATGTAACTTGATTTACAAATAATTTCATGAATGTTCAGGAGAAATCCTAGAAAACTGCAAAGAGGGATAATTAGGGATCATCCCTCAAATTTATCAAGAATAAACAATTAAATATATATTTGGAAAAAATATTTTATTTTGGATAATCCAACTAGAAAATTTATGAAAAAAGAGCCTATAAAAAGTAGAATTGAAGAGAAAATTCATTTTTGGTCTAAAAAGAGGGTTTCTTTACTGAAAGGCCCAAACAAGGTGAACATGGGTGAAAATAGGTATATTAAACATGTAAAAACATATGGAAAATGTGAGAAAATTAATAACTGTTACAACCCGTTCCTAGCTTTGCTGGTAATCCTAGAGTTTTAAGATAATCTTAATGCTTGGCATACTTTTGTTAGTAATATTCTATGTTGTGCTTTGTCTTGACTTTGGTAACCTTAAATATGGGCAACTCATAATCATGACTTAAGCATACTATAAAGATTCGAGTTGGAGTTAATATAGCATTAACCCATACATGTGTGCAAGAAGAGAGTTAATGATATTGGAGGAAATAATTAATAAATGATTTATCATTTGAGAGTATTATCAAAATGATATTATAGGATTGTATAGAATTTAATTATGAATCCAACAAAAAAATAATGAACCAAATTGGAGTTAAAATGAGAGAGTTATGCCCTTTTTAGTAAATATGTACTGAGTATTGCGACCGACACCATGACCGTGACTAGCACTGCGTTGACACCATGACCGACGCTGCGTCGACACCGCGACCGCGACTAACGCCGCCCAGGACAACCAATCATAAAACAATCATATCTCGAGCAATACATATCCATTTTCAATGAAATGAAGTACGTTGGAACCACCATTCAATCATCTATCATCTTACTTGCTCTGTGAGAGGGTGACCTAGAAGACAATTTATGGGGTGATTTTTGGGGAAGAACGTGAAGAACAATGGAAATCTAAAAGGGTTTCTATATATTCGACTTGGTAAGTAGTTTTAATCATTGATTCTTCCTCATTCTCATTTCCCCTTGCTCAGAACCCTTGATCCAGCGATTTTGAGGTTTGGGTTAACCTCTAATCTTCATCTTCTACATACAGTAGACCTCGTTTAGGGTTGAAAGGAAGAAGAAACTGTGAATTTTGCTAGGATCTTGATATGGATTCAAGATTTTTAGAGATGTGTTATGTTTTCAAGGTATTTTCACGCCTTAGGGTGAGTGGGTACTTCCTTTAAAAAGTAGATTGCACAAAAATGAGTTAAATCATCAATAATCTTCAATTGCTTAGTATGCGAGTACAAACACTAAGGTGCCTTTTTGATCTAGCTTTTGCAAGATGATATGAAATGGATTATTTATCTGTTGTGATGAATTTTAGATTATGAAATCACATTAGAAATGATTGAAATTCATCTAAATGATAATTCTAAAAGTAATTATAAAGGTTACATGAATATACTGAAATATAAGATTTTCAGCTATGACTGAAATTGTTGTATAATTGAATAAATAAGTTTGCCTAGTTGAATTTCCTTGGTTACAAATGATTGTTTTATTTGTGTGCGTATTACATATATGTCAGATAAGATCTTATATTTCGTCTAATGATAGCAATGTTTGCTTGATATATCACTAAGAGTGTGGAAACCCTAGTTCAGTTTATTACACGGTTTCATACATATATTCGATTATATGTGAACTGCTAAGAGCAATCTTTATTGAATGATGTTATTATGTATTAAATACTTATGTGAGTCATGTGATAAGTGAATGATGTAAATGAAACCCTAAGGATAGGGTGTTAAGTGAATCAAGTATTGTGATATTAATGTTGCTCAGTATGAGATGTGGTTATGCTTGACAGTTTAGTTGAGGTAAATGTTATCAGATGATTTATGAAATGAACGGTTTACAAAGTTGAACAAATATATGTTGATGTGATGATTGAATTGTGAATTTAAAGAGTGAATTAGACATGTAGATGCCCTGAACACTGTAGAATCCTTGCAGGATGAGGCCTGCGCTATGAGGAGGAAACAGTTTCCCGACTGGAGGTAGTCCAGATCGAGGTAAGCTAGAGCGCACCAGTAGGGTGCGAGGGTCTTGACCAGTAGGGCAGACTCCTTACAGTTGTGTGGTACGCAACACCAACCGGGGATGTCGGTGGTACCTGTGTTACATGTTGAGTGATCATTGGTCAGTAGGTCCACTGATGCACAATAAGTCTGAGGGCTTTGACTCACTGCATGAGTACCCAGGTTGAGAGGTGGAGTCTGAGATATTCGGTCGCTCCCATTAGCCGCCAAGAGGCAGACGTGTTGAGGCCCACTGTAGATGGGGTCTTACTCAAGAGATATGTTTAGGAACTTGGGCATGCTTCTAAGCCTTATACAGTGAGATCGTAGCTTGCTGCGATTCTTTCACATGTTGTGATACACCTCATGTGGGTTCAGGGCATAATAAGATGGATGACAGGTTAAACAAGCGTGTGCAGTTATTCAATTATTCTTTGTATGTTTCTGAATTATTAGTTCTCTTTATGATCAATTAAGCATTTAATATATTGATTCACTCTTGTAGATATGTAGAGTATCCTGCCATATTTATGATTGTGAATGGTTAGAAAGCATATTGTTGTTATAATTGATATCAGTTGCTCGACAATATATCTGTAATTATATAAGTGCTTTAAACTATTTCTTTGAATTACTCATTCACTGAGCGAGTAGGTTCACCCCTCTACTCACAATTTTTAGGGAAATCACATGGACTTGAAGAAGGTCAATGCATCAGAGTAGATCTACTACATGAGTTAAGTATGAGATCAGTTAAGTTCAGTCACTCCCTGTCACTCTAGGTCCTTGTATAGATATGAGAGAGTTGTAAATGATGTTTTGTATCTTTATTTTCTTAATAATAGATAATGTATCTAATTATCATGTCGTGTGCACATGGAAGTGTCAGAAATAGAATGAATGTATACATGTGTATCATTAATGTTGAGATCATATTAGAATAATCAAACTTTAATTATCTTGTAAAGTTTGTTTATGTGATTGGATGCGAGAAAACAAAGAGTTTGAAATAAAGGATAAAAAAATTCAGGAGTGAACTTTGTATTAAGTATAATCCTCAAACTTATGCCCACATCTCATGATTAGTGGTAATCGTGGGATGCGGGCGTAACAATAACTGTGAAAATGTATGGAATGTGAAATGAACTCTGTAAGGAGTGGGACCTCAGAGAGGATCCATTCCCTCTTAGTTTGAGGAATAAACTCATCTAATCCAAGCACATTATCAAGTTGGAATAGGTGTATATTTTTTTTCTCAAATGAGTGGTGTACAAGACCAAAGTTTAGCTATGGAAATAAATGTAATGAATATATTCAACATGTTTATACAACAATCTCATGCTAGGAGATTATAAGAAAGAAATAATTCCAACAACTAGGCAGAGGGAAATCTAAACCATCTCAAGTCTATCTCTCGAGAGTCGACTCCTCTAAGCCATGTCATCATATCAAGTCTTCCATATTCCTTGACCTAAGGGGTTGGAAGGACACCCCAGGAGAGAAGACAAAATGGAAGTTGTCAACACTAAAATATCGGTATGAGCATATCAATAGGATTGAGAAATTTTAGAAATAAGTACCACAAATATAACAAGGCTTCCCATATAAAAGAAAACTATCATCCAAGTGGATATCAAAAGAATATGAATTTCAATAAGATGATAATCAACAATTACACTTGCCATTAATTAAAAAATAAGATGTGACACACAAGCACACATAAAGCATTTAGGACACATAACACATCAATGATATCGATCAACCTCTATGCAAGTGAGATAAGCATAGCACTAGTAAAAATATTAAGTCAATGGTGGTTATGGCACATAAGAGAAAACTTGAAAGAGAATAGAGCATAACCAAACTCCCTTGGCATACAAGCTGGGGTATGGGGCATACAATGCTCCATCCTAATATATAAAATTGTAGGAGGACTAAAACATCAGTGCATGATAGGGAAATAGAATCCAGTGCCTAATAATATCACAAGGGGAATAAACCCCTAGGGTAATAACACACAAAAACCAAAGCATTATGTACTCTAAGCTACAAAACACAAAACATGCATAAATGTACAAGAATGTGAAAGTTTTGTCATATAAATAAAATTAATGAGATTTGCATCACCTAAGTGGATAATACGAAACATCCACCTCAAAAGTGGGAAAAATTAGAGTTCTGTCTCATAATAAGGAACAAATTGGTTCAATCCCACATTGGGGTTTCATCATGAAGTAAAGTATAATTTATATTCAATAAGAATACCCAACAAAAGATTTGTATCATCTAACTCACATGATCTAACCTCTCATAGGAGAGAGGAATATATAGGGTAGCATGTCCTAAAGGACCGAGAGAGTGATAATTATGGGTAACTACTTAATATAGAAGTAAGGGATGCAACATACTCAAGAGATGGTAAAATTAGGGTTAATTGCCAATGTAGATAATAGAATGCAACATACCTCGGATGGAGTCTAGTAATATCTATGGTCAATCATAGATCCATGTACGAGAAACAATAAATCTATCAAACATTTATATAGAATTAGGGTTGAGCTCGCATTATTTGCACAAAAAATTGCCTTTTATTATCATTAAATTAGGTTAAAAAAACACACTATCTTGTAGGCTATATTTTATTTAATTCACACCATATTTTACTTTATTTTTGTGACTTTTAGATTATTAGTTATGAATTTTGGAAATTCTAACCAATAAGAAAATATCAAAAATTACATATTTATAATGTTATAATTAGGCAATGAAAATGATATCATTAGAAAGATTATTATTTTTTTATTCCAGAATATATTCTATTTTATTTTTCTGAGAATTTAAGTAAAGTCAATCAATGAGAAATAAGAAGAAATTCCACGTGTACAAAGATATCCAACGTGGGCCTATCACTGATGGACAAACAAGTTGGGCCCACAATAAGTTAAGCACATGATTATTGGACTAGCCTCAAGGACCAATTTGCCCATGGACAATGTTGATCGGCGTGAGGGTTTAGTTGAGAAAAGGCATCCATGCTTCTTCAACCCAGGCTTCGATTATGATAACCTCCCAACAAGTAACTTGAAGGTAGGAGATCAAAATCCTTATTCCCCATATCCTACACTATAGGGAACCATTTCATTGCCATCGCAAGGTCCTTTCGGTCACATGGACTCCCAGGATGGGTACCGGAAAAGCAAGAAAATCAATGGGATGTTTTCCACCATAGAAGACAAGGAGGATGAATATCCTCCATGACCAGACTAAAAGGAATGTTTGGGAGTGACACACGGTGATAAAAAATGAGCAAAGGAGATTCAAATACAATCACAAGGTCAAAACAAAGTAGTGAGTGAAGACCTATAGTTGAACCACAGGGAAAACATAGAATCCCCAAATCCCAATGATGGAATAGTAAGAACGGGGGCAAAGAGAAGGAACTACCTCAAATCATGTGGATTAAAGGCAATACAAGGCTTCATGAGAGTAAGAGATAAGGGAATGTTTGTATAGATGAGAGGGGAGGACCTAGACCTTCCCCGACATACTCAGAAACCTCAACCCAAAATCAAGTTCCTTGCCGCAAGTGTGCTGAAATAGGGGATATATTTTCTGTGTCGGGAGATGCCAAAAAACATTGGTAAACTATGCTAGGGGATGCAATGAACATCAATGGATGGTTTTTTATAGGGTCTGATGATTTTGGCTTGTGAGGAACAAGTGAGAGAATAAAATAGTGGTGAAACATGGAAGGAGTATAATATGGAAATATTTTAGTGATGAAGGCCATTAATCTTTTCCCCATAAGGGCTTATTAGATCCACTGTCTCAAGAGGAATGTTAGGCAGGAAATACCAGAGCATAAGAAAGGAAGGAAAGTGAAATGAGCAAATAAATAGAGAAGTGAAACTAGTCAACTGCATGTGTGTTAACTTGTTAGTGCAAGGAAGAATATAAACTAATGTCTTTCTGGGTTTTGGCAAGTGAAAATCAAGATCGACACATAGAAAAAAAAGAAAAAAACTATTTCTATGTGATGATGCATAAAAAAATAACTATATAAAATTGGGACAAGTAAATCAAATCCCAACCATTGAAGGGAACTGTTATACTCCTTCCTTTCCTATTTTTATTTAGGTATAGAAGAGTACCAAATATAATGAAAATTTGTACTTAGGATAATTGGAGGTTGTAGATCTCGAATATAATGTTAACTTCCACTTTTCGAGTTCACTACTTTTAGAGCTAACTTATATTTTCATTTCTTAATGAAATTAGAGCATGTAGATTATCCATTTAACCTAAACTTGGCACTCAACATAATTGGAACCCAAAGAATATGATTTTCAAATTAGATTACTTTTTTGAAACTTACATATGAGTTCTAGTACAATTCAAGCTTAAATCAATTATCTCAATATTAGAGTTATATTATCAACATTTATCTTCAATTTTTTTTTACTTAGAGTTCTATCATCCTCAAATAGTTACATGTTGTATTATGTTGCACAAACTTACATGTTTTATTTATTTAACCCGTGAATCCAATAATATTAACTTATATGATGTTGCGTTAGTTATCTCAACTCATATTAATCAACCAAATTTTATCACATTACATCTACAAGTCATATTATATTAATATTAATATTAATATTTCCTTGACATCAAATTACTAATTGAGCACATTTAGAGTGTATTAGCGAACAAGGTAACATATGTTGGTATCAAGAGATTTGTAGTTTTTTCAAAAGTGGAATCTTGTGTCATAAATGCACAGAGATTTACCCTGATTTCATGGAAAAAATGTATCTATAAAAGTAATCTTGATATCAAGTTGTATATTTAAGGCATCTATATAAATTCTTGTTTATTAAAAGACTACTTTTGAAACTTATATTTTAGTAAGGAAAACTAGTAGCCCATCATAAGAAGAATTACATATACGTGGAACACGATACTTAAAATACATGTCCAAGTTGAATGGAACTTAAATAATTGAATGATTAGTGGGATCAAAGAGACAATTTGGTAATGGATTCTTTTAAGACAATATATTCCACCAAAGACATTTGTGCTATGAAGGAGGAAACTTGCATACCAATTGGCAGAGACCATGATGAGGTAGCCGATTTGCACATGGGTTTTACAGGGTATAAAGACAAGGACGATTTCCTAATATAGATAGGATGCTCAACATTAACCAAAGATTCTAGTGGTACAAGTTCCATACTTAGCCCACTTACTACACAACAAGTCGGCTCTTGTGGAACTTCTATCAGAGGTAGCACACAAAACCATGCCTTGACACTACACTTAATTACATGGGTTAGCATATGTGTCCATATATTTGTCCATTTGTTTAGCTATCTAGGCCAAATGTGGCGAGCCTAGTCGTAGATATGGAGCTAGTTTAACAATTTTAAAAGTTCCATGTTCACTCTAAGACTTGTAGGATGAGATACAGTTTGTAGTGATTCTTTCACTTGTCATTGATACACTTCATGCATGTTTAAGGGCATAGTAAAAGGAACAACCAGTTTGATAATTCATATATAATTTATTTAATTATGCATTTAGCATGATCATCAATCTTACATGTGTGAAGCTAAAATCTCTAATTGTTTACTTAGACAAGCAATTGCAATAATATAGTTTTATTTGCTCCTGAATAAATGAATAAATCATATATATGTATAATTTTATTTATTTAAAGGTTTTTCATACACTTTGCCAACAATTCACACTCTATTAAACAACATTTTCAGGTCAAGTTCAACAACAAAAGAAAGACCTAAAAGGGAGGTATAAACATAAAAAACAAGATGATGTGTCTAGCAACATTTTATAAATTGAAATCTAGTGTTTGCGGAACACATGACGCGAACATCTTTCTCGTTAGTCTCTCAGCAAAGAATCGACAATAAAGGTCAATTCATTCCCACATGCCAGATGGTGCGTGCACATCTTTATCCCATCGATTTTTAAGAAAAGAACCGACGATATAAGTTTTTTGGAGGCAAATGAAATGCTCCCAAAAATTTGACACAAAATTCTATTTTCGTGGGTGATATATAACATCAATTTCTTTAATAAGAGACTGACGAAAAAAAGAAAGTGCAACCCACATTTTCTCAAGTGCGTAAACCACGACGGTTGTTGACCTTGACCGACGAAAAAACAACGCAATCGATTTCTCTTACAAATACAGCTGATGATGTATCCCCATTCTATAGTAGTGTTAATTGTGATTAAAATTGTCTCTTTTTATCATTGGCTATTGGGAATGAGGAGGAAAGAGAAAATAGATGTGGAATGTAAATGATGTAAATTAATTCTTAGTACCAAGACAATGTGAATGTAATAGTCATCCCTTCTCTACAAGAACTAGTTGTAATAGATAAAATTTAAATATTGAGTGGAAACTTGTAGTTCGTCACCTAGTTAGTTCACAAATGGATTTTTTGGTTAATGATTGAATATTTAAAGGAAAATATTAAGGCTAATTTATGTTACCCTGGAAGTGGTTGGTTAGTTTTAACTCACCCTAAACATAGATCTAAACCCTAGTTTTGGGATTGGGTCACATCAAACTGAGTGACTCTTAAGTACTCTACCCAAACTTTAGATGAACAAGGCAATGTAGTTTCTGAGCACAACAAAGAAGATTCTGTTACCATGAAAAAATAGAAGATTGGGTGTTCACAATGCTTACCGATAAGTATTTCCACACATCTCCTTACTCATGTAAAATGTAAGTTTGGATGGGACTGACACAATAACCAGGCGCCATTGAAGAGGGGAAGAGTTTATCAAGTTTAAATACTTTGATTAATGATGTTTTATTAGAGTTTGGTCTCCCTTGTGAATTCATATGAATTCTTGCTCCTCCTCCCATTTAAGACCTCTCTAGAACTTACAATTGTAGTTATCATCATCAGATTATGGCAAAAAGTAATAGAAGACCATGATAGACTTATTTACCTGCAAGTTTGAGACATGTGAGAGAAGAAACATACTTCCAAAACTCAACATGTCATATGATTAATTTCCTATCACCAAAGACACAACATACTAGAAGCTACAAGAAGAGGTTTGGACACCAAAACATAATGCAAAAACTATGATGTAAATTTAGTATACATGCATAAAAATTAGACATGTATGATTGCAAAGAACCAATATTACATAGTACAAATTAAATTGATACATAAAGATTGAAGGAAGCAATCTATGACCACATCAGGTACTTTTTTATTTCCTTGCATTTCCCATCATTATTGATTATTATCTTATGACCTTTTTTCCATGATCTTGCGTGATTGTGGTTGCAATGGAATTCATAGTTTATTCAAAACCTCAAAAACTTTGGTTAATGTGGCTTCCTATATCTAAATTCTCACAATAGAAGCATTATACATGATCAAACTCACAATTCACACTCCTTCACCCTTGACAAATTGATGTTATCATCTTATTTCTTATCAATAGTTTCAATCATGACTTTTGTTTTAAAGGTTCCTACCGTGAATTATTTGCTCTCTACCAATTTCCACAAATATAACAACAATCATGAGATCTACCAAACTCTACCGAATGAAGGCACTATTTTGTGTGTCACCTCGACACCTCCCCTCTTGGGAGGCGAGAAGTTCACATTCCCTCCATTTTTTTAGTAAATTTGTTTTTCATTCATACATATTATAATATCCTAATTCACCTTTGTGAAACTGGATTACATATTAGAGCTGGTGTACATGGTTACCAAAGGTACAACATACAATAGATATGTATAGTCTAAAAAGTGGAGATGCATCCCCTTACAAGCCTCAAAATAACAACATATTGTTCAAGGAGTGATGATATAGATCAAAGGTGTTTTGATCTTCTAAGGTCATGCACTTTCAATCGATCCATGTTCTTTCCTATAGGATTTGCTCCATGGTGTATGATCCATGGCATATGTGTGTCTCTCTGAATTGCATCATGTGTGTAACTTTGGATTCTCCAATGATTACTCCTATGTCTGCATCTACTATAATCAATGTTAATATGATTATATAAACCAATAAGTTCTTATTTAATATTTGTTGACTTGAGAGTTTTACATTGTCCATATTTTGATAATGACATAACCATTCCATTTCTATGTATCTAATATGTTTGTTCAAGATTGATTTCATGCTTTAGGTATATGAAAATGATCAAATTACACAAGCCTTATCTTGTTCAAGTTCAAGTCAAAAGCAATTCAAGTGCACGTTTTGGGAAATCACTCCAAACGACCTTAGAAGAATTTTGTAATCACTTGTATTGATGATATGACTTGTAAATAAGATGAGAAAAATATGAGGGACACTAAATACCAAGGTTTAATCACCCAAAAGTCAACTTGAAAAATTTGTAACAGACTGTTCATCCTATGATGGATTTTCTAAAGATGACCCATCGGTCGAGTTGTACACTCACAAAACTCGACCGACCGACTCACTGAGCAAATCTAATTTTAGCTCATCGATCGAGTTTACCAGAACAAACTCGACTGAATGTACTGTACGACAAACACAAAAAAAATGATTATAACCGGTGGTGAGTCGTTTTGGGTGAAAATAGACCTGTTGCATTGTAAAAAGGGGCTATATTTCGACCCTAAGTGATCCCCAACTTAAGGGAACATCCCAAGCTATAAATAGGACCCCTTGGAGTTCATTCCAAGTTTGCTCATTCACGCTATTCAAAGTCCTTGCTATAGTTGAGTGTGTTGCAACTCCTTGAGCCCCTTTCTCTCTCTAGTTTACACTTCATTTCGTGATTGTGAGTGAGTTAGGCCTATTGTAAGAGAGCTACTCCCTTGTGTATGTAAATCTCTCATCTTCTCCATCTTCCCTATCCCTTTCCTCCATGAAGAAAAGGTGAAGCAAGCTTCCCTGAGTGAAGGTGGAGCTGTTGTTGTTCCTCTTCAAGGTTGATGAAGAGGTGATGATCTTCTCCACGTGAAGGAGAAGACAAAGACTGAAGATCCAAGAAGAGTGGAGAAGCCCTTGAAGGCGGAAGACTTCTGCTAGAGTGGGTAAGACTCTTGCAAAGTGGGTAAGTACTTGGTAAGGTGGATTACTCTTTGTGCTTGGATGGATAAGTCCTTTGGCGGTCTTGTGTTGTAACTCTTATTGGTGATAATATAGAGAAAAACACTTGCAAAGTCCTAGAGGTTGACCTTTCTAGGTAGTGGACTGACTCTCTCCTAGTTTGGAGAGTGGAACCACTCTACATCACCCTGTCAAATGCTTGCTATCAATTTCTCTCATCCTTACTATGCTTGTTAGATAGGACTTCAAATTACACTTAAGCTGTTGATTTTAATTTGATATAATTTAAAGGTCCAATCTATTTTGTGAGAAATTTTGTAGCTCTATTCACTCCCCCCCCTAAAGCCCTAAATCCAACAATATTGTTGTTTGTATTTTGTTTATTTTGGACAATTTATAGTTTTGCTCCTTCCAAATATATCCATATATACTGATAGCAAGGATGTTTGGTCTATTGAGTTGTGCGTTTTTAGGTTGGACTTGGTGATCGATACCGTGTTTGTAATTGGGGCGGTTAAACATGACTCTGCGTATATCTTCACTCTTGTGAATTAGTGATGTATATATGCAACCATTTCTTGTTATGGCTCAACCGAGAACCCATCAAACTTTATCTTTAACAAGTGTTTACGAAAATGATTATTAGATACTTCCCATGGGATGTATTTCGAAATGACCTAAGTTTACCCTATATTGTAATATTAATCCAAATTATAGTATGTTTTCTATTTTTAAAAGACAACAGATACATAATATTAGTATTATATTAGACAGATCTAAGCATGAAACCGTCTTTTTACCACAGTGTCCACCACGCGTAACGCCAGACCTCGTTTGAAGCTTCCTTGGAAATTATTTTCACACATCGAGGTGTCTTCCCCAAACGTCATTTTTGGTAGCATTTTTATTAGTTCCTTCTAGTACTGCACAGTTATTAGAGTAGAACATTAAACTAGCAACCCTAAACCCCTGCGGGAAACGCGGGGGGTTTTGCCATGGCGACCTCAAGAGATGTCCACGAGATCATCTCCAAGCTATCGTCTGATAAAGTGAAGACCCGCGAGGCGAGCATTCGTGAACTCTTCTTTGAAGTTTTCCGTGTCATCTTCACAGTGTCTGTAAAAACTGATTTCGTGGGTTTAAACTCTGCTACCGGGGTGACCCCTGCAGGACGGAGTGAAGCTGCTCAGTACCTATCTGGAAAGTGACAGGTCGTTTGGCTTCTGCAAGCTGCTTTCAGTGAACACAGCTAAATTAAAACCCGATGAGATTCCTCATGGTGAGTGAGGACAACCTGGACTTATGACAATATTGGCATGAATGGTTACTCATAGATTATGACATCGTGCTTTTGTTCCCTCTTCGAGCTGCAGCTGAGACGTGGCCGTTTATGCTTAAGTTGCTCACTAAGTGCATTGAGTTGGAGATTGCTGCTAGCAAACGCCGAGCGCCAAAGTCACTTTCTGCAAAGACGCTCAGGGCCGCCGTTCAATGCGCGGAAAATCCTAAATTTTCAGGTACCGCAATAGCCGAGGCCTGTTGTCACCGTTCTATTTGACAAGATGGATATTAGTGATCTTGAATCTTATACTATAAAAAACCGGCCATCTCTGTATTTACTTCTCATAAGTAAACGAGAAATTCTGATTGCCTCTCGATAAAAAGGGAACGTTTCATCTCGTATAATGAGGTTTTAGAAGACCATTATGACACTGGTTTTGGTTTCTACGGCCGATATGCTTTACTGGCTACTAAAAGGAAACAAGTTCCTGCTGTTTTGATTCATCTATTCACCCTGTTTCAGTCCATCAGCGAGCCTACCACATCAAACCTCAACCCGGCCTTTTTAAGTCCTCTCAGCTCATGCTCTTTCTTATTCAGTCCAGCTCCCTCTTTCCTTGCTTTATATTTCTGATTCAGCCTGTTTCATGCTATGTTATCTAGTGTTCCAAACAACGACTCCAGTGGTCTTCTCTCTTATGAAATCCTTGATATGAATATCTTCCTTTTCTTTCTTTGTTGTACTCCTTATTAATCCTGTCACCGTCTTCAGTCTTGGTATTCTCAGAAATCTAGTTCCCAAACCTACCACCCCTTACTTCCATCGCCCCTTTTACAAGAGGGAGTGTTCACCAACTTGTTTTCACTCATCAACCATGTTAGATTTATATGGGGAAGATATGATAGGGAAATAAAAAGAACACACATCGTCTTTATTGTACAATATTTTAGACGTAATTTTTTATGATCCAACTTAATAAAAGTGAAGTTTATCATTTACATTGGTGGTGTTAAACATGATTAAAATCAGAGTCACATAACATTACCATCTTGATGTTACATGAATACACAAATTGGTGACAACTATGATTAAATTCAGACTCACATAACATTATCATCATGATGCTATAGAAAGTCGTACATATCTGCGCATAAACTCTTATATGCTGAGGTCTTTTATACATACAGAAACTGGCACTAGCTTTGTTCAGTGGTAGGAAGCTTTTCCTACAAAGTATTACACAGGTGGATCATGACTGTCTGAATGTGTCCTCAAGCACGAAAGAGCATAATAGCAACAAAAACATTAACAACAAATGCATCTATGTTTGCATTTCACCAAAATATATTGGCCTGTGTGCTAAACAATGATTTCTGGGTCTAAATATTATAATGACAGAGTATTATGAAAATGCTAAAGTCATTTGTCACCTTAAATGATTTGCTAAACCACTACGTATTCCATATTGTTTAGGTAATGCATCTCTACCATGTTTCTTGAATTTTACATGAGTCAGTTAGGGACGACTATAGGGAACATCACACACGTATTTCTTGTCATGTGCTTTTATTGCATGTGCATGTGCAGTGGATAGAGCAATTCTCTTCACTGAGTTTTTGTTGGTCTGTAGTCTCTGCTAGGCCAACCTTTACTTACCATATTTATCGACTTGTTCCTGACTCTGAACTTCCGTGTAGGGAGAGGACTATTGTTATTGCCAGTTGTTAAGTCTCTATTTAGTCACATATCAGATATTATCAGAGACGTTCAAGTTTTTCAGACGGAATATAGCATCATATTACGGCACCTACTTGCTGTGAAAGAATACAGATATGAAATGAAGACAAGGATTTACTGCAGTAAGCTTATACCTTCTTTGTCTCCAGCTTAGAAAATGATTTGTCCAGTGAATTGTTTTTGTTTACTCATATTGACCAGTAATATCTGTTTCCAGGTCTAGTACTTTTGTTCATGAATTTTATAGTGGAGTTTATGACGGAGAACAATTTTTCATCCAGTGCTAAGGATGAGATATTTCGCAATATTTTGACTCTTCATATTCTCTTAGAAAATCCTCCTGGTGACTTTCCTGAGACTCTCAGACAGGATGTTGTCAATGGCTTTGTTAAGATTTGCTCATCAATGAGGTGTATAATTAATCACACACTGATACTAATAGTCGGCATAGTATTTACAAATACTCATAATTTCTTATAAATATGTCTAATTTGACTTATAGGGAAGAAGGAAAGATCTCGCGAAAGCTTATTGAATGCATTAACACATACCTCTTCATGGATGGTCCAAACCTTGAGCCGGAAAAAGCTATGGAACTCCACAGTTCGGTTCGAGATTTTATTTTCCGTTACTGGCTTACTACTCATGATAAAGGCTTAAAGGTGATCAATCAACCTTTTGTTTTATGAGTCACTTTCTAAGTTTGATGTATCAAGTTTCTCCTCTCACTAGGACCATCAATGCTTTAACGCCTTTAGGCATTTTTGTTGCGGAAACCTCACTTTGATATTTGGGCGATCATGAATATTCTGTTCAATGTGATGCCTTCATTTTTAAATAGTTACTCTATTGATGCTATGCACCGAACAACATTAATACTCTGGCTTTGCAATTGCAGCGTGCTTTGATTCTTTATACCAAGTTTCAACTGAAACTAAATAGAATTTCTGAAGGAGGTTCTTTAGTTGAACAATTGCTGGACGTTATTGAGAAAGAATTAGAACAAACGAATTCCTCTATTGCAGGAGTTGTCAAGTAAACGATACTTTATATCTTCATCTACTTGGATTATGGAGTACCTGCTAGATTTGACGTTCTTGCTTTCGTCAGGGGTAATTTAACCAAGGATGAGAGCCATAGGACTGACGGTTATGTACAACGAGGTTTGATGGAGCTTGCAGCATCAGTTTTTCACCAGGTCTTTGGTTTTTGTTATATTTGTTGGAAGGATTTCCCGTTCTGCTGATTGATACAAGCAGTTCTCATCAATGTGTCATCGCAGGCACTTCCTGGGAAGATTAGAGCAAAAGATGGAAAACGTATGAAGACAGAAAATCTTGCCTTTCGTATAAAAGATGGCCTAATGAGAGCGAAACCGTCATGGTGATTTCTTTAATCATGCCTATTGATTCCAGAGTAGTATTGGTCTAGAAAGTTGAATTGTGACTTTTAACTTTTGATAGATGTATAGTCATATTTCTTGAATAGGACTAGATGCCATCGATTAAACAGATCCTTTATTTGGTCCTTGCTTTGTAGTTATACTATTTGCTTTCACGTGCTTTATACGATAATGCTAGCGTATAGCTTTTCTGTAACACATTTACAATACCATTTTTCTGAACTTGAACTTGATATAAAGAGCTGGTTTAGCTGTTAGCTCGAGTCTCATTTGTTGCGGCAGCAGTTGATTTCATTCCTGTGGATGGCACTTGCCTTGGTTGCTCATATTGTTCTATCTCCATTACTTCATCTCTATTTTAGAGTCCCTGTTTCAGACCTTTAATTACCAGCTTTGTCTTTTCTGCCTTGGACATCTTTTCTAGTATATGACTCTTTCAATGACTCTCTAGTTAGTTTATATTATCCTTCTTTTCTTGTCTTTGATGAAAGTCACTCCATCCCTGCTTCCTAGTTGCAGCTTGTGACTGACTGTGCATTGTCTGCTGTACACAACTTAGTACATATGGCAAATCCTTTTTTTTATATTAGGTTGCTAGTCTTCCTGGTAGCCTCTATTACGATGTTAACTTAGTTTGTCATTTGTTAACTCTTTCCAGCATCATGTTGCCTGCATTTAGCACTACATTTATGTTTTCAACGCTTGTAATTTTGCGCTGTCTCCCCCTCACAGGTGTGGCTCATTCTATTTCCTAATACACTTTCACAAAGCAAGCATAGATATCTCTACCTTAAGTGATTGGTTTGATGGAATATGTCAGAGTTTTGAGAGGTACTATATGATTGATGCTGCCAATTATTGATTATATGATTTCCTGTCTGTATATTTTGAATGTATAAGAAATCAGGTATGGGTGACAGTTATTTGGGACACATTACGAGAGAGTCATCTTAGATGGTTTGAAATAGCACAATGTAGGCTGGTAATTGCAACTGTTAAATGGTAATCAGGAACTACTGGTTTCCTTATATAGGATGGAGGCAAAGTATGTAAAAGATTAAGCAGTGTGGAACTATACAAACACACAGGTAATATATAGAAATGACTGATTTGAAAAGAATGAAGCTCCAAAGCACAAGATCCAAGGAATGAAGCTCCAAACAAGCTGCAAGTTATAAGATACCTCATTTCAACAATAGGAGATTGGAAAGTAGACTGAGACTCAAATCCAAATGACCGGTGATGCACTAGTAAAGAAAGATTCTGAAGTTCAATAAAAAATGACATCAAATTTAGCTGGCTCCACCATGGCTATATTGTCCTTAAATATAAGGCCCGATTGATATCTTGCAGGAGAAGTCTCCCTTGATTTTTTGTCTCATGGAGTCCCCGACACCAAATATTTAGATTTTTATGGGCCTTTTCTTCATGCCAGAAATCTTTTTATGGGTATTTTATGGGAGAAAATATTTCCCAGCATCAAATTATGAGACATTATGGGTATTAATATTTTCAACAATATTTCTTTAATTTGAGTTTCACGTTTCAGGATTTTGAATGATTCCACTGCTAGGCATTCTTACGACGGATTTGTCTGGATATTACGGTATGCTCAACATTCATGTGTGCTTTAGACTGCTTTCATGCTTTTAAGTAATTTCTGTATGCTATTAGCTTGATATCATTATTAATACATCTTATGCCATTCTATAGCAACCTCAATAATATTGTTCTATGAAAATTAGTGCTGTCAATTAAATTGCTCCTGAAAGCTATAACAAAGAACTTTTTAGGGCATTGGTGGAGCTAACTTCTATATTGCCTGCCATTAAATTGGACGCCACTGTGATATCTCCATCTTCTACTACTGAGAAGGTATCACTTTATGCCACAAATATCTGCTACTATAGGTTAAGCATATCTTCTTTCTGCTGCTGTACTTGGGATTTTTATATCGCTTCTAATTCTTTCTAATGTGGACGAGTTATAGACACTAGATGGATTAATAATTGGGTAACTGTGGTTTTCTATTTTAAGCTAAAACTCCATGAATGTACTTTGATTATTTGATAATTATGTTTCTGTAAGATTTGTATGGGCAATAGATCAGTATTTCTGCTGCTTTTGTTTCTAACAGAAGGCATCTGAAAGGCTACAACCCTGTATAACACTGAGCAAACTTAAATCCACGATATGTGCTGCAGTTCATTCTACGAGGTCGTACATGCTAACTAGTTGCAAAAGCAAGGTGCATCTGCAGCAGATGTGTTCTGATAACTATAGATAGCTTTTCCATTAAAATATCATGTGATTTTGGTATTCACAGCAAATTTGCTAGGCGAATCACAAATATACTCCGCCAATGTAATGATCTTATGTTACAATCTATTTCTGCACAAGTAAAATTAAAGTTTAGATAGTGGGAAATATGTGTGTACTTTCTCTCTATGATGCTACTCTTATT
The DNA here is from genome assembly GCA_963693085.1 of Alisma plantago-aquatica. Lineage (NCBI taxonomy): Eukaryota > Viridiplantae > Streptophyta > Magnoliopsida > Alismatales > Alismataceae > Alisma > Alisma plantago-aquatica. Next base: position 482,785,181 of record OY856415.1, read on the forward strand.
CTTTACAGCATGCTGCTTTGATCTTACCGACCCTTCCTGACCTACTATGTACAACTCGAGTTCCTTTGTGACATCTGTGCAAATGTTTAAACTAAAATCTGAAAATGTTTGCAGGTTAGAGGTGGTTGGCAGACCATCTGGAATTATCTACTTCAAGGATTGCCCACTTTTAGCAATAGTTGCCTAGTGGTATGATTGACATCCTGTTATATTGCAAGATAATATTTGTCAACTTTGACCCAATTGTATCAGAAACTTGAACATTCTTATCGATTCTATTTTTTGTTAGTGTATAGGAAAACACATGGCTATTGGCATATTGTAGGATAATATCTAAAAGATTATACACCGTCCAGTTTTAGTGTGAGTTTTGACATTTTTTAGGGCGGTCTACCAATTTTCTTTTGTTCTCATGTTTAAAGTCACCCTACAAGTCTCTTTGAATAGGAAGAACCTTTAAAAATAGTTAATTTCTCTCTGAAATAGTGCAAAATTACCTTATCAGCTCGCAAATCTGGGTTTTCCTATGAGCTGAATGCCCTACACACTCAGAATTGGAAAAGACAAGCAGGGGTTCAGCCTATAATATAAGTGAACACATAAAGGTGTTGGCTAGTGCATTGGTTAATTATATCATCGCATAGAGATAACATGTATTTAGTCCCTTAGCAGGTAGTTATTTGTGGCTGTTCTGTAGACATACATAAAATTTGGTTTCTTCAATGAATAACACTTACAAACTGACATTACAAATTGCTTTTCTACATAGGTAAACACTACATTAAGACTTTTAGGAAAGATGGTACAAAAGGTAAATTAACATACTGTCTCTTCTATGATAAACTTTGATAGATGTTTTTATATTTGATACTTTGTCTGGCTTCGAAATATCAGCTTTTTTGGTTATCGATCAGGGGTCCATCAGTCTGACTGCCGTCCCTCAAGATTTGTGGGAGCTTCAAATCTTCAAGCAGACACTATCACCGTAATGCCTCCTTTAGAATTGCGGAAATCACATTTTTTTTTTTGCTTTGTTGATATTTGATAGAGGCAAATTGTCAGCACTCCACTACATAAATATAAATGCTATTCTTCTAGAGTTGCTTATTTCCATTATGTTTAATCTTAGCTTATTGTATGCAGGTTTTTTCTGCTATGTTAAATTGTTGATCCTCATGCCCTTTCTCATGTCTTTTGACCATAACACTTGTTGTATTATAGCCTCTTTTTGCTCATGTTTCATATGTCCTGAAAGTAATATATTACAATGATGTAAACGTAATAACTTTCCCTCATGTTTTTCTTGTCTTATTTGTGGCTATTGATCTATGTTTAATTATGCCTTTTATTTGTGCTGTGTACTTGCATCCATGCTTGAAAGTTCATTAGACAACTTTACCTGATGGTCAAATTGTATGCATACTACATTATCTCTCAAGGTCTATAAAATATTTGGTAATTTTCATACATACATGAGCATATTATGTAGGGCGGTCAATAGGGAGGATAGTACCGTCTTATCCTTTATCCACACCCTGGAGGGTAAGGGTAAGGGTAAAAAATTTCCCTACCTGTTTCCTGCTTACCTGTTACCTTCTTACCTGTTCCTTTATAGGGTAAGGGTAAGGGATACAGATTATCCATACCCGTTTACCCTTTACCCGCTATATATGGATTTTACTATAAATTTAACATATTAGCCTAAAATTGCAAAAACTAAACAACAACGGCTCTTTGCTTGGCCCATCCTGATGCTCATAGGCCCATTGAATGAGCCGCCTCTCCACTTTTTTGTAGTGGCAGCTTCCTACCCTTTACCAAGAAGTCATCCATAAAGCAACACAACAACAACAACAGCACCATCTGCACAGTGGGCTGCTACCACGTCGCACGCCGGCCACCACAAATAGTGACGGATCTCTACCCGCAACCAGGTGATCAACCGGATTGCAGATCCAAAAGTGGAACACGACAATCTGAATATCACTTTGGTACTGGATGCATCTCCACTGCGTGCTATAGCAAAACCAGTCGTCATACAAGCGATCCAAATGCTCTAGACGGTAGATCCAGATGCCATGTGCCTTAGACTAAAGAGGACTATTCACGAAACTGCTGCCTCAGCTCCATATAATAGTTTCTTTATTTAGAATCTAAAATGCATTTGTTGAGCTAATGTTTCCAGCGGTTTACTAATTTGTTGCCAAAGCGTCCATCTTTGGGTTTCTAGCTAGAACCATCAGCTTTTATATTTTGATATTTTATATAGTTGTACAAGTAGTGGCCTGTGTGTAAAACATTTAAAAAGGTTAGAAAAATGTTTAAAACTGCAGTGATTGTGTGTTTGAAGCATCAATATTGTTTTGAAAGATCTGGTTGTGTCACTTCTTTTGACAAAGCTGCCGTTTGAGTGTTGCAAATCAGCACGATATTGTTGAATTGTCTGTGTGTAACAACACCTTGGAAGTTGCTGTCAAAAGTAAATATTTTTGGCGTGTCATATAACTATTGCTTCGTATCTCTTTGGGATATGCATACATATGTTACGCCTTGACCGCCTCGCCTCGCCAAGACAAAAACGCCTCGTTACGCCTCACGCCTTTTTCAACCTTGAGTATTAGTGATTGTGGTAAAGAGTTTTATAATTAATTTGTAGTTGGTTATTTACAATTACTGATTTTCTTGCTGATTTAGTGATTAGAAATATTAATTAGCAGTACAGTATTGATGAATACTTAGTTAATTACTGATTTGCCGATTAGATATGTATATAAGTTCCTTAGAAATATTATATACAAATATGTTTAATTTTGCATAAAAATATATAAGAATTTAGGTACCCACTTTTTCAAAAAGCGCACGCTCCCACCTGGCGCTTAAGCAGTTCCAAGGTGCTGTCTGCACGCCTCCCGCTTCTCACGTGTTATCTTGTCCTAGACCCTCGGCCAAGTATAATCACTTGTTTCATTGTGTAATTGAATCATCTAATTGTCAAAGGAAAGTCATTTTGGGGTAGATTTGCTGTCCATTTGGAAGGAAGAAGCAAGGGAATCCTTCACTGACTGACGAGACTATACATTTACTTTATTTATTTGGTCAATCGCTCCTGCTTAAATTGGCGTTATGTTCTTTCTAACATCGGCAAAACCCATGTCAGTAACATTTGTTTCCACTTGTCATCTTGATTGGATCCTTGTTTGGTCTAACAGTCACCCATGTTCTATTTGGCTGCTTTTAGGTCTAGGATTGTTGTCAAGCTCCTTGGTTGTCCCACTCCTTGGTTGTCTCCACTCTTAGCTACAAAGCTTTGTGTTGGGGATGAGAGAGACGAGCCTCAAACAACAAGCTCTAATGAACTTGTTGGGAGATAAAGTAGCGTGATGTAGATGAGTTCGCTGAATCTGTATGACGAATAGTATACAAGCACACAAGGATTTACAATGGCCCTACCAATATCCAATTTGGGAGCTGTTGGAGATGATTCTATTGATTGATGGTGTTGAGAGTAACATTGTAGAGAATGCTTACAAAAGAGAGAAAGAAGAACACAATTCCCTTTACACTTGTAAGTCAACCTTAGAAGAGCGGTTGCTTAGAGAGGCACTCACAGGGGCTATTGATCCTAGGAGGAACCCTAGATCCATCATTGGCATTAGGTTTTCGTAACATTACGTTTCTTGATGCCTCTTCTCATCTAAGACAAGGTTAGAGGGTAATAGGCTCGTATCCCACATTTTGGTACGACTGTGTTGTGATACAGTCAAGCTGGACCATATACTATCAAAAGCCTATGATCATTTAAGTGGCTTCCATCCAATTTCAATCATCTGAGGGATGAATCCATACAGATTTGTAGTATAACGGAAAACGTGTGAGCGTTGTTGAGGCTCTCTCAACAAAATCCGACTTCAATGAAAAAACAATTGTAGGAGTAGAAAAGCTGTTGTTCTCTCCTCCAACATTAGAAGCAGAAATACAAATACCATCTTCACATGCCGAGCATGGGAACAACTTAGGTAGAAAGAAGACTAGCAGATACTAGCTATTTTGAGCAAAGCTCAAACTTGGCTAATAGATTAATCTATGTTATCATGTTGGTTTAATTTTTACTCTTCTTTATTTGAATCTGGCCTTTAGGTGTGATTTCTCTTATGAAATGGCACTTGCTTTGATCTAGATTGGAATTGTTGATCTTTACAGAGATGTATGACAGTTGACTGTTGCTATGAACAATGATTTGTTTTTGATCCATGCCTAGTTGCATTAGCAAACCCTTGAACCATAAAGCCTCCTTTGTGACTTTTGTTGCTGCCATGTACTCTGTTTAACAGTGGATAGAGCAACAATTCTTTGCAAAGTGGTGTTTCAATGATAACTATTAATCCCACCTAGTTCAAGTAGACAGTGATAGATCCCTTGTCGAGGTCACTTCCATAATATGAGTACATACGGATGACTCAATTTCCATGAAAGACCAATCAAGTTCCCCTCAGCTAACTCAATATTCACTTAATTGCTTGCACATGTGCCTTGCCAGGATCCATGTAAAGACTAATCACATTGATTGCATAAGCAATGTTTGGTGTACTACAAATTATAACATACAGGATGCTACCTACAACAATGCAACTTTCTCTTCTTCATTAGACCGTGGGACTACAATCCCGATATCCTGAAGTGAGTGACCAATGGAGTTGAAACATGCTTCTCATCTAACGCACCAAACTCGTACGGAACCTTGTTGATATAATTATCATCCACTAAGATAAGCTTCCTATATTCCCTATCCCTGTAATATTTCATGCCACAAATATTCTTAGCTTCCCTAGATCTTTTGTCTCATATTCTCCACCTAGATGAGATTTCACCTTGGAATCTCAGATGCATGTCTAGATGCAACGATCATACCATATATATTTAACAATAGTTAAACAAAGGACTTGTCATCTAACTCTGTATAGTAGGTGTAGCTATTGAGAAGGTAATTCCGTATTTCATAATTAAAACAAGATTACAAAGGCTTTCAAATATAATACTAGAATAACCCACAAAGGCGTGACTCACCAATATGACACTAAAAGAACAAAAATAAATAAATGAAAAAAACTAAATAATTTGACAACCTCTCAAGCTGGAACATAGATGTCAATCAGGCTCGATTTTTCAAACGTGGTCAAGAATTTATTCTTTGTAAGAGACTTTTTGAAGATAACAAGAACTTAATCCTCTATCCTGATGTAGATACTAGAGAATTTATTCTTGTTATCTTCAAAAAGTCTCTTACAAAGAATAAATTCTCGACCACGTTTGAAAAATCGAGCCTGATTGACATCTATGTTCCAACTTCCCAAACAAAATGACAATCCATTTCAATATGTTTAGTGCAGTTCGTAGGTTGTGGGATCGCTAGCAATAAATGTGGCTGCCTTATTATCATAGAAAATAGGGATAGGCGTTGTCAGAGATACGTAATTCTTTGTGTAGACCTTGGACCCACATAAGCCTGTAAGTATGCACCGTAGCTCTGTATTAAGCTTCTACACTAGATTGAGCGAGAATAGTCTACTTCTTGCTCATGCACGTGACAAGGTTTCCACCAACAAAGACGCACAAGGCAAAAGTAGATTTTGTCAGATTTGCTACCAACGTAATCAAAGTTAGATTAACCAATGATCCTGCAGTGCCCACATGTTTTGTATAGAGGTCCTTTTCCTTAAGAGCCTTTAAGATATTTTGAAAATGGCAAACAACATCCTAGGGATGTAGTTGTGGTTTGTTGAGGTAATGACTAATCAGTTAATGCGGAAAAAGGTCTTGTATTATTCGATAATAAAAGAATATACAAGAGTCTCTATATACTACACAAAAGAACCACAGGGTCTAGAGATAACCCATGTGGGATAAAACATAAGTGTAAAGGAAAAGAAAAATAGAAAATATACTAAGTGTAAAAGAGAAAAACACAGCAAAGTCTATCTACTAATACTCCCCCTCAAGCTGGAGCATAGATGTCAATCATGCCCAACTTGGATGTCATATCAGTGAAGCGCTTCTTCGGAAGAATCTTTGTGAAGATATCAGTAATCTGCTCATCAGTATGAATGTAAGGGGTAGAAATCTGACCAGATAGAACCGCCTCACGAACAAAGTGACAGTCCACTTCAATATGCTTCGTGCGCTCATCGAAGGTAGGGTTGCTAGCAATGAAAGTGGCTGCTTTATTATCACAGAACATAGGAATGGGCGCCAAGTCTGAAAAACCAAAATCTGTCAGAAGGCTTCAAATCCAGAAGAGCTCGCAGGTAGTATGTGCCATGGCGCGATATTCAGCTTCAGCACTAGAGCGGGCAACCACAGCCTGTTTTTTGCTCCTCCATGTGACTAAATTGCCCCCAACAAAAGTACAATATCCAGAAGTGGAGCGGCGATCAACCTTGCTCCCAGCATAATCAGAATCTGAGTAGCCCAGTATCTTACAGTGCCCATGTTTTTTGTAAAGAAGCCCTTTTCCAGGAGAGTTCTTCAAATAGCGCAGAATATGGCAAACAACATCCCAATGACATTGTCGGGGTTTGTCAAGGTAGCGACTAACCAATCCGACAGCAGCAGTAATGTCAGCTCGTGTGACTGTGAGGTAGATAAGCTTCCCGACCATTCGTCTGTACTGATGAGTGTCAGGATATGCAGGAGAGGCTTGATCATCCCAATCAGTGTTAGGATCAAGAGGGGTGCTAGCAGGCTTAGCACCTAGGAGTCCAGTCTCAGATAACAAGTCCAGAACATACTTCCGCTGAGAAAGACACAGTCCTGCAGAAGAGCGAGAGACCTCTATCCCAAGAAAGTAGCGTAAAGAACCGAGGTCTTTAGTAACAAAGTGCTTTTCAAGATACCGCTTAGTTGCCTGAATACCTGCTGCATCACTCCCAGAGAGTATAATATCATCAACATACACAATAAGAATAATAATGCCAGTTGTGGATTGTTTAACAAAAACAGAGTGGTCCGACTGAGAGCGGCGAAAAGAATAATCCTGGAGAATAGTGCTAAGTTTGTCAAACCACGCACATGGACTCTGTTTGAGGCCATAGATAGCTTTTTTTAAACGACAGACTTTAGATGGCTCCCCCTCACAGATAAAGCCGGGGGGCTGAGACATGTAGACTTCTTCATGTAGATCGCCATAGAGAAAGACATTTTTCACATCGAGCTGGTATAACGGCCAATCAGAATTAACATCAACAGAGATCAGAATCCTTAGAGAATTAAGTCGTGCCACAGGAGAGAAGGTTTCAAAATAGTCAACCCTATAGGTCTGAGTGTATCCTTTAGCAACCAGTCTGGCTTTCAGGCGCTCGACCGTACCATCAGGATGATATTTCACTGTGAAGACCCAGCGACACCCAACTGGCGAGCAATCAGTAGGAGGATCAACAAGAGTCCAAGTATGACGATCAGTAAGAGCCGTCATTTCTTCTTCCATTGCCTGACGCCATGCTGGGATTTTAAAAGCCTGAGCAACAGTCTTAGGGACAGAAATAGCAGACAGAGCAGCAGTAAAGTTGGCAAAATTAGAATTCAAATGAACAGACGTACAAAAATTCCCAATTGGATGTTTCGTACAAGCACGTGTCCCCTTTCTTAGACTAATGGGAACATCAAGGTCAGAAAATACCTGCGGAGGTGGCTGATCTGGCGCAGAGGACGTGGACGATGGAGAGGCCATAGAGGGAGCTGTTGGCTTTGGTCTTCTGTGATAAACCTGCAGAGGGGGCTTCTCACTTGTAGATACAGGAGCAGGGCTATCATACTTATCATCCACCATAGGTAAGGGCGTATCAGTCAACAAATCAGACGTAAGAGCAGAACCCTCCGAAGAGAAAAATGGCATGTGTTCAAAGAATACCACATCCGCAGATACAAGCCATTTATGTGAAGCAGGATCATAACACCGATATCCTTTCTGAGTGCGGGAATAGCCCAAAAAAACACACTTGGTGGCCTTGGGATCTAATTTAGTAAGACCAGGTCTAAGGTTCTTCACAAAGCATGTGCTCCCAAAAATACGCGGTGGTACAGCAAACAGTGGTAGATCAGGGAAAAGAATTTGAAAAGGGATTTTATTGTGAAGTACAGAGGAAGGCATGCGGTTTATGAGATAGCAAGCAGTGGAGATTGCCTCAGGCCAGAATTTGTGAGGAACATGGTAGTAAAAGAAAAGTGTGCGGGCGACCTCAAGGAGATGGCGATTCTTACGCTCAGCGACACCGTTTTGTTGTGGGGTATAAGCACAGGAAGTCTGGTGAATGGTGCCCTGACGTTTACAAAAAGACTGAACAGAAATTTGCACAAATTCCAAGGCATTGTCTGTGCGAAAAATCTTGATGGGCTTAGCAAATTGAGTCCGAATTTCCGCAAAAAACTTAGAAATTTTTTCAACTACAGTAGATCTGTCTGTCAGTAAAAATAACCATGTGGTTCTGGAAAAATCATCGATAAAACTTAAGAAATATTTGAATCCAGAAACGCTAGGCACAGAACACGGTCCCCAAATGTCAGCATGCACAATGTCAAAAGGGGCTTTAGAGCCAATACAAAATTTTGCAGAAAAAGTAGAACGGTGTTGTTTGCCCAATTGACATGTTTCACAATAAAATCTAGTGCTAGCAACAGTCGGTAGTAAAGCCTTCAACTTCTCAGCAGACGGGTGGCCCAGACGGTAATGCCAATGAATATCAGGAACTGTAGATGTCAGGAAAGCAGCTGGCTTCGGCTCGTCCAAATAGTATAACCCATCCGGTCCCTCATGGCCTGAACCAATCGTCGTCCTCGTACGCAGATCCTGAAACAGAACACCATCCGGGTCAAATGTAATAGCACAACGAAGACTTTTTACCAGTTTACTGACAGATAGTAAATTCAGAGGAAATTTGGGCACATATAGCACAGACTGCAGAGGTAGAGTACTAGTAGAAGTGATATCTCCAATGCCACAAACAGGAGATTTGGAACCATCAGCAACCGTCACAGGCGGTATAAGAGAAGTCTTGCGCAGAGTAGAAAATAAACTAGCAGTACCAGAGATATGTGCAGTCGCACCAGAGTCGATCACCCAAGGGCTTTTACCAGTCGTCGTCAGGAGAGCAGCGCCATTCTCAGGAGAGTCCGCAGAAGTAGAGGCAAGGCGGGCTTGAAGCAGTTTCTCAAACTCGGAGCGAATCCAATCAGCAGTAGGGTCAGAGGCAGCAGAGGTAGATGCAGGTTGTTCAGTGGTAACCTGGTTTGCCCAGTCAGGTTTACCATATTTTATCCAGCAGCGGTCTTCAGTGTGATTAGTACGCTTGCAGTGAGTGCAGTAGCGGGGCTCCCCTGACTCCGAGCCAGAACCACGTCCAGGTGCAGAAGAGCGGCCACCACGACCACGGCCACGACCTCGGCCGCGACCACGAAAGGAATCTGCAGAACGGACAGCAAGTGCTGTTCCATCAGAAGTAGAGAGCGTCAAAGAAGGAAGACGCTGGACCCGCTTGAGGACGTCCCGAAGAGTAGGTAACGGGTCACTGGAGAGGATCTGATCCACGACCCCAGCAAACGAAGTAGGAAGGCCAGCCAGGAACTGAACAAGCATGAGCTCATTCCGCTGACGATGTAGTTCTTCAAGATTCGCAGTCAGAGGATGATAAACCTGAAACTCGTCCCACAGAGCACAGCACGAGTTGTAGTAGTCTTCCACAGAGTCAGATGTCGAGAAGTCTTGTTTCGCAAGCTTCTTGAAAATTTCAAACACCTTCTTGGGGTTCTGTTGATGAGAGTAACCATGGGATAGGTGATCCCACATTTCCTTAGCAGTCTGAAGGCGAAGCAGAGAGTGGTTGATCTTAGCATCAACGCTGTTGACCAGCCAGGCCATAACCCCATAATCCTCCTTGGACCAGAGATCATAAGCTTGCTTAGTCGTGTCATCAACAGTAGCAACAGGTACAACAGGACCCTTGGTAGTCAGGTGCGAGTGGCGCCCGTGTGCTTTCACGTAGAGTTCGAATGAAGCAGCCCATAGGTGATAGTTGGAGCCATCCAACTTAACAGAAGTAACACACAAAGACCGTGGTAAATCTGAAGTCGCCATGAGAGTAGAAGCAGACAGTCAGCAGCACGAGCGCAGGGCAGACAGTAGAATCAGTAGGCAGCAGGAAGTGTCCAACACATGGACCAGCAACAGCAGATAGGAGATCCGATCATGGACCTCAGAAACCCTCACGGGGCAGAGATAAAGAAGTAGAACCTACGCCAACATGGAGAAACAATTACTCCACCATGTGGCGCAGGCAGGCAGATCCGGATGTAGCGTTTAGACCCTCAACGTGCCAGAACTGGAAAGTGTCGGGGATGTACGTAACGGATTTAGAAAATGAACGGAGACCGAAAAGGGAACTTGTGCTTGTCTAGGCCACAAGGATAGAGATGGTGAGGATGTGGGGGTGTGGTGGAGGGTTGTGGGTGGTGTAGGGGCCGGGAAATTGGTGGTGGTGGTGGCTGTTGGTGGCGGACAGCAAGTACTGTAGCGCCGCGGTACTGTAGCAGCCGCGGTACTGTAGCAGCGGGAAGAAAGGAGATGGGGCGGTGGGCAGGGAAAGAGAAGAGAAGGGCTGCGGTGGTGGTAGGGTAAGGAAGGAAGGGAGGAGGAGGAAGAAGGACGGCGGCGGCAGGGAGAAAATCGCAGGGGGGGGGGCGGCGGCGGTGTGGTGGTTGACGGCGCAGGGGTAGGTTAGGGTAAGGAGGGGGGGAAAAAGAATTAGGGTGGATCTTGTTGCTCTGATACCATCTGGATAATGCGGAAAAAGGTCTTGTATTATTCGATAATAAAAGAATATACAAGAGTCTCTATATAATACACAAAAGAACCACAGGGTCTAGAGATAACCCATGTGGGATAAAACATAAGTGTAAAGGAAAAGAAAAATAGAAAATAGACTAAGTGTAAAAGAGAAAAACACAACAAAGTCTATCTACTAATACCTTAAGAGCCTTTAAGATATTTTGAAAATGGCAAACAACATCCTAGGGATGTAGTTGTGGTTTGTTGAGGTAATGACTAATCCGTCTAATAGCTGAAATATTTACTCGTTACATTAAGATAAGTTTTCCAAGCACTCTTCTATATTGTTTATTATCACGATAGACAAGAGAGGTGTCATCATCATAATTTGAATTACTATCCATTGGAGTTGCAACAAGTTTAGCTCCCAACGTGCATGTTTCTGGTATAGGTTTGTGCACATACTTGTCCGGTGATAGGCATACGTCAAAGCTAGATTGAGGGACTTTGATCCCTAAAGAGTAGCATAATTTTCTAATATCTTTCACGAAGATATGTTTGCTCATATAATCTTTAGTAGCTTGAAGACCAACATAGTCACTACTAGATAGAACAATGTCATTTACACACAATTAAATTAAGGTTTGATCCCAAAACTAGTGCTTTTCCTCCAAAAAAGATAAATGAATAGAATGGGATGTTGGAAGCCAAACTGTGCTAAATTGTGACTTTGTTTATCAAGCTGAGCCTGAGGCTTTGTTTCAAACCATTTATCGTTTTATTAAATTTGCAAACTTTGGTTCACCCCTTGAGCAACAAACTTAGGAGGTTGCTCCATATGTACTTCTTCATTCAAGTCTTGCAGAAATAATTCTTAACATCTAATTGAAACAATGACTAATCAAGATTAAATGTCATAGAAATAAGCAATTATATCGATTGAAGACGAGCAACATGAGAAAACGTCTCCAAATAATCAACATCGTAGGTTTGAGTATAATCTTTAATCACCAGTCGGGCTCTGAGATACTCAATAGTGCCATCGAGTTGATACTTGAACATAAGAACAATTTAGTATCTCTTCAATAAGATCCCTAGTGCGTTGATCAGATCCATTGCTTGACGCCAAGTAGGATAACAAAGAGCTTCTTTTGCAATTTTAAGGACCAACATATTAGACTAGGCCACCGTAAAATAGGCTAAGCTAGAACTCAGTTGGTTAATGGAACAAAAGTTACTGATAGGATGTAATGTGCATGAGTGAACACCTTTGCATAAGCAAACTGGAAGATGTAGATTAGAGTATGGAGTAGGTACTTGAGGAGTATTGGGATCTTCCGCTAGAGGATGTCCGGATGAAGAGAGCTTGAGGGGATTAGTTGATCTATTTCTTCGATGGTAGATAATCAACGGTTTCCTTTGAGATTGTTGTGAATCAGAAGTAGTAGATACAACCAAAGGTAATATGGATGCTTCCACCATGTCAATAGTCAAGAGCAAACCATCCTCATAACAATAGGGCAATTTTCAAACAAGACTACTTTAGCACAGATAAACCAACGCTTAGTAACATGTTCATAGCGTTTGTAGTACCCCTTTTGTTTTCTAGAATACCCCTAGAACACATTTCACATATCTTGCATCTAATTTGTTATGTTCAAGACAAATACCCCACACAAAATTGGTGCTACCAAAAATCCTTAGTGGCACATGAAATAGGTCAGCCATAGGACAAAATTTGGTACACAATTTGATTTTGTAGTACAAAAGAAAGCATGTGGTTGATATGAAAGCATGCCTTAGAAACCGCTTCAGGCCAAAAATGCCTGAGAAATTTGTGGTTCATCAGAATTGTATGAGCAACTTCAACGATGTTTCTGTTTTCCTGTTAATCAACAATATTCAGCTCTGAGGTATATAGGATGGGGAGGTCCACTGAATAGTGCCTTCATCTCTGTAGCAATTCCTGACCGCAGTTTGTGTGCACTCTAGGGCATTGTCAGCTACAAGGATCTGATTGTAACTAGAGAATTGAGTGTGTATCTACTTGCAGAAGTGTTTAATAGTATCCAACACTCGAGAGCAATCATTCGGTAAATATAACCATATCACTCTAGAGTAGTCATCAATAGACGCGATAAAAATAACTGAAACCAGAAATGCTAGGTACTAAACCCACCATATATCAATAAGTGCAATCTCAAACAACGCTGAAGAACTATTAGTAAATTTTCTTCGGAAAGTAGAACCTTTTTGCTTGCCAAATTGACACACTTCACATTGAAATTCAGAACTAGACTAGAAGGAATTAAAGATCTAAGTTTTGTAGAAGAATAGATGATGTCCCAATCTGTCGAGGTGGCTATGCACTCCAGCTCTAAAAGACCACTGGTTAGCTGCCTAGACAATCTTAAGATTGTTGCATGGTTAGAAATTGTGGGCCGTGAGTAAAACTAGTGGTCAGTCAATGGGTGTAGCGAAGATGAGAATGCAATATGAAATTTAATGGGGGTGGAAGATATTGTGGACAGACTTCGAGAAGGCCGTCTTGGATGGTTTGTGCACGTGCAATGTTGGCCCGGGAGTGTGCCTATTAAGAAGAGTTAGATAGAGTTGCAAGGGAAGGGCCAAAGAGGTAAACTAAAAATAACGTGGGGAGAGCTAAAAGGAAGAATGTACCTTTTTTTCGGCAGCAAGACAAAAGGAAGGATGAACTTGATTGCAAATAAATAAAACTATGTCACTACAAAAAGAAATGTTGATGTAGCTGACCATGTCACGGTTGGGATTAGACTAAATTCTTGATTTTCATATAGTTGTATCTAAGAAAACGACAATGGCTGTGAATGATGATTCAACTATATAGATGGCATTGTCAGTTTAAAATAATATAATGTGTCAATCTTTTAATATTAGCCCTGGACCCCTAGTTATATTCTCAAATCTCCACATATCAGAAGTTTAACAGACTCATATGAGAACTTGCTGGTATGACATGGGAGTCATCTTTTACTCTGATTGTCATATTCTCTGAGGTATTTTAAATTCCAGTTCTTACATATCTAGGAACTTATGATCTTTATGGTTTATGATATAATTATGAAATTTATATGAGTGCTTTATCTTACTTTTGCTTGTAAATATGTTTCTTTGTTGTTCTTCAGAATGTACTATGATACTTCTCACATGTTTTTCTTGTTTGTCGATGAAAACACAGGTCTGTTTTATATTTCCTGGCTTGCTATTTCTCGCGGAGGGGTATTCAGGTGTGCTATTACTATCATCGCATTCTTGTCAGGCAACCTTGTTTCTATCAGCACTGTGAGAAATCTGAGTGGCATTACTTTCGGTAAACCTAATTTTTAGTGTATAAATTAAGGCTACCCGTAGTATCTTCAGATTCAATGGCGGATTGGACATGCCCGTGTTCTTTTCCCATATTTCGGATTTGATTACTATATATATGTACATATGTTATATACATGTTGCAGTTTGCTTTCTCTCTCTAGTCATTTGGTTAACTACACATTGAACTGAAAAATATTCTTTACTCCAAGCCCCTCATTTACATTGTTGCCAAATTAATGCAGTAAATGTTTGATATTTTCTAATCTGAAATCAGGACCTTGAATTATAGATATTGTCCAATCCCAGTTTCTCTGTATTTTGAATTTTCGACTTTTGAAACAATTCAAAATGACCTCCTTGCTTTGCCATATGTATTCTTAACCATGGTACTAAACATCCTCGACATTTGACGAGTAACCATTGATGTTACATATGTCTATGCCTGCCAATGTCGATACATGGTAAACTTCCATGCCACCGACGTTGACACGAAGACAACGTCTTGTACATTTGCATATGTGACTGTATTGTTTTACATATGTAAACCTGTATGGATGACTATATATAAACATATATATTGTTTTTAAGCTAGATATTATGAAGTACATCAATTTTCATCATGAAATCACTACTTTCAGCTTAACTTTTGTCAAAGATGCATGAAGTTTAATTGTTGAAATCCTCAAAGTTTCCACAAACTTACTCTTCCATACCTGTTGAATTTGACTCGAAGCCGATGTCCTGTTCGATGTTCTTAACTGACAATTCTTGATTCCACTTCTTACTACCGATTAATCATTCCGTGGGTGCTTGAAAGCAACATCTTCTTCTTATTCAACTATCCTTAGTTTGGTCTGTGGAATTTCGCTTTCTGTTTGATATTTTAATCTATAATCATTGGCAGGCTGACCTTGGAGATGCTATACTGATTAGACGGAAACTGTTAAGGATATCAATGGAATTGTTCAATGTTAAGGTTTGCATGTTAATTTCCGTTCTTCCTATGTGCCTAATTATGGGCGTTTATGCCTTCTGAAAGTGGATATTTTCATGCTATCATATGTTGTACGGAATAGTGTTTAATGTTGAGAACTAAGAAAATGTTTGTTTGTGTGTGTGTATCAATAGAATAGGATTGGCCTTCTTATTCCCTTTCTACTTAGACAGGTACACTGTGACATATTTTCTTTTCTACTATCTCGTGTATTTTCTGTGTCGCTATGTACTTTGTTTATTTTTCTCCAGACGGTATCAGAGCATGTGTTCTGGGCATAGTTATATGGGTGCCCCTATATATGGCTTGCCAAGGCGGCCACATGGACTCCAGCCCCTAGGAGCCCAGCCTATAATTAGGTTGTCTAGACAGCTGACTGGGCGATGCGCTTAGGCGGCTGGTGGGCCTATTTGGGTCTTGTTCTAGGCCTCATATGACCTATTTCCTTAAAATTGCTTTCTTGTCTTCCTGTAATCTACTACTGCATTTCTTTTGATATTTCTTCTTCCTCCTCAATTTTTTTTCCCCCTTTTCAAAGCAGCAACATTGCTGCAATGTTACTGCATGCTCCGTGTTTTTTTAGTTTTTGCTATACTCAGCAGTGAAATTGCTTCAACATTACCCAGCTACCGCTGCTCAAATATTACCAATATATATATAGAGTCAAGCTACAATACACTTAGTGTATTCAGCCCCGAATACAATCAAGTTTTAAGCCCTTGGATCTGCTTTGTTTTTGATCAGTGGCTGGGAAATAACTCCCCACTATCGGTGCGCCAATGCGCTATCCCCACTCTGCTGGATCGCGTGATCAGTCTCTCTGCCCACTCTCTGTCTCTCCCCCCGCTGTCTCTCCCCCACCTGCTCTCCGCTCTCTCTCTCCCTACCCGCTCTATGTCTCCCCCGCTCAATCTGCCTGTGAATTTCCTAATCGCAGTCCTCATCCCCGATCGCTGTCACCAACACTCTGGCCTTTCCATAGCAGCTATCCGGCATCGTTAGCAACTGTAATCCGGCCCCGCCATCGTGCACAGCTGGAATCAGGCCCCTCCAGCTTCCCAGGTGACAAGGTTGAGGAGGCCACAATAGGGCGACGATCCACCTCCACCGTCACCACCACACCACGTCGTTGTCCTGATGTGTGCGAACTCGAGGTAGCAACCTCGAGTTGTCTTCCCACAAAGCAAGCAAGGGAGACAACGGGCGGGGAGGGGGATATAGAGAGAGTGGAGAGCGGGCGGGAGAGAGCGAGAGCGGGCAGGGGAGAATAAGAGGAGATCATGAGTTCCAACAGAGCGCACTGACGCACTGGTAGTGGGGGAGTTATATCCCAGCCACTGATAAACGACACAACAAATTCAAGGGCTTAAAACTTGATTGTATTCGGGGCTTAATACACTTACAGTGTATTGTACTCTGATTATATATATATATATATATATATATAGAGAGAGAGAGAGAGAGAGAGAGAGAGAGAGAGAGAGAGAGAGAGAGAGAGAGAGAGTCAGGCTAGAATACACTCGAGTGTATCCGGAGCGGAATACACTCAAGTAGTTTTTCATGATGCAATATTTTTTTTGAAAATCTAATCCGTTGATCTTCTTAAACATCTCATGAACAACTCATACGCAAAATTTGAGCACATTTGGATATGTATAGCTCATGTTATGAAGACCGCAAAAATTATGCATTTCAAATTAGTTTCGCGCGTCGATTTTGTTGCCCTTGGATGAGTGACTTACACTCATCCAAATGGGCTCAAAATTTGTATGTAGCCTAGTTATAGTATGACGGTGAAGATCAACGGTTTACATTTTGAAAAAAATAGTCTTGATATGCAAACACACTTGAGTGTATTCTTGTGATCCGTACACTCGAGTGTATTCTAGCCTGACTCTCTCTCTCTCTCTCTCTCTCTCTCTATATATATATATATATATATATAGAGTCAGGCTAATGTATACTCGAGTGTACCGGAGGCACCGTACACCTCAGTCATTTTTAAAGATGCAATAACTTTTTGAAAATTCTAAACCGTTGATCTTCTTAAATATCTTAAGAACATACTATATAATAAATTTTAGCTCATTTGGATACTTATAGGTCGTGCATCTAAAGGAGGCAAGAATCATGCATTTCAAATTAGTTTTGTGCGTCGATTTTGTTGACCTTGGATGAATGACTTACACTCATCCAAATGAGATCAAATTTTGTATGTGGCCTATTATTATTGTAACCATGAAGATCAATGGATTGGATTTAGGAAAGACAAGGTCTAGATAGGCAAACACCATTGAGGTGTACGGTGTAATCTGTACACTCGAGTGTATTCTAGCCTGACTTTCTCTCTCTATATATATTAAAACTAGAATAGAAATTTCTGCGTTAGAATTAATTTTTTCTAATGGCTATGTATATATGTGTATGTCTATATATACACATATACACACTCAAGTATATTTTAACCTCAATTCAATCAACTTTTCCACCGTTGGATTAAAGGGCTGATCAGAAATAAACTCCACGCACACCTAGTTCCTGTGACAGCGGGAGCATCCGTGACGTGAAAAACGCTAACCCCACCCAACTTACACTACTCTATAGTCATCTCTCTCCCTCCCCAATCACACCTGCTTTCTCGTTACCCCCTCCCCTCTGTGTGTGTGTGCATACCCGTTTTCCCTGCTTCTTTTCTCACAGCTTCTCTCTCGACGTGATTGCGTTCGTCTGCAACAAGCTAACAATGAGTAGATGACACAGAAGAAAGTTGACCGAGCAGTGTGAGTGGCACGCAAAATCATCGTCTCTTCCCTCATGTCGTATCTCCCCCTCGCCGTCTCTCCATTTTCGGAGCTCTAAGTTGATAAAAGGCTTTGTATTAGATGTGTAAAACAATTACAGAGGACTCTCTTTTATAGGATAAGAGAGTTAAGACTAAAGCAAAGATAGGCAATATAGGATAAAAGAAAGAGGCCGATAGACAAGACAAGTCTAAAGCCCATAGCACATGAATAACAATAAATCCAACAAAATATATATACTAATACTCCCCCTCAAGCTGGAGCTGTCAATCACGCATAGCTTGTCCGTCAGAGTAGTGAATCTGGTCTTTGGAAGAATTTTTGTGAAAATGTCTGCAACTTGATCTGAAGTAGGTGTATAAGGTGTAGAGATCTGACCAGATAAAACAACTTCCTGCACGAAGTGGCAATCAACCTCAATGTGTTTAGTGCGTTCATGGAAGGTGGGATTGCTGGCAATAAAGATAGCTGCTTTGTTGTCACAGTGCATGGGAATAGGTTTAGAATCAGAGATACCAAAATCTTTCAGAAGGCCTCGTACCCAAAAGAGTTCACAGCTAGTGTGTGCCATGGCTCGATATTCTGCTTCATCACTTGAGCGAGCAACTACAGTTTGTTTCTTGCTTCGCCAAGTGACCAAGTTACCACCTACAAAAGTACAATATCCAGATGTAGATTTGCGATCTATCTTGCTTCCAGCATAGTCAGAATCAGAATAACCAGTAAGGTTACAATGACCATGTTTCTTGTAAAGCAGGCTTTTCCCAGGAGAACTTTTTAGATACTTCAGAATATGGCAGGCATCATCCCAGTGCCATTGTCTGGGCTTATCTAGATATCTGCTAACATGTCCAATAATAGAAGTGATATCAGCCCTAGTGACAGTAAGATATATAAGTTTCACTACCATTCTGCGATACTGATGATGGCCAGGGTAAGGAGGGGAATTCTCATCATCCCAATTAGTGTTGGGATCCAAGGGAGTAACAACAGGCTTGGCCCCAAGCATTCCTATTTCAGATAGGATATTCAGAACATATTTTTGCTGAGATAAGCAATAGACACTAAAGGATGATCGAGAAACTTCATTGCCCAGAAAATATCTCAGTTTGCCCAAATCTTTCGTAACAAAGTGTTTTTCCAAGTAACTTTTAGTAGCCTAGATTCCTACAGAGTCACTACCAGAAAATATGAAGTCATCAACATAGACAATCAACACTACAAGACCAGAGGTAGTTTTCTTAACAAAAACAGAATGATCAGACTTAGAACGACGAAACTCAAACTTTTGAAGAATGGAGCTCAACTTATCAAACCAGCTTGGGGACTTTGCTTAAGGCCATAAATTGCTTTGCGCAGGCGACGAATCTTTGAGGACTCCCCCTGAATCACAAATTCAGGAGGTTGCTCCATGTATACCTCCTCATACTGATCGCCATATAGGAAGGCGTTTTAACATCCAACTGAAATAAAGGCCAGTTAGAATCTATTACCACAGAAATAAGAACACGAATAAAGTTTAGACGAGCAACTGGAGGGAAGGTCTCAAAGTAATCTACTTCATATGTTTGAGTGTAGCCTTTGGCTACCAGACGAGCTTTGAGTCACTCAATCATGCCATTAGGTTGATATTGGACTGTAAAAATCCATCTACAACCAACTAGTGAATAATCGACAGGTGCATCAACCAACTGCCAAGTATGTCGATCAGTGAGAGCCTGCATTTCAGATTCCATGGCTTGATGCCATGCGGGACGCTGAAGAGCCTGGGTAGCATTTTTAGGAATAGAAAGAGCAGACAGGGCAGGAGCGAAATTTGCAAAATTAGTTCCCAAGTTAGTAGTAGTATAGAAATTCCTAATGGGATGCTGAGTGCAAGACCGAGTTCCTTTGCGTAAACTGATAGGAATATCCAAGTCAGAAAATACCTGAGGTGGATCTGCCGACGAGGATGGAGAACTTAGAGGGGCCATGGAGGGAGTTGGTGCCTTCAGTCTTCTTAGATAAACCTTCAATGGAGGAGCATGTGCAACAGTTGCATCCAGTAGAGTAATATCAACAATCATAGGTAAAGGAGTATCTGCAATCAAATTAGATGTCAAGGCAGATCCGACAGAAGAATAGAACTATGGAGAAACTGAGAATTGTTTATTGAGTAAAACAGTGTACAATGCAGTCTGTTATATAACAGAAGAGAATAGAGACTAAAGTAGAGGTGAGCAATATGAGACTAAACTACAAAAGTGAACAACATAAGTGAGGCACATGCTATGCACATGACACTCAATGAAACATAATAGAACACAACATATCTCTATACTCCCCCTCAAGCTGGAGCGTAGATGTCGAACATGCCCAACTTGTCAACTAGAGTTTGAAAACGAGCTTTGGGAAGTATCTTCATGAAGATGTCTGCAACTTGCTTGTCAATACTGAGATATGGAGTGCAAATCCGACCGAAGAGAACCGCTTCTCGAATAAAGTGACAATCGACCTCAATATGTTTCGTCCTCTCATGAAAGGTGGGGTTGCTCGCAATAAAAATGGAGGCCTTATTGTCACAAAACATCGGAATAGGGCTGGAATATGATATATATCAAACTCCTGAAGGAGACTTTAAACCCACAGAAGCTCGCAAGCAGTATGAGAGGAATCAAACAAAAAAAGAAAAAGGGTTCCCCCTGTGTATTTGAGAGATTGCCATCGCTCGGTATTCTGCCTCTGCACTGGATCTGGCGACAACAGTCTGCTTTTTGCTTCGCTAGGTGATAAGGTTTCCACCCACAAATGTACAGTAGCCTGATGTTGATTTTCGATCAAAACGACTTCCTGCATAGTCTGAGTCCGAGAAGCCAGATAGGTTGCAGTGGCCATGCTTCTTATACATCAAGCCTTTTCTTGGAGAACTTTTAAGATATCTCAGAATATGACATATAGCATCCCAATGACATTGCTGGGGTTTGTCAAGATACCGACTGATGAATCCGACAGCAGCAGTAAGATCAGCTGGTGTGACAGTCAAATAAATAAGCTTGCCTACCAACCTCCTGAACTGGTGATGATCAGCATAGGGAGGAGAGTTTGCATCGTCCCAGTCCATGTTTGGGTCAAGTGGAGTGTTAGCCGGTTTGCAGCCTAGCATGCCAATTTCCTGCAACAGATCAAGCACATATTTTCTCTGAGAGAGAGACAGTCCTGCAGATGATCTGGAGACTTTAATGCCTAAGAAATACTGAAATTTTCCGAGATCTTTAGTGACAAAGTGCTTCTCTAAGTAAGTTTTAGTTTCCTTATGCCCACAATATCACTGCAAGATAAGATAATATCATCCACATAAACAATCAGAATGACCAGTCCGAACACTGTCTTGCAAATAAGGACTGAATGATTAGAATGAGAACGACGAATGCCAAAGGTGACTAATATCTGAAACAGGAGAAAAGGTCTTAAAATAATCGACACCGTATGTCCGTGTGTAGCCCTTAGCAACAAGACGGGCTTTCCGGCGTTCAATAGTCCCATCAGGCTGATATTTAATAGTAAAGATCCAGCGACAACCCACTGAAGGGCAAGAAGAAGGGCGATCCACAAGCTCCCACGTCTTGCGATCACACAGTGCCTGCATTTTCTGGTCCATTGCCTTCTTCCACGCTGGAATAGTAAGAGCCTCTGTAGCAGTTTTAGGAACAATGACAGCAGAAAGTGCAGAAGTAAAGCAGGCAAAGTTGTTATACAGATTGTCAGATGTGCAGAAATGACTGATAGGATGTTTAGTACAGGAGCGAACACCTTTCCGTAAGCTGATAGGAAGGTGCAAGTTAGATGTTACCTCAGTGTTTATTTGATCATCCGGAGACGTAGGAATTGGTTGAGGAGGGGCCATGGAAGGAACGCCTGTCTTCGGTCGGCATTTGTATACTTGAAGTGGACGTTCTTCAGGTTGGTCAGAAACAGACAAATCTTCAACAATGTCCGGTAGAGGTGTTTGTGTCAACACATCATGAGATAGGCTTGCTCCATCCTAAAAAAAGAAGGGCATATGCTAAGAAAA
Organism: Alisma plantago-aquatica; assembly: GCA_963693085.1. NCBI lineage: Eukaryota > Viridiplantae > Streptophyta > Magnoliopsida > Alismatales > Alismataceae > Alisma > Alisma plantago-aquatica. The sequence continues at coordinate 482,807,188 of OY856415.1, forward strand.
GACTACATCCGCACTGACAAACCACTGTAATGTAAAACTATGACTATTTAAAAATAAACTAGGCAATGACTAAAATGATAATTCTCATTCATAAACTGTCTCTACATGGATGCCCATAGAGCCTTTATATAGGCTTCTAAAAGAAAGATTAAACACACGATAGCCAATGTGGGACTAAAACCACATGACTTTACGAAAACCCATAAGAAGAGAAAAGACGTAATAAAATAAAACATGCCAATAAAGCCTAACTAATGACACGGCGACGCCTACGCTCATAAGTGTGTAAAGGTCAACTCCCCTCGGCTGCAAAAGACTCAACTCTGTCAAGTCAGTACTGAGGTAGAGCTCCAGAAAATTTGCATCAACGCGACGAAACTCCTCAGTGATCCATATGGCGTTTGCTAATGAATGACCTCTCCAACAAATCAAGAAACGACATAAAATGCCCTGGCTGGTGAGGACGGTCTAGTCGTCCAAGACGGTGTCAATGCGCTCGGGCGGCTGCTGAGGAAGGCGAGGTAGAGGCGGTAACGCTGTTGATGGCGGTGAAGCACGGTGACGGTGTGAAGAAGCTGCTGGTGGTGGTGGAGGGGACTCGAATGTACCACGATAAGGAGAGATTCTCCACATTGAATATTGCACTAATGCCCCAATCTGCTGGCAAATCTAGTACATAGGCATTGGGTCCCTGTCGACTAAGTATTTGGAAAGGTCCTGACGCTCTGGCATGAAGCTTCGTGAAAGAATTTTTGGGGTAGCGTTCATGGTGCACACATACTAACACATAATCTCCCACATGATATTCTTGAAACCTGCGATCTGCATCGGTAGAAAGCTTATAGTTTTCATAAGACAAAGTAAGTTTTTGGCGAATCTCGGCATGCAACTCATGAATGTGCTGGGCAAAGGTCTCAACAGTGTGGGAAGTGCGGTCATTAGTGGTTATAGGTACAAGATCTATAGGCTGGCGGGGTTTGTATCCATTAACAACTTCAAAAGGACTCTTTCCTGTGGATCGATTTACAAAACTGTTGTAAGCAAATTCAGCAGTAGGTCGCAATAAGTCCCAGTTGCCTAGGCGCTCACCAACAGGACATCGTAGAAGGTTACCCAAACTCCTGTTAACCACCTCAGTTTGACCATTAGTTTGAGGGTGAAAGGCAGAAGAGAATTTGAGGTTGGTACCAAAGATTTTCCACACAGTCTTCCAAAAGTAGCTAACAAACTTTACATCACGGTCGGAGACTATGGAGGAAGGAAGTCCATGTAGTTTGACTACCTCATTGAAGAAAAGGCGGGCGATACGAGAGGCATCAGAAGTCTTACTACAGGCAATGAAGTGGGCCATCTTCGAAAAACGATCAACAACGATGAACACAGAGTCGTAGTCACGGGAAGTGCGGGGAAGACCTAAAATAAAATCCATACCTAGGTCCTTCCAAGGTTCATGCGGAATAGGGAGAGGAGTGTAAAGACCCGTATTTTGTCTTTTGGTTTTGGCCAATTGACAAGTACGACACTGAGACACGATGCGAGCTACATCACGACATAAGGAAGGCCAATAAAATCTGTTTGTCACTAAAGTGGTGGTCTTATCCCTACCGAAATGGCCAGCGAGGCCACTGGCATGTAATTCCCAAATGAGAAAATCTCGAACTGAAGTAGAAGGGATACACAACTGCGTACAACGAAAAAGAAATCCATCACGTAGACTAAAATCAGTAGCATGACCAGGCGTGCTACTGAGAAGTTCAAAATGAATAGTCGCGAAATCAGGACAGGTGGGATATTGTTCTTTCAGTCGGTTGAAGCCCACAACTTCAACGCTCATAGACTGTAGGGTGGTCAAACAACGAATGGGAGCATCTGCGTCCTTGTTCTCAACACCTGAGCGATGCTTGAGGACAAAAGTGTACTCCTGAAGAAATTCACACCACTTGGCGTGACGCACATTTAAGTTCTTTTGGGAGTTTAGAAATCGAAGAGCTTGATGGTCAGACCAAAGGATGAACTCTTGATGGAGAAGGTAGTGCCTCCAATGACGCAGGGATTGCACAACAACGTAGAATTCTTTATCATACGTGGAATATTTACGCTTTGCCTCATTGAGTTTCTCACTGAAAAAGGCAGCAGGGTGCCCTTCTTGACTCAGAATGCCTCCAATGCCAACACCAGAAGCGTCACAAGATACTTCAAAAGGGAGGGAAAAATCGGGAAGGCGAAGAACCGGAGCTTCGGTCAACTTAGTTTTGATTGCCTCAAAAGCACGTTTGGCTGATGGTGTTACTCTAATTTGTCACACTTCATTAACTCAATGAGAGGAGCCATAATGGTGCTAAATCCTCGAACAAATCGACGATAAAAAGTAGCTAGCCCGTGAAAGCTGTGAAGCTCAAAAATCGAAGTGGGTTGAGGCCAATCAGTGATGGCCTTGACTTTGGCTGGGTCAGCCTCAATGCCGGTAGCAGAACAAAATAGCCAAGGAATAGGACTTTATCTTGAAGGAACGAGCACTTTGTTAGATTGATGTACAATTTCTCAGTACGAAGTGTGTCAAAGATGAGTCGGAGATGAGTTAGGTGTTCGTCCTTGGTCTTACTAAAAATTAGAATGTCATCAAAGTATACCACTAAATTTTTTCCAATGGATGGCCGTAACACATGGTTCATGACGCGCATGAAGGTGCTTGGTGCGTTCGAAAGGCCAAAAGGCATGACTAGCCACTCATATAAACCGTCTGGGGTTTTGAAGGCAGTCTTCCATTCATGAGACTGCTTAACACGGATCTGGTGGTAACCGCTACGAAGGTCAATCTTGGAGAAATAGCGGGATCCCGTCAATAGATCAAGCATGTCGTCAAGGCATGGAATAGGAAATCGATATTTGACAGTGATCTTATTGATGGGTTGACAATCTAAACACATACGCCAACTTCCGTCCTTCTTGGGAGCAAGTAGTGCAGGAACCGCACAAGGGCTCTTGCTCTCACAAATGAATCCTTTGAGAAGGAGGACATCAACCTGACATTTCAATTCAGCATGCTCGGTCGGGTTCACACGGTAATGAGGTCGGTTAGGGAGCGAAGACCCGAGAATCAAATCAATCTTGTGCTGAATATCACGCATAGGAGGGAGCTCATCCGGAAGGTCGGTGGGTGTCATGTCCTTAAACTCGTCGAGAAGGGAGGCAAGTTCCGGTGGGGGCTGACAATCTGACATGGGAGTGGATTCTTTGATGTATAGCACATACATGCATCCATATTCTCGACTAGCTTCCTCAAGCTCTCGTCGAGTGACAAGGTGTAGAGAGTGTTGGGATTTGGAGGATTGGGGATCAGGCGGTGGACTCTTTTTGATAGGAGAAATGAAACAAGTAGGTGCTAATTGGATGTGTTTGCCTTTGTGCTTAAAAGTATAAACGTTGGAGCGTCCTTCATTGTGGGCATCTAAGTCATATATCCAAGGACGTCCCAAAATGACATGGCCAACATCCATGGGCAACACGTCGCACCAAATGTGGTCCGAATAAGCACCTAGAGTGATAGGTACAAGACAACGTTGGGTGATGGGCAAGCTAATCTGGTTCACCCAATGGACTTTGTGTGGTTGTGGATGTGGTTCAGGGCGCAACTCCATGCGCTTCAATCCATGGTGTGAAATGATATTTTGAGAACTACCCCCATCAATGAGGAGTTTACAACTTTTACTAGCGTGTTTGAAATAGGTTTGGAAGGGGGTGGTGCGTTTCCATTCATCCCCTTCTGAAGGAGCAGCAAGAACACGCATGACTTGAAGATAAGAAGGATCATCCTCATAATCGGCGTCATCATCTGAGGGTTCAGAGGCTGGAAGAACTTGTTCATACTCAATGTCATCCTCTGGGGTGGTATCAGGAGAGTCTGAGGACACAAAAAGAGCACCACGAGGGCATTGGGCAGCTAAGTGAGTCGTGCTATGACAATGAAAGCATTCATGACCTCTTGGAGGAGGTCGGATTGGAGTGGACATTATCTCCTTACCTTTACTGGCTGAAGGGAGTGAAGAACCCTGGGGAGATGGTTGGGACAGAGGATAGGCCGAACGAGACGAGGTGGTGATCGGATTACTGGTTGATCGAGTACGTTGGCCAAAACGAGAAAATGAAGGACCACGAGAAGCGGGTTGTAGGTAACTCTCGACCTGTTGGGTGCGGTGAAAAGCATCGTCTAAGGAGTCATATTGTTGCAATTGCATTTCTCGCTTAATATTGGGATGTAGACGACGCACAAAGCGAGCGTCTAATTGCCAATATGAGTCATTGTGAGCACAACGGTTTTTAGCCTCTTCAAACCGTTCCATGTACTCCTGAATAAAAGATGTCCCTTGGCTAAGGGCCATCCAGTCGGAAAGAAGTTGTCTTTGGTATTGGGAGGGTATATAACGTTCACGTAGCTTGGTTTTCATCTCATCCCAAAATAGAATAGGAGGCTGACCACTACGCTCCATGTCACGTTGGACGCCTTGCCAATACCTCTTGGCAGACCCTTTGAGTTTCATTTTGGCAAACCTAATCCGTTGAGCATCTGTCATGTTATACCAGTCGAAATAATCTTCCAAACTGGAAATCCAATCGAGAAAAGCCTTAGGGTCAAGTTTTCCATTAAAAGTAGGTGCATCTACCTTAACTCGGTGGGTGATATCATCCTGAGGTGGGTGTCCTGGGTGGTAGTGACCGTAAGGATTTTGGGGAAAGGCTGGGCCACGTGGGGGGGCGTGAAAAGCATCATGTCTAGGGGGACGAGGACGTGGTGCAGGAGGGTGGATGAGATGATAAGGCGGAGCCATTGGTCGTTGAGGATGTGGATAATGATTTGCAGGAACGAATTAGGGGTCATGGGCATTGCATTGAGGGGGGTATCTCCGTGCAAGGTTTGTGTGTGGAGCAACGGGTTGAGGCGTACAATTGGGAGGCTGATAATACGGTGGGTAGTAGTGGTGGTTTTCCTCATAGGCATGTAGGGAGTAAGGGTCATGTTCAGCGAAAGGGTCAGTGACCCCTAAGTTTTGGTAGTCGGGGATCTCTTGGGGTTGTGGTGTACAAATTTGCAGGGGAGTAAGAGCTAATGGGGATCGAGGCACATTCCCTATATTTGGTGGCATGCCATATCCCAAATAAGGTGCGGGATTCTGACCGGCCTGGAGGGTATGTGTTTGGCGGATTGTGCAAAGCTCAGTCATGATGGAATTGAGTGTTTGACCAAGAGTATCCAGGTTAAAGGGGGTTTGGGAAGACACAGGGGTTGCTTCCAGAGTGGGTTCCAACACAAGGCTATGATACCTATGATCCGACATAATGAATTGCAACGAAACAACAAAAAATTATTATGCCAAAGGAAAACTTAGTTTCTAAGATGTACAACGCGAAAAAAAAACTTCAAGAAAAAAATTCCGGGGCTGCTTACTAGTGGCCTGGGCAGTCTGTTGTCGTAGCAGTGGCGACGGTATGTCAGCAGCGGCTGTGGACAACGGCGGTAGCTGCAGCCGGTGACGGTGGCAGCGGCAACAGCAGGGGACGGCGACGGCAACAACAACAGGGGGTGGCGATTGCAGCAGTCGGGGCGGTGGCGACAGCCGTAGCAGGGGCAACTGTAGAAGCGGCAACCGTAGCAGGGGTGACAGAAGAAGCAACAACGGATGGCGGCGACAGTCAGAGAGGGCAGCGAGCAGGGTTTGGTAGCAGCGGCGGTGGCGGCGGGTTTGGTGAAGGTGGAGGATGACGGCTGGAGGGTGACGGTTGGAGGATGGAGGATGACGGCTAGGCAGGACCTAACCCTAATGCTTTTAGGGTTAGGCTCTGACACCACTTAATGTAAAACTACGGCTATTTAAAAATAAACTAGGCAATGACTAAAATGATAATTCTCATTCATAAACTCTCTCTACATGGATGCCCATAGAGCCTTTATATAGGCTTCTAAAAGAAAGACTAGACACACGATAGCCAATGTGGGACTAAAACCACATGACTTTACAAAAACCCATAAGAAGAGAAAAGACATAATAAAATAAAGCATGCCAATAAAGCCTAACTAATGAGTAATGACACGACGACGCCTACACTCATAAGTGCGTAAAGGTGGGGCCTGTCCTACATCACACTGTCTGAGTATCGGATCAAAGCAACGATAGCCTTTTTGAGTTCTCGAATAACCCAAAAAAATGCACTTAGTAGACCGAGGGTCAAGTTTCGACATTCCTGGGCGCAGATTCTTAACAAAGCAGGTTCACCCAAAAATGTGAGGTGGTACATGGAAAAGAGGTGCATCAGGAAACAAAATTGAGTAAGGTATGCGATTTTGTAAAATAGAAGAGGGCATGCGGTTTATAAGAAAACATGCCGTAGTGACTGCCTCAGGCCAAAAATGGTGAGGAACTTTATAATGGATAAGAAGAGTGCGAGCAACCTCTAAGAGATGGCGATTTTTGCGTTCAGCAACACCGTTTTGTTGTGGAGTATAATGGCAAGTGGTTTGGTGTATGGTGCCATGATCAGAACAAAAGGAAGTGACATATTTCTGCGTAAGCTCTAGGGCATTGTCAGTACGGAGAATTTTGATGGTTTTATTGAATTGGCTTTTTATTTCAGAAAAGAAAATGCGGATATTGTCCAAAACGGTACTCCGATCTTTGTGCAAAAATAGCCAAGTAGCACGGGAATAATCATCAATAAATCTCAAAAAATATTTCACACCAGTTTGACTCGGGACACTGCATGGACCCCAGATGTCCGCATGAACAATATCAAAAATATCTTTAGACCCAAGTTCTTTCTTAGTAGGAAAGACAGACCTCATTTATTTACCCAAAGCACATGTTTCACAAGAGAATTTATTTCCAGCTAATGCAGGAAATAAAAGCTTCAATTTCGCAGCAGACGGATGACCTAGCCGGAAGTGCCACTGAAGTCCTGAGACAGATGTAGATAAGAGAGCTGAAGCTGCAGGTGGTCCATCCAAGTAGTAAAGTCCATCTGTTCCTTCATGGCCCGAACCAATCCTTGTCTTCGAGCGGAGATCCTTCAAAACACAGCTAGAGGGATCAAATTTAATAGAGCATTGAAGTTGTTTAACAGTTTTACTGACAGATAATAAATTAACATGAAACTGAGGTATATATAAAACAGAGTGAAGATTCATCTTGCGATATAGCGGAACTGTGCCAACGCCATGGACAGGCGTTTTCGAGCCATTAGCAACTGTGATCGATGGAATATGCGAAGTTTTAGATAGAGCAGAAAATAAGTGGATGTCGCCTGCCATGTGGACAGACGCTCCAGAATCAATACACCACTTATGGCTCCCAGTAGAGGGAGACACAAGCATAGCAGGGGAACCAACTGCAGGCCCGCAGTTGTCGAAGGTAGTTGTCATTCGCTTTTGGAAAAATTTCTCGAACTCAGAGCAAAGCCAGCCAGTGGTTGGAGGAGCAACTGTTGGATCGGATGCAACTTCAGTAGTAGCTTCAGTAGAGGCCTGATTTGCCCAGGCCGGCTTGCCGTGCTTGATCCAACACCTATCTTCAGTGTGATTGTCACGTCCACACCAGTTGCAGTAGTGAGGTCCATTAGCTTGACCTCGTCCAGGAGCAGTAGAAGTGCCTCTTCCTCCAGAAGGGGGTGGACGTCCTCCACGACCACGTCCACGACCGCGACCACGTCCAGAATCAACACTGCGAGCAACCAAGGCGGGATGCTCAATAGCAGGTGTAGAGGATACATACGGGAGTCGCTGGACTCGCTTTAGAACGTCGCGAAGAGTCGGTAGCGGATCACTTGACATAATTTGATCAACCACGCCTGAAAAAGATGCAGGTAGGGCAGCCAGGAACTGAACGAAATATCCATACTGCTGATGGATGAAGGGAGATCCCACCCCCAAAAGACAAATAAATTTGTGTCCTTCTGGGACCCAACTTGCAATCATTCCCGTAAAGCATAAAATAACTTACAATAGTAAAAGGTTAGGAAATGTATAGAAATATTGTACTGATAGTAAAATGTTTATATTAATCTTGGTTTTCTGTCAATAAATAAATGCTACACAAAAATTATAAATCTGAAGGAAAATTGAAGAAAATGGTCCATACTACATAAAGAACTTGAGTTGAAACGAAGAAACATAGCAAAAATAAGTATTAAGGCACTGGTAAATGAACTTTATTGAAGCACTTCTTTGTTGTCCTCTGCGATTTATTTTATTTGCCCCTTATCAAATATATCATATAGCCTTCTATTACTTTACAACAACTTCCGTAACATCTCATGTATACTATCATCCAGGAAGCATTTTCTCTGAGTGAACAAGTGGTGTTGTTGTTGCCAGCGGCACTGTGTTCCCTTTCCTCCGGGTGCTGTCCATTCTGTGATGAAAAACTGCACGAGTCTTGTGATACATTACATAATGTGTTTAAGGTATTTTATTCCACCCCTTAAGGATTGTTCATGTTGCTGATACTCTGTAAAACCTCTAACTTTTTGGAAAACTTCATAAAGGCAGATGAAAATGAGAAATGTTTGATTGAAGAATTTGGTCAGTATTCCGTGACGGTATTGGCTGAAATAAAAAATATGAAGTTGTCTGAGGTAGTATTCTCAGTGTTATCTTATTCTAGCCTGATATTTTTATGTTTATCGAATATAATGTGTTTATTTCTTTTCTCTTATCAGGTTCTTCACTCTAATGCACCATATTGCTTACGGATTTCACAAGAAATTTCACTGCCTTTGGTTGCTGAAATGAGAGAATATCTATCAAATATACTTGGTCACAGGGAACTCGAAATGATTGATTTGCCAAATCTTCTTTTCATCTGCTCTTTTATATGCAATTGCATATATGGTTTGAATGCAGCTCGGTATAGTCTTAGTTGTTCCACTTTGCTTTCTTATGATTATATGCAATTAAAATTATGTGCTGTACACGTTGACTCACTGTTATGAATTTTTCATTGTTACAAACAAAATAAGCAATTCTTGGTTATCATTATGTACTTATTATATTGTAATATGTTTCTCTTAGTATCACTTAATTGTTGATCTAGAGTGAGATGGAGTGTAGTGTTTGCGTAGTGGAAACCAACAATTACCCTATTTTATTTCTCCAGTGTATAAGTTACTGAGATATAACCTTAAAATCTTACAAAAAGAAATTGATGGACATACGCCGCTTCTCTCCTAAGCTACCCACATACATTGTTCTATTGCAATTATCATGGATTTGCATCAGGATAACTGCATTTCAAGGGGAACCCATTCACTCGCATCTGGCTAGTGTGTTGTTATGTTGTTGATAAGAATCAACAATTAAGAAGAGAATAGCTGCTTTATCCAATGCCAGTTTTTCATCGAGGTTTTTCTTAATTCTTCCTGGTTTGTTGGTTCCAGTATATAGGTGTTTAAGACCGACTAATTATATTGGCAGCCAATGTAGAAGTAAGCCCTGTGACTTTATAAAAGCAAATCAATGTGAACAAATTACAAACTAGCAAGCCATAAACAAATTATAATAAACTAGGACTCAAAATGCATCCTAACGGCGATGCCTGGATATGTAAGTACGCCAAATAGTGATGAACCTGTATTAGCACCCTCAGACTGAACTTCGTCGAGTTGCGCTCCAGTAATGCTCCAACAGGTCAACCTTAAGGCAGTAAAGCTTGTTCTTCGTGTTACACTCGGCATTGGGATGTGGGTTATCATTCCATGCCAAAGGAAGAGGTAATGACGAATTTATCCTGGCTAGTGAAGATTGTCAGATCACCTTAATGAACTAGGACTCAAAATGCATCCTAACGGCAATGCCTGGATATGTAAGTACGCCAAATAGTGACAAACCTGTATTAGCACCCTCAGACTGAACTTCGTCGAGTTGCGCTCCAGTAATGCTCCAACAGGTCAACCTTGAGGCAGTAAAGCTTGTTCTTCGTGTTACACTCGGCATTGGGATGTGTGTTATCATTCCACGCCAAAGGAAGAGGTAATGACGAATTTGTCCTGGCTAGTGAAGATTGTCAGATCCTCCAGGACGACCTCAATTGCGGCCTGGAGGTGGTAGTGAGAGTTGTGAAAGAACTACTGTACACTGTACAGGTGCTGGAGGTCCTCGACAATGAACTGTAGAAGCTCCCATTGGTGGTAGAAGTGGCTAAAAACTACCACAGTAAGATTATATATCCTCCACATTAGTCTGAAATGGTCTTGAGGCTAGGGCATGGAGCTTTTGGAAAGAATTTATAGGAAAACATTTTGGATGCACATACATCATGAAACAATCGCCAATATATCTTTTTGAAACTTGTAATAAGCCTCAACAAGTAATTACATATTTTATTACACAACATTTTTTTTCTCCTAATCTAAGTATGAAGGTCACCTACATGTCGGGAAAAAGTTTCAACGGTGTGGGTAGTACGACTATCCAAAGGGTAAACTGATGAGATCAGCAAGTTTAAGGGGTTTGTAGCCATTAATAATCTAGAACAAACTTTTGCCCATGGAGCAACTAATTGAGCTATTGAAATTGAATCTGGAGGATGGTAGAAGGATAGCTTTCATAAATGGTCGTGTTGAAAACAACATAAAAGATGCCTTGGTCTTAAATTTACAATCTCTTTGTCCATCATTCTGTGATTGAAAAGCAAGCGGAAAAATGAGTTGCCAACAAATTTCAATAGTGCCTTCTAGAAGTAGTTGAGAAACTTAAAGCCCGAACTTGCTGGTAGAAGGGAGCCCATAGAGCTGGATCACCTCTTGACTATAAGGAATAAAGTGATTGTTTTGAAGGATCTATCAACAACCACAAGGATGACATCATGGACCTTGTAAGGTGCGCGAAAGGCCAATTACACAATTTATACTGTAGACTTTCCATGACTTGTGGAACTGGTAAAGCTGTGTATATTCTGGTATCTTGGTAATTAGTTTTGGCTAATTGGCCAATGTGACACTGAGACACTATACACATAGTGTCGCGGTGTATTGAAAGGCAACAAGATTTATTAGAAGTGAGGGTCATGGTCTTATTGCTATTAAAGTGGTCCGTAATGTTAAGCAAGAACATCTGAAACCAAAGTGCAAGGAATAGAAACTTTAATGCTGTAGCAAAAGGAATTCATCTCGGAGGACAAACTCAAAAGCTTGACGAGGCGTGCTATCTAGGAATTTCGGGTAGTTGGGGCATGTGTGGTATTGGTATGTAGAAAGCTCAAAACTCATGACTTAACACTCATCATGCGAAGAGTTTTCAAACAACGACTAAAAGCGTTGACGATTTTGTTCTCAACACCAAAGCAATGTTTGAAAACCAATGTACTCTTGGAGAAATTCACAACACTAGCCGTGACATACACTCAAACTATTTTTGGAATATGAAATGGAAGGCCTGAAATTCATAATAGAGAATGGGACTCCTAATGTAGGAGATAGTACCACCATTGACACAAATGAACCACAATGTATGATTCTTTACCATAAGTTTAGTATTTATACTTCACGTCCTTGAATATTGCACTAAAAAATATAATTGGGTGGCCTTCACGGGTCAGAATGCCACCAATGGCTACCCCAGAAGCGTTACGCCGGACCCCAAACAAAATAAAAAATTTGGGAATAGAAAGGGCTTTTGTCAAGTTTGTCTTGACTTCAACTAGGGCACATGTGCAAATGGCGTCCACTTGGACTTATCAAACTTCATAAACTTTGGTAGTTGAATCATAAGCTGTTGAAACTTTATAAAAAAGAAACAATAAAAGGTAGCCTATCCATGAAAGCTACAAATCTCATAAATAATAGTGGACGTGGGATAGTCGGTGATGACTTTGATATTGTCAGGGTCAACCTAAATGCCAAAAGCAGAGAAAATGAAGCCAAGGAAGATGAATTTGACTTCGAGAAAAGAAGTCTCATTTACATTGACATACATGTTCCCAGAGCGAAGCGTCTTGAAGACAAGTTGAAGGTTAGCATGTGCTCTTCCTTGGTCTAATTGACAATCATGTTATCATCAATATAGACCACCTTATATTTTCTTATGAATGGCATCAAACATGGTTTATGACCTTCGTGAAAGTATTGGAAGTGTTGAACAGTCCAAAGGGAATGATCACCGATTCATATAATTTGTATGGAGTTTTAAAAACTCTGACACAAATTTGGTGTAACTGAGATGGAGGTCAATATTGGAGAAAAAGCTTGATCAACAGATCAAAGCATTTCTTCAAGTCATGGGACATGGAAGCAATACTTGATGGTGCTTGTTTATTGGGCATCTAACTAAAAGTTCTCTGACTATCATCCTTCTTGGATGCAAGCAGAGTGGAAACAATACAAAGACTCTTGTTCTCACATATAAAGCCCTTGAGGAGGAGGACGTCAACTTGGCATTTTAATTTAGCATGTTTAGTCTGGTTATACGATAATGAGGGCGGTTACGAAGAGAACCTGGAATCCGACCAATCTAATGTTGAATCTCACATGAGGGGAAGGTTGTTCAAGAAGCTCAATGTGTGTCGTGTCCCTGTGCTTGTCTAGAAGGGAAACTAGTTTTGGTGGGAGGGCTGAAAAAACGATGACAGGTCGCCTCCTTGATGAGTATGACATACATGCACCTGGATTCACTAGTAGCTTCTTGCAACTCTGTGTGTGTGACAAGGGGCTTTTGGTTGTGAGGGAGATGCAACTTATGTGTTTTTTGATGTGGGGAGAAAGTGAGTAGGGGTAAGTTGGAAGTTCTTTACCTTCTAATTAAAGTATAAATAGTGGAACGTCCCTCATTACGAGCTACCAACTTATAGATCCATGGTGGTCTAGAATGGTTGAGCATCACAACTAACGTCATCAATGAGTGATGGGCACAAGGCAACACTAGGAGATGGGTAGGCCAATCTAGTTTACCTAGTGTACCTGTGTGGCTAAGGATGGGGCTTTGAGCTCAAAGCTATGCACTTAGGACCATAAAGGGAGATGATTTTGTAGGAATTTTCTCCTTCAATCACGAGCTTGCAACTCTTTCCTCTGCGCCTAAAAATGTTTGGAATGGAGGAGTTAGCTTTAATTTGTCGCCATGAAAAGGAGTTACAAGAACACACTTGGCCTTTAGGTATGGTGTATCACACTGTAATCCATGTCATCATTGGAAGGTTCTGATAGGTAGTACATCCTCATATTTTTTGTTGTCCTTAGGGAAAGTATTGTATTTGTCCGGTAGGTCACCGACAACCAACTAAGGCCTAATGATGACACTCAAAAGTGAGAAGCAGTGTGAGCGGTGCCATAATAGTGAGAAGCAATGTGACCGATGTTGTAACAGTGGAAGCACTCTCAACCATAAGGGGTTGCGGTGGTTGGAAGGGAATATTTTCTCTTTACTTTTGCTAGAGGGTCATTTATGTGCCACAATGGTCTACCTTGAGGGCGAAGGAGTAGGAAGGGGGTTAGCTGTTTGAGGAGTCATGATAGAAGAAAGTGTTAGAATATAATATTAGCCCATTTAGTTAATAGGGTAATTAGTTAGTGGGCTTTAGTGTCTATGCCCATGTATCCTGCCTTGAGTCCCATGTCTATAAGTTTCCAACCTTTCTCCTATATATATGACCAAGTGTGCTATTCAATATAACATCACACGTGGGTCTTCCCCCTCACACCTTTCAACATGGTATCAGAGTGTGCCCTACGAACTTAACCCTAGACACTGCCTCTGCTTCCCTCTCCTCTCTGCGTTTGCCGCCACCTCTCTTCCTTAGAGAGAGCAACAGAGAGAGATAGAGAGAGAGCCCGCATGCGGGCGACCGCTGTTTTTCCATGGCTTAGGTCGACCGCCTGCCAAGCACTTCCCAGCCTCCATGGTTACTATTCTTCCTCCTTCACATAGATCTTCATCTATGCGCAGACGCCATCCTTCGCGACAATCTACGCTTCCCCCAGTCCGAGTCTTTGGCCGACACTAATTCCCATCTAGATTTGGTCGTCGTCTCTTTCCCAAGGTTGTCCGCCCGGTCATCTTCAAGCAGTGTTCCTCCCAGCCGTCATCAAGCATTGCCGATCACACCACTGTCTTCGCCTATCAGATTTCTCCGCCGTCGTAGTAGCAAAGAACCCCCCCGGGCTATTATCCCCCTCCACTAGCTCCATGGACGTCTTTCCCCATACGACGCTAATTCCTGTCCAGATCAGTCCATGGTCTGGCAAGAGGTTGTGCTACCTCATATCCACACGATCTACGGTCACAAGTGACGACACTAATTCCCGTCACCCCTCGGTGCTGATTCCCGGGGTTGTACTCTCTTTAATGACGCCAATTCTCGTCAAAGTCATGCATCAACCGCGGTCGACATGGCGTGTTGCCCTACCAACACGACGTGTCGTACTCCAGAAATCATCTTGACGACGTAGAGTTTCGGTCAGATCGCAAGTGACACAATGTGTTGTTCAACCGACATGGCATGTTGCACACCAGAAATCTTCCTGACGATGCAGATTGCAAATTGTTAAAGAGTATATATTAGCCTATGTAGTTAATAGGTTAATTAGTTAGTGGGCTTTTGTATCTCAGCCCGTTTAGATTACTTGCGTCCTAAGTCTTAGGGCGTCTCCCCTCTCCTATATAAAGGAGAGGGCGTCCATTCTTGTATTCATCCCATTGCATTCAATTCAATATAATCTTATTCTTCATATGGTATTAGAACGTTAGATCCTAACCTAGCCGCCGTCCCTCTTCACTTTCCACGCGAACAACCCTAGCCCCCGTCGCCTCTCTCTCCTAGAGAGAACAACAGAGGGGGCGCCTCTGCTTGCGGGCGGCTGCCGCTGTAACCATGGCTTAGGCTGGCCGCCCGCCAAGTACATCTCGACCTCCATGGTTTTTCTTCCTCTTTCTTAAAGATTTAATTTTCTTTCCATACGCCGACGTCATCCTTCCCGGCTATCTTCAATCTTCATCCATCTGTCAATGTAGCAGCTGCCGCCGCCGCTGTTGATCACAGTAGATGCCGCAACAAGCGGCGCCATCGCCACCATCAACAATCACCAGCGCCGTTGGTGTCCATTAGCGCAGCTGTTGCTATAATTTGCCACCGCCACCCACAACCAGTGCAACAATAATAGCCGCCGCAGGGCAACCACTGATCACCGAACGACAGCAACAATCAACGCCACCATCGTCGCACCAGGCCCTAGCGCAGGTGCGGTAGCCACCAGCCGTAGCAATCATCATCGCCGCCGACGACCACAATAGCCGCGTCGCCCATCAGCAAGCACCGGACACCAACAGTTATTGTTGTCGCCGCTAGCCACAACCATCATCGACAACCAAAGGAGTTGCAACCGCCGCCAATCCCAGGAGCAGCAATCACCGCCATCGCAATCGCAGCCATGGTCTCTGCCGCTGCGCCACTCTGACGTCCTCAGCACCAACCTTCGCCGCCTCGCATGGAGAGGCTCTGCACTTGACTCCGCAAGCAGCCTCATGGCATACAATATCTCCGGAGCCGTGCAGGAGGCCAGTATCATCTCCTTACTCGTTGCGACCAAGTACTACATCAGCCGAGCGACATTATTATCACCATCGTTTGTGTCCGTCTGCTGTAGAGTTGCTGCCTCATTTTCCAGCAACTGTATCCCCAGCCGACGATCGCACTCTTCAGCCGCCATAACCATCATCCATGCCCATAGGCCGCTGATCCACATTGCTGCTCTACTGCTATTTATCTCGCCATCACCCCCCATTATCTATGTCCATTACTGCCTGCTGTCCTATTACTGCCGCCTTGCTTCTGCTTAGAGAGATGCTCCAGTAACCCTAATTATTCTATCTTCTCCCAAGTTTCTGATCTCCTCCAATACTTATGATATTCAGATCCTTACTTAGATCTATCTTTTGCTAATTGGATTCAATTTTAAGCCTAATCGGCCAAACAAATCCCCTTTTTGGGCCGGGATTAGATCCATTCAATTTTCTACCCAGATCTTACATTGACCCATTTAGCATATTCTCTCTGATTATCGGTTTCATTCTCCACATATTACACATCTCCATAACACAACTTCCTCTCGAATCCACCAATTCCTTTCCCACCCACCCACCCAACATGTGTGTATCCCTTGTTTTACGTACGGGGGGTCATATATCCATTTCTCCACACCAAATACTCACTCTCGTCGTATTTGGTGTGCAGGGGGGATAGAGAGGAGAGGAAGAGATGATAAAAGAGAGAGAGTGTGAGAGAATATGTATGAGAGAGAGTATTAGAAGAGATGATATATGTATTCAAGCTATATATGTTATAGGCTATTATCTTCATGGAGCTTCGCATTGTTCAACACATCCGTTCTCTACTTCCATACAACAATGAAGGATCTTCATTCAGTGTTAACACTGAGCTATCCGCGTTCATACCGCGTTATGTACGTCAGGTCTTGATGTTGTACTTCAGCTGCATTCAAATGAGACAGATGGGCGCTTCTTCAGATTTTCAAAAGCTCAGCAAGCCGGCCAATCTACTTTTGCAATGTTGATTCATCCAGTTTATCTTCATCGAGCTGCTTCATCATGTCTTCTCCGAGCCGCATCTGCTATTTCGACATCACCTGGTCTGATCTACTTGGGACTTTCCTTGATGGATGATATCTCCTTTCCTGTCAAGCCCCCAAGGTTTATACGACAGAGTTATGGTACCTGCATCGTATCACCAACATATCGTCCGTTCGTGTTCGTGCTACGTTATGCATGTCTTTCCAGACAATTTGAAGATTTCGCTACTACTACATCGACACTGTGTATCCGCGTTCATGCCGCGTTAAGTACGTATTCCAGTGAAGTTGCTGTAGTCGTGATATTGATGATCGTCTGCTCCAAGTGGCGAATAACCGCTGCAATATTCAGGTTCCATTTCAGATGTTCTTCATTCCAGATGCACTCCAAAAGACCTTCATCAAAGCTCGAGGATCTCTAGCCTGCAGAATACAATTTCAAAGGAAAGATGCGTCATCACATGATTCAGGGGGAATTTTGTTTTAAGGGGGAGTATCAATCTTTTGTATGGGGAGCGATATTTATCTTTTATCATTTCTATCTTTTCTTTTATCGAGTCATGTAACTCCAAGCTTGGACATGTGTTTCACCCATGATCCAGCTTGAGGGGGAGTGTTAAAGAGTATATATTAGCCTATTCAGTTAATAGGTTAATTAGTTAGTGGGCTTTTGTATCTCAACCCGTTTAGATTACTTGCGTCCTAAGTCTTAGGGCGTCTCCCCTCTCCTATATAAAGGAGAGGGTGTCCAGTCTTGTATTCATCCCATTGCATTCAATTCAATATAATTTTAATCTTCACACAAATTACACGACGTGTTGACGGAACTCGGAAGTCTGTTTCACGCATGCACGACGTGTTAGGTTTCCAACACGGCGTGGTGACGGAAATTAATTTCACACCTCTGACATTTCCACACAGTGTCGCATCACAACACGTTGTGTTGCCAGGAACCTATCATCTTCGATGTACAAAGCTACACAACGTGTCAACATCTTCACAATGCGTGTGAGAAGCAATCTATCTACTTCCAGTTCAAGTTACGACGTCCTCCAAAGGTTTTTCTCTTCTCCAATACCTCATGATAATCATATCCTACTATTTTTCCCAGCCTCCATGGTTACTATTCTTCCTCCTTCACATAGATCTTCATCTATGCGCATACGCCATCCTTCGTGACAATCTACGCTTCCCCCAGTCCGAGTCTTTGGCCGACACTAATTCCCATCTAGATTTGGTCGTCGTCTCTTTCCCAAGGTTGTCCTCCCGGTCATCTTCAAGCAGTGTTCCTCCCAGCCGTCATCAAGCATTGCCGATCACACCACTGTCTTCGCCTATCAGATTTCTCCGCCGTCGTAGTAGCAAAGACCCCCCCGGGCTATTATCCCCCTCCACTAGCTCCATGGACGTCTTTCCCCATACGACGCTAATTCCTGTCCAGATCAGTCCATGGTCTGGCAAGAGGTTGTGCTACCTCATATCCACACGATCTACGGTCACAAGTGACGACACTAATTCCCGTCACCCCTCGGTGCTGATTCCCGGGGTTGTACTCTCTTTAATGACGCCAATTCTCGTCAAAGTCATGCATCAACCGCGGTCGACATGGCGTGTTGCCCTACCAACACGACGTGTCGTACTCCAGAAATCATCTTGATGACGTAGAGTTTCGGTCAGATCGCAAGTGACACAATGTGTTGTTCAACCGACATGGCATTTTGCACACCAGAAATCTTCCTGACGATGCAGATTGCAAATTGTTAAAGAGTATATATTAGCCTATGTAGTTAATAGGTTAATTAGTTAGTGGGCTTTTGTATCTCAGCCCGTTTAGATTACTTTCGTCCTAAGTCTTAGGGCGTCTCCCCTCTCCTATATAAAGGAGAGGGCGTCCATTCTTGTATTCATCCCATTGCATTCAATTCAATATAATCTTATTCTTCATATGGTATTAGAACGTTAGATCCTAACCTAGCCGCCGTCCCTCTTCACTTTCCACGCGAACAACCCTAGCCCCCGTCGCCTCTCTCTCCTAGAGAGAGCAACAGAGGGGGCGCCTCTGCTTGCGGGCGGCTGCCGCTGTAACCATGGCTTAGGCTGGCCGCTCGCCAAGTACATCCCGACCTGCATGGTTTTTCTTCCTCTTTCTTAAAGATTTAATTTTCTTTCCATACGCTGACGTCATCCTTCCCGGCTATCTTCAATCTTCATCCATCTGTCAATGTAGCAGCTGACGCCGCCGCTGTTGATCACAGTAGATGCCGCAACAAGCGGCAGCATCGCCACCATCAACAATCACCAGCGCCGTTGGTGTCCATTAGCGCAGCTGTTGCTATAATTTGCCACCGCCACCCACAACCAGTGCAACAATAATAGCCGCCGCAGGGCAACCACTGATCACCGAACGACAGCAACAATCAACGCCACCATCGTCGCACCAGGCCTAGCGCAGGTGCGGTAGCCACCAGCCGTAGCAATCATCATCGCCGCCGACGACCACAATAGCCGCGTCGCCCATCAGCAAGCACCACACACCAACAGTTATTGTTGTCGCCGCTAGCCACAACCATCATCGACAACCAAAGGAGTTGCAACCGCCACCAATCCCAGGAGCAGCAATCACCGCCATCGCAATCGCAGCCATGGTCTCTGCCGCTGCGCCACCCTGACGTCCTCAGCTCCAACCTTCGCCGCCTCGCATGGAGAGGCTCTGCACTTGACTCCGCAAGCAGCCTCATGGCATACAATATCTCCGGAGCCGTGCAGGAGGCCAGTATCATCTCCTTAGTTGCGACCAAGTGCTACATCAGCCGAGCGACATTATTATCACCATCTTTTGTGTCCGTCTGCTGTAGAGTTGCTGCCTCATTTTCCAGCAACTGTATCCCCAGCCGACGATCGCACTCTTCAGCCGCCATAACCATCATCCATGCCCATAGGCCGCTGATCCACATTGCTGCTCTACTGCTATTTATCTCGCCATCACCCCCCATTATCTATGTCCATTACTGCCTGCTGTCCTATTACTGCCGCCTTGCTTCTGCTTAGAGAGATGCTCCAGTAACCCTAATTATTCTATCTTCTCCCAAGTTTCTGATCTCCTCCAATACTTATGATATTCAGATCCTTACTTAGATCTATCTTTTGCTAATTGGATTCAATTTTAAGCCTAATCGGCCAAACAAATCCCCTTTTTGGGCCGGGATTAGATCCATTCAATTTTCTACCCAGATCTTACATTGACCCATTTAGCATATTCTCTCTGATTATCGGTTTCATTCTCCACATATTACACATCTCCATAACACAACTTCCTCTCGAATCCACCAATTCCTTTCCCACCCACCCACCCAACATGTGTGTATCCCTTGTTTTACGTACGGGGGGTCATATATCCATTTCTCCACACCAAATACTCACTCTCGTCGTATTTGGTGTGCAGGGGGGATAGAGAGGAGAGGAAGAGATGATAAAAGAGAGAGAGTGTGAGAGAATATGTATGAGAGAGAGTATTAGAAGAGATGATATATGTATTCAAGCTATATATGTTATAGGCTATTATCTTCATGGAGCTTCGCATTGTTCAACACATCCGTTCTCTACTTCCATACAACAATGAAGGATCTTCATTCAGTGTTAACACTGAGCTATCCGCGTTCATACCGCGTTATGTACGTCAGGTCTTGATGTTGTACTTCAGCTGCATTCAAATGAGACAGATGGGCGCTTCTTCAGATTTTCAAAAGCTCAGCAAGCCGGCCAATCTACTTTTGCAATGTTGATTCATCCAGTTTATCTTCATCGAGCTGCTTCATCATGTCTTCTCCGAGCCGCATCTGCTATTTCGACATCACCTGGTCTGATCTACTTGGGACTTTCCTTGATGGATGATATCTCCTTTCCTGTCAAGCCCCCAAGGTTTATACGACAGAGTTATGGTACCTGCATCGTATCACCAACATATCGTCCGTTCGTGTTCGTGCTACGTTATGCATGTCTTTCCAGACAATTTGAAGATTTCGCTACTACTACATCGACACTGTGTATCCGCGTTCATGCCGCGTTAAGTACGTATTCCAGTGAAGTTGCTGTAGTCGTGATATTGATGATCGTCTGCTCCAAGTGGCGAATAACCGCTGCAATATTCAGGTTCCATTTCAGATGTTCTTCATTCCAGATGCACTCCAAAAGACCTTCATCAAAGCTCGAGGATCTCTAGCCTGCAGAATACAATTTCAAAGGAAAGATGCGTCATCACATGATTCAGGGGGAATTTTGTTTTAAGGGGGAGTATCAATCTTTTGTATGGGGAGCGATATTTATCTTTTATCATTTCTATCTTTTCTTTTATCGAGTCATGTAACTCCAAGCTTGGACATGTGTTTCACCCATGATCCAGCTTGAGGGGGAGTGTTAAAGAGTATATATTAGCCTATTCAGTTAATAGGTTAATTAGTTAGTGGGCTTTTGTATCTCAACCCGTTTAGATTACTTGCGTCCTAAGTCTTAGGGCGTCTCCCCTCTCCTATATAAAGGAGAGGGTGTCCAGTCTTGTATTCATCCCATTGCATTCAATTCAATATAATTTTAATCTTCACACAAATTACACGACGTGTTGACGGAACTCGGAAGTCTGTTTCACGCATGCACGACGTGTTAGGTTTCCAACACGGCGTGGTGACGGAAATTAATTTCACACCTCTGACATTTCCACACAGTGTCGCATCACAACACGTTGTGTTGCCAGGAACCTATCATCTTCGATGTACAAAGCTACACAACGTGTCAACATCTTCACAATGCGTGTGAGAAGCAATCTATCTACTTCCAGTTCAAGTTACGACGTCTTCCAAAGGTTTTTCTCTTCTCCAATACCTCATGATAATCATATCCTACTATTTTTTTTGACTTAGCCATTTTTTTGCTAGGTCTATGCCCCACACCCCAACATTTGTCGGCCTAAGGCCCGGACAAACGTTCTTTCCATGTCAGGAAAAGATCTATTTAATTTTCCTACACAATTCCCTTCCAGTAGTGCCATTCCTCTTTCTATTGAGTTTCATTCTGGTAGTGCTACTCCTCTTTCTATCGAGTTTCCGTTCCGGTTGTGTTTCTGTTCTGTTCATTTCTTTGCACTGCGCTACATTTTGGTACTACTGTCATTTTACATTTCTCTTTCCTGCCCTCCCATCCATCATGTGCGCGTCTTCTACGTGTGGGGGTCGTGTGTCTCTTTTTCACACCAACTACTTATTCTCTTTGTAGTTGTTGTGCCGGGGGGATATAAAGGAGAGAGAGAGGAGGGTATGAGGAGAATATGAGAGAGAGTATATGAGGAGAGAGACAGAGAGCTAATTCCAGTTGACTACTACTTTCAGAGGACGTTGAAGGATCTCACAGTTGCAATTGTAGCATTGACACCAAGTCTTTCGCGTTCGTACTACATTATGTACGTTAGAACAAGAGCTGTTGCGGCTAATTCCGACCTCTTGTTCCCTTTGACGTTTCAGTTGATCATTCTCGCTGCTTTCCCATGAGACAGATGGTTGCTTGTTCATTAGATTTCTTTAAAGTTCATCATTTTCCAACCTGTGCATTATTAATCTGCAAGGATTCATTCAGATTTATCTTTATTGAGCTACATTCGTTATGCCTTGTTCGAGTCACATCTTCTGCTGATCTTCTTGGGCTTCTCCATGATGGTGCCTTCATTCCTATCAAGCCCCCAAGGATCATGCGCCAGATTTATGGAACCAGTTTTGCAGTCATCAACACCTCGTCCAACTCGTGTTCATGCCACGTTATGCATGTTTGTGGTCTTCTGTGCTAATTCCAGTTGGCTACAATTCTCAGATGATTTGAAGACACCGCTATTGCTACATCGACATTGTGCCTCCGCGTTTGTGCCGTGTTATGTATGTGGGATGTGCTTGACCGTGCGCTTATTCCACTCACACATTCCTCTCTAGTGAAGATGCCGTAGTTGTGGTACTTCTGATCATTCACTCCAGTTTGATTGTGACGAGATTTTACTACGCCGTTTGGATTCCAAGTTCTTCACCCTAGATGCATTGGAAATGCCTTTAAAGCACGAGCATTTCCAGCCTCCAGAACACAAATCAAAAGAAACGTCATCATATTTTTAGTCAGGAAGTATTGTTCAAGGGGGGAGTGAACAATTCTTGTATGAGGAGTGACAATTTATTTTTATCGTCTAAATGAGTCTTGTAAGTCCAAGCTTGGACATGAGTTTCATCCATGCTCCAGCTTGAGGGGGAATGCTAGAATATAGTATTAGCCTATTTAGTAATATGTTAATTAGTTTGTGGGCTCAAGTGTCCAGGCCCATGTAGACTGCCTTGAGTCCCAAGTCTGTAAGTCTCCACCCTTTCTCCTATATATAGGACCGGGTGAACCATCTAATATAACATCACACATGGGTTTTCCTCTCACACCTTCAACAAAAAAGGATTGAGAAAAGTGCTTCCCACTTGATTGAGTGGACCCACAAAGTGGAACCTCGCAAATACAATCATTCTCAGAAACACCTATACCACTTGCAGTAAATTGTCATTGATGAATCATTCATCAAATCATACCACACCAATAACAAAAAAAGACAATTTAGGCCACCATTACACCATTTTCGGGTCTTCTAATTGGAACTTTGTTCGATTTATATATTTTTTTGAGCTCAATCCAAAGAATTTGTTACTTGTATCAAAGCAATTCAATTTGATGGGGATGCATGCAAATTTTAATATGCGTAATTTATAAGGTATCCAAGTAGGTTCGAGTTCCAACCATTGATTTTGTGGAGTCAAGTTTTGTAGCCCTACCTTTGATTTTGACCCGATACTGAACTGTTGATCTTTTCTTCATTAATTATTAATACAAGACGTACTTAGTTTTTCAGGAAGTTCCTGTTTCTATCTTCTTTTCTTCTGCTGTCCATCCCACAATAATCACTATTTGAGAGTCTGGTTAATTTAGTTATTAAGTTATTTGAGTCTATTTGTATATGAGAGTCTGGTTAATTTAGTTGATTAAGTAAATTAACCGGACTCTGTAATAATCACAACACAGCCAGCTCAGCCTGCCACTCTTATCTTTTCTACCACTGCAAGCAATAGCAACAACTTAATGTGAACTAGTACTGAACTTAATCAAATCTAATTTTTCTAACTAACTAGGTTTACCTAAATGACTATAAACTTTACCAATATTTTTCTGTTCCTGACTTGAAAATTCTATAAATTCAGAGAGCTATTATGCACGAAGAATGCAAATTGTCACACCAATATTATGTTCTAATATACTAGACTAACACTAAGTTAAGGCCTACCATCCTCCTATATGATGACTTTGTTTATTTCAGGCTGTTTTATTATATATTAGCTATATATTTTGCTTGCACATCATGACCTGATGTTTTTAAAGACTGAATATCGCTTAGTAATCATCATCATTTTCAATATCATCATCATCATCATCGTCTTCGTCATCTTCATCGACATCACCCTCCTCATCATCGTCATCACCATCATCGACGTCATCATCATCATCATCATCTAAGCCTCAATCCGAACCATGTTGGGGTCGGCTACACATATCCTTCTTTTCCAATTAGTTCTGTTATGTGTCAAGATTCTGAATAAGATGTAAATGATTCAGAATCTCTCTTTATAAGTTCTTCCCAGGTTAATTTAGGGGTGCCTCTTTTTTTTGGACTTGACATAATAGCATTTCTTTGTATAGGTGCGTTAGTTGGTCTACGTTGCACATACCATCTTAGTGGGCTCTCGCACAACTTCTCCTTAATGCTCACTTGTCCTCAATACTCGCCACCCCACTTTGTTCCTGATAGTCATTTCTTAAGCAATCTTTTTTTCCCTTCCCATACATCCATCTCAACATACGTACGTTGGTCACATTAATCTTGTTGAGACTTTGCTTCTTCACCGCTCAACATTCACTCCCATATAGCAGGACTGGCTGTATAACTGTTCTATAAAACTTACTTTTTAATCTGAGAGGGATCTCGGCTCACATAATACTCCAACAATACTGCTTTCAACCGTTCTGCAGGGATCCTATGACATACATCATTTTTAACACCCCCTTCTATTTAAATAATATAACTCAAGAAACAAAATATATCACATTTTGGTATATCCACTCCGCCCAACATGGCCCCAACATTCACAATTTTGGATTGGCTGAAATTGCAATACATATACTCAATTTTGCTCCTACTAATCATCAATCCATTTGATTCCAATACATTTCTCCAAAGTTCAACTTCATCATTTAGTCCTATAGAGAAACTGGGAATTGCTTATTAAATGAATAAAATAGTGTACAATTCAGTCTCTTATATAACAGAAGGGAATAGAGACTAAAGCAGAGATGAGCAATATGGGACTAAACTACAGAAGTGAAAGCATAAGCGAGGCACATGCTATGTACATGACACTCAACAAAACACAACATATCTCTATACTCCCCCTCAGGCAGCAGGAGGATCAGTGGTAAGATGGGAGTACCGGCCTTGAGCCTTAACATAGAGGACAAAGGACGCCGACCACAAATGATAGTTCGAACCACCTAGTTTGACGGTGGTAACACACAGAGAGCGAGGAGGCTCCACTGAAGCCATTATGAGTAGAGGCAGGTAATAGTGGCGGCGCAGTAACAACATGCAGTGAATAAAGAACCCACTATGGGGCAGAGCAGCAGCAGGGATCTGACGCATCAGATCAGAAGAAACCCGTGTCGGGTAGATAGACTGATAAATGAACCTGCACCGTCATGAGGAAGATCAATATCCCATCATGAGGCGCAGGCACAGAAAAAATGAGAGAGTTAGAAGACTCTCAACGTGGGATGACTATGACTGTCCAGAAGATTGCATGTGCGAAAAAGGAGGAGAGGGAAACCCGAGAGGGAGAGGGCAGCAGTAGGATGGTGGAGGGAGAAAGGTTTGGTGGCTGGGGTAGAGAAGAGAAGGGGCGGCGGCTGTGGTGGGAGAAGGAGAGGAGGGGCAGCGCGGTGTGGGGGTGGTGGTGTGGCGGCGGGAGGGAGAGGGGTGGAAGAGAGGCGGCGAGGGTGGAGGAGGAGAGGGGTGGCGGCGGCGGGAGGGGGGGGGAGGCTCAGGGCATATGGCAGGGTGGGGAAGAAAAAGGAGAACCGGACCTGCTCTTGATACCATATAGAGAAACTGGGAATTGTTTATTAAGTGAATAAAACAATGTACAATACAAAAGGGAATAGAGACTAAAGCAGAGATGAGCAATATGGGACAAAACTACAGAAGTGAAAGCATAAGTGAGGCACATGCTATGCACATGACACTCAACACAACATAACACATCTCTATAAGTACATCTTTAATTCTGTCAATCAACACAATATCAGTGTTTTAAAAGGCGGTATGCGTTATGCGTTCGGAGAGGTCACCTTGTAGAGTATATGCGGTATGCGGGAGTATATGCGGAAGTATATGCGGTTTTGGATTTTTTTAATTAATTATTATATGTATATATATAGATATATATTAATCATGAATTACATATTTAATTTGTGCAATTGTGTATCTAAATAGTACAATTACAAGAATAATGGATGCAATTATGCAAATATGCAATCATCACAACTTAAATAAATACAAACATGCACTATAATCTAAATTTAAACAAACATAGATGAATGTAAATGTATAAAAGAAGAAATCAGAATATGTCTAACTGAAAATCGGGGTTTAATCGGCCTTGTATGCGGCCGTACAACCGATTATGCGGCCTGGTCCGCTTTTTGGAGGGATTTCCATAATGCGGTTCTGTTGGAGGTCCACACCTTGTATGCGGCCGCTTATGCGGCTGCACAGGCCGATTTTTAAAACACTACACAATATTATCAACAAATAACATGCACTAAGGAATATCATCCCAAACATGCTTTGTGTAACGTCCCAGGATTTGAGGCCTCGGATATAATGATCTTATAAGGAATGATTGGACTACCCATATCACCAAGGTGCACCTCCTTTTCCGAGAGCCCATCACTAAAGAACTCCATAGTTAAGCGTGCTTAGCTTGGAGTAGTACTAAGATGGGTGACCAGTCGGGAAATTGATCCTGGCTTGCGCGTCAGTGAGGACAAAGTGCGCAGTTAAGACTAGTGGTGGTCTGTGGGGCCAGTCGTCATTCCTGAAACTCTACTAGAGCCTAGGGCAATGGGCCCAGTTGTTACACTTTGTCAACTCATCCATATCAAGAACGATTAGAGATGGGCTGATTTTGATCCTTGATGTACCCCAATCGTGATAAGGAATGTTGGCCTTTTTCCTTCAGGAGTCTTAACTGTTGCAGTTGAGCTATTATACATGTCTCTATTCAAGTCAATGTATTGGATTGGCACACCCTTTTTCACCAAAACCATCAACAACACTTCCCTGGATATAGGTACTCAATGTCTCTTTAATGTTTAGTTAATTTCATGCATTTCTTTTGTCTTTTGGAAAAGATGATTCTTTTGTAGATCTAAAAGTTCAAATGTATGGTTTTAGTTGCCTACATGGAAATTAATTTTTCCATTACTTTCAATGGATATAATGTTGTTTTTCTCTGCTCCATGCAGGTTCATAAAAGAAGCAACAATGTTCTTTCAAATGTTTGCAAGCATGTCAAGATTTGTTGATCGCATTACTTTCCTTATTGAAGAGAGCCTTAATAAACTCCAACAACATGGCTGGAGTTCTGGTTCTATTCTTGATATAACTGGTTCAATAGTTTCCTTCAAGAGTTTCCTGCAGTCTCCACTTCTTTGCTCATGGAGTGGTAAAGGTGATATGAGTGACAAGCTTCCTTCAAATATCTCAAGCTCCCTTGAGAATCTTTTGCTTGCCCTTGCTGGCTTATTCAAGGGCTCTTCCATCCATACTAGTGCAACGAGCATTACAATGTTCTCCCGAGTATCACCTCTCTCTGGTAGTGCTACTTCCTCAATAAATAATGAGAATGCTAGGTTTGTGGATTTGGACTTAGATGATAGCAATGAGGGGGACAGTTTAAATCCCACTGAAGCTGCATCTTCCGATATATCTTCCTTATCAGAGTGGAGGATGGGCATTATATCTATAATGTCACTGTTTTTCTCCTGCTTGCCTGATGTTACACAGAATGTTTTGCTGGATATTTATAGTGTAGAGACTGATGACAAGGTATTGCGCATCTGCAAATTAATATTCCTCACTTGTTACATACTTCCTGCTGCCCAAACCCACTTGTTTTAGTAACATTTTATGATTTAACAGGTTCGTTTGAGTATATTATTTCATCTATGCAAAAGCTTTTCATGGGATTCTAGTAACATAAAACTGGTATTACTTTCGTCACTTGTTTAGTTTCTTTTATCTTCACATCACTTCTTATTCTTATCATGTATCCTTTTGTTGTAGGAGAATTTGTTGTGTAACTTGGAAGAATTTCAATTACTATCGAAAGTCTATGCCTTTGATCTATTAACCTCGGTGTATAGTCTACTGGAAAATCTGCTCCTCACTAGCTATAGAAAAGATGATACTACTAATTTGATGGAAATGGAACAGGTATACAAAAAGTCTGTATTATTTTCTTGGCGTGTGGAATTTCCAGATTTTCCAAGGTTTCTATATGAATTTTATATATGTTTGCTTGCCATTTGTAGTTCTTATTGTAAAATTTTTAGAATCCCCATCCCTTTGGGTTAGTTTATGACAGGGAATATGTTAGATTTTCTTATATATCAAGCATTAGTTTTCCTATGCTTCTTTCCTCGTCTTACTTTCTTGCGTCTTTGGAGCTTACGCTTGCCTACCCAAGTGGGCAGGTGTTCAGTTTTATCCGTATATTGTTTGGAGAGTTTTAGGGCCTCATATGCAATTCTGCCCTTCTATTATAACGCTACACCTTGAGGAGGGCTATGATACCCTGTTAATTATGATAGAGAGGGAGTTGGACTCTGATATGATTTGCTACATTTACATGAGATTTTGTATATGTTAATCATGTATGGTATTGGTTTTTCTCTCACACTAGTAAAAATCAATGGCTGTCCTTGTCTTGATCGTTTGACCCTCAAACCCAAGTTCTTTAGCGCCCCGGGTGAGCATTTATTTGAAGGCTAACCTGCTAGTCTTCTTCTGCCTCATTTCCCATCTAGGTATTTGACCAGATGACTGTGCCTTGCCCACGTGGAGATGATACCACAGGCTGATACTGCTGCTATAACACTTGGTTGAGGATGTGTTTTGCTGTGAGATTGCCTCTGCTGCTATGATGCTTCCTTGGGGTTGCCACCACCACTTCGAGGGATCCTTAAGACCATTGCAATTGTTATGAGGCTTCCTGGACACCGCTACTCGTGCCGTATTGCCGCTGGTGGCTAAAGCGCTTGAGGCCACCAGCCGTGGTAGCATATCTTGAGGCTGCTTCTGCAGACTGGAGGCCTTTTTGAGGCTGCTACTCCAGCTATGACTGCTGCTATTGTTTAGATATGGACATAATTTGTATGGAAGTAAGCCATCTTTCTATATTATGAAAAGAGAGAACCTACTCCTGTAAAAAGGAGGCAGTACAGGGAAGCAAACAGAAAAACCTAATGGGCCTGTTATAAAAAATGCCCATGTTACATGATACTTAAGTAAGAAAGACATGAAACAGGAAATATATAAAAACAATATATGTCAATACTCCCCCTCAAGTTGGAGCATGGATGTAAATCATGCCCAACTTGCAACACAGTTCCTCAACTCTCTTACCAGAAAGAGGCTTAGTAAATATATCTGCTGTTTGCTCATGTGATGGAAGAAAAGGAGTAGTAATCTTCTTATCCAGTACATCTCTTAGAAAGTTGCAGTCGACTTCAATATGCTAAATCCTCTCATGAAAGACAGTGTTACTAGTATTGAAGGTAGCACCACGATTGACACAATACATTGCGATAGCATGAGATACGAAATCCAAAGTCTGCAAGAATGGATATAATTTTTGACAACTCAGAAGTAGTATGTGCCATTGCATGGTACTCAGACTCTGCACTCTAGAT
Source organism: Alisma plantago-aquatica (assembly GCA_963693085.1). Lineage (NCBI taxonomy): Eukaryota > Viridiplantae > Streptophyta > Magnoliopsida > Alismatales > Alismataceae > Alisma > Alisma plantago-aquatica. Next base: position 482,836,837 of record OY856415.1, read on the forward strand.
CTGGCAACAACATTTTGTTTCTTACTTCGCCAAGTAACTAGATTACCTCCTACCAAGGTACAATAACCAAAAGTGGATTTCCTAGCTGACTTACACCCTGTATAATCAACATCAGAATATCCAGTAACATCAAGATGTCCATTTCTTTTATAAAATAGTCCATGGCCAAGTGCGTTCATCGAATATTTCAGGACATGACATGCTGCCTCCCAGTGACACTGCCTAGGGCAATCCATAAATTGATTGAGAACTCCCACAATAAAGTAGATATCAGGCCTAGTAACAATGATATACAAAAGTTTACCAAACAAACACTTATAACAATATTTATCTTCTAAGGGTTGAGAGGATCCATAGGCGAGGCAGCAGATCGACAACCCAACATTCCAGTTTCAGTCAACAAGCCTAGAGTATACCTCTTTTGAGATAGAGATACTCCATATTTGTTGTATGCCACTTCAATGCCCAGAAAATACTGAAGACGTCCAAGGTTTGGTTACAAAGTGCTCCATAAGATATTTCTTTGTATTGGCGATCCTTGTGGTATCACTACCGGATAAGATGATATCATCCACATGAACAATGAGAATAAAAATTCCAGAAGTACTCTTGATAAATACAGAATGATTGTGTGAAATCAAATTTGTGTATTATAAGGGAGAATTTGTCAAACCATGCTCGGGGGCTCTGCTTGAGACCATAAATAGCCTTCTTAAGAAGACAAACTTTTCGAGAATACTCCCCTTGAGCAACATAACCTGGAGGTTGGGACATATAGACAGTCTCTTGCAAATCATTATATAGAAAGGCATTCTTGACATCCAACTAATGCAAATGCCATCCTTGGTTAACGACAACAAAAATAAGAATGCATACAAAATTAAAACAAGCAGTAGGAGAAAAAGTTTCAAAGCAATTAACCCCCGATTCCTGTGTGTATCCCTTTGCAATTAGTCTAGTCTTCAGACGTGCAACTGTACCATCTGGCAAATATTTAACAGTATACACCCAACAACAACCAACATGATTGCTACTACTAGGAAGATCAACAAATTCTCATGTCCCACAGGATCGAAGAGCATCCACCTCCTCATCCATAGCATGTGTCCAACTAGGGTGTAGGAGTGCCTCCTGAACATTCTTTGGAATTGAAATAGCAGATAAAACAGCTGTAAATTTAGCCATGGAAACATTCAAATGGTCTGCAGAAACATGTTGAATGCAATGTTTGGCACCAGACCGATGTCCTTTAAGGCAATAGGAATGTCCAAATAGGAAATAGGAATAGAAGTAGTAGAATTACCATCATCTTGTGGTGGATCATCAGTCTCATAAGAGGTCATAGCAGGAGATACTGCCGGTAGAGGTCTTTTGATTCACAACTTATACACTTTTAGAACATGGGTAGAAGACTCTTCCAAGGGAGGTACATTGGGAAGAGGCATATTAGGAGGTGGCAGAATAGGAAGAGGCTCTTGTTTACTAGGTTCTGAAAAGAACGATGTATCTTCAAAAAAGGTGACGTCCACACTGACATACAACCAACGTGCAACAAGATCGAAACATTTATATCCCTTTTCTGTTTGAGAATAGACAAGGAAACAACAATGAAAAGCTTGTGGAGATAATTTATCTCCCCCAGGTTGGTGATTGTGTACAAAACACAGTAGCCAAAAACTTTTGGTGGTAGGGCAAAAATTGGTTCATGGGGGTAGAGAAGTTGGTAGGGAATTTGTTTTGTAAAACAGAGGAGGGCATCCAACTGATGAGGTGATTTGCTAAACGAATGACATCAACCTAATATAACTTAGGATCTTTCATTTCAATTGGAAGTGTACGGGCTACATCAAGTAGATATCTATTTTTCCTTTCAGCTACACCATTTTGCTATGGACTTAGGGACATGAGTTATGATGAACAATTCCTTTGGAGATGCAAATCTTTTGAAAACCATCTTGTACATATTCAAAGGCATTATCAGTGCGAACAAATTTAGTAGTAGCAGAAAATTGAGTCTTTATTTCATTCAAGAATTTGGAAAAAAATTTAAAATTTTAGAAGGTTCTTTTAAAAGATAAATCCAAGTGGCACGAGACCAGTCATCAATAAAGGTTACAAAATATTGCAACACCAGTACGATTACCAATACGACGTGATCCCCATACATCCGAGTGAACTAAATAAAACAAGCTTGGATTCCTATTGTTATCATGAGGAGAAAACACAGAGCAATTGTGTTATCCAAGTTGACAAGACTGACATATAAATTTTCAAAAGACAAACTGGGAAACAAAGACTTAAACTTGATGAAAAAAGGATGACCAAGCCTCAGGTGCCATTGATATGGACTAGGCCACACGTCTGTAGATAGTACAAACCATCTTCACCTTCATATCCTACCAATTGTTTTTTCCGTCCAGAGATCTTGCATGGAGATAGTGTAACGAAAGAAGGTTACATTGCAATTTAAAGGCTTGGTAATTTTACTGACAAACATCAGGTTTAAAGGAAATCTGGGCACAAACAAAACTGGTTTAAGAAGGTTGTTATCAACATCCCCTATTCTAGTGACCGGAGAAGTAGATCCATCAGCCAGACGTACCGGAGGATGATATGTGGATTTCTTTAGGTAAGCGAAGAGATTTTTGTTACCGGTCATATGGACTGTAGCACTAGAATCAGCAATCCAATCTTCTTTTATCGAAGAGGAAGAAGATTGAAGACAAGAAGGTCCTTTTGTTGGAGAAGAGGATATGATTAGAGAAGGTAGTAGATCCTCTTAGGAGTGATCAACAACGACCAACAACGGTGATGGAGAAAGGAGAAACTAGACGGAGGAGACGTAAAGGAGAGAGAGAAAGCGGCGGCGGCCTGTTGTGGGAGGACCAAACTAGGTATCCCGTTCTGATACCATATAGAAGTGTGCCGTCTTTCTATATTATGAAAAGAGAGAACTCACTCCCATAAATAGGAGGCAGTACAGGGAAGCAGACAAAAAACCCTAATAGGCCTCTTAAACAAAGGCCCATGTTACATGTCAAGGCCTCGTTTGGTAGGATCCTAACGTTCGAAAGCAATGAATTCAGATATGATTCTTATTTGGTAGGATGTAGCGCGGTGAAGTTCACGGAAGTCCAACTGCATCCAGTCACCCATTTTGTCACGATCTCCGGGAAAAGGTACTGCGCCGGATCAGCGCGCGGTCGGGTCTGGAACATATTTGTTACCCTGCTGCTATTACCACGTTGCTGCTGCAATTTTTATTAATCTACCAAAGAACTGCAAACAAATACGAGGAACTCCTGGCACACCGTACCAAATAAATCCAGAACTGTCTAAAAAGCATGATTATTTTTGTTTGATTTTCTTTTTCAACAAACTACACCCAACAATACCCTAGCAAACCGGCCCTAAGTAAGTAAGACATGAACAGGAAATAAAAGACAGCAGTATATCTCAATTATATGTTGTACAACCTATGTTATAGATCTGTTCGAAAGATTCTAGGTCCTGGTTTTTTTCCATATATACTCAGTTTAGTCCTAGAGGAAGAGTTCGTTCCTTTCTTTTAATTGTAGCGGTAGCTGTCTATAACTCCCTAGGAACAATGTTCCATAGTTACATATTGTTACCAATTGTGAGCATAATTATTGTTCATTTGCTAGGGCTTCTTACATTTGCCTAAAAGGTCAAGGGGTATATAAGCACATTAGCTAATCATCTGCGACATTTCCAACCAAACAAACACTATGAGAGTGCGAGAGCAGTTAATTTGTATATGCCTTGGAATACTAAGAAGCTTCATGTAGCTCAGTTAGACATTTTGATGCTATCATGGGGTTTCATAGATTATATCAAACAAAGATATGCTAGAATCTTGAGTTTTTTGCATGACATTTCCAAGTTTTGATAGGGCTAGTAACGTGTATGAGTGTTTTCCATGTTTGTTGACACAAAATCTATAACCTAAAGGCTTTTTTGGTAGGAGACATTGTCTAAGTAGAACATTCAAATGTTATGTTTTGTGTGGGGTTGAGTGTATTGCTACACATTTTGTATTTGAACATCAGTGCAGTTCCTATTACTATATAACAAGGAACTTTTTGCACTTCTGAAATGGCCACAGTTGGGTGCTGTCCTCCATTTGGTCCCTGATTAGAATGTGATCTAGTTTGCTCGTTGGGCTTATGCAGATCATTACATCATTATCATCATCTTAGTACACTGGATGTGGCAATCAGAGAAAATGGTATGTGTCTCCTGGAATGCTGCCCTTCAATGGTCCCACCCTTAAATATCTCTTCCATACCCCACAATCCCACTCCTGTAGTGCAAGCTCATTGATAATTAAAAAGGAGGAAATTACTCACACTGTAGTGCTTGAACAATGTGATATTAAATGTAACATGTTAATTGTATAACTGGTCGTTTTGTGTGCATGCATTGTTGAAACTGTGGATCTCATTTGTATTATTTTTGATGACTGTCAATGTTCAAAACAGAGAACACTTATACTTTCACTCTCTGGGCTCATTGTCGGCATCTATCAAGTTTTGGCCATGTCATTGACATATGTCGACGCATTAGGGACTCATATGGAGCTAGTGGACACTTGAGAATGGTGGTAGACACATAGATTAAGAACCTATTTTATGACTTTTTGTTTTTGAGCTATAAACCAATAGTTCTACCCCTCCTTTGGTAGTACTTTGTATAGTAATGGTTTGTATCTATCTATCCTGCATAACTACGTTAGTTGTTAGTTTGTTACTGAAAAATAAAGAAGTATCATTTGCTTTAAATATGCGCTTTAGTATAAACTGGCATGTAATTGTATTTTCTAGATTTTTTTAACCTAAAATATCCCTTCACTTTTGCTATAAGCTAAAATTGCTTGAGATTGTGTATGCTTCATTAGCCACAAACTTTGGTTTCTACACCTGGTGATGTCAACTTTAAATTAATGTCATATATCAGGTGGGCAGCTATGCAAGTATGTCCATATTACATAGTGAAGTATAAATTGTATCCGAATAACAAAGGAAAACAACATGAAGGAATTTATCCATCCGATCACTGCATTTGGAATTTGAATTTTTTTTTTAATTTCAATGATTATGTGTCAATATGATTTATTTAACCAAACAAGTGCATAGCACTATATGCTCCCTTTGAGACTCACTTGGCATCATTTTTAAGCAAGAAATATCCTAAATTGTTATCTTTATATATTATTATTTTGTAATGTTTAAGCTAATTTTGTGGAGGCTTATTATTGTCAATTATTGCTAGATTCAAGACATGTTTTTGTTAGCCTTCATGGTTAGGATTTACTTTATTAAATGAGATATGATAATGAATGGAATTGGATTTTCTTTGTGGATGGGGGTTTCAGGTTAACTCCACCTATGTTTTCATATTTTGTGCAAATGTAGCCGGTCCCAAGCCCGGGTAAAGGAGGAGGGTTGGTGGTAGGTTGACAGCCAGCCATAAAAACTTTGTCACTCTTTCTATGACATGGATCCTTATGAAAAAGAAGGATCCATGTAGCCGACCCCAACATAGTTGGGATTGAGGCTTAATCGATGATGATGATGATGGGGGTTTCAGGTTAAGAGTTCATATATTTACTAGTGGTCATCAGTTATGTTACATGGTTTGAGGCCTTGAAATGCTATATCTTAACTCAGTGCAGTATTCCATGTCTGCACCTTTAGGGAAAGAGAGAAACTCTTTTTGCTAATATAAATCTTAGAAGAATTTTATATGAAATACTAATTTGCACATCTTGAGAAACATTTAGAACATAAAAGCTCTATTAATTACATCATATGTGTTTTGTCGTTTTCCTACAGAAACTGCATGCTGTTTCTAGCATCGTTAACAAACTTGCAGATGTTGGTTTGCCTGACTGGTGGGGGCGAATTAAGCTTATTGACTGCATTCACAGTCTTATTTCAGTCGATCCTTGTATTGGGCAGGTTTAAAATAACCTTCAGTGTCCATTTTTATTCTATATTCTGGTGATAAGGGTGTGATTTTTTGCCCGTTTCTTTGTTCATCAATGCCACAGGATATGGTTGGAAGGCTATTTTCTATGCTTCAAGATCCTCACTATCGGGTCAGACTTTACATGGGAAGGAAGATTGAATTACTCTTTCAGACCTGGGATGGGCATGATGAATTATTTCAAGATATATGGTATACTTTTGAATTTCAGATTTTCCATCATCAAGTTTGTTCTTAAAAAAAATGTCAAAAGCCTTGTTACATTCTGATTGCATCTATGTATTCTGTTTCTTTTGTGTGTGCTTTAATTGTGTTAATAAAATTGTTAACATATATTCCTGTTTTATGTATTCTGTTATTTGTTTTGTTATTTCCATATTATATGTGGACTTCTCTGTAATTGTTTCAGTAATATATATATATGAGGGTGCACACACTGTGCAACCCTACGCTTCCCACAACTGCTTTGTGTTTCACATGGTATCAGAGCAGTAAGATCCAGCCGCCACCCTCCCACCCCTCTCTTCTCCGCCCCCCCCGCCGGGCAGCAGCAGCCGCCGGCCGGCAGGGTTGCCGGGCTAGCCGCCAGGGCCGGGCGCCCACACCGCCGCAGGGGCCGGTGCGCCTCCGCGGTTGATCGCCGCCGGCACGTTGGCTCCGTGAAGATCTGCAACTGTCCGGTGGCTTGAAGTTGGTGTGACGTAGACCGCTCTTTCGGTCTTTTGCCTGCCTGCCCGTGTAGGCCGTTGTGCCACCGGGTTCTGTTCTGCGCTTTGGCGTAGACCATATGTGAGAGGTTCTTCTACGTAGTTCTGTGCCTGCTGTGCTTGTCTGACGGCGTAGACCGTCTCCTGCCTGATCGTGCCTGTTTACTTCTGTGCCTACTGCTCACATGGCGTCCTCGAGTGATGACTTCCGCCGTCAGGTTACGACTGTGAAGCTTGATGGGCGCAACTATCCACATTGGGTATGCTCCATGACGATCTATGCTAAATCCCAGGGAAAGTACTCACATCTTACCCGTGCTGGTCCGCCAGCACCCGCAGAGGACGCTGACGCTAAAGATGTGAAGGCGTATGACGACTGGGTTCGTGACGACTCGACTGTGATGACATGGATTCTCAACAGCAGTGTTGAGAAGATTAGCGTCACACTTCTTCACTTGCCTACGGCGAAGCAGATGTGGGATCAGCTCGCCGGTACATACTCGCATAGTCAGAACCCCAAGAAACTGTTTGACATCACCAAGCAGCTGGGACGTCTACAATTCACGGGGACGGACATGGCGGATTACTTTTCTGACTTTACTGGATTGTGGGGTGAACTGGAATCCTATCACCCTCTTTCCACAGACCTGGCTACCATGCAGCGTCAGCGCCAGGAGCTGCAGTTAGTCCAGTTTCTTTGTGGACTGCCCGAGTCCTACGCTGGAGTTGTGGACCAGATCCTAGCCAGTGACCCTCTGCCGTCACTACAGAGTGCCTACAAGCGTCTTCAGCGTTTGCCTTCGTCTTCATCGTCTCTGACTACTGATGTTGGGGAATCTTCTGCCCTTGCTGCAGCGTCTGGTCGTGGCCGTGGTCGTGGTCGCTTTACTGACAGCCGTCCTCCCCTGGGTGGAGGACGAGGACGGGCTGCTTCTGGTCGTGGAGCCTCTTCTACTGCCCCTACTGCTGGTGCGCGTCCTCAGTCAGGACATCGCCTTTGTACCTTCTGTGGCCGGTCCAACCATATTGAAGAGAAATGCTGAGAAAAATATGGTAAGCCGGCATGGGCCAATGCAGCTGCTGATTCTACTACTACTGCATCAGAAGGAACGACTCAGCCTACTGACTCTGCCTCCTCGGGTGCGACTGCGGACTACATCCGTGCTGAGGTGGAGCGACTTTTTCTTGAGCGCGCTGGTGCGTCGTCTACAACTTCGACTAGTGGAGCTCATGCTGCAGCTTATTCTGGTTATGACACTGCCTTCCTGAGCTCTTCTTCTACTCCTGGTAATACTAAGTGGGTCATCGACTCCGGTGCCTCTTCACATATTTCAGGAAATCGATCTCTGTTTTACAAATTATATAAACCTGCTCGACCCTCATCTGTTATGCTGGTTGATGGTTCCAAGTCTGCGGTATTTGGAGTAGGGGATATTGTTTCTGACTTTCTGCTGAAATCTGCCTTATATGTGCCTAGATTTCCTTTGAATCTATTGTCTGTCAGTAAGATATTGAGAAGTCTACAGTGTAGTCTGACTTTTATTCCTGGTTCATGTGTTTTTCAGGACCTTCGCACGAGGATGAAGATTGGTGGGGGGTATGAAGGTGCTGATGGACTATTCTACCTGGATCATTTGCCAAAAGCAGCTAAAGCAACTGTGATTCCTGCATTATCTACCTCGGTGTCTGCATTACAGTGGCACTACCGGCTGGGACATACATCATCTGAAAAGCTTCGCCATTTAGTTTCTGATCTTGGCATTTGTAGTTTTCAGTGCGAGTAATGTCAACTTGGAAAGCAGACTAGAGCTGTTTATCCTAGACGCAGTCATATTAGCAGTAAAAACATGTTTGATCTAGTGCATTCTGATGTATGGGGCCCTTGTCATGTGCCGAGTCTATATGGTCATAAGTATTTTATTCTGTTTATTTATGATTTTTCAAGGACTACTTGGTTGTTTATGATGAAAAGTAGGTCCGAAGTTTTGTCTATTATCAAGTTCTTTTTTGCTGAAATAAAAACACAATATGGTGTACCTGTAAAATTTTTTCGTACTGACAATGCGCTGGAATTTGTTAAAAAAGATGTGGATGTTTTTTGTAAATCTGTTGGTACGATTCATCAAACCTCCTGTGCTTATACACCTCAGCAAAATGGTGTGGCTGAGCGTAAAAATAGACGTGTGTTAGAGGTGGCTAGGACTATTATGATGCATACACATGTTCCTCGCTCTTTTTGGCTTGAGGCTATATTGACTGCTTGTTTTCTGATAAATAGAATGCCATCATCTGTGATTGGAAACAAAATACCTATTCAAGTTCTTCAACCAGATATTCAGTTATTTACTGTGCCTCCTCGGATTTTTGGATGTACCTGCTTTGTAAGGTTACTTGGACCTGCTTCTGATAAACTGTCCCCTCGTGCTGAGAAGTGTATTTTTTTGGGATATTCTCGTACCCAGAAGGGATACAGATGTTACAGTCTTACTGCAAGAAAATGGTATACTAGCAGTGATGTAGTTTTTTTTAGGATACCCCTTACTATTCTACTCGCGGTGACAGTTTGCAGTATGATCTTATTGCCTCCCCTCTACCTGTTACTACTGATTGTGTGCCTGATATTACTGACAATGTCACTACTGAGGCTGCTAAACCTCCTATTATAGTTTATCAACGCAGGAACATAGCACCTTCTACTCAAGAAACCCCCCATGAAAACCAATCTTCACCTCCAGAAGGTTCTACTACACCTGAGGTACATTCTGATCTTGATATACCCATTGCTCTTAGAAAGGGTACTCGTTCCTGCACATCCCACAGTATTGCTAAGTTTGTTTCTACTGATCATCTGAATGTTCATTCTAGCAATTTTGTATATGCCTTATCTGCTGTTGCAGTTCCAAAGAATATCCAGGATGCTCTACAGAGTACTGGATGGATGTCTGCTATGAAAGAGAAAATGTTGGCTCTTGCTGAACGAGATACTTGGGAGCTGGTGGATCCACCTCCTCAGTGCAGACCTGTAGGCTGCAGATGGGTGTATGCTGTGAAATATCAACCTGACGGCACTGTTGAAAGGCTGAAGGCACGATTAGTTGCTAAAGGCTACACCCAAACTTATGGTATTGACTATTTTGAGACATTCTCTCCTGTTGCTCGTCTTAATTCTGTCAGAGTTCTTCTTTCTGTTGCTGTTAATCTTGACTGGCCACTGTTGCAACTAGATGTGAAAAATGCCTTCTTGTATGGTGATTTACAAGAAGAAGTCTATATGGAGCAACCTCCTGGGTTTGTTGCTCAGGGGGAGTCTCACAAAGTTTGCAGGTTAAAGAAGTCTATTTATGGACTTAAGCAGAGTCCCCGTGCCTGGTTTGATAAATTGAGCACAATTATGATTGACTTTGGGTTTCTGAGATCTCAGGTGGATCATTCTGTTTTCACCAAGAAGACTTCAGCTGGTATTATTATTCTGATTGTCTATGTTGATGATATTATCATATCTGGCAGTGATTCTATTGGTATTCAGGCTACTAAATCTCATCTAGGCAAGCACTTTGCTACCAAAGATTTGGGCAAACTTAGATATTTTCTGGGCATAGAAGTCTCTAGAAACTCTAATGCTCTTGTGTTGTCTCAGCGAAAATATGTCCTAGACATACTGCAGGAGACCGGTATGCTAGGAGCGAGGCCTGCTGATATTCATCTAGATCCTAATGTAAATTGGGATGATGACTCTTCTCCTCTCTTTGCTGATCATAAAAAGTACAGGAGGCTGATTGGTAAGCTCATTTATTTGACTGTCACTAGAGCTGATATTTCTACTGCAGTGGGCCTTCTTAGCAGGTACCTTGATAAACCCAGACAGTGTCACTGGGATGCTCTTTGTCAGATTCTACGATATTTGAAGAAGTCTCCTGGCAAGGGACTTCACTACAGGAAGCATGGACACTGTTCTCTTGAAGGGTACTCTGATTCTGATTATGCAGGCAACAGAGTTGACAGAAAATCTACTTCTGGGTATTGTACGTATGTTGGAGGTAATCTTGTTACCTGGAGGAGTAAAAAACAAAATGTTGTGGCCAGGTCCAGTGCTGAAGCTGAATATAGGGCCATGGCCCATACTGTCTGTGAATTGTTGTGGGTGCGCTCTCTGTTAAAAGAGTTCGGGGTTGATTCTTCTTCTGCTATACCTATGCACTGTGACAATAAAGCTGCTATCTTCATTGCTAATAATCCAGTTTATCATGAGCGCACTAAACACATTGAAGTAGATTGTCATTTTATTCGGGAATCCATTCTTACTGGCAAGATCTGCACTCCCTTCACTCGTTCTGAAGACCAAGTTGCTGATATCTTCACCAAGCTGCTGGCGAAGAAGCAATTCTGCACACTCCCCCTCAAGTTGGACATTTAATTCTATGCTTGGGTGTACCCCAATTGTGATGGGAAATGTTGGTGTCTCTCCTCCAGGAGTCTTCACACTTGTAGTAGAGCTACCATACATATCTTTAATCAAGTCAATGTATTGGATTGGCACACCCTTTTTCCTCAAAACCATCCACAACACTTCTCTGGGTACTCGATCCACAACACTTCTCTGGGTACAAGTTGGACATGATTGATATCTATGCTCCAACTTGAGGGGGAGTGTTAACATATATTCCTGTTTTATGTATTCTGTTATTTGTTTTGTTATTTCCATATTATATGTGGACCTCTCTGTAATTGTTTCAGTAATATATATATGAGGGTGCACACACTGTGCAACCCTACGCTTCCCACAACTGCTTTGTGTTTCACAAAAATGCTTATGACTCTCTTGTTGGAGTCACTTTGAATCTATCAGTTGAATAGGTTTCAACGTGAGAGTTGTCTATACAATAAAAATAAAAAAACATGGTGACAGACACAACACACGCAAGTATAGTTTGCATAAAATATTCATTTTTTACATTAGAAATTCAATGTATTTATACCTGTCTGCCTATCAATCAATATCGATGCTTTAATATAAAATATAGAACTTCAGTTTCTTTTTACTGTTGTGGTATTGAAGTACATTGCATTCATTTCTGGCTTCCCATTGTGGGCTTCCTTCCTATTTCTCCTCCCTCTCCTTCTCCTTGTATCACACACCTGCCCATCCACTCACTTTCCTTTCGCTGCTTAATCACCAAGTTGATCAATTGGTGTGTTGTTCAATAGCCTCCCTCTTTTATTGCTAGTGGTCATGGGTGTAGTGCACAAATTATATATTATGAACATCACCAGCGGGCCAACCATAACTTTCGTTGGTACTAGGTTATTTTGGGAGTGGGCTAATAAACTTGCTATTACGAGCGACTTGAGCTTCTACTAGTAAGCAGTTAAATCAACAGTTACTTATAGGAAAGGGTATGCATGAATTGGGCGGTTATTCACCTTAGATACTTCATTTTTACTGCTGCTGCTGCTACCACTACTATACTACCAATGCTTCTACCACTGCTAGTGATACTTCTACTACTACTATTACTACTACTGCTATTAGTACTGCTATTACTGCTACTGCTACTGCTATTGCTGCTTCTACTGCTATTGCTTCTACTTTTACTACTTCTACTTCTACTTCTATTTCTACTTCTACTACTGTTGCTGCTGCTACTGCTACTAGTTACTACAACTACTGTTGCTGCTGCTATTGCTACTGCTACTACTGCCATCAGTACTACCACACCTTTTCAAGTTTTGTCAGGATATCTTTTGATAGTTCTACATGTTCGTTTATTGAGTGTAATGTCCATTAACAAGGATATTGAAGCTTTAATCAGCGAGTCACTACAGAATTTTGTGCTGGGGCGAATAGCTCGTCTCATTCTCAGACATACTTCAGTTTGATCACAAACAAGTTTCTTATGTAAGCCTTCACTTTGCATTATTTTGCAGCTCAAACTTAGGGGTGCCACTTGTAATGGCTCACAAAGAGAGGGTTGTCAAAGCAAAAGAGATTTTGACATTGAATTTTCATTCTTCTCTACATATGGAAACTGCTGTTATTACTCTGGGACATGTTGCATTGTCTAGTGACAAAGTGGAGCAAGAGGTGATCTACTTGATCATAAAAGCTTTTTGTTGTACCAGTAGAATCAGTGATTGCATACTTCATAAATATATCATTGGAGCTTTGCGATGTGTTGTTTTTCACTCATTTAAGAATCACATCTCTTTCTTTACTGTTTTTATTTCTGACCTATTTGATATTTCAGTCTTTACTTGCAGAATGTCTTTTCTGGCCACAATTGTTTGACACTGTCATTATATCTATAATTATAGGTAACTTTTACAATCTGTGCGGTTGCAGCTATGAATCCTTGTCAAAGGTAAAATATCTCATTACACATTAGATAATCGATTGTATAATGCTCGTAATATTATTCTTGTTCTTGTCCAGGACATTGATATATACAATGTTTGATAATTTAGCGCAACGCTTTCAGTACAGCTCCAGGACAAAGGTAAGATGTCCTATCTAACCCGTTGTCACCCAAATCATCCTCCCCCTCAAGTAAGTCAAGTAATTTTTTTTACTAGGTTGTCTTGTTTTTGTTATGATTGTTGCTGGAAATAACAAGCCAGTCCACTGAAAAGAATTAAGGATGTAATGCAGGAAAGTGACATAGAAGATCTTCTCTTATCTTCAATCCAATGTCCAGGCTTACCAAGGAAGCATTTCGTAAGCTGAGGGGTGTACACAACAAAACACAGCAGAAATGCCCTTATGCACATCGATAAGAAAACGATCAATGTATTGCTTTAGACACCCATGGAAATGAAAAATTATGAAATTTCAGGGGAATCCAGTATTTAAATGGAAATATTGACAAACCAATGAAATTGTGGTAATTTAATGAAATCATGGAATTTTGACACAAAATATTAGGATATTACTATTCACACATAAATACACCTTTACGTTCTAAGATGCTTATGAAATCGTCACACAAAATAACATTTATAACAATCTAAGTTATTATTTGAAGGCTGGTAAGCAATAGCCTGTAGCCTATAGGTAGTGGCCATTGGATGTGACAATATTTTCTATTAATAGAAATTTAAGTGAATTACTGACAACCTAGAAAATAGGGGAAAATCCATTTTTGTCGTAAATGAGCTTGTAGGTATAAACCATCTTCCTCCTTGGTCCTTACTGAAGCCAATTACAAAAATATTATTTTACAATTTGCTCAAGCCTATAGAGACACAACAAGGTAGCCTGCTAATGTCATCTAGCTACATAATTTCAGAGCTTGATATTAGTAACCCGGTCTTTACATTTAATGAGTCAAATAGAGAAGACAAATAAGATTGCTAATTTCTTGTATGAGGCATATACAGTTTATTGCTTCTGCAGGTATCAAGCCCTAGTACATGCAATAACTAGTCATTGAAAGAGTTTGATATTGATAACCTGGTCTTTACATTTAATGAATCAAATAGAGACGACAAAGAAAATTGCTAACTTCTTGTATGAGGCATATACCGTTTATTGCTTCTCCAGGTTTCGAGCCCTAGTATGTGCAATAACCACTCATTGAACTATCATCTAGGGATCCTATCCAATCTTTGATTGCATCCACTCACAAATTCGGTATTCTGGATATGTGCAATGAAGCTGCAAAATTCAAAATTCGGGAATAATGCAGGAAATTTGGCTAAAAAAGGTAAAGTACACTCAATTATTCAGGAAAAAGTTGGAGAAAAATGAATACATACACACACTTATGCATACATTTGAGAGTATATATTTATTTGTACAAATATAATTTAGACATCATACAATATAAAGACCGAGTAATGGGAGGTGCTACCAATGTTCTACAAGATAAAATCAAAGTTTGCCTTACAAAAACATCTTAGATGTTAGAAGTCTAGCCTAATACGTTTACATGACCCACTAGTCCAACATAAGGCTGTACATGTACATCAATCAAAATCAAGAGTGAATGACTTCCAAAATCATTATTTGCATTATCTTCACTCTGATGAAAATGACTCGTATAAGAGAAAGGAAAGGAAGAGGCTTGAGTCAAGTAAAATGCATCAAGAATGAAGATGGTAGAGTGCTGGTAAAGGACGATGATATCGAGAACAAATGGAGAAATTACTTCCATATGCTTTTCAATGGAGACAGTGTAAATAATGTTAGAGACTCGTGTGATAGAGATACACGAGATATCATTTACACGCGAAGAGTTTCACATTTTGAGGTCAAGAATGCCTTAAAAAAGATGAAAATGAGAAAGGCATGCGGACCGGAAGGTATTCCCAATGATGTATGGGAGAGTATGGGGGATGAAGGAGTTATGTGGTTAACAAATTTATTTAAATAGATCATGAAGGCAAAGAAGATGCCGGATGAGTGGAGAAATAGTACTATAGTCCCCATCTACAAGAACAAAGGTGATGTTCAGAGCTGCACAAACTACAGAGGTATCAAGTTAATGAGTCACACAATGAAGCTTTGGGAGAGGATTATTGAGCAAAGGCTAAGATCTATAACACAAATATCAAGCAACCAATTTGGTTTCATGCCTGGTAGATCAACGACAGATGCCATTTTTCTGATAAGGAGGCTTATGGAGAAGTATAACGAAAGAAAAAGAGATCTTCACATGGTTTTTATCGATTTGGAAAAGGCTTATGATCGAGTACCCAGAGAAGTGTTGTGGATGGTTTTGAGGAAAAAGGGTGTGCCAATCCAATACATTGACTTGATTAAAGATATGTATGGTAGCTCTACTACAAGTGTGAAGACTCCTGGAGGAGAGACACCAACATTTCCCATCACAATTGGGGTACACCCAAGCATAGAATTAAATGTACGATTTCGATGTCGTGTCTGATGGCCCAGAAACAGAAAATTTTCGAAATTTTGCACTAAATTTCGATATTTACGGCCCTAACGATTTCGACAACCAAATAAGCGAATTAAATCATGAAAATTTACCAGGATGATCTAAACGCCAAGATCTACTCAAATATGCAATAATATTTCATATTGGATATGTGGGGGGGGGGTCTCCTACATTTATAAGTGAAGGAAGTTGAACAATTTCGACAGAATTTCGATGGCAAAATAAAGGAATTAAAGCTTTGAAATTCTGTAAACACAAAGTCTAGACATAAACACACTTGATTATATAATAAATTTACATGTTTAGAGGTTAAGGTGGGATCCATGTCTTGATGAGTGAGTGTACAAATGAACAGAAATGTCAAGTCTGCTAGACAGTTAGAGACTAAGTCTGTTACAAACTTACAAATTTCTAGTTTAAACAACTACAATTAGACTTTAAAACTTACAGTTACTTACAACTTACAACTTACAAGTTACAAGTACAACTTGCAAGCTTACAAATTACAACTTATAATATATAATTATAAAATAAAACAAATTAACTAACAAACTTACACATTATGATGTTCCATAAGTCTTGCGTAGTAGTAAACTAGGAGTCCAACAATCCTAGTTGAAGCTTGAGTGTCGTGGTGGTTCTTGTCCTTGTGGTGGTTGACCATACATATCCTCATTGTCAAGTTCGTTAGACTGTAAATGAGTGGGATCCATGTCTTAATGAGTGAGTGCACAAATGAACAGAATTGTCAAGTCCGTTAGACTGTAAAAAACTTAAAAACCCACAATTTACCACTTAGGCCTTAAAACTTACAGTTGCAAGTTACAAACTTACATGTTACAACTTATATAAGTCTAGTGTTAAAATTTAGTTAGGTTACATGGGTCATGTATACATAGATAAAAGAAAATGCATTATTTTAAAGTCTTTTTATGTATAAATATGTGTAATAATAATAAATTTATTGTAGAATTGCAGACTTAGTACTATTATTTCATAGATCCGCAAGTTTGTTTGTAGTTCATGTGATTTTTGAAAGAGAATCGCCAAAATACCTAACATGTAGTAGCAACACTTAGAACTTTGTTATTTTTCATAATATCTCTTCACATCTTTTAGAAGAGTGTAAACATAGAAAGAGGTATACATGGGCTAGGGATAGGGGAAACATACCTTAGAATCAAAGAAAATAGCCTCTATAAGCAAAAGATACAAAGAGAATTGCCAAAATACCTAACATGTAGTGGTAGCAGTCTTAGGAACAAATATCTCGAAATTTCTATCGAAATTTTGAAATTAACATGGGAAGATCTTATAAAGAGAGATTTTAAATCTCTACATCTCAACCAGAATATGACCCATGATAGAGCTGAATGGAAAAGAAGGATCCATGTAGCCGACCCCAACATAGTTGGGATTGAGGCTTAGTTGATGATGATGATGATGAATGATGTTGAGGTTGTCCATCAACTTCTTCCCTAAATTTTTCATCTTCATTATTTGGAGGATCATCATTTTTATCACTTGAAATACACTTCTATCTTCTGACTCCAAATCAATGGGAAGGGTGTCTTCTTCCTCCGCTACTGTTGTCCTCATCAAATGATCATTCATCATGATATACACCAAATTCTCCAACCATTTTGGGTCAAGACAATCACACTTGTTGGTGTGCAACATCAAAAACACTTTAATTGCACTTGCAGAAGAAGCGCTACAAGGTTGTTTAAAATTCAAATAGCGTTCAAATTTCCACCCCATATATGCAACCAAACCCTTTAACCAAAGGAAAGAAAAAAACATGTAGTTTTAATGCAAAGAATAGGAGAACGACTGGTTTATGTCTTAATGGGGTGAGTGGTAGTTAGACATTCATTTTCCAAAGGAGTGAACAAAAATAGAGACTTTGAATGATAATCACGAAGCTCCCTTGCTATCAAAGTCCTGCTAGGCAAATCAACCACCATTTTCCTTACATATGTTTCTAAGTTGTCTTTTACCTCTGCATCCATGGTGACCCTCTTTTGATAGTGCAACAAGGGGTTCAAGTAAGAGATCACAACATGTTGGGGACTATGCAAGTTCTTATCCCATCTATAAGCAATGATCTTCCCAAAAGGCGTGTACTTATCTGCAACTCCCTCAAATATTTCCTTAATAGCCTCCTTGGCTGTAACGTTTCGGGATTTGAGGTCTCGGATAACATGGTCTTAAAAGGAATGATTAGACTACCCATATTACCAAGGTGCACCTCCTTTCCGGGAGCCCATCACAAAAGAACTCCATAGTTAAGCGTGCTCAGCTTGGAGTATTACCAGGATGGGTGACCAGTCGGGAAGTTGATCCTGGCTTGCGCGTCAGTGAGGACAAAGTGCGCAGTTAAGGCTAGTGGCGGTCTGTGGGGCCGGTCGTCATTCCTGAAACTCTACTAGAGCCTAGGGAAATGGGCCCAAGTGTTACAAATAGTATCAGAGCCATAACCCCTCTAGTAGGTGGGGCCCACATGGGCATGTGGCATGCCAGTCTTGAGCCGTGCGGTCCAGGCAAGTCGAAAAGGGCTGTCCATGGTGATGTAGCCACCCTTGCGCTGGTATTCCGTGATCGGGAGCTGGGTGTCCATGGGCCATTCTGGGTCTGCACTGAAATGGGGGGAATGTTGGTCATATAGTTGAGACTTGACAAGGACATCAAGAGTCTAAGTGGGGGAGATTGTAACGTCCTAGGATTTGAGGCCTCAGATAACATGATCTTAAAAGGAATGATTGGACTACCTATATTACCAAGATGCACCTCCTTTTCCGGGAGCCCATCACTAAAGAACTCTATAGTTAAGCGTGCTCAACTTGGAGTAGTACTAGGATGGGTGACCAGTCAGGAAGTTGATCCTGGCTTGTGCGTCAGTGAGGACAAAGTGCGGAGTTAAGGCTAGTGGCGGTCTGTGGGGCCGGTCGTCATTCCTAACACTCCCCTCTAGCTGGAGTATATGTATCAATATGTGCCCAACTTGTGCATAAGTATTGGACCGGACAACCATTTAGGGACTTTGTAAACAAATCAATTAAATGATCTTCTAATCTGACTGGTGACAACTGGATCAACTTCTCCTGAATCTTTTCTCATAGAAAATGACAATCAACTTCAATATGTTTGGTTCTCTCATGAAAGACGAGATTTCAGGCAATGTGGACAACAACCTGGTTGTCACAATTTAAGCTCATGTAAGCTTTCTCCATGAAGCCAAGCTCCTCTAACATCTGGCGAATCCATTGCAACTCACATGTTGCGAAGGCCATAGCTCTATACGTACTCC
Organism: Alisma plantago-aquatica; assembly: GCA_963693085.1. Lineage (NCBI taxonomy): Eukaryota > Viridiplantae > Streptophyta > Magnoliopsida > Alismatales > Alismataceae > Alisma > Alisma plantago-aquatica. The sequence continues at coordinate 482,855,757 of OY856415.1, forward strand.
ACACTAGATCTTGCTACTGCAATTCACTTTTTGCTTTTCTAGGACACCATGTTTCCTCCTACAAATACACAATAGCCAAAAATAGACTTCCTATCAATATCGGATCCAGCCCAATCAACATCTGAGAAACCTTGCACACGTAGGTGTCTATGATTCTGATATAGAAGCCCCTTGCCAGGAGACTTCTTGAGATACCTCAGAATGAACATCACAACCTTCATATGACCTGTGCACAACTTGTCCATGAACTGATTGACAAAACTAGTAGCAAAGGCAATGTCAGGCCGAGTGACAGTCAAATAAATTGACTTCCCAACAAGTTGTCTAAATCTCCATGGATCATCAAGTAACTCCCCCTGCTCCATGGACGATTTGGCTTTAGGATCCATTGGAGTATCAGCAGGTCTGGTGCCAAGCATCCCTGTCTCAGTGAGAGGATCTATGACATACTTCCTCTGTGAGATAACTATCCCAGACTTGGACTTGGCAACTTCGATGCCCAGAAAATATTTAAGACTACCCAAGTCCTTTGTCTGAAACTGTCCTTGTAAGAAGGACTTCAACTTTGCAATGCATGCCTGTCGTCACCAGTAATCACAAAATCATCAACATATACCACCAAGAAAATGCTCCAAGAACTCCGTCGTCTGAGAAGACTGAATGATCCATGGTACATCTCTGGAGTTTGAACTTAGAAAAGGCACTACTGAACCTTCCAAACCAGGTACGAGGTGACTGCTTCAGTCTATAGAGAGACTTGTGAAGACGACATACTAGATCTGACTCCCCTTGAGTAACAAACCCATGTGGTTGCTCCATATAAATCTCCTCATCCACATCACCTTGTAGGAATGCATTTTTAATATCAAGTTGGTGTAGAGGCCAGGAGTGAGTAGCAGCTAGAGACAAGAAAATGCAAATAAATTCCATCTTTGCCACTGGAGAGAAGGTCTCTAGATAATCCTCGCCATAGAACTGAGTGTAGCCCTTGGCCACCAAACGTGGCTTGAGCCGATCAGCACAACCATCTGTACCCACTTTGACAGTGTAAACTCAGGGACATCCAACAACAGACTTGCCATGCATATGTGGAACAAGAGACCATGTCTTGTTCTGGTAAAGAGCTGACATATCCTCATCTATAGCATGACGCCACCCCGGGTGATCAATTGCAACTGAAACAGATGAAGGTATAGAGACAGAAGATATAGAAGAAACAAAGGCATAATATGAAGGTCAAAGATGGTTATATGAGACAAAATTATAAATAGGGTAAGCAACATTTTTGAGGGTGCAAGATTAAAGACCCTTGCTCAAGGCAATGGGAAGAGCTTGACTTGAGGTGGAGTTTTTTCTACCTGACTTCAGAAAGAGGAGGCGTCTGGAGAAGGAGTTGAACTGGCAAGAGCCTTTGTACCACCTACATTGATACCTGGATTAGACTTTCTACTTGCACCTGTACGACGAGTATAGACTTGAGTAATCGGTGGTCTAGCAGAACTAGGTGGAATAACATCACAAGAACCATCATTGCTAGGAGACTCAATAACAGGAGACTCAACAATGATAGGAAGGGGCAAGAGCTCCTCCACAACTACCAGTGTTCTGAAGAATTATCATCAAAATAGGATGTGTCTTCAAAGAAGGTGACATCTGTAGATACGAAAAAGCGATGTAAAGTAGGGCTGTAGCACTTGTACCCCTTTTGAACCCGAGAGTAACCTAAGAAAACAGATTTGACAGACTTTGGACTTAATTTATCCATATCCGGACCAAGACAATGGACAAAACAAGCACATCCAAACAATGGTCTTGCTGGGTCACTATAGGAGGACCCTTAAGCTTAACCTCTTTGTGTGTTCGCAATAGGCTTGGTTGCCTCTTGGAAATAAAATATAATAAAAAAATGATATCTCCTCGAGCCATAAACAAAACACAGATTGACCGTAAGACATCGGAATTACATGAAAATATGAATGGGGATAATTCATAGTTTGAGTACTTAACAGAAGAGAAATAGATCATCTAACTAGAGTTTATCAGTTGTAGGAACAAGTCAAATAAATGTGATGTTAATGGACAAACAACTCCTCTGTTGACAGTTGACACTCATCTCGTAATCTGGAACCATCTGGGCAAAAAGAGTAGTGGAGTGATTCTTGCTGCTGATGAAAAAGTTGGAGTTGGATATCGGTGACAGAAGGGCATTTCTTTGCGAGACTCATAACTTGGAAGGAAGTAGGGATGAACACTTATTGCTGATGTGAGAAAAGTATTTGGTGAAGCTTAATTCTTTTAGAATTTCAGAGACGTGACAACATATTGAATTGGCTTGTCTTAGGCAAGGAAGAGGAAGTGGGAACAGTGGATGCTGGAGGGTGAATTTCATTGAGTGAAACACTCTCGTTGGCAACCACTTGTTAGGAGAGTTCGTAGGTTTCAGGTGATAGGTTTTTTAATGTCATGATGTCACGAATGGGATTGCTGACTTCTAGTTAGTGTTTCAGGCTGATAGATGCCATGAAACGGTAACCACTTGTTAGGAGAGTTTGTAGGTTCCAAGTGATGGGTTGTTTAATGTCATTATGTCACGAATGGGAATGCTAGCTTCTAGTTAGTGTTTCAGGCTGATAGATGCCACGAAACGGTAGGGGTGGCGGCAACTTTTTTAGTACCATGTTTAGGCAAATAAATGAGTAACCATGTTCAGGCAAAGAAATGAGTAAAAAACTGTAGGGATCATAGCATTTGATTCACTTGCATTGCAAAAAGGTAAAACAGTAGCATCAATGCATCCAAACTTTACAGTAGAAATTTGACACAACTAATACTACACCAACCCTTTAATTTTCTAATGACAATATAATTTAGGTTTGTTTGGTAGGCCACTGTCTATATCGATCAAGAAAGTCATTTTTTACTGCTTGCAAAGATGGCATGAGTGAAGATGATTGCCGATATAGGGCTTCACCAACCTATGAAGCAAGGTCTCTCAGCTTGCTCCACAAGCTTGACCTATATGGTATTGAAACCGTAGTTACTGTGAAGACAGTTGATCTCCCAGCTGTTTGTTTACACTCTGTGCAAGGAGGCTGCTCCATGTGGAAAAGGATTCATTCGATCATAGATCCATAATAAATGAGTTCATTGAATATAGTATATCGATAGTATCCCTTATAAGCTATAAGTAGAACATCAAATTTTAAGCCCTGGGATTAATGTGAAGCCAATGACTCCTGTTTATATGTGTATACCGATATAAATGCTAAGTGACTCGATTAAAATATTTAAAAATTTGCAAAGTTGCAGTTCGTAAGAAATATAAAGATAATTCTTGGAATAAAAAACTTCGACTTCCTTGGAATCATTAAGGATTTTAGCAACTCAATAAAGGTATGGAAGCAAATGAATCTAGGAGACTAATATCTATGCAATAAATCCGAATTGTGCCGTGATTGAACATTTGTTGTCATGTTACTATTCGTTTTTTTAGTTTTAAGTTATATGGCTTTTCTTGTTTACAAATTAATTACTTTGTTCTTGTTATTTCTAGTATCTGGAGCAACTTATCGGTGCAATCCTATTTCGTTGGATAGCCTGTGAAGTAGGTTTGACCTCGTTAGTTGAGGTAAGGGTCCTATGTTTCATACAATCTGGAATTGTTCTTGTCTGTGATCTACAGCATGTCTGCAGGAATATAGCTGGTTGTAGTTTTGGCTATGGTTTTTATCTTGATACCTAGTAGAAACGTGTCTTCCTGAATGCTCTCAAGTCTGAATTTTTACATCTAGAAATGTACATTTAATTTCACCAATTGTAAGTTTCAGAAGAGGATCCAATCTAAAGAAAAGAAATGCAATCCAGTCTGGTTTGACTGACACCTGTATGGCCTAGAATTCATTTTTATTTTCTCAAATGTATCTGGGTTATATTGTAGACTTTTCTCATGGAAAAAGTAAATTTATCCATGTAGCTTGTATATTTAGGAAATATCAAATATTATACGGGTTATACATAGAAAGAAAAATTTGGTGACACTTTACTATATGTTAAGATGCGTGATGAAATTCATTAATTTAGCGAATACCTTTTGGCTGTGTTCCTCGCCCAAAACCTCAACTCAATAGTGCCAACACAGCTGCTTATGACTTCAAAGAAAAGGAGTGCAGAAACCCTGTATTGTTCATTGCCTTTGATACACAACGATCAAATCCATACATAAGACTTAAGAGCAAGGCTAGCCTTCAATCCATGAGTGGCTCACCACTAAGGCCATGTTTGGTTCGTTGGAATGGACTACAATGGGATGGGTCACCGAGCTGGAAAGGACTATGTGTAGGATAGGAAATTTATTTTTCCATCCTATGTTTGGCTGCGCACAGAGGAAAGAACATTTTTCTAAGCTTTGCAGTGTTTGTCTTTCTTTGGTGCTGCTTCTACACAAAGGTTGGCCTTTAACCAGAGCCATTGCCGCAATAACTAGTTCAGCTGGGGGGGGGGGAGGCTGGGGGCATCTAAAGTGAACAGCTAGCTACCTGCGACCAATTCTCTTCATAATTAATTGATCATTCTTCCATTCATCTTTGCTCAGTTGTCTATGATGCAAATTTAAAATCTGTCGCTGTTCTGTGAATGCTGTATTACAATAGTAGATGACTCCGTTGCAAAAGAAAAATCATATGTAAAATCTCAACGCCGTGGTGCTGCAACTGCATCTGCTCGGGGCAAATGATTAGTGACGGTCAGATCTGTACATGGCATCCGGAAAGACGAAGGGTGCCGAAGTGCCCAGGTAGATGGTGATGTAGAGCATGGGCGTGATGAGCTAGCGGGCGGGAGAGCCGAGCAAAAGCTAACGTGAGGCTGGAACCAAATTTGAGGTCATCGGAGACAAGATTGCACGAGGGCCGGGAGGCGGAGAGTCGTGCTTCACGACGGGAGTCGGGGTACGAGAGTCGAGGCACATTATCCCACCCAAATACCAGGGGTGAGCGCGGAACTCTGGAGTCCTGCCTAACTGGGACATTCTGACCATTGGAGTCAAGTCCCAGATCCATTTTTGAGGCAAACAAACATAGGATTGCGTTTACTGATGGGATTGAATTCCTATCCTCCTCATAATACCACGAACCAAACGTGGCCTAAAGGGAAGCCCTTAAGACCCTGGAAGAGATGAGTCATGCCCAATCTGCAGCTTTTGAAAAGTGCCTACCACAGCACTAGCACATTCCCATGGACTTGGAAAATATGGTCGCCATTCTCATCAGCAGATGCACAAAGGATGAACTACCTGGAAACCTCTCTGCCCCTGTGTCATATGGCAGTCACCAAATATCTTTTGAATGCTGTTGGAAGAACTGTATCTTTGCAGGAAAGATATGCCTCTGTGTCACAGGAAACACTCTCAAATGGATAACTCCACATCGCTAGATGTAAAACATTAGAATGCTGTCTTCACAGCAACAAGAACAAGCACATACACCTGCCCATTGGTGAAGCAGTCTTGTACTGTCATTTCCTTGTTTGATGATAAGCTCGGGGTGTTATGCTAAGTAGGACTGTTGCCCCTTTTGTATTTTCTCTTCACGAAGGAGTTTTGCATTCCCATTTTACTGGATGGAAATGGAAATGGTCGATCAAGAATGTCCTACACCTACATGGATTCTTGAAGGAGATACCGTAAACCCGATTATGAGAGTGGAAATCTGCTTCTGCAACATGCATAACTATGCCATCCATATAATTGACACAATTGCAATTGATCCTATGCCAGCTGGTTTGGATTTAAGTTGGTCAATGTTAAGTCACAATCTACTCAAGATAAAAGATTTCTCCATATTAACATTATAGTCCTCCAAGTACATACTAGCATGATCTGCATGCTGATACCAAACTGCAGACAAATCCCCAACTGGATAACATTAGACATACTATTCATCCCATACAAAATGTCACGGTTATATGTGATACCCATCTTACAACTGAACAAAGAAGGGTGGGCAAGTGGTCTCCTTGCCAACTTCTTCTGTAGGAGTTTGTTAGAATATTTGTTATTTATAATTCGAGTATCTTTTAGTTGTTTAAGATCTTTCCTGTACCTGCAATGTAATTTCTCTTTTATAGTTTTAATATAAACACGGAAACTCAATTTGCTTTCTCTGTGTGTTGCACTGCAATTCAGCAACATGTAGCAGAGCGCATCTTTGCGTTTACATGACTGCTACATGTGTCACCCTAACTGATCGTCGTTGGTTGCGCTCCTCCGTAAATTTTCTTCCTTCCTCACCTGGCCGCTTCATAAACTGATTCCTTTGGCCGAAGTCTACATGTCCTGACCAAGGCAACTTGCGGCTGCGTTCTACGCTGCAAGGCTAGGAGCTGGCTAGAGAGAGGCATTCCAACGTCTTCTTTCTGAGCGTCGTTGCCACTATGTTGGCCTACTAAATTTCTTTTTTCACAGCACGACCTCCATAGTTTCTTATCCCTCCATGCAGCCCCTATGCGTGCTTAACGAGCATCATTTAGGGGCTATTGATGCGTTAGATTCACATCCTTATTTCATGTGATTCATTTGTGTGTGCTGAATATCTTTCTGTCACACGTTCCTATCCGGGTTATCCCATTTGTGGCATGTCTCTTCTTTTCTTTTTCTCTCTCCAATCTTAGTGTTTCTTCACCTTAGACAATGAGAAGAAGGCTTTGTCAACCACAGCTGTTGTTGTCAATGATCAACAATCCAAAGTTGTTTTTGTTAAATAGAATGGAAATAGTTTTTTGCAGTGAATGAATGTAGTGTATATTGTATTGGAATACAAAGAAAAAGTTAAATATGGGGAAGGGGCAGTGTTTCAAAAAGCGCTATACGTTATGCGTTCAGAGAGGTCACCTTAGACTATATACGATATGCGGGAGTATATGTGGAAGTATATTCGGTTTTGGATTTATTTATTTATTAATTATTTATCTGTATAAATATATGCTGATCATGCATTTACATATTAAATTCGTACAATTATGTGTCTAATTAGTACAATTACAAGAATAATGGATGCAATAATGCAAATATGCAATCATCACAACTTAAATAAATATAAGTATGAAACTATGATCAAAATCTGAACAAACATAGATGGATATAAATATAAAAGTAAGAAATAAAAATATGTTCATAAAAAAATCGGAGATTAATTGACATTGTATGTGGCAAGGAAGAAAATGTCCGATTTCGATGCCGTTTCGGTGGCCACAGAAACAGAATTTTTGACAAAAAATTGATAAATGCGTTCTTGGCGTTTTGACGGCAAAATAAAGGAATTAATTTATGAAATTTTACCAGAATGATCTACTAGTGTAGATCTAGTCAAATATGTAATAATATTTCATAATGGATATGTGGGGGGACCCTGAACTGTTTCGATGGGCATTTGCTGGGAATTTTTGATGTCAATTTTAAACGGTGAAATAAATGAATTAAGTCATTATGGTTTGCAAGCACAATATATAGACTTAAATACACAACTGTGCAAAAAAAAAAAGCTCTAGGCAGTACATAGTATATAAAAAAGTAGAAGAAAAAAACCGATGATCTGCCTGTTTCAAGAGTTTTATCATCAATTTTGATGTCCGATTGCCACTGAAAAAGATTTCGGGCAAAATTTCCACTATTTCGTCGAAATTCTGAACATTGGTATGCGGCTGTACGGCCTTGTATGTGGCTCTGGTCCGCTTTGTGAGGGATTTGCTGTATGCAGAGCGGAAGGGGTCCGAACCTTGTATGCGGCCGCATGGACCGATTCTTGAAACACTGGGAAGAGGATCTACCGCCCTAAACAGATAAAGAATATGCGGAGTGGAGGAAGAATAATGAACTTGTTAAATTCTGGATTTAGACCAGCATGGAGGTTCATATGCTGTATGCTACAGCCAAGAAGATCGCGGAAGCAACAAAAAAACACTTCTTTCAAGAGAAGAATCCTTTGCAAGTATAAACTATGTACAATCTTTTCTCTGAACAATAGGATGATAAGTCCTTTGATGAATCTTTTCATGCAATTTAGTCTTTAGCACAATAGTTGAGCTATTACCAACCATATCGGCTAGGCGGTGGCTTGACCTAGTTGGGCGCCTAGATGCATGCCTTTTTTCTAATTTTTGAGTTATAATAATTCATGACATACAACATATTTCACATATATAAGGTACTTTGTGTATCTATTTAGTATTTTACCCCCCCCCCCCCCCCCCAAATAGGCATGTTAGAGTGCAGTAGAAGCCTAAAAAATAGATAAATCATTTATACATGTCAAATTTGATATACACAATTATAAAAACCAGAAAAATCTGTATAGGCGCCCCTAGGCGGCCACCCAGGTGGTCCTAGGAGTCCAACCAGGCAGTCAAATGTCAGTTTAATTAAGCGGGTGACCTAGGAGGATCCCCGTCGGTCGCACGAGCGCCCAAACGTCTGCCTCAACAACTTTGTTACCAACCTATGAAAACAGACGATCAGACTAACGATAGCTATGAAGCATAGATATGAATACAAGTACAATTACAAATATATGTATGACTACAGGAATGGGATGCACCCATTTTTCAAAATATAGGATGTTGGTGTGGCATGGATACAACTTTTTCGTGTTTATTCATAAATTCAATTACAAACCAACACATTTGTTCATAAAAATCAGATTAAAACAAATCTAATTGATGCATAATGCTCATAAAGAAAATTGACTGAACAGTTTATTTAATTACACTGAGTTTAGTCACATTGTAGCAATTAATAAGCACTCTAATTGACCAAGGATTTAAGATGTAATTTGAAATGTATTTAGGGTCCATGGTCAACTGTACATTTAGTACCGAATGTGGACATTATATCAAGAATAAGTCACTAGAATTATTTTGAGACCTACACACAAATGTATAAAAACAACAATAGAGTAAGATAAATTGATAGAATTAGAAAAACAAAATGTTAAGAAAGACAAGGTTGGGGAGACAAAAGGCTGAGAACACAACTTTAAAGGAGATGAAATAGATATTGTCAAGATACAAACCTAAAATAAGCCTGCCGTGCTCCATGCACCGGTCCGCATGACCTTGCTTCTACAAATCCCTCTCAATCCCACTCCACTGCCTCCCTCGTTTCCAGCAGTAAGCCGACTATTCCTCCACCCCGCCTCCCTGATGTCTAATTTGGGGGAATTAGGTCTGATTTGGTGATGTAAGGCCTAGTTTAGATCAACATAGGGAAATTCAGGCTTAGTTAGGTTTTATTTGGTCATGTTAGACAAATTAGGTTTGATTTTAGGCCAAATTATGTCAAATTTGAGCATATTAGGTCTCATTTGGGGAAAACAAGTCTGATTTTGGGGAAATTAGGTCTGATTGGATCGTTATATACAAAATTAGGTTTTATTTAGGCCAAATCATGTCAAAATTGGGCACATTAGGTCTAATTCAGGGGAAACAAGTATGATTTGGGGATTTTGTTCTAAAATGGATGACTAGGTCTTATTTGACCAAATTGTCTCATTTAGGCGAATATATGAAAAATTTATGGAAATTGGGATTGATTAGGTCATTGTATACAAAATTAGGTATGGTGTAGGAAAAGTTAGGGTAAATTAGGTCAAATTTGTTCAAATTTGGATCAAATGAGTTCAAATTAGGGCCGATCAGTTCTAGTTTAGGTTTTGTTAGTTTTTATTAGCCTAAATTCTACATAATAGTATTATATTATGTACATGATTGCACATTTATCATGTATATTTATGTGTGTAAGGATTGTATTTTTCAGGAATTTCACATATATCTGTTAAAATAAAAAGTATATAAGAACGCCTGGGCCTCCGCCTGGGTGCCTAGGTTGTCTTGGCGTCCCCCTGGAACTCCTGGCCGCCTATGCAAACATGCTGTGGCTACAAGTATCAAGCTTCAGATGTCTATGCCTTCAGTCACATCTTCACAGTAGCCAGATGTTTTGCCGCTTCAAACGCCCCCTGTCTCAGAGACATCTCTAGAGTAGCCTGATATTTTGCAACGCCAGATGCCCCCAGTCTCAGTTACAACTCCGGAGCCGCCTGATGCTTTGCAGTGTCAGATGACGGTTTCCTCAATTACAACTTCCGAGCCGCCTGATGTTTTGCAGTGTCAGATAATTGTTGCCTCAGTTACAACTCCGGAGCCGCCAAATGTTTTGCAGTGTCAAATGTCTGAGTCTTCTATTACAACTCCAGAATATGATGTTTTACAACCTTGTTCAGATTGTATATCTTCTGTCGAGGAATGCTCTTTTGCCACCACTTCACCTAAAATGACATTTCCGATGGCTTCCCCTGTGGCTAATGTTAATAGGAAAGTGCAACCAACATATGAGAATATTGACGATGAATCTCTTTTGGCCAGTTGTGAATTAATTGTTGACAAGGTTGATATTGCCTTTCTCAGTAATAATACAGAAGTTCTACCACTTGCTGCATATGATTCTGTTGTGCTTAATTTGGACGATGATCATTCAGACATGTGCTTTGTTGAGAAGCAAACATGGACTACACATGTGGATTGGATATCTAGTTTCAATTTCCTCGTTCAGAGAGCTATCAATCGGCCTCCTCCACAACCTCCAAACATTTATGAGCTTTCTCCTAGTCCACAACCTCCAAACAACACAATGACGGATTTCAAGACAAACATGGTGTTCTTTACTGATCTCCTGCGCCATTATCTTGTTCGTTGGTGTGATGCTACATGATTCATTTACAACAAGCTTCAAACACTTCTTCTAACTCATTATTATTTTGACTCGTCAGAGTCGAGTCTTTCAAAGCAGAGGAGAGTTGATGTAGGACGAGTGTAGCCTTTTAAATGGTCTTTTTAGTAGTTTTATAATGTTTTATCAGTTTCCTTGTATTTTAGGGGTTATTTGATATTTTTCCAGTTTGTCTTGTAAAGCCTGTGGTTTAGTCCCACATTGGCTATTTGCGTAATGAGTTGGGTTTAAACACCTATATATTGTCTTTGTAAGACTTCCGTCAAAAGCACACTTGATGAATGAAATCTTTTGATGATTGTTATTCCTTTGATTAGTTATTTTAGATTAGTTTAGATCTAGATAATTAGTCTTAGATTTTATTCATTAGGATCTCCATTAAGCATCCTTAGGAACAAATTTTTCAAAATTTTAGTTTTGTTTCTGTGCCATTTAGCGAAATTACGGCTAAACTGGGTTTTTGCTGCGAAATTTCCCCATGTTCGGCGAAATGTTGCACCTAAGGGTGAATAATTCGCAAAATTGCTTCCTGTTCCCCGCATTTGTGCGTTTCGATGTCCGATTGTATGTTGAATGCCCGATGGCCAAAAAAGCTAAATTCTGATTGAAATTTTGTTCCATGTTTGCAAGCCATCACTCAAATAGTCCATCTATTTGCGGAGTCACATTCCTTGAGAAATTGAGGAGTGCTCTACCTACAAACCGTAGTACACGTTATTTTATGAATCAGATATTGTAAAGCCATATTCATTTCCTGTTGGCTGGAGACTTGGTGGCATGGTACACCTGACGAACTGTACTGAGGTTATCAAAAACATTTCTCCTGGGATGAAATGCTCTAAACATGATACACACTTTTAGAATGAGCTGACCTCATCCTAGCAGTATACAATTTTTGCCTCTTATCTTTATTGTATGCACGGTAACTAGGTAGGTAGACTGACCTATTCGTATAACTAATATAGCGTTGCTAAAACCTGGTTATCATATACTGCTTACTTTTACTTTACAATATATCCCTTTTACCTTATATCTGACACTAGATATAAAGGGCAGACCAAATAGGGTAACCTATTCTGCCAGTTCCAATTTTGTTATTGAACCTAAATCTTCGACAACATTTATTTCAAATTATTCAAGGTCGTCATGTAACAGTCATATTGTTTGTAACCAAGGTATGTTGGTATCTAATCTGGTTGTTTAAGCTATTTTTGGTAATGTAGTTATCCATGTCATGTCTTGTTTTGTTTGGACAAACAGTTTTCTCAGTTTATAATTTGCTTACCTTTTGTATGTGAGTGCTTGCTGATGTGTAATTATTTTTCAGATTCGAGATTTGTTTTTAGATACAAAAGATGTAAATATATTTATGACTGTTTGCTGCCCATGGCTTCTTCCCTCACTGCTTATTGCCGAGGACATTGACAATCTTAATCTACTGTCGAAGGTAAAATGACTGTCTTTAATGTAAATAAAATTACTTTTACATCATAATCTCTGTCATTATTCTGATGGCATAGCAATGGACCAATCTGATTGTTGTGAACATGAACAAATGTTCTGATTTTCTCGGAAGATTGTCATATTACCAATTATGCATCAAGGATGACACTAAAATGTTTTCTTTCATTGTTTTGAGTACTATATTGTGAAATTCCAAACAATATTTTCTTTTACGATATACTGGATTAGGTACATAAATCTTTTACTTCTTGAATAAAAAACAAGAATACTATCTTCAACTATTGTAGTTATGCCTTAAATAAGAGGGCCATAACAAATCCAAAATGGGAAATTAGAAAGAAAAAAAATTGATGCCAACTTCAAACTTATTTCTAAACAAAATGGAAATCGAGTAGGATTGATTTCCTCAAGAGCAAACAAGCAAATTGATGTCTAACTCTTGGTCTTGCTTATCCTGCCTTCCTCAGCCTAAACATACATATCTTGCGACCTAAACTTTGGAACACTTTCAGTGATTTTTCTATGTGGTAGAGTCTTCATGGAGAGGCAAGCAAGCCGCCTTTGAGGAGATATGCACATTGCAAACTGCCCCCAATGCCTCAAAAAGCAATACAATGACCATTCATTATGTTTTGTGCACTTATAAATTGCAAGGATAATTGCAAGAAGTGCATGGAATGTTTTATCTTTAGGGGCGAGTTTCTTTAAAATCTGTACTAATGCCAATATCTTTTAAGAGATGCTCTATCCAGATGAGTTCACATGCAGATTCGCCATAGCTCAATACTCAAATATTGCAGTATATATTATTCTGATACTTCTCTAAAGAACCTAACTTTATCCTAAGGTAGCCAATGATGGATTTCATATATGAATGTGCTATAACATACTCAATACCAAAGAAACCTCTAATCCGCTGATTATGAACTTCTTAGGACATTCTAAGTTTTCAATAACACAAACTGGGATGCCACAACGTACCCTCCTTGGGCAGTTAAGCGCAAAAAAGCAAAATAAGCATGTACTTTTTGAAAAATCTGTCAATGTAGCAACACAATGCAATTATTTACAATTTCATAATGCTAGATTATTAAATTATAAAATAACCACTAAATAACCAAGCACTGGGCATAATATTTAATAGGATGGGTACGTAAAATTTAGTAAGTATATATTAGTAATTATGGCAGTTTATAAACACATAATATAAATTTCAAATTTCTTATTAACTTATTATTTGATTTTTACATGATGATTATTACAAAGTTGTCAAATAGTTATAATAATAGATTAGGCATCCTATAGTAGATTATAGAGATCAACCAAGAAATATGTATATAATTAATTATACTGTATGGCAGCAGGGCACTGCAAGATTTCTGGTTTCTCTGACTCAGACTATGCTGGCAGCAGGGCTGATCCTAAATCTACTTCAAGTTACTGAACCTTTGTAGGTGGTAACTTTGTCACTTTGAGAAGCAAAAAATAGGCTGTTGTGGCTAGATCTAGTGATGAAGTCGAGTATCCCACCATGTCACATACCCCTTGTGAGTAGGGATGGCAAAATAATCCGTATACCAGCAACCGACCCACACCTAAACTGAACCAGTCCGTTGTTTGGTAGATTTTATCATTTACTTGAATAACGGGCCCCCGCGCCTAGACACCCATGATATATGGATCGGGTGAGTGGTAAACCGCACCAAACAAATTTCACGCATCCGCTTGAAACGACATGTATTACGGTTGTCAAACCTAATCGCATATGCATTTAAACACGGCCGAGTCATAGTAATAGCTGGCGTGGGATCTATAAGAATGTCATAGACAAAGCCTCCGTCAGCCACCATGGCACTGACGTCGTAGCCAAAGCCGCCGTCAACCACCATGGCACCGACGTCGTAGCCAAAGCCGCCGTCAGCCACCATGGCACCGACGTCGTAGCCAAAGCTACTGTTACCGTCGTGGCACCGGGCATCTACACCCTCTGGACTGGTAGAGGTTGTCATAGGCACCGTAGGTCCGTCAGTCGTCGTGGTGGCATCGGCCATTTGCATAGTCCAGATTGGCAGAGGTTGATTTACATGTCGTAGCACCGGCGGCCGCAATGGCATCGGAAAAATGCAGAGTCCAAATTGGCAGAGCTGCCGTAGCTCCGCCGCCGTCAGCCATCATGGCACCGGTGTCTGTACAACCGGGATTGGTAGCTCCAGCAGGCCGCCGTTGAGCATGGCTTCCTTGGGAAATGAACATGGGCTTTGATTCCTCTACGGTGGAGCTAAACTCCTTCCCGTCGGCCGTTCAATTGATCTGCAATATCTGATTTTGCAACAATGGCGTTCAGAGCCTTGGACGGGGCGGCGGTCGATGCCGGAACGTGGAAAGGTAGGTGACGGAAGGTGGAAAGGTAGTAGTGGGGCATTTATCTAGCTTCATGCATGGTTGCATGAGAGGAAATTGTGAACGGGTCCCCACAGTCACCCGAACGTCAAACCACCATTCACCCAAACCATATGCAGCGAATTCCCATCTGATCTTTTAAAAAATGGAGCGGGTTGGGTGGCTGCCAATGGATGCGGGTTCTCACTTTTTGCCATCCCTACTTGTGAGCTGATGTGGGCACAAGGACTATTAAAGGAATTCAGAGTTTATGATTCTTCCCCCATTCCTATTTACTGTGATAACAAAGCAACTACCTTCATTGCAAGTAATCCAACATTCGATGAACCTACAAACATATTTCAGTAGACTGTCACTTTGTCAGAAAGTCTATTTTATCCAAGCGCATAGCCACTCCATACATCAAGACTGAGGATCATCTCTCTGACATCTTTACAGAATCAGTGCCAAAGACCAAGATTCTATTCGATGGTGGACAAGCTGGGCATGCATGGTATCCATGCTCCAGCTTGAGTGGGAGTGTTCATATATTTATTTTTATTTAGTTATTTTGTACTCTTTTTAGTGTCTTGTCTTTTGTCCTATATTGGTGAGCTTTGTATTGAGGGACTCTTCCTATCTTATATGAGGGTGCCTATGCTTGTATTTGTTATGTCAATAATACAATCCTATTTTCTCCATAGATATTTCATACTTGCAGGTTGGAGTGGGGTGAGGGAGGTTTTTTTGATAACATGACATGGTGATGGGGGTGGTATCGGGTGGGGAATGGACGGGAGGTAGGGAGAGCACAACTACTATCACCTTGAACAGTGATTTGAATGGAACTAGTGGAGAAAGGAGAGGAAAAACCCAACTCTAATTAGTGTTTAGGCTACGGTATCAGCTGATGTGCACATCATGGGGAGAAGAGGGTTTGGGAAAATAAACATAGTCTGTTTCTCAAATATAATATGTTTGCATACATAGTGACATGTTTGGGATTCAACAACTTTTTGACTGGCCAGAAAAAATCAGAATTCAGAAAAAATCGGAAACATGTGAAATAATCGACATATTTTGGTCAAAGTTTGGTCAATTATTCGGAAATAATCGAGAATAATTCGGCTATATATACATATATATTTATATATTCACACATATATATATATATATATATATATATATATATATAGAGAGAGAGAGAGAGAGAGAGAGAGAGAGAGTGAGAGAGGCTAGAATACACTCGAGTGTATCCGGAGCGGAATACACTCAAGTAGTTTTTCATGATGCAATATTTTTTTTGAAAATCTAATCCGTTGATCTTCTTAAACATCTCGTGAACAACTCATACACAAAATTTGAACACATTTGGATATGTATAGCTCATGTTATGAAGACCACAAAAATTATGCATTTCAAATTAGTTTCGCGCGTCGATTTTGTTGCCCTCGGATGAGTGACTTACACTCATCCAAATGAGCTCAAAATTTGTATGTAGCCTATTTATAGTATGACGGTGAAGATCAACGATTTACATTTTGCAAAAAATAGTCTTGATATGCAAACACACTTGAGTGTATTCATGCGATCCGTACACTCGAGTGTATTCTAGCCTGACTCTCTCTCTCTCTATATATATATATATGTGTGTGTGTGTGTGTGTATATACATATAAGATACAAATGTAACCATTAAGCTTACTATACGTAATAGTTATTGAGTGAAATAAGTTAGGACAAGATTTAAAGAATAGTTGAATAATGACAATGGACTGTCGGGAGAGTGGGGGGTTGGAGGTTTGGTGTATATAAGCAATTTCGTGTACATGGTTTGGTAAAATAAGAGCAAACAACTTAAAAGAGAAAAATCGTGAAAAGTCACGAAGAAACGTGAAAAATTGTATAAATCGCGAAAAAGTGGAAAAAATCGTGAGAAGTCGCGAAAAACCGGTGACCGACGTATAAATCGTGGTGAACATTCGGGAGCCTATAAAATAGCAAAACATCACCGATTTTTCATAAAATTCGGAGACTTTTGTTACTATGATTGCATAGAATTGCTAAATTAGTTAAATACATTGTAAACAAACTACTAAAGATTATGCACATGCGGATACATCCTAAGAATAAAAACTTGTAAATATTCCATAAACTATTTGGGCTTTCTGGGCTTTTTCTAGAGTCTAGACCTGAACAAGGGCTAAATGAGGCTCATGTCATGCATCATTAGTGGTTCATAGTATCAAATATCAAAGAGATTTATCCTAACATACACTTTTGTTTTGATATGAAAAATGGTATATTAAATGTCTGTTCTGACATTTTTATTTATTTATTTATGTATTTTGTATTGTAATGATATTTCTTGGATTCTGTGTGTGTTCTTACCCAGCGTTTAGCAGACAATTTATCACATTACTAACTGAATTCAATTTTTTGTTAAGTGTCGACTCAAGTGCCAGATGTCAGTGTATGACTTCTCCACCATACAATTTGATTTACAAAACATGTTATACACGTATAACAAAAATATGAGTTGCATGTTACAAAAAAAAATGAGTTGCATGCAACAGTTTTTCTGAATGATATTTGCATTATCTTGTGTAGATTGTGGTGCAGCCTCTATCAATTCTTGCTAAAACACACTTTGTTCAAGTGTTTTCCATTTGCATAGCACTGCATTGCAGTGACATGCCACAGAGAGAATCTGGGGAGGCTGTACTTCAGAGTGTACTGCTGGAAGTTGCTAAAATTTCTGAAAAAGAACGAGATCACCTGATCAAACAACATATGGTATAGTATACCTCCCTTTTTCTGTGCATTTTTGGTGTATTAATAGTGTCTTCTATTGATAAGATTTATGTCGATAACTCTCATTTTAGTTTACTACATCTTTGTGATCCCTATAAGCTTTCAAACCAGGCGTTTAATTAATTTTCAACTTGATCATTTGTGAAATTGCCATTCCTGAAGTCTCAACACTTCCCCAAAATTTTTCAAAACTTCTGGTTCTCACCTATAATAGTTGAAACCAAGTTCCCAGTTGAGTAAATGGAATTATATCTATAGATTTCTATTCTGGGATAAACAATACTACGAAACTAAAGTCAATTTCACCTATTATAAAATCTTTTTGTTGGCCGGTGTCATGGTATGTATTATAATTTTTTTGGATGGTACCTATTATAAAATCAACGTCCTATATTTATACTGATTATTTTGTCCTAAACTCTGCATTTGATTATCTTTGCGTTGCAAGAAACTGTTAGTTATATTGTGTTGCTACATGAAAGTTTAGGTTCCATCTGGCAGTTTAAGTAATATTATTTTTTGCTGGTTTGATATATGACTGGTTAGAATTATATCCTTTATTTATTTTTTCTACCAATTGACTATTTAGGTTTCAATCGTGAGCTGCCTGTTATCACTGTCATCATCCTCTGCGGTTCCTGCCTTGCCTTTCTTCACACAGGGAACTGTGGAAGCTTCTTTGAGGACTTTGGTAGATGGGTTTTTGGAAGCGTATGCAGCCACCTTAGTTTTTTAATTGTGCTTCAAATTTCAATGTAACAATGCATGTCATGAATATTGGTTATTTTTTTAGGAACAATAATCTGTCCGATGACAATCTTGTTGACAGACTTAATGTTTTTCGTCCTGATAGAGTGTTTAAGGTATGGTTTTTGCATTATCTTCTGTACTTTGTGGAAAATACTAACCTTCGAATTATATCTCTCCTGCTGTGTCATGCAGTTTCTCCTAGAAATACATTT
Organism: Alisma plantago-aquatica; assembly: GCA_963693085.1. Classification (NCBI taxonomy): domain Eukaryota; kingdom Viridiplantae; phylum Streptophyta; class Magnoliopsida; order Alismatales; family Alismataceae; genus Alisma; species Alisma plantago-aquatica. The sequence continues at coordinate 482,874,152 of OY856415.1, forward strand.
TCGTATTACATCTGCTAATCATCCACGACATAGAAGTCATCATTTATCAGCAATTGAAGTTGTTGTGGATTTAATTGGCATCAGATCTTTGTCGACTAGTACATCATTGTAAGTACATCATGTACCAAAATCATCTTTACCATGTTATCATAACCTGTCTTGCATGATATGACGTCGATATTGTCATTTGAGTTGATTTTGAATCGGGTAGAAAGAGAGAATCATCTATTGGTGTATGTATAACGAACTGCATAAAAAGATAAGAAACATGATAATGATTCAGGCCCTAGACAAAAATTCCCCAATTAGAATTAATTTTTTATTTCTGCCTGCCAACAATATATAAGATAAATGCAGTATGGTCTTTGGTTTAGTACGTAATTGTTAGTACATTATTTACCAAATTCCTGTATTCCATGTCATCATAACCTGTCTTACATCATATGCAATGTTGTCATTTGAGTTGCTTTTGAATCGAATAGATGAGAGAATCATCTGTTGGTGTATGTATAACAATCAGCATGCAAAACATCCAGACCTAGACTTCCACAATCAAGATTAGTTTTGTATTTCTGCTTATCAACACTATATTAAGATAAATGCAAGAAGGACTTTACCTGTTTGCCACTTTGGTTTAGTTTGCTTTGTTACACTAACAAAATTTCCCTATCCCTGCCCTCCGCATCTTTGAGTCTGTAGTTGTATCCTAAGATGTTTACATAGTTATTTATAAAAAGCCCCATGTGGGTTCTTAAGCGGGTACTTTTGAAAAAAGTGAGCAGTAAAAGTTGAATATTTTTTGGTGCAATTTGTTGTTTAATGCATATGTATTATGTAAATATTAGAGCATTTAAATTGATAAACATTTGTGCTGGTTGCACAATCCTATGCATATGGTTTCATATTTAACATATAATTACGTAATGTATCAAGCTACATGTATTTGTATACTTTACAAAAACATACTCACACTACACAATACATATGATTGCATACTACATAATTTTATGCATATTAACATTCTCCATAGTACATTATTAGTGTACTTATAGCATAAGCACTACATTATACATAATATAATATTGTATACAACTAAATTTAGTTCATTTTCTAAAAATGTGGTCTATTAAGCAGCCTAAGCAATCTTTTCAGCTGCCAATTAAATGGGTTACGTGGAAAAAAGTGGGTGCTTAGTTGAACCACCTAGTCGATAAGGTCTTAATTATTCGCCCAGAGGCCTTGGGCACTTGAGCAGCCACCTTCTCCCCTTTTTGAACAATGCAACTAATAATAAAATGAAACTCATTGTTATTAGTATGGTATTTAGGTAGATCTAGTGAAATAATAACAACTCCTGATCGCTCGTCTCCTAGGACTTCTCTAGGCGACGGCGCATCCAGGTCTTCTCGCCACCGAGGCGTCGTCTCTCTTGCGTTTTACAGGGCTTCTCCGCGCTATGGCGGATGAACTTGTGGAAAGGTACGCGGCACTGAGGGTTCAAGAGGAAGAGGAGAACGATGTCCTTGATCTCCAAGGGGCGTCGGAGGGGGAGGGGAGCGAGCACATAGCCCTAGCGCTGGTCGGACGGCTGACGACGGATAGGCCATACAACTTTCCGGCGTTCAAAAGAACGATGACAAATGCTTGGGCGCTGAGGAAGGACGTTAGCTTCAGGCAGATATCCAGCAATCTCTTTGTGATCCAGTTTTTCCATTGGAAGGATAAGGAGAAGGTCGTTGCGGAAGGTCCATGGAATTTCGACAATCATCTTCTCGTCGTCAGGGATATCAATCCGGAGGACACACCGTCGGAGATGGTTCTCAATCTCTGCCTATTCTGGATCAGGTTGTACAACATGCCTCTGGGCTATACATCGGAGGAATCAATTAGGGCGGTTGCTAGCAAGATCGGCAGGGTCGTCGCCGTTGATAGGCGCGACCTCGGATGGGGGGCGTCGTGCAGGGCGCGCGTCGAAATCGACATCACAAAGCCTACCCGACAGTTGCAAAAGATAAGGGACAAGAGCGACAAGGTTGTTCCAATTGAGATTAGATATGAACGGCTACCAGCTTTTTGTTATCTTTGTGGCGTCATGGGCCACCTTGAGAAGGACTGCAGAGAGGAGGAAGAGGGGGCGGAGGAAGGTGCGATGCCTAGGCGCTGGGGGCCTTGGATCAAAGCGTCGCCGACGAAGCGGTGGATTGTTCCGATCAGGGAAGAACTCCTGGGCAGGGAGGGGTCGTCTAAAGAGTTGAGGTTTATCTCTAAACCTAACGCTGCACGTTCCACGTCGGGGGAGCAGCAACGCCACGCTGACGCGGGTCGACGACGTCCTGATGCTGACGGGCGTCCGGGGAGGGAGGAGGCGTCAGATGATTCGGTTGAGATGGTGGACCTCGATGAGGTGTTCGTCAAGCGGGCGGACGCTGCAACGGCGTCGACAGTGGCGAGTGGCAAGCGTTTTGTCGCAGCAACGGCGTCGACAATGGCGTTTGGCAAGCATGTTGACGCTGCAACGGCGCCGACAATACTGACCTTGAGCGGCGGACGAGGGGCGCTGCTATGGCGTCGACGGATGTTGTTCAGGGTGCTGGGCGCCAAGTTGTGGAGGGGGCGGGGGCGCCTCTGGGTGGGGCGTTAACGTCATCAACGGAGACGCAACGGGCGACGTGGAGCCAAACAACGAGCCGACGCGGCGTTACGGGACTGATGGCAGACAACAACGCTCAAACGTCCAGTGGGGGCGTCGATATCAATGTGCAAGGTTCGGCGGTGTCATCCAACAGTGCAGGTCAGGTGTTAGGTGTGTCTTACAACATGGCGGCTCACATGTTAGGGGACAGCTACGCTCAGGCATCCACGGAGGACGTCGACACAGGTGTGACACAGCTGCTCCAGATCAACAACGAGGCTAATGACGCTGCAGGGTGTGTTGGGGAAGGAGGGGCAGGGGAAGAAGGGGAGAGGATGCTTGCTATGAGTTCGATGCACCATAGTAGGAAGGGTGGGGAGGGAAAGATCAAGGGAAGAAGTCGAAGGTTTACAAGGCTTGGGTCGCGGCAGGTGGGTGTGGGGGGGGTGATAGGGCGTCACAACGAGTTCTTGAAGGGGGAAAGAGGAGGAGAGGGGGTGCGGAAGGTATGGAGGGGATTGATGAAGGCGAGATGGGTTTGGCCGGAAAACGGGTGCGGGTGGTGGTGCAGTGTGAACCAAATCACACAACAGTAGCGGGTGCTGGCGAGGTCCAGGCCCGTGAAGAGCCATGAAAGTATTATGCTGGAACGTCCAGGGTCTGGGCAGCCCTAGGACGGTTGACTCTCTAAGGAGGCGGTGTTAGAGAGAGATGCCCGATATAGTCTTTGTGATGGAGACTATGTGTAGAGGGAGGGACCAAGAGGAGGTTAGAAGGAGATGTGGGTACAATGCGGGGTTTGGAGTGGATAGCAGGGGGAGAGCTGGAGGATTGGGTGTGTGGTGGAGAGGGGAGGATGTGTCTGTGAAGTCTTTTTCGAACCATCATATCAGTGCGGTGGTGGGAAGGGAGGACAGCCAGGATTGCTTTTACTTTGTGGGGATTTATGGTTGGGCAGCAACTCACGAGCATCACAACACTTGGAGGCTGATGGAGGAGCTATGTGCACAGACGACTTTGCTTATTGTCTTTGGCGGGGACTTCAACGAGATACTTTTTCAATCTGAGAAGCAAGGAGGTCAACCTAGGCATGAATGGCAGATGCGGAACTTCAGAGAGGCAATGGAGAGATGTCAGCTCACTGATTTGGGGTCCACCGGAAATAAATTTACGTGGAAGAGGGGACAGCAGGTAGACACGATGATTTTGGAAAGACTTGACAGGTTTCTGGCTGACAGGAAATGGTGTGATTTTTACAATATCAGAAAGGTCAAAAACTTCCCTATTCTTAACTCGGATCATGGGCAGATTCTTTTATGGGCAGAGCACAGGAATCATGACGGTGGGCAGGTGGAGAAGCGGTTCAGATTTGAAACCTTCTGGTTATCTTCACCGGAATGCAAAGATGTCGTCACTCGGGCTTGGGACAACAGCTATGATTTGGGCCTTAAAGGACAGACGGACCTTTACACGGAAAAGCTTGCTGGATGGGCGGCGGATAAATTTGGTAAAATAAGAAGGAGAATTCAGCAGCTCGAGAAGAGGCTTGGTCGTGCTCAAGATAAGCCACCATCTCATGACATGTTGCAAGAATGTGAATCTTTAGGGAGAGAACTACAGGATCTACAGAGGCTGGAAGAGAGCTATTGGTTGGCTAGAGCTAGGAGTAATGAGATGAGAGACGGAGACAGGAACACAAAATATTTCCATCATAAAGCTAGCCAAAGAAAGAGACGCAACACCATAGGTCTCTTTAAGGAGGATGGGAGTTGGCATACAGAGGAGGATTCCATTGCTGAAATTATTTTTTCTTATTTTAATTCCCTCTTTTCCAGCTCAAACCCTCATGGGATGGAGGAATTTCTTGAAGGCATGCCTAGGGGGATTGATGAATCTTCTATTTCAGATCTGGAAAAGGTTCCCACCTAGACAGAAGTTTGGAAAGCTCTTCAACAAATGCACCCGAATAAAGCTCCCGGCCCGGATGGGATGAAGGCAATTTTCTACCAAAAATTCTGGGAGGTGATTAAAAGTAGCTTGATGGATTTTATTTCTAAATGGTGGAGAGGGGAGATTGGCCTGGCTGACATTAATGACACTGATATAGTTCTCATTCCGAAGAGTAATAGTCCTGTCCGCTTGTCTGAATATAGACCTATCAGCTTGTGCAACGTTTCATATAAGATTATTACAAAGGTCTTGGCAAATAGAATCAAACCGCTGATGAATGGGATTATCTCGGAGAATCAAAGTGCTTTCATAGAAGGGAGGATGATCACCGACAACGCCTTGGTGGCATATGAGCTGTTTAATACCATGAAACACCGTAAGAAAGGAAGAGAGGGGCTTATGGCGCTTAAGCTGGACATGAGCAAGGTATACGACAGAGTCGAGTGGGTTTTTCTGGAGGGGGTTATGGAGAGAATGGGGATGCCGTCTATTTGGAGAAGGAAGGTTATGGAGTGTGTTACAAACGTATCCCACAAGTTCATCGTCAATGGCAATAGGAGAGGGTCTGCAAAACCATCCAGAGGACTTCGCCAAGGTGATCCTATATCCCCTTATCTTTTTCTTTTTTGCGCTGAAGCACTTTCTTTTTCTCTATCCAAAGCTGCACAGGTTAACAAAATACATGGGACAAGAATATGCAGAAGAGCACCACGGGTCACTCACCTTCTTTTCGCAGATGATAGCATTGTTTTTACAAGGGCTACCTCAGAAGAATGCTCCGCTTTAGCTGAAATTTTCAGCCAATATGAGAGGGCATCCGGGCAGAAAATCAATTACGAGAAGACGGAGGTTTCCTTTAGTACAAACGTCACAAGCGAGAGAAGGGAGTTCATTAAAAATCTGCTGCAGGTGAGGGAGGTGGACATGCATGAGAAGTATCTGGGCCTTCCCACGGTGGTAGGCAGGTCCAATTGTTGTCCAGACTAGGGAAGGACAGAGTGTGGAAAAAATTACAGGGGTGGAAGGAGCAATTGTTGTCCAGACCAGGGAAGGAGGTGTTGATCAAAGCAGTCATCCAAGCAATTCCTACGTATCTCATGAGCATCTTCAAACTTCCAGAGGGAATTATTGATGATATCCATTCTATGATGGCACGGTTCTGGTGGGGATCTAAGGAGGGGGAAAGGAAAATTCACTGGATGAGCTGGGATAGATTGTGCAAGCCCATGGAGAGTGGGGGCATGGGGTTTAGGGACCTGAAAGCTTTCAACCAAGCACTCCTCGCTAAACAAGGATGGAGGTTGGCAGTCTATGGAGAGTCTCTTGCTGCTCGGGTACTCAAGGCGAAATATTACAACACATCTTCTATTCTACAGGTCGAGTTAGGGGGGAATCCCAGTTATACATGGAGGAGTATTTGGGGGGCGCTGCAAGTTGTTAAGAGTGGCTTCAGGTGGAGGGTGGGGGATGGAAAAAATATTCATATCTACAAGGAGAGATGGATTCCACACTTGGGGGGCACAGCAGACAGATATTTGATTCATGGCCCAGTGGATTATACATGGGTGAGCGATTTGATGGTTGGAGGACCTAAGAGGTGGAATAGAGAGGCGGTGGAGACTTGCTTTCCTACACATATAGCACGGAGAGTTCTTAACATTCCACTGTCACAGCGGATTGACGAGGACACACTATATTGGGATAAGGAATGCAATGGGAAGTTTACTGTCAGGAGTGCTTATTTCTTTATTCGGACATGAGAGGATTTAGTTGACGGCTTGGATATCGATTTGTGGAAGAGGGTTTGGAAGCAAGGATGGCCACCGAAACTGAAGCAATTCATATGGAGAGCTCTTAGGAATATACTTCCCACTAAGTCAGAACTGCAAAGGAAGCATGTGACACCGGATGACAGCTGCCATCGCTGCGGACAGCGGGAGGATTCTTCTCATGCACTGCTACACTGTGACGTAGCCAGACAGGTATGGGCGGCCGGGGTGTGTGATTGGGGCGGACGGCTGGGCAATCACGACGTGGCGTCCTTTGTCAGGAGTCTTTTACAGGAGGAGGACATCAGGCAAAAAGATGAGGGCGCTACTCTTATGTGGGTCTCATGGACAACGAGGAATAAAATTCTTTTTGAGGATCATCCCCCCCATATCCCGGGTCTTGTGGCTTCTTACCTCAGCCTGGTTGCTGACCATGCACGCTATCATGGGGCTGTGGGTAGAGCTGCCTTTTCTTCCACATCTCCACGTCAGGTTTCATGGCGCTGCCCACCATATGGCTGCGTTAAGATCAATACAGATGCATCAATCATTACAGCGGAAGAGAACGGATGTGCGGCAGTCATCCGGGACGTTAGCGGTCAGCTTTTGTGGACCTTCCAATGCCGGTTAGAACAGCCTTACTCGATGCTTAGTGCGGAGGGTATGGCTGTCTTACACGGTATGCGTCTGGCTCTTCGGGAAGGGTACACATATGTTGTGGTTGAGACGGACTGCCTGCTGCTAGTGGAAGCGGTCAAGAAGGGATACGGCGAACGCGGTTATGAAGACTATATTTCTCAGGATATTGTTGATCTCTCTTGTAGTTTCCTTTCTTTTAATTTGTGTTTTGTAAAACGACAAGGCAATAGAGTAGCTCTTGCCTTAGCCGCTGCTGCCTGTCATTTTGTTAATCCTCACATTGTTGGTGAGGACTTTGAGGATCGGATCCTTGTACTTGCTGCAAACGATTTGATTACTTAATAAAATGGCGGGCGCCCTTCCTAAAAAAAAGGTAGATCTAGTGATTATTTAGGTAGATCTAGTGATTATATAGTAGATCTGTGTATGTGATATAGCTGTAAATCCTAGGGAGCACGAACACGGACATGGGACACAACGAATTTAAAAAATGTAGGACACGGTGCCGAACGTGTGCGTGTGCGTGCGTGCGTGTGTGTGTGTGCGTGTCTTAAATTAATTTCTTGATGCAACTAGTATAAATGAGCAGGATACAAGAATCATGAGCCACAAGAAGATAACAAAATATAGTGTTTACTACATCCTTACATGCAATGATCCATTCCAAGATATAAAATCAAAAAATCTAATGGGAACTATCAGATCATGGTCTTGCTCAGAAGATAACAAAAGATAGTATTTGCTACATCATTACATCCAATTATCCAAAGATCCAAAATATAAAATTCAAAATTCAAATGGGAGCTATCACATAATGGTCCTACTCAACCAAGAACATCATCATCATTTTCAACACCATCAGTGAACACAATTGCCTCCATCTCTGGCTCACCAAGTGACAACTCCGCTACCTCAATAAGTCATGCGCCTTCAAAGTTGTCAAATGCATTACCTGCAATGTCCCACATCTTTGTTTCTCCTTCAGTATATTCCTTTTTTTCTCCTTGATAAAAGACGATGGTTACTATGCACAAACACTAGATCTTCTCCTCTTTTAGTAGTGATCCTGTTCCTCCTCAATGAGTTGATAAATGAGTATGTTCTCTAATGTCTTTCACTCCAAGAAGAGCATGGTTGTTGGAGTAATCGATTTGCTAGTTGTCGAAGAGGTGGGGTACTATCTCCATATAAGAGCCACAAAATATGAGGCTCTAACACCTCTCTATCTGTCAATGAATCAACATCCCCCAAATCTTCAAGCAATGAAGCAAGTTTGGCAAACTCAACACTCACACGACGACACTCCTTTTGAATAGGAAAATATCTTTTCAAACATTTATATCTCTCAGCTGATATCTCCACATCCTTGTTTGGAGCAACCCTAGTTGGATCAACATTCAACCAACCAACACTATAGTACCTATAGGAAAGTAATAACATAGGCGTAAAAAATATATTGAAGAAAAAATTATGGAATTGATATAAATATAAGAATGATGTAGATACCTACGGTTCAAGGAATGTGCGATGCAGTGGAGAGGAGTGTTGCTCTTGTTCCACCTGTCCACTAATATCTTGTAAACTGAATAAAAGCTAGATTCTTCTCGAAGGCCAATCCCCTCATGCTTGTAGATGATGGTCTTCACCTTCTCAATCATGGTATCCCACATATCATAAACCAAATGTAGACAAGATTATCAGTATCGGTGGCCCCATGGAATGAAATTTCGATTGAAATTGTGAAATTTCACTCGAAATTTAGTTTTTTTTTTTCAATCAGACATCGAAACCTATGGTCGGACACGAAATGCAGGGAATGAGACGTAATTTCGCAAAAATTTCGACCCTAGGTGCGAAATTTCGCAAAATAGGATGAAATTTTGCAGCAAAAAAGCAAGTTTGGGCTGTAATTTCGCGAAATGGTACAGAAACACAACTTAAATTTTGAGAAATTTGTTCCTGAGGCTGCTAATACTACATCTTGGGTATTTGGCAATTGTTTTTGAATCTCTTGCATCTAAAGCCTATTTTCCTTAATTCTAAGGCATGTTTCCGCTATCTCTAGACCATCTATACAATACCTTCATCAATTTCTACACTTCTATAGAGATATGGAGAAATACTTCAAAAATAACAAAGTTCTTTCTTGGATCTATGTATAAATGTCCCATGTAACCTAGTTAAATGCAAACACTAGACTTATACAACTTGTAGTTCGTAACTTTGTAACTTGTAATTGTAAGTTATACATTCTAAGCTGTAACTTGAAGTTTTTAACAGTCCAATTGTCTAGCAGACTTGCCATTTCTGATCAATTGTGCACTCACTCATCAATACATGGATCCCACCCTAACCTCTAAACATATAACTTTAATATATAATTTAGTGTATCTTTGTCTAAACATTGTGTATGCAAAATTTCATAATCTAATTCCTTCATTTTGTCATCGAAATTGCCATCGAAATTCTGTCGAAATTGTTCAGCTTCCTTCACTTACAAATGTGGGAGACCCCCCACCCTACATATCCAATATGAAATATTATTGCATATTTGAGTAGATCTTGGCATTTAGATCGTCCTAGTAAATTTTCATAATTTAATTTGCTTATTTGGTCGTCGAAATTGTTAGGGCCGTAAATATCGAAATTTCATGCGAAATTTCAAAAATTTCTGTTTCTGGGCTATCGGACACGACATCGAAATCGGACATTTAATTCTATGGGTGGCCCTCAACATAGCATAGATAGGCTCAGTGAAAGACAGTATGTAGTCCACTTTGTCCCACCAAATGCCATCCAAAATTTTTGACAGCCTGAGCCTTCACAATATCATCACCTCTAAATAAAGCCCACTTTTCACTCACCACCTTGTTTCCAAGACCAATTTTAATGGTCCTCAACCTCTTTACCATCACTACTGTTGAGGCAAACCTTGTCTCTGCAATTGTAAGCATCTTCAAACTCACAAATTCATTAAACATTGCAAGTCTCATTGACTGATTCATAATGAAATAGCTAATAAAAGAGGCATCTGCAGCAATATCAATAATCCAAGAACATTCTTCATATACAACATTGTTTGTTTCGGTATTTCTTACAGCACAAATATTCTTTAAGGCAAGATTCAAAGTATGCACTACAAAAGGGGTCCAGAAAATGTGAGGGTAATCAGCCTCCACAAGCAACCCTGCTGCCTTGCAAACTGTTGCATTATTTGTGATGATTTGAACCACACTTTGTGGTCCAATTTCTTGGAACACTGTTTCATCAGATTTGCTATGTAGTACTTATCTTTGTACTCACCCTCACAATTTACTGCCTTCAAGAACATATGACCACTCTCTGACACAACCATAAAATTAATCATTGGCCTCCTCTGAGCGTCTATCCAACCATCGGAAACTAGACTCACACCTAAGTCCTTCCACTTCGCCTTTGTGGGCTCAAGTTGTCTTTCAAGATTGGCCTTCTCCCGCTGCAATAATGTAGTCCTCAACATGTTGTAACTAGGAGGGACATAGCCAAGAATAGCATTGTTAGCAGCAAAAGTATAAGAAGAGAACAAGGGTTTCTTGCCAAGTGAAAAGGCAACCCTCCAGAATAAAACATACGAGCAATTTCTGAATGAAGTTGCTCCCTCTTATCCATGTTGAATGCCCTCTCTAATGGCGTGGCCCTCCTCTTTTTAGGATCTGTTCCTTCTTGAAAGAATGATAACCCCATTGTAGAGGTTGTGCTCAAGTTGTTGCTGCCATGGCTTGAGTGTGCGCCAGACATTGATACTGGCTTAGGAGCACTCCTCTTCGGTCTCATCTCAGCCTCATCACAAACTTTTTGGATCTCAGATGAGTTTGCCATTGTCACCGTATTGCATATTTTGATGACATGACCAGGGATCCTCATCAAATGAGTCCTCACCCTAGAATAGCCAGCCCTTGTATGTTGCATGGAAGAAGTTGCATTGGAACATATAGTTCCCTCCTTTTGTAGCCTTCTCCAATTTCGCGACATTCTACCACAAAGGAGTAGAGTCATCCACCACTTCCGACTCTAAATCAATTGGATCTGGATCCATTTCTAGTTCAACCAACACAAACAAAATACATTATTTTTTAATTCTATACAACAATATCAAAATTGCCACCAATCCATATAGCAACATCAACAACTAGTTAACTCTTTCTATAGCAAAACAGTGGATCAGTAAAAATTTAACTTTTTTTCGAGTAATAAAAAAATTAACTGTTGCTAGAGCAACATCAGTAAATAGTTCACATAACAATTATTTTTATAGACAAGTTTAGGTCTTTCTGTAGCAAAATCAGTAAATTAACTCATATATAAGCAGCATCACAATAACTAATCTTTAGACAAATGCATGGAACTAGTTTGTGATCATTTTTCAGAGGAAAAATAGAGGGGAGGATAGCAGTCATTAGTATAAGTGGAGGAGGAGATAAAATTGAGTATATAGGGAGGATGAGGACAGCAGCTAGCAGGTTATTGTGGAGCTCGTTGCTGCTGGAAGAGTGAAAAGGGGGGAGAAGAAGATAATACATGGTGGTGGAAGAACAAAGGAGAAGAAACAGAGAACAATGTTGAAGATGAAGAAAAAGGGAAAGGGGAGGAGATATGTCGAGGGGGAAGAAGTGAAGGAGAAGACAGGGAGAAGAGGATGACCGAACTACAATGAAAGCAAGTTGAAGAAGCAGAAGGAACAGAAGGTAAGGTCGAAGAGGGGTAGAAAATGTGGAGAAGGAAAGGGAGAAGAAATTGGAAGGAGGACATTGCTGTTGGAAGAAGAGATAGAATATAAGGTGGAAGAGGAAGAGAAAGGGGAAGAGGAGGAGAATATGTAGAGGAGGAAGAAGGGAGAAGAACCACCGTTCAAAAGAGATAAAAGGATGAGGTGGAGGAGGTACCTTTCACTGGAGGTTGTGACTTCACCGGAGGTGGTGGCCGCTGCTTGTGATTTCTGCTCCAAGCGCCGGCAGCTAGCTGCTTGCTCCAGGTCGCAACCCTTCTAGCTCCTTCAAGCGGTGGCCTTGATGCTGCTTCAAGCTAACCAGTGCGCTGCTTCAAGGGAGTGGCTGTGCTGCTCCAAGTGGGTGGCTGTGGTGCTCCTTGTGGGCTGCTGCACTGCTCCGCTCCTTGGGTGCGGCCACGCTGCTCCTTGGGGACGACCATTCGGCTGCTACTTGCGGCGGCCAAAGTGGTTGCTGCAACACAATCTTTTAGGGAGAGGGGGAGCTGGAATCGTCCGCTGGGGTTTAGGGCAGGAGAGGGGTTTGAGAGAAATAGGATATCTAGGAGTCGAGCTAGTCGGGGAGGGGGGGTGCAGCATGCGTGTGCCATAGTGCAAGTTTTTTTTTTTTTAAATTACAAATTGGGCCGGCTGGCGTGGCTGGGCCCGTGCCCCAGCCGTGTCCAAGTGCAAAAAAAGCCTGGACACTCCCGGGCCGTGTCCACCGCGTGTCCACGGTGTGTCCGTGTCCGACACGTGCCCATGACATCTACGGCTCCTCCCGGGAAGTGTCCATGCTTTCCAATGTAAGTCAATGTTTAGATAAACATTATTTTATGAAATTGGACTAAATCTAAGGCTCAGGGGATATTTAACAATTAACCATGTTTTCTGTTTGAAAGTAGAACTGGATTGTGATAGAAAAGGTGGAAATGATGGGAAGTAGAAAAAAGTAAACTAACTTATTATTTAGTCTGATTTGAGCTGAATTGGTCAAAATCTCTGAAGTTCTCTTTCAACTAAAAAACTAATCTCTGTGTATTTGGTAGTATATCCACTGATGTATCAATTTTGCAGTCCTTTTGTAACAATCTCATGTATACCTTATTTGACCATCTTGAACTTCATATTTTGATTAAAGTTTTACTATTTTCTACGAAATTGCCTCCCTTGTAGGTTAGGTCGATGTAGTTTATCTTCTCTCTTTTCCTCCCTCTTTTGCACCTAGACACCACAGTTGACAATGTAGATTTGTGGTGGGCTGTCTAGCTAGGGTACTTGTCCAAACCCAGGGGTATTGAGAAGTCAGTCCTCATATTGTGAAGCTTATATTGGGAATTTTCCTAAAACATGGTTCATCCTTTCTACAACATCGTTCTGTTGGGGCGTGCGATTCACTATGTTGTGCCTTTTGATGCCACATTCACTACAATAATTGTTGAACTTCTTAGAGCAGAACCCTTAAGCCATCATCAGTCCATTAAGTCTTTATGCTAGTGCCGATTTGTTTGTCAACAAGAGCCTTGCATTGCTTTGAGTTGAGAAAACCTCATTTTTTTGGAGAGATTAAACCCGAACTTTCCTTGTGCAATCATCAATGTAAGTCATCATATAGTTAACACCATCTTTAGAAGAAACATTGGAAGGGCCATATCGATCCGGGTGAGCACAATGCTTGTAAAAATCACACTTTTTAATGCTTTCTTCACACAATACTCCTTGATGACTCCTTGAGGGGTCGAGGAGAGGAAGTCTCCTTGATGACTCATTTCATTTCACACAATACTCCTCTCTTTCTTACAAACGTCATCCTTTTCTCCGAGATGTGGTCCCAAATGCATATGTAGAGTCTTGTGTCTTTCGATGATGTTGTAATCGTTGTAGAGTTTGAGATGGTGGAACCTTGCATGATGTATGGTTTGTGTGAACTTTTACTCCTTCATGAGGATGCGATTCTCTTTGAGAATGTCAAGCCTGTGTACTTGTCGGAGAACATACAACCCCTGTTTTTGAGTGCCCCCGATGAGATGAGAGTTTTTTTCAGCCAATCAACATCTTAGACGTTTGCCAATGTCTTGACTTCATAAAATGCCTTCATCTTCACTGTGCCAACACTAATCATCTTGCAAGGACGTAGGTTGTCTACGTTGCTAGTCTGTCCCTTTGCTAAAGGGGCGCCTAGGGAGCCTAGACGGAGACCTAGGCTTTCCTAGGTGTTTTAATATTTTTTTTTTACATTTTATGTATATTTATATGTTACTCTATATGCACTTTATATTCTCAACCATAAACGTAATCAAGAACGAAAGTTGGGGGATCGAAAACGATCAGATACCGTCCTAGTCTCAACCTATAAAAACCCTATATGCACTTTATGAATATATAATTATATATAGTGCCTATATATAATTATGGATACACTATAGGAATGCTAGAGTAAGAAAACTGAAAATGCTAGCTGGGAATCAGTATTATACTAATGTGAGTACATTCATACAAGAGATTTGTAAACGGTAAATAGAACTGGGACGGTGAAGAAGAAATATTACATAACAGTAAGTCAGTCAAATAACAAAGTTAGGAGGATGAAACAGGAAGAACTAGGAAGAGGAGGAAGTGTGGGACGAAGAAGAAGAATAAAGAAACAATAGCATGGGAGAAGCAATAGCTATGACAGATGTGGGAGGACTGCTGGAGACCAAAAGAAGAAAAAAAGTGAAAATAAATATCCAACAACACAGCAGGAATGTTGCTGCTTGGTGAAGAAAAACAAAATTGCGGAGCATGCACTGAATCAGTAATAACGGAGCAGCAGTAACTCAGTAACAGAGCAACAATTGTACTGCTTGGCAGAGCAAAAAAAATGTGGAGCACTTTGCTCCTACGTGGAACTATGAAAAAAAAGAAAAAAAAGTGAGATTGAGGAGATTTTAAAATATCAAAAGAACAGCAGATTAAGGTTGTGGGAAGATAAGAAACTAAACTATAGTTTTTAATGTAAGGTCTAAAAAGTGGCCTGATTAGGCCCAACAACCGCCCAAGCACCCAGGCGGCCGTCCAAACGCACATGTAGTCTAGTTAGGCTGGGTGCCTAGGATCTAGAGTTCAGGTGGCCCCCAGGCAGCCTAGGCGCCCCCCATATAACTATGGATAGCTCCACCTTAATGAGACTCATTGGTATCAAAATAATCCTTACACTCAGCCATGTGGTAATTGCATGCGCAATCAAGTTGCATGCCCACTCAAGAACGCAATCCCTATAGTTGAAGGATGAGGATGAAGCAAATATGTTGTATCTAGTAACTTAATGAGCCACCTTTGTATGAGCTACAAAATCATTGGGATTCTAATTCTCTTGCTAATGTTGCAACTTTGTAGCATTCATCTTGGATATGAACTATCTTCTTGCAGTAGTATCACCTCTTTGATTGACATGATTTTGACTTGTTCTTATGTTGATGTGAACTTTTCATGTCTTTGCCACATGACGCTTTTGTCGTCTAGCGGCTAAAGCCACACTTGTTCCTCTCGATGAAATAAGATCCTTCTCTAATTTTGCATGAGATGTCAATGCCATTTTGATTACACGGAGTGAGGTAGTCTTTGACTCTTGGAAAATAATCATTTCTTAACAGTTGTTGTAGGACGGTGGAATGATGCAAAGCTAAATAATTGAGATATCCTTATCCTCTATCTTCACATCGATCTTCTTGAGGTCATGAATGATTTCGTTGAATTCAACGAGAAGTGCTATTAAGGAACCACATTATTCCATGTGAAGCATGAAGAGGCACTTCTTTTACGCAACCTCATTGGTGGACTTTTTCATGTAGAGTGCTTCATCTTCATCCCAAGCTTCTTTGACAGTCTTAGAATAGACAACCTCACGGGGGATTTTGTTGTCTAAGCAAAGAAAGATTCTTGTATGTGCCTTTCGACTGGTATCCTCCTACTAGTCATCCATAATGGACTTGCATTCCTTTCCAAGAAAAGCCTTGTGGACTCCTTGTGTAAGACAAGATTCACACTTGACTTGCCAAAGAAAGAAGCTCTTTAAGCAATTGAACTATTTGATGTTGTACTTCCACGTCATGGTGGAGATTTGGTGATGGAACTCACTCTAATACCACTTGTTGGGGATGAAGGTGGTGAGAAACCTAAACAAGCCCAACGAGCTTGTTTTGGAGATGCCGGAGTATGAGATCGAACAAGTCAATCGAATGCATACCACGAGTAACAATAGGAACGTGAAGCAAGTAAATGCAAAATTAAATCTATTGTGGTTCAGCCAAACCCAATTTAGGAGCCTATGTAAACGGGTTGAGAGGATGCAATTGATGGAGGGCAATTACATAAAGGATGATTATTGAAAAGATAAAATAGAAAATCTCCTTTACACCCGAAAGACAACTATACAAGAGTATGGTTGCTTGGTGAGGAGCTGAAAGAAGGTTGAAATCATACGAGAGATCCTAGATTTGTCCCTACTTTTAGGTCATCGTAGTCTGACATCTTATATTGTCTCTTCATGTCTAGGAATAGAGGAGGGGGTCTTTTTACATGAAATAGGACCTCTAAGCATTGTTCCAATTGGTTTGCAACTCAGCAAAGATCATGTACAATAAATTTTTCTGATGGTTAAAGAGTGGCCGTTGCCAAATTACTGTCCCATTGTACTGTCAATTTTCAAAATTTGGGCATCATTTCTTGTTGTCCAAAACATTTAGTTACTTGAATCATGTCTATATAGGATCATATGATGAACATTCTTCCCAAAGATGACAAGGCTCGGTGTAGACGTCTGAATCATCTGATGAAGCTTTTATTGAGTGTTTAAGGCTCTCAAAAAATAATCCAAACTCATAACAAGATAGCCAATTTTGATCCATGATAAATAATCAATCTTCACATTCGAATCAATATTTGAATAAAGTCTTATTAGTGAGATGTATGGCATCGGTTTGGGAAGCAAACGTAGATTTCCATGCAGCAATTTCGTTGAAGATAACTTTTACCGTCTAACCAAACAATTGTCAGTTGTGGGTAAAGATGAACTAAGGTAGACACCATCTTGGAGACATGTGGAGGTAGACAAGCCATAGATGAACTGTCATTGTTGTTTTAACAATAGAAGCAGAGAGGCGTACACTATTGGAGTTGTAGGCAACATATGAGTAGAAAAAACAGACGAGTACAATAACTTGTAACTGACATTGCTCGACGAGAGGCAGATCGTGAAGACTGAAGAACTACACTCAAGTTGATGGAGAGGCAACAATTTGTGATTTAAGGTGCCATCCTTGTTGGACTCAAATTTTTAAATGTTTGATTCCAACTTCATTAGGGTGGCCCTGACCATCAGTAGAAAGGGAGAGATCTATCCTCACCTCACCCTACCTCCCTTAAGAGGGGGCCTGGACACACCTTGCAAGGGGTTAGACAACTTGAATGGGCTTGTTCTCAAGTGCAGCCCCCGTAGGCTGCTTAGTGAAGAGAAGGAGAAGAGCAATCCACAAGCACAACAAGACAAGTAAAAAGAGAGAGTGGGGGAAGTGGGGAGGGCTAGGAGGTCTAGTGATGTAGACATCCTACGGAGAAGAGGAACAAAGGGAGATAAATTTACAATAAGCAAACCATATTTTCAATACATATTCAACTGCCTGGACACAAGTTCTAAGGATTGCTTTTATAAGACTTGATGACTTAACTTGCAAGTAAATCGAATAGGGAACTAAAATTCTAATTTAAGGAGACTTGAATTTGATAAAACATAAAATTCTGAAGTAAGCAAATAACTAAATAAAAGCTCAACTTGAGCCCGATAAGCTGTAATCGGGTTTGTCTTGGACCAGACTTGTTTTATATGCAAATCCGCCTTTACGAATTGCATCAATCTCCTTAGAAATGGGAATCACTGTTGAAGTGGGGGTAGGACCTATGACTCCTTGCCATGAGCTGACTGGAGGCATCTCTCGAAGAACATGACCGAACTGATTGGAGTGATAGGATGTCTTTTGAAAGCTGTCAGACGTTGCCAAATCTGAAGAGGTATGTGTTGTAGAATCCGCTCAGGTTGTACGTGATGGTCATACTGCCATGGACAAGTAGGATATGGGCACTGATCATGTTGAGCACATCACATAGGACATCATCTTTGTAGACATCATGAAATGAAAATGGAGCCCTTTGCATGACTCTTTATGGTTGTGAAATATAAGATTGTATTGAATTGATTGGGATTAGATGATTACAAGATTGGACACCCCTGTCCTATATATAGGAGCAAGGGAGAAACCCTGAGACTTGTGTCCCATAAACGGGCCGAGACACTAAAGACCCACTAACTAATTAACCTATTAACTAAATAGGCTAATATAGACTCTTTAACAATGGTGATCACTTTTTTTAGGATTTACCCGTATGAGTTGAAAATTCTCCATTGTATTTGTCTACCAAACTTTTAGAATATATATATATATATATATATATATATATATATATATATATATATATATATATATATATATACACACACACACACACACACACACACACACTTGCACACACACAACAGAGTGATCAAATGAGAGCCCTCTGCCCGACTCTTTATGGTGATCACTTATTTTAATAATTTAATTGTATGGATTGCATGTTCTCCATTGTATTTGTTTACTAAACTTTTAGAACTGAAAAAAGTGAAAAAGCGTCGATTAAGGTGAATAAGTGTTCAACATCGTTAGTCTGCAAATTAAATTATTATTTAAGAAACTAGAGTTATTCATTCGCCACAGTACGAATGGGAAAAAATTGCGTTTTAAACGAAGAAAGTCGGCCACAACTGTGACATTGCTGATGGCTGTATGTTTGCTTCTGGAAAAGCTATATGCCTTCCACATTCTCTTGATATCACTAAGCTATGCTAGTTGATGATGAATCATAATGCATCCATTTATCTTTTTGAGAGTAGTTCATTTTATAATCATGCACATAGTTGGCAAAATCTGCATGGAATTAATTTTCAAGATAACCAATTTTTCTGTAGAATGTTAGATTACTATGACATATGAAGGCTTAATTTGGGTTTGAGCGTGGATTGTATTAATAGACACCAAGTTTATGAAAAATTTTGGTGTAACAAAAACTAGACTAAGTGGTAGGAGTGGATGTAATGTCTTCCGTTCCAACATCAGTAGAATATGAACCATCTGCCTGATAATAGAGAATCCAGCAGAATACTTGAAAGTGGTAAAAGTTGCCACTTTCCCAGAGACGAGTGAAGTAGCACCCATGTCCAAGATCGATTTACCAGGAGCACAAGAACCGTTCGTACGGTGAAAATCACCTGGACCTGGGGTATGTATGGCTGTTGCATAGTAGAAGTAAGGCAGGAGGAGAAGATCCAGATCAGCCTTGCTCAGGATCATTATTTCTGAAGAGCCAGAAGTAGTAGCATCATAATTATCACTGGTTGATAGCTACTTGGTCCATTCATGATTGCCTTTTTTGCGCAGCATTTTTTCCTCAGTGACTGTTCTGGCCACAATAAAAACAATGCCACTCATAAGTCAAGGTTGAAGTGCATCTCCATGTTACTGGAGGATCAAGTCCACTACCATGTCCCTAATCGTTTTTAAGGTAGTGGTATAGAGAGGTAAACATATATAGAAAGAAGTAAAAGGTAGAATGACATATCTCTCAACAATTTTAGTATGCCAATGGGCTCAATGCGGAATCCTCTGTCTATCTCAATGCAGCCAAGGTGGAAAAGTTTGGTTTTGTATAATTTTAAGTTGCTTCCTGAAATTTATTGTTAAGAATTAGATTTAACAATGGTTTGGTAGTTTTTTTCTCTGAAATTGTAATTGTCCTTGCTTTGTAGGATTCACTTTAAATGTATTGCGAATTGGCATATCTTGTAAAATCATGGGATCATTGATCAGCTACACTTTTGGATGCAGAATAGATGCCAATGATGTTGGTTTTTGTAGGCAGTATTACTAAGACATCAGTTTATATTTTAGAAGGTGCCTTGATATTCTTTAATCAATATTGCGTACGCACAAAATCAAAACATCAGGAAATCAATATCGGACATCAGGAAATTAAAAACGCCATGATTGGGAGAGAATACAGGGAAGGTGGAAGAAATACGGTTTCCTGTAAAAAAACGTTATGGAAGAAGCAACTGCATACAGATAAATTATAGTGAAATGGAGTTGTAACTTAAATCATTTACACTGTTTCATGTAATAGATCAAGGCTTATTGTCTTCAAAAGAGTTATTCAGAGATCTGATATTCGAAAGTGCAAATTGTGTGGAAGCTTATTTCTTTTTATTGAGGATGTCATTCGAAACAGATCCCCCCCCCCAAAAAAAAAAAAAAACCCCAAAAAAAAATCTTAAATGGGAATTGTGTTCAAAACTCAGAGCTGGCTCTGTCAGATATAAATTGCATTAGCACATTATTCCTGTTGTAAATGTTTGTCATTGGTGTTCCGTTTCTTGTAGTTTGTAGTTAAGATCGTAGTCCTATTCTCCATTTTCTATCCCCTTTTTCTTTGAAGTGCTGCCTAAATCTCCGTATCTTGCACTGCATACACTGTTTACTAATTTGGCACAATTGAATTGCAGCTATTTATTTAATTTAGTGGGCCAATATATTGATGATTTCACTTTGCAAGAAAAATGCTGCATTATTCTATCCAAAGTGTTTGCAGTTTTTAGACGTAATCCCACACAAGACTCCATTGCTGTGATTGGGAATCATCTTCAGGTCTACCATTTTGATCACGTTTATTTTAATTTCATCACCATAGTAAATTAAATTCTCTAAATGGTGTATGATTGCAGTTTCTGGTTTCTAAATTGATTGCATGTTACCTTCCCTTGAAGAACAATGGAGGTATAAGAATACCTCCATCTTCTAAGGTCATGTCTTTGCTTCATCAGCTGACTATAGATTCTGATCGGTCTCTTTCCGACTTCGTCAAAGTATGTTGCATTAATATACTCTCTTGAATATTGATCTTTGTTTCCATATCCTTGCCTCTTTTTCGTTTTTGACAGCTTATCCTTTTCAGTTGTTAATGGATTGTCTTGTTTCATTTCTACCTTGAAGGACTTAGAGCCATTTCCTGATCTTGACTGCTTTAGAAAGATAAGGAGATTTCAAGATGAATTTTATAATACTGATGCACCTAGGGAACATTTTCTCAAGGTTATTTTGGCTTCATTATATATAACATTTTGGCTTGTATAATAACGATGCACCTAAATTTTTATAATGGTTTGTATTCTGCAGTTTGCAAAGAGAATATGCACCCTATCTCCCCAATTGATAATTTGGAGGCAAGTTTTCTATGGTGCACCATTCCAATTCTTACTTGGCATAGTCCTACAGATGCTAATCTTTAACCGTATCTTTTTTGTTTTCTTTTTCTTTTCAGTTTAAGAAACCTTCATGATAAATTACTAAATGGAAAAGTTATTGAACCTAGAAATACTGTTATTGAATGTTCTATGGACCACAATTACTGGATTTCTGATCCAGAAATAGTTTCTGCTGTATGGAAGCTTGTTGCCAAGTGCGAGTCAATTGAAGAATATGACATTAGCATTCTGGTTTCTGATTTTATTTCTCGGGTATGTCTAGATTTTTTTATTACTTCTTGTAGTTTATGTTGAACTAGGAATGTAGTCTAACAGTTTTGCGCTGATCTTTTGTGTAATATATTAATTTTGCAGCTTGGTATTGGGGATCCCTATAGTGTGACTTTACAATTACCACTAGATGGTACTGCACTGCATTCTGGTGCACTCAGTAAGGAAAACATAAATATACCTGGTGATTCTGTTGATGTTTGTATCTGGGGGGAAGATATAGTAAGACTCATTAGATTGCTGAAGAAACATCTTGCAGATGATTGTGCTAGGTCAGTGGAGTTAAGTTCTCAAGCCTTACAGGTACTTCCGTGTACAGGTTATTATAAATGTGCTAATTTTGATTTTTAGCTTGTTGATATAGAAATATTATTATTGTTTTTCTTTTATTGTATGATACTCCTATGCTTTTTCTATCACTTGTATACAGAACTTGTGATAGGAATTGGATTACAGCAATCCTTCAAATATTCAGAAGTGAAGATACAAAATCTCTCCTTTTATGACCATCTCTTCTTTTAATTGTGCTCAACTTAGTAACATTGCTTCAGATAAACACATTCTTTTTGGATTGTTACCTAGGAAGCACGCATACTCCAAAATAGGTGCCGTACCCGTATCCAATACGTATCAGATACCAATACTCCATGGATACACCTAAATACGTATCGGATACCTCTCCAGCCGTATCCCCTTTTTTTCTGCTTTTTTTTTTTTGTCTGGATACGGCCTGGATACGTCCTGAATACGTTTTGGATACGGCCCGGCCCATTTAAGCTTTTTTTTCGTTTTTAAGACCTTTTAATGAATTGACCTGCGTTTTTATTCATTCTCTGTGCAAGTCAGTAAAACAGCTCCTTTGGCTTGTGCTATACATTTTGAAGCTTGGTTTTGCTTCAGTCCACGTCATATTTCTGTTGTTGTGTGGCTTGTGCCTCATCTTCTCCAATGGGCTATTGGTGGTTAACGTACAACCTTTGTGCCTCATCTTCTCCAAAGGGATTCAATTTTCTATTGGTGGTCACAACCTCTACCTCTATTTTCTACCTTAACTCTTTTCGGAATTCTATTTTGGCATTGTCTTTGTTCATCCCTTTTGAACGTAAGCCTCTCTAGCTTTCTCTAATTTTGCTGTTTAGTAGTTTTGATTTTCTCACCGTGTCTTGCTGTCAATATACCTACTTGTCTATAATTGCCTCTGTTGTTTCATATTTCAGTTCATTTTTTTTAATTTTGGAATTTGGATATACTTCTTGTATACATAAATATTTAATTACTACTTATAGACAAAAGAAGATCGTTTGGTGTCACAGATGACATGACACACTTTACAACACAAAATTAAATGATACATGAAATGTGAATGGTTTAGAATATGATTTTATGACGTCTTTTTGTAACTTCTATTTGACATAAATATGAATGAAAGACCCCTTTTTATATCATTGTTTGATACTATGGAATTGGTTTCCTTTTTCTTTAAAGGATTTTTTCACTGCCTTAGGCAGAGCCCGCATCCTTTTTCCAGCCATAGCCCGGATAACTGGCGGGTGATAAATCCAGCGCTCCACAGTGTGGTTCGAACCCGGCTCCCCCTGGAGGGGGACACCGTGCCTTACCAGCTGCGCTAACGCTGACCGGGTCTTTTCCTTTTTCTTTAGATATATTGTGATTTATAAATGAAATTTGACTGCCTTCATCTATTTTTAAAATAAATATACTATTTATTTTTGAAAATATTTAAATAAATATTAAAAAAATTGTCGTATCCATGCCGTACCTGTCCTATACTTTCAAAAATTTCCGTATCCCCGTACCCGTACCTGTACCCGTACCCGTATCTGAAACGTATCCATGTCCGTGCTTCCTAGATTGTTACACATGCCCATATCATCTCAGGAAACACTTATGTTTTTGTTCTCGATGCTCGCCACCCCAACTATTTGTTATATACTAATTTCTGAGGTTATCTTTTCTTTCCTTCCCATGCCTCCCATCTCAGCGTACACATTTCGGCTACATTCATTTTCTTGAGTCTTGAGACCTTGTTCATGGCTAGATAAATTTGTTATGTAATAACTTACTTTTTAATCGGAGCGGGATTTTTTAGTCACGTACTAATCCAATTGCACTCCATTTCAACCATCCATCTATTATCCTATAGCACACATAATCTTGAATATCACCATCCATATGAACGATAAAACCCATGTAAAGAATCTTACCACATTGGGGTACAATGTAATCCAATTTGGCACCACCATCCACAAGTCCAATCTGGTTGAGGTTGCAAGGCATATACTCTATTTTGCTTCTACTGATCTTAAATCCATTGGATTTCAACTCTTTATCCAAAGTTTTCGTGTCATTTAGTCTTTCTTTAGTTTCATAAATATACACAATATCATCAACAAACACATACAACAAGGGATATCATCCTAGACATGCTTTGCCAACTCATTGTCACAACAAGAATGAGTAGATTTGGGCTCGTGGCTGATAATTATCTTCCATTATGTATCTCGTTTTATCCTTGATACACTTTGGGGAGACACTTGAGGATCCATTTATCACTTCATTGTATCCATATAACTCTCCTTTATTCCTTTGTTTAGGAGCGCCTGTAAATCTTATTCTAACTAATGTGAATTATCTCCAGATTTTCTTTTCAATGGTGTCAAAGCAATTCACCGTCAACCCTAAACCTGCAATCCTCTTCAAGTAGTTGTCACCCGCCCCCCCCCCCCCCCCCCCCCCCCACACACACACACACACACACACACACAAACACACACACACACACAAAAGCAAACTACATACACACCTGAGGGAAGATCAACAACCCATAACAGTCCACCCCCTCCAACCGCCGCAACGGTGCCCATGGAACAAGGTATGTGATACCAACGCCATTTCAGAAATTGTTATTTGGAAAAAACCCCAAAATAACACACTTTGTGGTAAATAATACCCACTATAGCACCTCAACAAAAATAATTCCGGATATAGCCCACTTTGTAGTGTAAATGCCATTTTATTTGGCGTTTTTCTAGTCCAAGTTCAAAGGCGTGGATCGATTTGGCATTTTTCAAAATAAAAATAAAAAAATTAAAAAAGAAAAAAAAGAAGAAAAGTGAGAAAACGCCAAACACTCTTTCACTCAAAGTGAAAACGTCAATTCAGTTGGCGTTTTCTCATTTTTCTTTTTTTTTTTTAAAACGCCAATTGGACCGACGGCTTATGAACTTGAACTACAAAAACGTCAAATAAAATGGTGTTTTCACTGCAAAGTGGGCTATTTTTAGAATTATTTTCAGTAAGGTGCTATAGAGGGTATTATTTACGACAAAGTGTGCTATTTTGGTTTTTTTTCCTGTTTATTTACTAACATACTGATGGAAATTTCGATAGATGCAACATGCAGGCTTGATCATTTCAACGCCAAAATGAACGAATTGAATCATGTAAATTTACAGGGGAATCGCTTTATTTAAATGCATCGTTTTAGGCAATGAAATTGTATATTGGATTTTTGGGGGGTGGAGCCTTCACGTGGCAGGCAAGGAATAAGGGGATTTCTCGGGATTTTAATGAAAAATTATAGGAGTTCTGTTTAACATACACATATTTATGGAATCATGTCATATATTGAACATACAAGGGGTTCTTCATGTATTTGTAAGGAGAATGTCTCAATGTGGTTGAAGGTAGAGCACAAATATTATTATTATTGGATATTCAGAGCCTACTAGATACAAGTATATTTATATGCATCAATTAGTTAGATGCAATAGGTTTTCATGAAATAAAAAGTCCAAATATCATGATAAATGTGATGGTTGACCTTTCCCAATTGGCATTGTTGCCCAACATGAGTTGCTTGATGATTAACATATTGTTCGCTGCTCGTGAATTTCTATAAACCTAGGCATATACCTATGATCTCTATGTGCATCGTATTAGATTATGAAAGAAATAGGCATATGTCTCTATATGCATCATATTAGTTTCCGAAAGAAATTCCCACCTGTGGTTTTTCATGCTCTTCTTCAATGCCAATACGTGACTTTGACAATTGACTTCACAACTGTGAAGGAAGTTGGGCCACATCACTAGTTTGATGTTTCTCTGCCGTTATTTTAATTATATCTTGATCTCGATCTGCATTAGTGAAATCCCATTGCATCACTAATGTGATGTATCTCCTCCATTTTATTGCCTCATGATCTTGATCTGCAACAGTGACTTCACAATTGTGAAGGAAGTTGGGCTACATCACTAATGTGGCTCATTGATATTTGTGGGATAAATATAAATGGCATAATCACGTCCGCCATGTGCATATGGTGGGAAGCTGATCATAAAAGAAGCATAGTTATCATGTCCACCAGGTGCATGCTGTAAGATATGTGTCACGTGTGCCATATATAACCAATATTTAAGACTAGAAAATTACAAAATCTTTTACCTTTTTACAATAATTGTTATCTGTAGTTACTAGTATATTTTCTTACTTTGTATGCTGTATAATACTAGTGATAACAATATATGTATAATGATTAGCTTATTACTAAAAATGACTGCAAATAATTATAATTTTCTTGTATTTAGTGCAGTATTTAGGTATATATTATGACCTTTTTGCAGATCTTTGATCACATTGCATTAGGAAGAAATATGAAGTAGTAAATTATGGGAGCTTTGCCATTTAAAACCCTTTTTGTATGAATTTGTATTTCGATTACGATATATGGGGAATGAGAAAAATGGTAGAAAGTATAAAAAATACCTTGGATTTTCTCCTCTCAAACAATAAAAAGAGACAAATCGGTATTTCTGTAGGGGTTATGGTAAATTTCATCAAAATTTGGCCATGTAAGGAAAAAATTGGCGGTATACCCATCGACATACTGAAATATACGATCCTATCAATAGGCTTGCGAATCTCGTGTGCTATGGCGTCGAAATCAAGGTTTCGCTAATGCCAACAAAATTCCGTTCCTTGCTGGGATGGGTAGCGGCCAACACCACCCAGAGTGGAGGGGGTCACCACCCTCGTCTCATATCACTGTCTCCTAGGAGTTCAACAACTCTGACTAGTGGTAAGGAGGGGCTTGCAACATCTGTGTGCGACACATCAACAATGTGATTGTTGTCCCCATAGTATACATGCAATTTATGTTTATGGACAATTCCCCCTTCATATATGTATATTTCATAGTTCATATATGTAAGTATATACTTAATTTATTGTTAATCTGTTTATAGATTATTTTTTTTAGTAAAAAACCAATTATGTTTCTAGCCATTGTAATTATAAATTATTGTAAAAAGAAGAAGAGTACAATCCTATAGAAGGTAAAAAATAAATAAAAATATAGATCTAAAGTCGAAAACTCCAAGCCTTGAGCAAAGTAATTATTATCCTACTTAACTCCTAATGAAACTATCTGAAGGCAAGAAGTCACAAAATAAGAAAATTAAGAAACATGAACTAAGAGTATAATTCTAATAGCAAATGGTATTTGGCACATGACAAGGACAACAATGTATGTTTTGAACATTAGGATAAGAAATCATATTCTTAAAACTCATTAGTATGTGTCGAGATTCATAAATAAGCCTGCACACTAAATTTGGCAAGGCACACCCCTCAGGGTGGCTTGCCAACTAGGCATGCGTCTTAACTAGTTTGGGAAGTATGGATGCAAAAATCTCTTGTTTGTTGCTAAGGGAAGCGTACTGACTTTGTCACTCCTTATATGGACTAATCTATCTCCTCTTGCCTCTGTGAACAAGATTAACACCATTCTAGAACAATTGGGCATTACAAGATTTGCTATGGATCATTCATCATTTTACTCCCACAAATTTCAGGATCAAAACCTACTTGTCTATTGTGATGATATTGTATTCACTGATAGTAAAGTTTTAAAAAGCTTTAAGCGGTAAGCTTGCAAACATCACCTTGTAACTGATTAAGCGGTATGCAGGAGATTTAAAAAAAATGAGTTTACTTTTATGTAAAATTACATGTATACGTATGCAAATATTATATTTTAGGAATTTTTATATATATTGTGAAATGTGGTGCTGCAATGCAACGTGCAATGCAGCGTTGAGAGAGGCCATATGCCTTCTCCCTTTTTATTAATAAGAGAAACATGATAATTTACCCGGCCAGCGTAGCCCGGGCGGTCAAGCTAGTGCGCCCCTCACGAAGGGTCGCTGGTTCGATTCCGCTCGGGTCAGCTGTATTTACCAACCTCTTGGGTCATCCGGGCTCTGGCACCTGTTTGGAGAGGGGGTGGGCTTCGACCCATGCAAATCCAAAAAAAACTTATTGCAAAAACTCTGGAAAGCTGCTGGACTCAATGGCTTTGTAAGAACATCTGCAAGTTGATCTTCAGACTTGACATGTGGAGTCACAACAGTTCCATTCTTGATCTGGTCTCTAATAAAGTGACAATCAACTTCAATGTGCTTAGTATGTTCATGGAAGACTGGATTCTTAGTAATGTATCTGGCCGCTTGATTGTCACATCTGAGTTCTATAGGAGACTAAACAAGAATCTTTAATTCAGAAAGTACAGATTGAACCCACTGCAACTCACAACATGCATGTGTCATTGCTTTATACTCAACTTCCGTGCTAGATCTTGCCACAACATTTTGCCTTTTGCTTTTCCAGGTAATAAGATGATTCCCCATAAATGTGCAATATCCAGACGTAGACCTCCTGTTATTCAGATTACCAGCCCAATCTCCATCTGCATAACCAGTAAGAGACAGTGTGGATACATGAGTCTTCGGTCTATAATAGGTGATTCCCTTACCAGGTGCACCTTTCAAATATCTTAGAATACGACAGACAGATGTCCAATGAGATTGTTTTTGAGAGCTCACATACTGACTCACCACTCCTACAACAAAAGAAATGTCAGGATGTGTGACTGTCAAATATATCAATTTTCCCACAATTTTTCTATAATATCCTGGATCTGGATAATCAGTATCATCAATCATTTCCTTCACATGATAGTCCATAGGAGTAGACACATGCTTGGACTCACTCATACCAGTTTCCTGTAGTAAATCCAGCACATATTTGCTGTGAGACAAATTGGTAAATCAACAAGATCCCAGGTGTTGTTATGTAACAGAGCAGACATTTCTACATGCATAGCCCGTTTCCAGCCAATATCCTTCATAGCATCAAGATGATTTCTTGGAATGACCACGGAATCAATCCCAAGAGCAAATAAGCGAGCCTGCTGAGATAACTTAGACAAACATCACACATTTGTAATAGGATGCCGAATAGTACAGGAACGGGTACCTTTGCGAACAGCAATGGGAGCATCAAAGTCAGATGGTTCTTTAGGAATTCCTTGAGTAGAGGAGGATGGGGAGGGCTCAGAGACTGGAGTCGCTACCTCCTCTGGATCTTGTCTGCCTCGTCTGCTATAAACATGCGAATATTGCTGAATTGGTGGACCACTTGCTGGCTGCTCTTCCTAAATTATAGTATAGTCAGGAATGATAGGTGGCACTCTCTCACTCTGATGTGGTGGTGGAACTCTCTCACTAGAATCTGATGGTGGCACTCTCTCACATAATTTCTCCCCCTTACTGGGAACACTAGAGAAATATGGAGTGGATTCATGAAAAGTCACATCTCTAGACACAAACATGCGACGAAGACTTGGACAATAACACTTGTACCCTTTGCTAGTTGTTAACATATATTCCTGTTTTATATATTCTGTTAGTTGTTTTGTTATTTCCATATTATATGTGGACCTCTCTATAAATGTTTGAGTGTTATATATACGAGGGTGCACACATTGTGCAACCCTACGCTTCCCAAAAATGCTTTGTGTTTCACATGGTATCAGAGCAGTAGATCCAGCCGCCACCCTCCCACCCTTCTCTCCGGCCGCTTCCCAAAACTGCTTTGTGCCTACTGCTCCCATGGCGTCCTCGCATGATGACTTCCGCCGTCAGGTTACCACTGTGAAGCTTGATGGGCGCAACTATCCGCATTGGGTCTGCTCCATGACGATCTATGCCAGATCCCAGGGCAAGTACTCACATCTTACCCGTGCTGGTCCGCCAGCACCCGCAGAGGACGCTGATGCTAAAGATGTGAAGGCATATGACAACTGGGATCGTGACGACTCCACTGTGATGACCTGGATTCTCATCAGCAGCATTGAGAAGATTAGCGTCACACTTCTTCACCTACCTACGGCGAAGCAGATGTGGGATCAGCTCGCCGGTACTTACTCGCATAGTCAGAACCCCAAGAAGGTGTTTGACATCACCAAGCAGCTGGGACGTCTACAGTTCACGGGGACGGACATTGCGGATTACTTCTCTGACTTCACTGGATTATGGGGTGAACTGGAATCCTATCACCCTCTCTCCACGAACCTGGCTACCATGCAGCGTCAGCGCCAGGAGCTTCAGTTGGTCCAGTTTCTATGTGGATTGCCCGAGTCCTACGCTGGAGTCGTGGACCAGATCTTAGCCAGTGACCCTCTGCCGTCACTACAGAGTGCCTACAAACGCCTTCAGCGTTTGCCTTCGTCTTCCTCGTCTCTGACTATTGATGTTGGGGACTCTTCGGCTCTTCCTGCAGCATCTGGTCGTGGCCGTGGTCGCTTTACTGATAGCCGTCCTCCCCTGGGTGGAGGACGAGGACGGGCTGCTCCTGGTCGTGGAGCCTCTTCTACTGCCCCTACTGCTGGTGCGCGTCCTCAGTCAGGACATCGCCTTTGTGCCTTCTGTGGAAGGTCCAACCATATTGAAGAAAAATGCTGGGAAAAATATGGTAAGCCGACGTGGGCCAATGCAGCTGCTGACTCCACTACTACTGCATCAGAAGGAACGACTTAGCCTACTGACTCTGCCTCCTCGGGTGCGACTGCTGACTACATCCGTGCTGAGGTGGAGCGTCTTCTTCTTGAGCGAGCTGGTGCGTCGTCTCAAGCTTCGACTAGTGGAGCTCATGCCGCCACTTATTCTGGTTATGACACTGCCTTCCTGAGCTCTTCTTCTACTCCTGGTAATACTAAGTGGGTCATCGACTCCGGTGCCTCTTCACATATTTCTGGAAATCGATCACTGTTTCACAAATTATTTAAACCTGCTAGACCCTCATCTGTTATGTTGGCTGATGGTTCCAAGTCTGCGGTGTCTGGAGTAGGGGATATTGTTTCTGACTTTCTGCTGAAATCTGCCTTATATGTGCCTAGATTTCCTTTGAATCTGTTGTCTGTCAGCAAGATATTGTGAAGCCTACAGTGTAGTCTGACTTTTATTCCTGGTTCATGTGTTTTTCAGGATCTTCGCACGAGGTTGAAGATTGGTGGGGGGTATGAAGGTGCTGATGGACTCTTCTATCTGGATCATTTGCCAAAAGCAGCTAAAGCATCTGTGACTCCTGCATTATCTACCTCAGTTTATGCATTACAGTGGCACTACCGGTTGGGCCATCCATCATCTGAAAAGCTTCGACATTTAGTGTCTGATCTTGGCATTTGTAGTTTTCAGTGCGAGTCATGTCAACTTGGAAAGCAGACTAGAGCTGTTTATCCTAGACGCAGTCAGATTAGCAGTAAAAATTTGTTTGATATAGTGCATTCTGATGTATGGGGACCCTGTCATGTGCCGAGTCTATCTGGTCATAAGTATTTTATTCTGTTTATTGATGATTTTTCAAGGACTACTTGACTGTTTATGATGAAAAGTAGGTCCGAAGTTTTGTCTATTATCAAGTTCTTTTTTGCTGAAATAAAAACACAATATGGTATGCCTGTCAAAATTTTTCGTACTGAAAATGCACTGGAATTTGTTAAAAAAGATGTGGATGTTTTTTGTAAATCTGTGGGTACAATACATCAGACCTCCTGTGCTTATACACCTCAGCAAAATGGTGTGGCTGAGCGTAAAAATAGACATGTGTTAGAGGTGGCTAGAACTATTATGATGCATGCACATGTTCCTCGCTCGTTTTGGCCTGAGGCTATATTGACTGCTTGTTTTCTGATAAATAGAATGCCATCATCTGTGATTGGAAACAAAATACCTATTCAAGTTCTTCAACTCGATATTCAGCTATTTACTGTGCCTCCTCGGATCTTTGGATGTACCTGTTTTGTACGGTTAGTTGGACCTACTTCTGATAAACTGTCTCCTCGTGCTGAGAAGTGCATTTTTTTGGGATATTCTCGTACCCAGAAGGGATACAGGTGTTACAGTCCTACTGCAAGAAAATGGTATACTAGCAGTGATGTAGTTTTCTTTGAGGAAACTCCTTACTATTCGACTCGTGGTGACAGTTTACAATCTGATCTTATTGCCTCACCTCTACCTGTTACTTCTGATTGTGTGTCTGATACTACTGACAAAGTCACTACTGAGGCTGATAAGCCTCCTCTTATAGTTTATCAACGCAGGAACAGAGCACCTTCTACTCAAGAAACCCCACATGAAAACCAATCTTCACCTCCAGAAGGTTCTACTACACCTGAGGTACATTCTGATCTTGATTTACCCATTGCTCTTAGAAAGGGTACTCGTTCCTGCACATCACACAGTATTGCTCAGTTTGTTTCTACTGATCATCTGAATGTTCATTCTAGCAATTTTGTATATGCCTTATCTGTTGTTGCTGTTCCAAAGAATATCCAGGATGCTCTACAGAGTACTGGATGGTTGTCTGCTATGAAGGAGGAGATGTTGGCTCTTTCTGAACGAGATACTTGGGAGCTGGTGGATCCACCTCCTCAGTGTAAACCTGTAGGTTGCAGATGGGTGTATGCTGTGAAATATCAACCTGACGACACTGTTGAAAGGCTGAAGGCACGATTAGTTGCTAAAGGCTACACCCAAACGTATGGTATTGACTATTTTGAGACTTTCTCTCCTGTTGCTCATCTTAATTCTGTCAGAATTCTTCTGTCTGTTGCTGTTAATCTTGACTGGCCACTGTTGCAACTAGATGTGAAAAATGCCTTCTTGTATGGCGATTTACAAGAGGAAGTCTATATGGAGCAACCTCCTGGGTTTGTTGCTCAGGGGGAGTCTCACAAAGTTTGCAGGTTAAAGAAGTCTATTTATGGGATGAAGCAGAGTCCCCGTGCCTGGTTTGATAAATTGAGCAAAATTATGATTGATTTTGGGTTTCTGCGTTCTCAGGTGGATCATTCTGTTTTCACCAAGAAGACTTCAGCTGGTATTATTATTCTGATTGTCTATGTTGATGATATTATCATATCTGACAGTGATTCTCTTGGTATTCAGGCTACTAAATCTCATCTAGGCAAACACTTTGCTACCAAAGATTTGGGCAAACTTAGATATTTTCTGGGCATAGAAGTTTCTAGAAATTCTAATGCTCTTGTGTTGTCTCAGCGAAAATATGTCCTAGACATACTGCAGGAGACTGGTATGATGGGGGCGAGACCTGCTGATATTCCTCTAGATCCTAATGTAAATTGGGATGATGACTCTTCTCCTCTCTTTGCTGATCATAAAAAGTACAGGAGGCTGATTGGTAAACTCATTTATTTGACTGTCACCAGAGCTGACATTTCTACTGCAGTGGGTCTTCTTAGCAGGTACCTTGATAAACCCAGACAGTGTCACTGGGATGCTCTTTGTCAGATTCTACGATATTTGAAGAAGTCTCCTGGCAAGGGACTTCACTACAGGAAGCATGGACACTGTTTTCTTGAAGGGTACTCTGATTCTGATTATGCAGGCAGCAGAGTTGACAGAAAATCTACTTCTGGGTATTGTACGTATGTTGGAGGTAATCTTGTTACCTGGAGGAGTAAAAAACAAAATGTTGTGGCCAGGTTCAGTGCTGAAGCTGAATATAGGGCCATGGCCCATACTGCCTGTGAATTGTTGTGGGTGCGCTCTCTGTTAAAGGAGTTCGGGGCTGATTCTTCTTCTGTTATATCTATGCACTGTGATAATAAAGTTGCTATCTTCATTGCGAATAATCCAGTTTATCATGAGCGCACTAAACACATTGAAGTAGATTGTCATTTTATTCGGGAATCCATTCTGACTGGCAAGATCTGCACTCCCTTCACTCGTTCTGAAGACCAAGTTGCTGACATCTTCACCAAGCTGCTGGCGAAGAAGCAATTCTGCACACTGACGGACAAGTTGGGCATAATTGATATCTATGCTCCAACTTGAGGGGGAGTGTTAACATATATTCCTGTTTTATATATTCTGTTAGTTGTTTTGTTATTTCCATATTATATGTGGACCTCTCTGTAAATGTTTCAGTGTTATATATATGAGGGTGCACACATTGTGCAACCCTACGCTTCCCAAAATTGCTTTGTGTTTCACACTAGTGTTGGAGTAGCCAAGAAAGAGAGTCTTAATTGACCTAGGAGATAACTTATCAGCCTTAGGATAAAAATTGTGGACAAAAGAAGTACAACCAAACACTCTAAGAGGAATAAGGAAAGGTTTATCTTTAGGACGTAGGACAGAGAAAGGAGTACGTCCTTGAAGCACATAAGAAGGTTGCATGTTGATAAGAAAACAAGCAGTAAGAAGGGCGTCAGACCAAAAACGCTTAGGAACATTAGATTGAAACATGATTGTGTTGGTAATATCAAGAAGATGACGATTTTTCCTCTCTGCTACCCCATTCTGCTGAGGCGTGTGAGGACAAGATGTACGATGTATCATCCCAACTGAACTACAAAAATCAGCCATAGCATTTTGAACATACTCCAAGACATTATCAGATTGAAGAGCTTTAATATTGCAATCAAATTGAACTTTTATTTCTTGATGAAAATGTTTGACAATAGATAGCACAGACTCTCAACTTTTCAACAAATAAATCCAAGTCATACGCAAGAAGTCATCCACAAAAGAGATAAAATAACGAAACCATTATAACTATGGTCTTTTACAGGACCCCAAACATCACGATGGACCAACTCAAAAGGATATGACACCCGTTTATTGACATGACCGGGATAAGACATCCTATGATGTTTCCCCAGTTGACAGGACTGACACTCTAGAGACGATACTTGAGACAATTCTGGTTCTAACTTTCTCAGGCTCTCTAATGAAGGATGTCCATATCTGTAGTGCCACAGTAAGGGAGAGCCACTCAACATGACAGCTGGAGCAGGAGCAGACACTTGGCGAGGCAGACTGTCACCGTGGAAGAGGTAGAGATCACCTTTCCTAGGCCCCCCACCAATCGTCCTCATACTCTTGAGATCCAGTAATACAAAACAAGGTCCAAAAGTTACCGTACATTTCACAGTATCAATCAACTTAGCAACAGACAAAAGATTAAAAGGAAAAGCAGGCACATAATGTACGGATTTAAGATCAATTCCAGGAGTCAGGAAAACAGATCCACTGGCTAACACTCTCCTCACTGAACCATCTGCTATTGTTACAGATTTGTGAGGAATATGTGAGTCGATGGAATGAAGAAGTCTCCTCATACCAGTCATATGCTGTGACGCTCCGGAGTCAACGACCCATGATGAAGTAGAACCAGAAGCCAATAAAGAGGTAGCCTGATTACCAGTGGTGGTTGCCAAGTTGGCTGAAGATGATGATCCCAAGCTCAGATGCTGAGTAGCCAGAATAAATCTATCATATTCCTCGTTGTTGAGTGTAATGCCAGAAGAACCAAAACTCAAAGCAGGAGGCTCAGTAGACTCAGTAGTGGTAGCATAGTTTGCTGCTCCCACAGGTGGTGCAGCAGGCCGACCATGCTTCTTCCAGCATTTCTCAACCGTGTGTCTAGGTTTGTCACAGAAAGTGCACTTACGGCGAGTTCCACGTCCTCGACCCATACTTGTCCGTCCTCCTCTCACCGCAGCAGTTACAAAAGCATGAGAATCTCCCTGAGATGAGACTACGGTAGGATCAACATGTTCAAAATTTGCCTGTAAAATCCTTGAATAGGCCTCTTCCAAGCTGGGAAGTTTATCAGAAACTAAGATAACACTGCGGGCTGAACTGCATGAAGAACTCAGACCAAACAAGAATTTTGCTGTAATCAAGTCATCTCTGTCTTTGACTTGCTCCTGGACAGTTACTGGATGGTCGAAACTCAACTCTTGTGGAATACCTTGAATCATTCCAAAGTATTCTTCTAAAGGTCTGTCTCCCTGTCGTTCAGCAAACAGACGATCATATATCATGAACTGACGAAGCGCATTCTTCTCTTGAGAATAATGTTTCTTCACCACATCCCAGATCTCTTTGGCGGTAGTGTAGAACATGAACCTCGAGGCAATACCAGGTTCCATGCTCCCCCACAACCAGGTTTTCACCAGACTGTTATGACGCTTCCATTCAGCATAGATCAGTAAATGCAGGAGGATCAGAATCAACATGTCTCGCCTTGTCGCGTGACTCCAATACAATATGGACAACATTCATCCATAAGAGATAATTCTTCCCGTTTAGCTTGATGGAGGGGATAGGAGACATCTCACTGTAGATGGTAGATGCCTTGGTGCCCTCCATGATTTGACGAGAAGAAGAGTGACAAATTGATACACGCCACAAGAAGATATGGGTGACGGGGAGATACACATCACATCACAAGATCATATGCGTATCTGACGCATCCACAACCCCCAATTGAAATTCCCTAATCACACATGGAGGATATGTGATTAGGAATTTCTTACGTACCGACAGACCCTCCGGTTTGGGATTTAGAAATCCGTTGGATCAACCGAAGGACCCGACGATCCGGAGATAGAAGAGAAGGGGGGGGGCTACGACGCCTGGCCCGGGAGACGGCTGCTCCGCCCGCTTTGGGCCGGCTGCGCGGCGGCCGGGGAAGGCTGGCGACGTACTCTATTCACGCAGGAATTACTATTCACGTCGCTGTACTGTTCACCACCGGAGTTACTGTTCACGCTGGCGGCCCGGGAAGGCTGGCAGCCGGTCGACCGGCGGCGACGCTGGGTTGTGACTGCTGGGTAGGGTTAGGTTAGGAACCTTGCTCTGGTACCATGTGAAATGTGGTGCCACAATGCAACGTGCAATGCAACGTTGAGAGAGGCCATAGGCCTTCTCCCTTTTTATTAATAAGAGAAACTGGATAATTTACATAGAGGTCCAGCAGGATATAGAAATTACAAAATAGAATAAATATGAAATATATTAACATATATCAAAACACTTGCTGAACAATATAAAACACTCGATTAGTTTATACTTTATAACACAACTGTAAAATAATAATTGAACACATACAAATAAATTACATAAATATAAGACATTAAACAATAGAATTATCGTATGTTGACATAGCTCAACATTAAGCAATAGGCTTATCGTATCAGTAGATACAGGCTACAACAATATCCAGATCATCCACATCTGCAATAGATTAATATTTAATACAATAGAAGTAAAATAGTAGGTGATTGACTGGCATAAACATTGTTACACAATACTTCTGAGCATCACTCATTACAAAAAGTCTCGCACAAAAACAAAGTACAAACTTGTATAACATACATAGTATGCAAATAAGGCTGGCCCAAACCTAATATTTATGTATCTACATATATGTTTGAAAATATCTTCGTTTTGATATGTTATTCAGGCTGGTCCAAACCTAACCAGAAACCCTGGTTTATTATGTGGTCAGGTGTAGGACAAGATTTCAAACACAGTTGTTGAGGCTGTCACGCGCTAGGCATTTGATTTTTTTATACATAGCGATTATTTTTGATATTTACATTTATATTTTCATTTATGTCAATGTTAAATAATGATACTAATACATAGTATTACATAGAATTTAGGCTACAACACACCTAACACAGCTATACTAGAACTTACTGGCCCTAATTTGAACTCATTTGATCCAAATTTGATCTAAATTGACCTAGTTTACCGTAATTTGGCCTAAACCAGCCTAAATATGACCCAATCCGGCCTAATTTCCCTAAAATTTTCATATATTGACCTAAATGAGACCAAATGTGGCCAAATCAGACCTAATATTCCCAAGTTTGAAGGATTGCCCCCAAATCATACATGTTTTCCTCAAATTAGACCTAATGTTCCCAAATTTGACATGATTCTGCCTAAATCAAACGTAATTTTTGCATATTATGACCCAATCAAACCTAGCATCCCCAAATTTCCCAATGTTGACCTAAACAACATTTAATTTGGCCAAATTAGGCCTAATCTCACTGAATTAGGCCAATTTCGCCCAAAATCAGACTTGTTTTCCCCAAATCAGACCTAATCTGCCAAAATTTTAACATAATTTGACCTAAATCAACCTAATTTTCCTTAAAATCAACTAATCAAACCTAACTGGACCTACTTTTCCTATATTAATTCTAAATGCGACATAATTCCCCAAATTAGACCTGTTTCCTCTAAATCAGGCTTGTTTTCTTCAAATCCTACCTAATTTACCCTAATTTAACCAAATTTGGGATAAATCCGACCCATTTGAATCGTAAAATGACTCAACTTGATCATATACACCCCTAATTTATGTTTAATTAGCCTTGAAGTATTTTATTTTGGGCCTAAAAGGCTTTAGGCAGCCACTTAGGTGACCTAGGGGACTGGACGCCCAGTTTGAGGCGGCATCTAGGCTGGCGCCTTGATAACTAAGTCTGCAATGCATTTAACAATGTGTTTGGGTATGAGCCTACCAAAATCCAGTAGGACTCGGTTTGATGGTCACCCCTATGCATATATGACAATTAAAAACAATTCAGATATGCGTAAACAATTGGCAATCAAGTGTGGAGTTAGAAGAATAGACATAAAGAAGTTGACTGTAAACAAAAAGACTATCAATAGCGGCTGTCCATTAAAACTGTGGTTTCTTCTTCTTTGTCGGCCGAAATGGCTGAATCTGCTATGCCCTAGGTTGGCAGTCGGAGAGTCTGGCGGGTCAGGGATCTAGTGTCTGTGCCTAGTGTCTATTGTGGTGTTTGCAATTTTTTTCTAAGGTTACCAATGTTATGCGTTCCATTTGGCTGACATGCCCTGCTCATGTCGACAACCGGATATGAAGAAGAAAGTGCCTTGGATAATGCTTGGTTTTTGTATACATTGTGGTTCCAACCATATTTAGCTGTAGCAATGGCAATGGGTCGGATTTTTTCCAACCTGACCCAAATTCAACCCGACCCGCATATTGCAGACCCAAACCCAATTCCAACCCGAATTTTATGGGTCCCATAAATTTTTTTTTTCTACCCGACCCATAGCTCACCCAACCCAACCTTGGCCTACCCGACCCGACCTATTATAATGATTTTCCGGTGCATGATGTGTTGTTGATGCAACAGACAATGGCACAATTATATGATTAATATTCATGTCAGTACTGCTGTACGTGTGTTATTGCCACAAATAGAGAACAACACAACAAAAATTCAATTACAAAGCCACGACAAGCTACAAAAAAACATCGCTTATCAGTTTCTTAATCATGCATATTTTATTACAAGCTACATGAAAACATTGTTGATTAGTTTTCCTTATCATACAGATTCCATTACAAGTTCACATGTCACAAAACTTAACACCATACTCCCATAAGTGAGATTGTGCACCAAATTACTTGCGTGCATATTCCATCACAGTGAATGGCAATCGTCAACTAGTAGTCTCACAGTCAGAATATTAGGGGAAAAAGGGGTGACGAGTTCCAACATGATTGGGGTGAGGACTGATACATGAACGTGAGAGAGGGAGTGTCTAATCGGAGGTTGACAAGCAAGCCGTTGAGGAGGGGGGCCGCAGGTTTGTGCTGCTACAGGGTTGTCGTCAGGGACCGAAACCCTTCTTGATGGAATGGACCATTGTAGCGGCGGAGAAGTGGGTAGGTGGTCGCGTGGCTCTGGGTGCCGGTATGCTATAGGGAAGGTAGAGCAACATGGATCGAGCTTGTAGAAAGCAAGACATGGTTTGGGAAGGCATATTAGGGGAAAAAGGACGAAAGCAAGTTGAATTGGAACTTACTTGATTTGGAGCACAAAAACGAGGTCAAAAGCTCACTTTTTGTGTCGAGAAAGTTTAGACGCAAACTTCGATAGACGTCGATGTCACACCTAACGAGGTCAAAACGAAGTCAAAGTCCCGCACCATGGTTACTTGATTTGGAGCAAGTTGAATTCCACAAGCTTCCACTTCCACACCTAACGAGGTCAAAACGAAGTCAAAGTCCCGCACCATGGTTTATTGTGTACATAAATTATGTTTCAAACCTTACATCAACTGCTGTGTTTAAATGTAATGATGTGTTGACCACTTCTAAAAGTTCATGTATGAGATATCCATCATATCATGTTTCCATAGCCCCTATATTGTTTGTATATAGAATAAATTCCTATCTTTGGTTAACCACTATTGCAAAATAAGCTGTCAGTAATGATAACAAAGATCTGTATGTGCTTAAATGTATCAAGGGATAGGTCCAACAAAAATCAACAGAGCTTCTTATAATCAATACTGTGATATCCTAGATGACATACACATGTAACAGCATATATAGACGTTGACTTGGGGCCTAGTCATGCAGATGAAGAAAAGCCTGTCTGCGGACGATGTATCCACCTATCTATGGTAAACCATTGGTTTGGATTTAATGATTAAGGTCAAATGGCAAACAATATTACTTTTCTGTGTCGTCATTGCTACAAAAGCTCACTTTTTGATACCAATACCTCAAGAGAATGATAATGGTCAATTATGAAAATTTCTTAGCATGCCTGATATCAATTTTGCAGTTAGTATACTTTTGCTTTATGATCATTCAATTCATTTCGTGTGAATGTTTCTTCTGTTGTTATTCCATTGGTTTTGTTTCTTTTTTATATTTTTCATTAGGAATAATACATTGTATTCTGTACAACTATATTATGTTGATGAATGTTTGTCTCCTTGAACGGCATACATGTTTTGCAAACTGTGCTAGCATAGTGCTGAATGCGTGGAGTGGTTACCTTTTATCGTGTTTGCTGAATAACAGGGAATTTTGTCAACTGAACGAGGTCAGTCTGCTCTTAGAGATCTTGATACATATGAAAGGTCCTTACTTAAGGTAAGAATTCTACTTGTTATCCACTTATGTATCTCTAACTTCTTATTCAGTTTTATTAATAGCGTTGATGTAATTTATGGTGAATACCAATTTGAAACAAATGTAGCCAGTTGTTCTACTCTAGTGTTCAGATGAACCTTTGAAACTGTCATGCTATACATAAATGCTTCCTTATGCTGCAATTATTTATGTACATCAAGTTATCAACATTCCCATTACCATTATCTACCATAGGCTTTCATCTTTAGAGAACGTCATAGTGCAGTGTTTTAATAATCGTGCTAGGCGGGGCACAAGATCCTGGCCAATTAAAATGTACCTCAGGTGGCTTTTGAGTGGATTCGGCTAAGCGTCCGCTTTGATGCTTTTTCCGCTTTTTGCGTGCTTTTTTCCCGCTCTTTCCCATGCCAGATATTCTACACGTAGTAACATTAATGTCAGTAATGTGATTTGATATTTATATGCATATATACTTATATGCTTATATTAAATGAATATGAATGTATAGTTAGCTGTTGATTTTATATATTCTTAGCTACTGATTTAATATAGCTATTTAGCTAGTCTATATTAACAGTCTGATATTGGTGTAGGTGGATGAATTAATTAACTCTTTATTGTTGTTAATTAGTATTAATTTTAAAGGAAATCATATGTTTAATTATGTAAAACATTCACAAATCATATTATTATTTATGTATATGTGTATAAATGGTTAAAAATGTTTGAAAAATTAAGCATCCACTTTTTACAAAAGTGCCCGCTTGATAGCTCGCCTGACTATTAATCGACTACAAAGTCTTATCCGCTCGCTTCCCGCTTAGCGCTTTTTAAAACATTGTCATAATGTCATAGTTAGGAATTCTCTCTAGAAGTCACCAAGTAATGTGAATTCTACTTGATTAAACCTTGTAGCAATTTCACAATCACAAGGTTTTCAAGGTGATCGAATTTTGGCTGGCGTGCTTATCCACTGTAAGGTAGATTTGGTATATATCGTTAGAAGCATGGTGCAGGACTTCGACTTCGTGTCGACTTCGCCAGGTGTGGAAGTGGAAGTTTGTGGAAACTTCGAGGAAGTTTCGAGGAAGTTTAGACGCAAACTTCGACAAACTTCGATGCCGATTTTTGAAGAAAATGATGTGAATTTGAAGGAAACTTCGATTGAAAACTTCTAATTATGTTATACCTCTCTCTTATAATTGCTAATTTAACAAAAATACACGATTCATGATTCTTTAGCCCTAAGTAGGTTGATAATATGATGTGCGCCTGCAATGGTCAAGCATGCAATACACATACTAATACAGTTCAAGTGTTGAACATATGTATTATATACAAATATACAACCAAATAGGAAAGAGTGGCAACAACAAACATAGGAGTTGATATTAGAAGTTGTGAAGAGGGTTGGAGGCAACACTTACGTATTATATGGCCATTAGTGCACTAGTTAGAATTAATGTTCTGGGTCGTCTCAATTTCGCCCCAACTTCGCCAACTTCGAGGAAACTTCGACAACTTCGGAGAAGTTGAGACGAAAATACATACAAAAAAACCAACTTCGACGAAATCAGGGAAACTTCGCCCCGAAGTTTAGACGAAGCCGAAGTATTGAGGATTCGACTTCGCCTAGGCTCGAAGTTCGAAGTTTCGGCAAAATTTCGCCCAACTTCGCCGAAGTTTTGTTCCATGGTTAGAAGGTAACTTCAATTTCACTAATTCCAAAGCAGATTATAGTGGTTACGAGATGTAAAATAGAGCTAGCAAGAAGAAGATATAACACAACAACTTTGTAGGGGCACATAGTAGATGTTAATATATGTCTTATTTATTCTATTTTGTATTTTCTATATCTTACTGGACCTCTATGTAAATTATCCAGTTTCTCTTATTAATAAAAAGGGATAGGACCTATTGCCTCTCCCAACGCTGCACTGCACATTGCATTGCGGCTCGTCATTCTACATGGTACCAGAGCAAGGGATCCAAACCTAACCCTACCTAACCGAGCGCCGCCCCCACCCCCCCTCTCACCTAGCGTAGCTGTCGCGGGCAGCGCACAGGACAACAGTGCCGCCGGCCAGCAGCAGCCGCCGATCGGTCGGCCGCCGCGCGTCGCCTCTAAGGGAAGGACAGCCGTCGCCGACCCAAGGCGGGCGTAGCAGCCCCCTCCCGGGCCAGGCGCAACAGCCACAACTCCCCCTCTCTTCTCTCTTCGGATCGTCAGGTCCTTCGGTTGATCCAACAAATTTCTAAATCCCAAATCGGAGGGTCTGTCGGTACGTAGGAAATTTATAATCACATCTCCTCCATATGTGATTAGGGAATTTCAGTTAGGGGTTGTGGATGCGTCAGCTACACATCTGATTCTTCTGTGACGTGACGTGTATCTCTCTGTCACGTATATCTTCTTGTGACGCGTATCCATCCATCACTCTTCTTCTCGTTAAATCATGGAGGACACCAAGGGATCTACCATCTACAGTGAGATGTCTCCTATCCCCTCCATCAAGCTGAACGAGAAGAACTACCTCTTATGGATGAATGCAACCCATACTGTATTGGAGTCACGCGACAAGACGAGACATGTTGATTCTGATCCTCCTGCGCTCACTGACAAAGGCTATGCTGAATGGAAGCACCATAACAGTCTGGTGAAGACTTGGCTGTGGGGGAGCATGGAACCTGGGATTTCCTCGAGGTTCATGTTCTACAATACTGCCAAAGAGATATGGGATGCTGTGAAGAAACACTATTCTCAAGAGAAGAATGCGCTTCGCCAGTTCATGATATATGACCGCCTGTTTGCAGAACGACATGGAGACAGACCTTTAGAAGAATACTTTGGAGTGATCCAAGGTATCGCACAAGAGCTGAGTTTCTACCATCCAGTGACTGTCCAGGAGCAAGTCAAAGACAGAGATGACTTGATTACAACAAAATTTTTGTCTGGTCTGAGTCCTTCATGCAGTTCAACCCACAGTGTTGTCTTAGCTTCTGATAAACTTCCCAGCTTGGAAGAGGTTTATTCAAGGATTTTACACGCAAATTTTGAACCTGTTGATCCTACCGCAGTCTCATCTCAGGGAGATTCTCATGCTTCTGTTGCTGCGACAGTGAGAGGAGGACGGACAGGTATGGGTCGAGGATGTGGAACTCACCCTTAATGCACTTTCTGCGACAAGCCTGGACACATTGTTGAGAAATGCTGGAAGAAGCATGGTCGACCTGCTGCACCACCTGTGGGAGCAACAAACTATGCTACCACCACTGAGTCTACCGAGTCTCCTGCGTCGAGTTCTGGTCCCTCTAGCATCACACTCACTAAGGAGGAATATGATAGATTTATCTTGGCTACTTAGCATCTGAGCTTGGGATCATCATCTTCAGCCAACTTGGCGTCCTCCACTGGTAATCTGGCTACCTCTTTATTGGCTTCTAGTTCTACTTCATCATGGGTCGTTGACTCTGGAGCGTCACAATATATGACTGGTATGAGGAGACTTCTTCACTCCATTGACTCGCATATTCCTCATAAATCTGTAACAATAGCAGATGGCTCAGTGAGGAGAGTGTTAGGCAGTGGATCTGTTACTTTGACTCCTGGAATTGATCTTAAATCCGTACATTATGTGCATGCTTTTCCTTTTAATCTTTTCTGTTGCTAAGTTGATTGATACTGTGAAATCTACGGTAACTTTTGGACCTTCTTGTTTTGTGTTACAGGATCTCAAGAGTATGAGGACGATTGGTGGGGGCCCTAGGAAAGGTGATCTCTACCTCTTCCACGGTGACAGTTTGCCTCGCCAAATTTCCGCTCCTGCTCCAGCTGTCTTGTTGAGTGGCTCTCCCTTAATGTGGCACTACAGATATGGACATCCTTCATTAGAGAGCTTGAGAAAGTTAGAACCAGAATTGTCTCAAGTATCGTCTCTAGAGTGTCAGTCCTGTCAACTGGGGAAACATCATAGGATGTCTTATCCCGG
The DNA here is from genome assembly GCA_963693085.1 of Alisma plantago-aquatica. Classification (NCBI taxonomy): domain Eukaryota; kingdom Viridiplantae; phylum Streptophyta; class Magnoliopsida; order Alismatales; family Alismataceae; genus Alisma; species Alisma plantago-aquatica. The sequence continues at coordinate 482,918,653 of OY856415.1, forward strand.
TCGTGTCAATAAACGGGCGTCATGTCCTTTTGAGTTGGTCCATAGTGATGTTTGGGGTCCTATAAAAGACCGTAGTTATAAGAGTTTTCGTTATTTTATCTCCATTGTGGATGACTTTTCGCGTATGACTTGGATTTATTTGTTGAAAAGTCGGGAGTCTGTGCTATCTATTGTCAAGCATTTTCATCAAGAAATAAAAGTTCAATCTGATTGCAATATTGAAGTTCTTCAATCTGATAATGCTTTGGAGTATGTTCAAAATGCTATGGCTGATTTTTGTAGTTCTGTTGGGATGATACATCGTACGTCCTGTCCTCACACTTAGCATAATGGGGTAGCAGAGAGGAAAAATTGCCATCTTCTTGATATTACCAGGACAATCTTGTTTCAATCTAATGTTCCTAAGCGACTCTAGTCTGACGCTCTTCTTACTGCATGTTTCCTTATCAACATGCAACCATCTTCTGTGCTTCAAGGACGTACTCCTTTCTCTGTCTTACATCCCAAGGATCAACCCTCCTCATAGAGTGTTTGGTTATACTTCTTTTTTCCACAATTTTGATCCTAAGGCTAAGTTATCTCCTAGGTCTATTAAGACTCTCTTTCTCGGGTACTCCAATACTAGCAAAGGGTACAAGTGCTATTGTCCAAGTCTTCGTCGTATGTTTGTGTCTAGAGATGTGACCTTTCATGAATATACTCCATATTTCTCTAGTGTTCCCAGTAAGGGGGAGCAATTATGTGAGAGTGTGCCACCATCAGATGCTAGTGAGAGAGTGCCACCACCACATCAGAGTGAGAGAGTGCCACCTATCATTCCTGACTATATTATAATTCAGGAAGAACAACCTGCAGATGGTCCACAAATTCAACAATATTTACATGCTTATAGAAGACGAGGCAGACAAGATCTAGAGGAGGTAGCGACTCCAGTCTCTGAGCCCTCCCCACCTTCCTTTACTCAAGGGATTCCTAAAGAACCATTTGACCTTGATGTTCCCATTGCTGTCCGCAAGGGTATCCGCTCTTGTACTATTCGACATCCTATTACAAATGTATGTTGTTTGTCCAAGTTATCTCAGCAGGCTCGCTCATTTGCTCTTGGGATTGATTATGTGGTCATTCCAAGAAATCATCTTGATGCTATGAAGGATATTGGCTGGAAACAGGCTATGCATGTTGAATGTCTACTCTATTACAGAACAACACCTGGGAACTTGTTGACTTACCTCCAAATAAAAATGTAGTGGGATGCAGATGGGTATTTATAGTAAAACATAATCCAGATGGTTCTGTGGAGAGTTTGAAAGCTAGACTGGTTGCAAAGGGGTACACTCAGACATATGGGTTTGATTTCTTTGAGACCTTTTCACCAGTGGCTCGTGAATTCTGTGCGTATTCTTATTTCTCTAGCTACTACTTTTGATTGGCCTCTATTTCAGCTTGATGTAAAGAATGCCTTTCTTCATGGCGATCTACAAGAGGTGGTATACATGGAGAAACCACTTGGTTTTGTTGCTCAGGGGGAGTGTCAGAAGGTGTGTAGGTTGAAGAAAACCATCTATGGATTGAAACAATCTCCTAGATCTTAGTTTGATAAGTTCAATGATGTTGTGCTAAAGACCGACTTTTCTCGTTCTGTTACTGATCACTCTTTATTTTATTCTACTTCTTATGGTGGATCTGTAATTATTGCTGTTTATGTTGATGATTTTGGTATCACTGGTCGTGATTCCACAGGCATATCTCGTGTGAAAGAAGGCTTGCAGGGGCACTTTCACACAAAGGATATGGGAAAATTGAGATACTTTCTGGGCATTGAAGTACTGAGATCTCATGCAGGTATCAATATCTTAGAGAAAATATGTGTTGCCTTACTACAGGAAATAGGTATGTGTGAATCCAAGCCTATGTCTACTCCTATGGACTATCATGTAAAGGAGATGACTGATGATACTGATTATCCAGATCCAGGATATTACAGGAAAGTTGCGGGTAAATTGATTTATCTGACAGTCACACGCCCTGACATTTCCTTTGTTGTAGGAGTGGTGAGTCAACATATGAGCTCTCCACAACAGTCTCATTGGACATCTGTCTACCGTATTCTGAGATATTTGAAAGGTGCACCTGGTAAGGGAATCACCTATTATAGGCCGAAGACTCCTGTATCCACGCTTTCTCTTACTGGTTATGCAGATGCAGATTGGCCCGATAATTTGAATGACATGAGATCTACGTCTGGATATTGCACATTTTTGGAAAATCATTTTATTACCTGGAAAAACAAAAAGCAAAATGTTGTGGCAAGATCTAGTACTGAAGCTGAGTATAGAGCAATGGCATGTGCATGTTGTGAGTTGCAGTGGGTTCAATCTGTACTTTCTGAACTAAAGATTTCTGTCTTGTCTCCTATAGAGCTCAGATGTGACAATCAAGCGGCCATCTACATTGCCAAGAACCCAGTCTTCCATGAGCGTACTAAGCATATACAGGTTGACTGCCACTTTATCATAGATCAGATCAAGAATGGAACTGTTGTGACTCCACATGTCAAGTCTAAAGATCAAATTGCAGATATTCTTAAGAAGTCGTTGAGTCCAACAGCCTTTCAGAGTTTTTGCAACAAGCTGGGCCTACACGATGTGTATACTCCAGCTTGAGGGGGAGTGCTAATATATGTCTTATTTATTCTATTTTGTATATTCTATATCCTGCTGGACCTCTATGTAAATTATCCAGTTTCTCTTATTAATAAAAAGGGGGAAGGCCTATTGCCTCTCCCAACGCTGCACTGCACATTGCATTGCGGCTCCTCATTCTACAGTAGACAATGGGCAGTAGTATTGGAGCAACATGTCTTGGATTTCCGTATAAGAAAGTCATTGTAATGGCTGGATACAGAAGGGGGCAGTGTAGCTGCAAGGAGCTGTAGCCAATCAAAAGGATTCAGCAACAATAACCAGTGTGGCTGTTGGTTGCAATGGCTGAAGTGGTTTTTTGGCCTAATACTTCCCTGTTCTGGCCGTAGGGTAAGTGGCAGCCGTCCTGCACTGAGGTGTTTGCGAAATCACAAAATAAAGGAGGTGGAGGACGACGATAAAAAAAAAACAGTACCTAGCGATGAATTGAAGTTGCAATTCTGTTTCCTTCCACACAATACAATCAAGATTATGAATCTTAAGGATTATTTTGAAAATAAGTTCTATATAACTTTTAGGTTTTATACCTATATATATATTGACCCATTTGATGACCAAATTCTCTTGGCAGCTCGCCTATCATGCCGAAGTGTACAGATACCTAACCTGCTCAGAAGAAATAAGCACACCTAACTTTTCGGTGCCTAGTTTGAGCTGTTTCCCTCTAGTGGCCATGTGTGTCTAGGCCACCTTTATAACACTATCAATAATTAATACCCGCCCCCTATATATGAATTACATATGTTTCAATAGGGACATACACCAACAAGGAGTAGCAACAAACACAAATAAGCTTATGGAACTCGAAACTGAAGTGAATCAAAGAAAAAAAAAACTCAACCAAAAGAGGTATTCAAGCTATTGCCAAGATGCTCATAATCAATGAGCAAACACTTCCTACATCACATGGGGGCGCATGCTAAAAAGATTCCTGTTGTGGATATACAGATTCTTTATTATTTCGCCCCTCACGTAACTTAAATGATGATTAACAAATTGGAATCACCACCACGAAGAAACTTTCATGCGTAATTTATATAATAAGTGCTGGTGTCTCTTGCTGCCTTATTTTGGTTCTGCGGACAATGTTTTTGTTTTCAATGTTGATCATAAGAATAGCACACCATTAGAGTAAATTTTGGGAATGTTATGTACTGTATTGGTTACTAGCTCTATAATCATGTGGTCTTTTCCATTCTTTCTAGTGTCTGTTTTTTTTTTAAATCACGACTTCAAGTTTATACTCGATAACTAAGATTTCTTTTCTTCACTAACTTGTTAATCCTATTTGGAGCCACATTACTGACCCCTTATTCGCTTCGATTTCATTCCTACCTTGGTGCTAATGTAACTAGCAGAACCCTTACCCTGTCTGCATCATCTACCTCTTACCTTTTTATCTCTCTTCTCCCTTTCCTTCAGTCTTTGCTCAAGGAAGAGACTCTTAGACATATGGATACGATCGACATGACGAAAGATCTTGTGTCTAGGATGGAAAAAATGTTGGAAAGGGTTCTAGAATTGTTAATAAGTACAGTTTATATTAGTTTTGCTATTACCACCATGGTTGTCAAGGCGGCTAGGCGGTCAGCATTTCCCAAGGGGCGCCTAGCCCGCCTAGGCGCCTAGGCGGGTGCCTAGGCTGTTCTGGGCATTTTTTATATTTTGTATTTTTTCAGTATGTTAATTTGATTCTTATTATACATATATACTACATATAATACCATATAGGAAACATAAAAAGAGGGCAGAATGAGATTATGACAGCAGTAGCAGGAGATGGGAATAGGAATAAAAAGGGGAAGTAATATCAACAAGCCTGCAACAACAATTGGAGCAGGAGACTTAGAAAAGAAAGCAGGGAAAAAGGGTGATGTAAAAGAGGAAAGTAGAAAGTACAACATCATCAACATTACGAAGCATAGGTGGTGTAAAAGAGGATTTGAAGAAAATAGAATAAAAAAAAACACAGCAGTAGTAGGATTTCGGAGTAGGAGGGGATATAGGAGGAATAACTCAAAAAAAAAAAAACGCAGCAGCAGTAGGATTAAGGACTAAAATGCAGGAGAAAGGATAAAAAAGAAAAGAAAAAGAAGCAAGAACAACAAACATATGAGGAAGTGATTTTATGACTTACCAATTTGGCCCAAATCAAACATGTTTTCCCTAATTTTCCAAAATTTGGCCTGATTTTGCCTAAATCAGACCCATTTCAGCCATAAATTGACTCAAGCTAATCTAATTCGACCAAATCCAGACTTGATTCATGCTAATTTATCCTTTAAATGAATTAATTTAGGCTTAAAAGGCCTTAGACACCCATATAATGCACATACTGGGCTGGGCGCCTAGTTTGGGCAGCCTTGCCTAGCGCCTAGGACGCCTAGGCGCCGCCTGGCGGGCGCCTTGACAACACTGATTACCACTATGGTTCATACTATACATACATTTCGATTATTCCTTTTAATTCTTGTAAAATTTTAGGTTAGAGTATGAATGATTTATGTACTTGTCTCCTAAGCAGTCTTTATTTATTTTTTAATTGTGATGTATTCCTTTGCATGCCGTGCTTTGTGCTTGACCTTCATAGTTAATACTTATTGAAACGACTTTTTTTTTCTCATTATGATATGGAGTAGGGCTTCATGCTACTATATCTTTCTTAGTCCCTCAGTTTTTTAACATTCTTGCTCTTTGTGTTATCCTTAATGCCATCATCTCACTCTCTCAATTGGCGTAGCCATGGGTGGCTTAGGCTGTTGCTCAAATGTTCCTTTGCATGGTTGTTATGTCTGCCATAATTGGTTATTATTGATTAACGACCACATCATCCTTTGCCACCATACCTTGCTGCAATCATTTGTGTACCTTGCTACCATCATGACCTCACCTTATAATCATTGTCATAGTCTCTACGGCATACCTGTCAAGGCGTCAAGGCGACACAATGTTCCAGCTGAACACCTTGCGACAAGGTGCGACTAAGCGTTGCCTAGGCGACCTTTAAAATAATAATTAATGCATATGTTTTATGTATATATACATATGTATCATGGTTTTTATGAACATTCCCCACTCACATGCACACATTATATAGTTATATGCAGCTATATACATATTTATGGTCGATCTCCACGTATATATATCTATATATATTATATTGTATGACAAAATAACCACTTACATTTCTAACATATTACCATTAACAATAATGTCAATAACAAGCAAATAATCATTGCAAAGAATGTAAGAGAGTGATCAACAAGTAAATATATATTTGTTATCATGCATAGCTGCAAGTATTAAGCAATGCAATCACTATCCTTCATAGCATAGCTGCTGAATACAAGCTGAATTGAAGATGCAAAATAAGAAAAATCAAAAGATGCATATTAATAAGAGTATTGATCCAGGTCAAACAAAAAAAGAGTATTAGATCCGATTAAAGGTGATATTTGGCACATAAAATAGGCAACAATATTGATTTTGAACATTAGGATAGCCACATTAAACATTAAAATACGTGAATATACAACCTGACCCACAAAACTAGGTCAGTGTGGCATTATAGGCGAGGCGGCAGCGCCTAGGCACACATCTTGGGAGCCTTTCTGCCTAGGTGAGCGCCTTGACAAGTATGTTCTAGGGTCTATACCCTCCTCGACTGTCTTTAATCTCACAAAAACACCTTTGTTACCATAACTTGTAGGATGGTTCTTGTCTGAAGCCAGTCTATTGATATTCTAAGTCATTACGTCAAGTAGTTTGTGCTCACGACAACTTGAATTTCCTTTCTAGTGCAACCATCCTTTGTCATACTGTAGTACTTCACTAGGCTTTATGGTTCGATTACATGTTTAGGAAAGAACACATGTTAATGAATATTAGAAAAACTTCCTATGATTATTGATGTGGATAACATAAGTTAATTTGTATATGATGCATGTCTGTTGAGAAAATAGAGTTATATGTGTTATTTAAAAACTGGAATTATATGCATTATACTCCATGCAAAATTAGTGAATTGGGTGTCATGTGTTCAATTGACACTCTATGCTTTTGCAGATCCATTCAAGGGGTGTAAACCATGCGCTGGTTGATGAATTACTCCAAGATTTTGACAAAAGATACGGTGGTATATTATTTAATTTCAAGTTCTTATACTCTTGTTTGAGTGTTAACTAGTGGTTTTTTTCAGTGCAAGGTCGATTTATAGGGTGTAATCTACCTGACAAGTTTAAATAAGATCTGTGAAACAAAAATATGGAACTTGTACATGAGCTCCAATGCAATTATAATACCAAATAAGAATTAAATGCAGCTCCATGCAGCCATTATGCTCTCTTACATTGCAATTTGACCCTAACACATTTAACATAGTCCTTAGCATATTAGATGAAATAAAAAAGTAGACTAAGGTGAATCAGTAAGTGGATATTACTTGTATCATTACCTAATAACACTGGTACTTTGATCCCTAAGATGGACAAATGCGTGTGTTGAACATTAAAACCCTAGAAAAGAACTTTAATAACTATTAGTACGCCTATGGTATAGGCCCACAAAATCTACCCATGGCGGAAATCGAGCTGCAACTTAGCCTTTGCATATAGTGTTCTGCATCCTCAGTGGCGATGTCACATTGTCAACTTATTCTGTATTGAGGCATACTACATATTATAGCGCATGTATATACATACATGTGTGTATGTGTGTGGGCGTGCGTGCACAATCTTCATCCAATTCCAATGCTTGTGCATTTTGTATGCTAATCGGCATCGGTTTATGCCTGGAAAATACCTATTCTGAAAACGTTGTATGATGGATGTTACATATATGTAAGAAATGTGTTATCTAAACAAAAAATGCAGTCGAGTAGTGAAAAGAGCTACTTGCACTTTAGAATATGTAAATGTTTTATACGATTGTGTGAGTTTGTCATGTGTTTCATACCATATTGTCTGACGTAGTGACATACCTGGAATTCAACAAATTTTCAGTTTTCTTGAAAGAAATGATTTTTTGAAAAACCAGCAAAAGTTAGTTAATCTTTGGTCAACTGTTTGGGAAAAAACCGAAAACAGTAGGGTATTACATTGTGTATGTTAGAGCAATTAGAGTTAATGGACCTAGCCTGAGTTAAAACCATTACAAATGGCTTTGTTTATCTTATATTATTCCTCATGCACAACTTATCTCAGTCCTACCCTATACATTATCTACAGGGCCCAATGTATTAGCAATAAGATTAACTGAGACTCTCTGCATATCACATTGTATATGTATACATATTGTAAGCTTGTACATATATAGTTGTGTGTGTTTGTATATACACACTCACAAATATGTATGATATGTTTTTCTGCACATATATATCTATAGTATGTGTGCTCATAACCTGAAGGTCTCATCAAATATGGAAGAAACTTTTGGTCTGCAAGGTGGAGAGAGGAAGCCTCTATTGTAGTTGTGCGGAACGGGAGAGGGAGGGGGGGGGGTACACGATATTGGGTTGGATTGAGACACATCACCAGCGGGCCACTAAACTTGTTCAAAAAAGCTGCTCATGGAATTTGATTTTGAAAATGTTTTCTATAAAAAAATTGTGGAAGATTGTGAAAAGTCACAAAAGCTCACAAAAGGCTAAGAAGAAGTGTCGACCTGCTTTTTATTCAGCAGAACATTCCGCTGATAAAAAACTGCCACTTCCCGAAAAGTAATTTTTTTGTTATATTTGTTGTGTTAAAGCGTTATTGGCTGCTTCCCATTCTTATATAATAAATATGCGTTTATACAAGTCAGGTAAGTTTCACACATAATCAACAGGGTATTAACGCATCAGGGTTGGAAACATTAGAGGATTTGTCTCGAAGGCAGCTACCCGACCTCTCGAACTAGTAGTAACAAACTGTCTTCCAGATCTTCCTATCTTCCCACATAGAACATGAAGGACCCTTCCTATACCCAATGTAAAATATTATTGCTTAAATAAGTGTACTTAGGCCTAGAATTTGCACCTGCGAAATTCATTATTTTTTTCTTTTCATTTTGGTGTCTTAATGGCCAGGATTACTTTTGCCTTTTTCTTTCCATTACCTGTAGATACCTATTTCAACACTGTCGAAGTGGTGTCAATATCGGATACCACGGTCCTTAATTTCTAATACTTGTTTTTCCTGCCAGGATGATTTTTGTTTGTGTTGCTGTTCAAAGTGTTGAATGTTCTATCTGTTATATGACTCTTTTTTTTATTTAGTTTTCTATCTTGTGAAGAACAATGCACTCATATCATACAGTCTCATACTGTTTACTTTGAATTTTCTATGGATATGTGGTACTTTATTGCACACTGATTAATATATTCCTTCTGGTTTGCTGCAGTTGTTTCATTGAGCGACTCATCTATTTGGAGCACACATGCTAAACCTTATAAAGCATGGATTTGCCCTCTGGTGCATTCTTTTATTTTCTACATCAATGATGTGATACTGCGGTAAATGCATTTCGATACCATATTTACTCATTTTGTCTATAAAGAATGCTGTTATACATGCTGATCAGGATATATATTCGCATGTAGATTGTGTCAAGACATTGTCCTGTTGAATGTTGAAGTTGCTGAGCTTATATTCCCAACGGTGCTGCTTAATGTTGCCAAAAGCAAAAAACATGATGTATGCGGTGTACTCTCAAAGATGGTAGGAGCAATCTGCTTTATCATTTTTCATGGTTAACTATCACTTTGACATGTATTCATATTAGTACACATCAACCCTGCCTAATCCAATCATAGTTGTTGAGCCGGGTACTGCCTAGGCACCAACTGCCCGAGGGAGGACCACCTAGGCTGCCGACCTAGGAACAAATGTCTGATTTTGATGCTTCAAAAAAGAAAAAAATACACAAATTTTCGCAGATGTGATCTTGAAGATTCAACACAGGACATACATACACTATTTATGCAATTATTAGACCCGGCCAGCGTAGCTCAGGTGGTAGGCACGGTGTCCCCCTCCGGGGGGATCCCGGGTTCGAGCCCCCTGTTAAGCGCTGTATCTATCACCCGCCAGTTATCCGGGCTATGGCTGGAAAAAGGATGCGGGGGCAGCCTGTAAAGGCTGTTATTATCCTTTTTTTTCATTTATGCAATTCTATCATACATTGAATATGTTTGCATGTGTGTGTGTGGGAGGGGGAGTTTTGTTTGTTAGGGATTTTGATGCTAGTCTCAACGACAAAATGAGAAATATTAACTTATGAAATTTTGCAAGCACAATGTATAAACAAAGATACACTTAGTCATGCAATCCCATATACTTGAATCAGATAGTTCTGCAATTTTAACTTTCCATCAAATTTGCTATTACACCTGAGAAATAAGAGAAAAGATTGTATAAATTTTCAATGATTACACAATGCATGATTAATATAGAAGTAGTGGAGATAGAAAAATCTATGATTATGGTGTATGCGACTAAATTGTGTTAAGCTACATTGATAATGTATGCCTAACATACTCACTAGTAGAATAAAATCTAATAGTCCCCCTTAAGCTGGAGCATATAAGTATCATTCATGCCCAAATTGTTCACCTAAATAGAACAGATCTTCTTTCCTAGAGGCTGTGTAAAGATGACCAACTTTTTCTTCGGATTTGGTGAAAGGAGTAAAATTCATTTATCTTGAAATGCTTTTCAATAGAAAAAGCGATCAATATTTGTTGTCCTCTCTTAGAAAGATATTGCTAGGGGTGATGAAGATAGCAACAACACATTATTACAATACTTCGGTGCATGTGTAGAGGAGATATGCCTAATTTAATAGAGGTTATCAACTTCAATATGCTTTCTCCTCTCTTGTCAAGGCTTCCCCAACAACTCTGCTAAGAATCATCTTGTAAGTACTTTCATATATATTTCAAAGACCAAATTTTTAACGTATTGCAACAACTGTGATGTGATTGTGTAACCATGGATTTGAAGTTCTTAATTTGATCTAGTCATCACAATCTTAGAGAGGTTACTTTTAGATTATCTTGTGTTGTGAACTTTCAAATAGAACTAAACACCAATTGTTTATGGCATATACTGTACGTAGAAAGTTAGATTATATGTAGTTGCATTTATGACTCCTGATTTTGTGTCACTTCTTTATTGCCATGCATATAGAAACGTAGCTGAGGTTTCAAATAAGCTTAATTGACGTCCTAGACATTTTTTATGATAACCATCAAGACGTTCTTGTGCATCTCAGCCACTGGGCCTGCAGCATGTTCTCTGCCTTGGAAAAGGTACAAAAAATGATAAAAGTTGGTCACTTTGGAGTGCCTAGGTTATGGCCTTGCACATTTTCTTTTATAGGTAAAATCTGTAAGTGTTCTTTATGGATTATTAGGTTTCTATTCCATTGTGTATATAGAAAATGGCCTTATATTAGATTTCTGAGAATATCTAATAATGTGAAAATTTTGGTAATCAAATCTTACCTTATTCTTATTCCTTTTGATGTTGACTCCTTTCGCATGCACCTTTGGATTGTAAATTCCTTTCCAACAATTTTAGGTGCATAGTCAATCAACCTTTCTATATAATCATTATTGTGGTGTGAGGCATCGACGCACTTGTAGTAATGTCTTGCCGTTGTTATTGTTTAGGAACTGCACAATTTCCCTTCTTGTGCGAATTGTCATCCTAAAATAGCTAGTGGCTCAATTTGCCTTTTTGTGTCTTCTTGTTCTTGAAGTAACCAAATATGTGCAAACTGTTCCTCCATTTCTTCTTTCCTCAGGGGCCCTTTCTCATGAGGAAGATTTTCTTCATCGACTCATGAGGAGTCGGAAATTCCGCTCCATTACTATCCTTGCAATGACATCAAACATGTGCTAATCATAGGGCTCTTTGCATTATTAGGACTACAACTACTTGGAAATATAGGTTCTTGTTTTTTCATACAATATCATTTGCATTTTCTCATATACATGTCAGTGTTTTTTGCTTAGCGCTTGTCTATGGATATTGGAAGTATATCGTGCTATTTCCCTTCAACCACTGCATTTGTATGCTCTCAGGATTTATAATATTATTGGATAAATGTGACCACCAACTTCATATGTTTTTCCCCATACATATGACGCTTTCATGATATTGTCATGCCTCTTCTTCGTCCAGATGCTTCATGCTGTCCTGACCTTTTCACAGTCTTCAATATCTTCCATTTTTCTTTTCACCAAACATCAACTTTTTAAACCTTTCGCCTCAACTTTTTAAACCTTTCCCCTCTTAACTTTTGCCTCTTGACGTATCTTCCCAGGTCATTTGGTGTTTATCAGAATTTTTACTTCTTTAGGAAAGTGTTTAACTCTTTCGTTCACATGTCGTATCTGCCATTCAAATCCTTCTTGGATCGGGAAATGCCCCCATTTTTATTTGTCTTGTTACAAACATTGCACTTTGTTTTGTTTTTGCTTCTGCCATCCACTATTTACGTCCACAAGCGGGATCAGTGATCCCCCCACTAGCTTCACCAGATCACTAGATTCACCACCATGTGGCCCCATAAGCACCATCAGAATAACCCTGACCCTCAGAAAAAAAATCAAAAGCCTCTACCCCAATACACAATGTATCATCATCATCTAAGCCTCTGTCCCAACTATGTTGGGGTCGGCTACATGGATCCTTCGTTTCCATTCACCTCTATCATGGGTCATATTCTGATTAAGATGTAAAAATTCAAAATCTCTCTTTATAAACTCTTCCCATGTTAATTTAGGCCTTCCTCTTCTTCTATAAGCTCTACCCAATACACAATGCATATTATTAGAAGGTGTGGTATTCAACTCAAAACCAATTGGCAATGGATGAATGGACTACACACCTTATAAGCCTAGGAACCAACTCAGAACTCAGTAATGTGGGACTATTCTAACATCCCCCTCAAGTGAAGCCACTTTTGTGTGCTTGTACTTGTTATTTTAGGTAGGGTGTGGTCCTCACACTTATTTCATGGGGCCCGCTCTGATACCATATTAGAATATGTGGTATTCAACTCAAAACCAATTGGCAATGGGTGAAGGGACCACACACCTTATAAGCCCAGGAACCAACTCAGAACTCAGTGGTGTAGGACTATTCTAACATCCTCTCTCAAGTGCAACCACTTTTGTGTGCTTGTACTTGTTATTTAGGTAGGGTGTGGTCCTCACACTTGTTTCATGGGGCTCGCTCTGATACCATATTAGAATGTGTGGTATTCAACTTAAAACCAATTGGCAATGGGTGAAGGGACCACACACCTTATAAGCCCAGGAACCAACTCAGAACTCAGTGGTGTAGGACTATTCTAACACATAATTTAAAGAAAAACGACAAATAAGGTATCTGATTGATTTTAAAATTTCTCAAACACAGAGCACAGCTCAAATTATATATATTCCTCACTTTGAAAATGATATAAACGTTATTAAAACAGGATCATGTGAGTTTTTTATATATTTTTACTAAATAGGCTTAAATTGCATTGTTGAAATTGTTTATTAGTATTATGTTTTATTGTATTTTTGTGTGTTGTTTCACAACATATACTGATCGTAAGAAATTACGATAGAATTTTCACATTTCCGCTGTCCAAATATCTTAGAAATACAGTATTATGTATTTTGCACTGATCCTGCTTCTGTAAATATTCTCCCCTGCTTGTGAAATACTTATTTGAACGGTACAATTGTTGTACGATATCTCTGATAAGGAATATATAGTAGTTTATCTGTTAATACTTGTGTTGAAGTTCATAAACATTGTTGGTTTTACACAAACTTGATTTGGAGTGCGGTTATTCTTAGAACTAAAAAATGTTGCTCGATCTAGCTAGCTGAATTATTGACAAAAGTGAACAATGAGGTTTGATTTTTTTTTTTTAAGTTAAAAAAAAAATGAAGAAACACACCCTACGGTTTGGATTGTACTTTTTCTCCAAGCTTTTGTAGCAGGAACAAGATCATCCATCTGTTTCAATCAAATAATATCTATGAAATTCTTATGCTGAACTGGGACCTCTGCACCATTTTGATGTCTATCAGTTTTATTGGGTTGACTTTTTTTTACTGTGGCCATTACTTAATTTAACATCTTAACTTCCTTATGGCATGAGTATGGTGGTTGCCGTGCCTCGATATCAACAATATTAAGGAAATTTCACTGATTTCCGTGGCATTTAAATCCATTATCATGGACATTAGCCACATATAGTAGTGATTAGTGTATATATACTAGCCTTTATATGCATATGCAATGAAAAACTAGGCTCAACCTCATGTGGGTTTGTGTGGATGTACTTTGGGAGCAATGCTCAACGCTTATATAACTAAGGAGCGTCTAGAGGACCGGTAAGTTACTGATTTGACATGGGTGGCCCTTTCTCTATGTCCATGTGAATCAGATGCTAAGGCATTATAACTTTTTACAGTGTAGTTCTTTATATAGCCTTAGATCAATTCTGTGCTTTGATTGATCCTTTTGAATCATTTTTTATATTGCATGTTGCATTTAATTTTAAGGCTCTTCTTTGTTTTTGCAGGTTGAAGAACATATTTTTACGGAGTCAAATTCCATGATTAAGTCAATTCATATTTTTTTGGGGGGACTCAACAGGATACGCTCAGACAATATCATTGAGAAATGTGCTTTGGCATCAACAACACTGGTAACTTGTTCGGTAGAAGGAAGACGTCGTGCTTTATTTGTTATTCTTGTTTTTAGTCAAGGCATGAGTTGAATATACTCCTATCATGTTAGGCTGTCAAGTCAGTGGTTAAAAAACCTAACATGAAATAATGTATTAAGTTACACTGCTCAGTTGTAGAAGTGAAGCCAGCTATTTTCAGTCCTGCATATGCTACTCTGCTTATTTTTCAAGGTAAATTTGCTACAAAATAGCATGCGGATTTTACCAAGCACCATCTTCTTAGGGTAATTGTTAGAAAATTGGAACTTAAAGTCCATAAAATGTTTGTGCTAGGCTTTTCTTTTAAATGATGGGTATTGGACTTTTAGCATTAAGGAAAAACGGAATTCAATACGTTATCATAATTGCTGCAATCATAATTAGGGAGACCAATGACTAAATTTTTTCTATAGAGATGGCATACCTTTACATAAGATTGGTGGAGGCCAATCACTAATTTCATGATGTGGGACTATCTCTGGTTCCGGATGATCATGAGTTGCTGGATTTAGGGGTGATTCACAAAGAGTAAGTAAATACTTATTTACACTGTCGTACAACATAGACATATCAAGGCGATGCAAACATATACCATATTTGCCACACAAACACATCAACTGGGGGTAGTCCTTATACAATGTCACTTGACAAGTCTCGTCTTTGGTATCCTCCATAGCCGCCCCATTGAGAGATTTTATGGGAAATCTATGTCAAGGAATGAGGTTTTGACGTAATCATCGAAATTTTGTCCAATAATTGAGCAAGATTCTAACCTAAAAATGAGACGGTGTGGAAATGCACACCACATGTGCTGAGATCACACGACATGTCTGGAATTGTATAAATATCTGACCAATCCTATAACAAGACATATTGAAGTGCACGATGTGGACATGATTAGGACACCATGTACGGCAATATTTTGTGTATGTGAACCACATATCATGTAAAAATTGGGCAGACAAGCTCCACTCTACTCCCAATGATATGTGTTTCTAGGCTACACGTCGTGTAGGGCGTTGTCAACGGCTGGTATGCCCTGAGGCTGCAACTAGAGGTATACCAACCTACTTGATGGAGATCAAGTGTACAATAGACCTTCCTGAAACTGATGATGATCATCTTGATGGGTAGCAAAGGATTTCTTGTCGGATGAAGGAGTGCAAAGATTCTTCTAGAGGTTGAGATGACAGTGACTCTTTCCGACGGTTTGGTGGAAATGGCAGTTTGGCAATTGGGTGAGACGGTGGTAGGGCGGAGATGACCACACCCCTCCTGGACAAGACAAAGATTCCTTTGAGCACTAAAGACGACTTCTCTTTTTGAAAAATGCTCTCTTTCAGTGTTTGGAATTGTAATTAGGTAGACTATCGAGTAGGTTTTCTATAGTCAGGGAATGCCTTTACATAGGATCATGGGTGGCGGCCAATAACCCACGGGATGTAGAGTCGATATCAACATTCAAGAAAAGAATAAGTACATACCTATTTAAACTTATTCCAACAATAATAGTTTGGTATTTAATCATTAACCAGACTTGCCTTTTGGTATAGGGATTAGTTGATGAATGATGTAGATGCACCATGGTCTAAAGTTTCAGTTGAAATCTCAAATTCTGGTCAAAATTTTTACGGGTATTAGACATAGAGTTGCATCTCCACAGTTACGTAAAATTTCACAATTGTTGTGGAAATTTTGCCAAAGGGGTGCGAAATTTTGACAAAACCCTACAATTTTGAGAACAACCGTTGAAGACCTGGTGCACTTGAAGGGTTACTTCTTCGATATATTTTTGCATTCTCTTGCTCAGCACTTTTTTCTTTGACTGTAAGATAAGTTTACTCTTTCTCCTTCCCAGCTATATCTATTTTTCCCATTTCTAACCCCTTCTATCTAGATAAAAAAAATACTCCAAAATTGCAAGTTGCAAGTGATAGACTACAGTTAACATTTGTAAATTAATGATATTATGCTATAAATTACATATATGTACAATTATTTTACAAATTGAATAGATATACATTCTATTTCTCGAAATTATGGATAAAAAATTTCAAAATGAGCTTTTTTTTCTGAAGTTTTTTTTTCACGCCTAGAGGGATTCACTCAAATGGTATGATACAAAGAGCCAAATAAGAAACGGAAACAAAACTATCACAAATATACATGATAATTAAATACAATTGTTCCTTGTCATAACGGGTAATACTACAAGCAAAATGGGTACAACTACTAGTACATGAGTTCAGCTACAGAGGGAAACCGACCATTCCAAGCTATCCTGATGCCGACATTCTGTGAGCGATCTTCCAGGTTCAGTGCCATCTAGCACTCCTAGACGTAGGTGGTTTTGGGAACGATACCCAGTAAAGGGAAAATAAAGAAATGCGTCAGAACACTTCTGAGTATGTGCATATAAAATGTATCTAGGCATTTTAGATCTGAAGAATGCAATAAAGGGGGCTCCCCTTTAAGAGGGAGTCATTAGCAAATTGGCAAGTTTGATAAAATTAAACAAAAAAATGAATCATCTAAAGAATGAGGCATATGTATATTGAAGCCATAACGAATATAAAGAGTCTTGCCATTTCACAATCCACCATATCACAAAATAAATACTTGCATGTAGATGAATTAGACTAAAACTAACTAAGGTAGGGCCTAGACCCCACTAGGTCATTAGCCTAAGTAAAATGGGGGAAAGACGCACCCTAAGGGGAAAGACATGCCCCTATATATAAGAGGTGGAAAGACACACCCTAGGCAGAAAGGCGCAACATAATGGTTACTCCAAAGCAGCAACATTAGTTATCTTGGTCTAATATCACATGCAATAATAGATGATAAAACTTTTGTCCATCAACTACATCATCACAAGTAAATGACATGCAAGAGGGGTTATAAACCCAATATCATATGAATAAGTGTCAAAATAAATCAAAATAATTGCCTTCGAAAGGCCATGAAATTTCAATTAGAGAGTAAGGATATCAAGAGGTGCATCATTATGGGAAATTGCATATCAAAGTTGAATAGATGTTTGAATATCAAATAGAGACTGCACATACCTGATCTTCATGGCTAACCCAATTTCTAGGGGTGAAATTCACATCTCGTCCTCCTCGACCTAAAAGTATTTTATACACGCATCAATCCACTATTACCCATTCATAATTGAAAGTGTAAAATATATGCCTAAGGTTGAGTTAGGGTTATAGATGTTTGGAATACTCATATTTGTATGTAACTAGTTCATAAGGTTATAATGTGACATCTCAACTTATCCTTTATCAATATTCATAAATGTAATATTAATTCTTTCCTCAATCACTATATATTATCAAAAGACGCTTTTTTGCTTTTAAACATTATATTTCTCTACCCAAGCTTAAGTATTTCAATGTCCTTCATTTATCCACATATGTTAGTGTATGTATTATGATAGGGAATTATGCGTGTAATTCTAAAGGATGTGGCATCAGAGCTTATACTTCTATTGGTAAAGTTGACCATGAAATTGTTATATTGTAAGGAAAATCTTAATTTCTAGATTTCTATTTCCACAAGGGTGTGTTCATTTGCGAAACTAAGCGACATATTAAATGTCCATTATTTTTGCAATGTATCTATCATATCTATTTCTAGGTTTTAGTTCTTTCCAGTCACAGCATAATATATTCATTTAGAGATGCTCCCATTTTAAGTCATCTATACGTATATGAAATATCTCTCTTATGTATGATTTCCTTATTTTACCAATTAACTCCGTCTTGATAAATATACTATATATATCTCTTTCTATCATGATTATAATCTAATAAATTACCACATATATCATTTGTAACCAAATAATTTTTTTTGCTATTATTGATGTAGTAATACATTCATATATGTGATAACATTGGGTTAACATGTTAGTTGGTTCAGATAATGCTAATTCTCTTTCTTTACCGCTTAGTCTAATACATCAATACCTTCTAATATTATCAAGAAATTCAGTAAAGTTATAGATACATTTGAACCTAACCTGCAAATGTTGCAACTGCGTAGATGTTTATAGATCAGTCTTCAGGCTGACACATCCATTACTCTAGGTCGCGGAGATGGTTAGGTAGGCAAGAGAGGATTTGAAGAAGAAGAGGAAGGACAACGGTAGATCTGGGAATGGAGCCGACAGTAGCAGGGCTATCGGTTAGAGACATCGAAGTAGCAGAGAGAAGGAATCCTGTCTATGATAAGGGAGAGGATGAGGTGGGAAAAAAAGGAGAAATGAAGAGGGTGAGGTGAGGAAGGGTTCTGTGTTTGCAGAGGCTCTATCAGCACGAGTCCGCAGTCCCTGGTCAGAGTCAGGCTGGTGTCAAGGCTCTGCTACTGCAAGGAACAATCAGACCATATTCCTCGTTGACCCTAGCGATGTTGGAGACAACCATGCTATTTGGGCAGCTAGACTAGGTCCATTGGTCGATGGCGGTGGCGACCTTGGTCAATCTCCAGTGATAGGTGGACGACAGTATCAGGGTAGTAGGGGGCATCATCACAAGTGGTGTTGCCCTGGTCATCGTGAAGGTAGGAGGTAGGCAGATCCGTCGGCGGTCATGCTGTAATTGATGTGGTTGATTGCTTTGCAGACATCTAATTGCAGTTGATCGGGGTGGTTCTTCTTGCCTTTGATCTAATGTGTTCGTAACTTCTGTTGTGCCAAGTATGACAGAACGAGGAAGAGTGTCAATGTGGAAGTAGAAAGCGATAAAGGGTAAAGAGGGGAAGCGTTGGTGGCGGGCGCCACTGCTGACCATTATTGTTGACAATCTGTGGCCTTGCAACGCGACCACTGTGCCTGGTGTCGACAGTTCATCTCTGTCGCTATGCAGAACACGGGAAAGAGAGGAAGACATGTGTCACGACTAGGGTCGAAGTGTCTGAAAAAGGGAGAACTGAGAAATAGAGAAGGAGAAGTCAGGGGAGAAGGAAAGACGAGACCTAGGGGGAGGGGACCTTCGCTTGTTACAAAACGAACTGGCAGTCCACGGAAATTAAAAGCGCATGATGCACATGTAGGGGAAGAAGGAGAAGTAACACTTCATGTTACATTGGTGATGAATTAAATAGTCAATTGACTAAAGTGTTGAATGAGATATTAAATGTATAAAAAGTACATTTAAACCAATTAGATGAATAGTCAAAAGGACTCCAATTGGAATGGAAAATTGATGAGTTCACTAATTAAGGTGTGGCCAATCTAGTTTTAACTTCAATTTTACTTTTTATACATATTTAATATTTTATTTTATTATTTGTAAGTTCGTATTCAGTAGATGTATTTAGTGCATTTCTTACTCTATTTAATACATTATATCATATTCATCTAACTCCTTTCATTAATTAGTTTTAGGATGGTTCTAGATCACCGATTTAGGGTAAAACTGATTAATTGGAGAATTTATATAATTAACTTCCAATTAATGACTGAATTAATTAATTTATCCTAAATCCAATATAAACTTTTATTTTGTAAAGAATTATACTTTCTTGACTTCAATTATCCATATTATTCTAAATGAAGGAAAAAGGGATCCATATTAACATAGTAGAATAGACATAATAACGGCAAAAATATCAAACTATAAGACTAGATTCAAGTATATTACAACACTCCACCCCTTAAAAAGGATTTCGTTCCCAAAATCCGTCTGTTCATAGTGTAGTCCACCATTATGCCTGACATCAACCGTGGTACACATTTTGTTGTTGCACGGACTACTTTATCAATTGCAATAAGATTCATCAAAAGAGGTCTTTTATTTCTGTTCTAATAACTTAGACAATATAGGCAACCTATTATGTATGTGTCACATTAGGGTTTAGTTAGTTACACACGTACATCGAACTATACTATGATCGCCGACAAGTAATGTTTTAAAAAACGTGAAGTGGTAAGCGTGCGGACAACACCTTGTTTTTGGTTAAGCGGTAAGCGGGCGATTAAACGAGCGATTTTTGAAAAAATGGGTTTTAGTTTTCCATATAATTTTATACAAATTACAGATAAATGTACATATATAATATACTTTTTGGAACTTTTATACATATCTAAACACCCTACACAACAATATTAAACACCCATATACTTCATAACACAACTATAAAACACGGATTATAGCTAATTTAGTAAACGATAGACTTGTCCCAAATAAAACATCCTATGCAACTATAACACAATAAGCATATATATATAAATATATGATACAATAACAATTTTGCATCACATTACAGCAGACTTATCATAGACATCTTACTAACTTATTGCTACATTTACATATCAGCAATTAATCATACATTACAGCAGTACTTTTAATCACAGATGTATTCTAAAATCTAAATTAGATAATAGTTACATATAATTTACTTGGATATACAACAGTACCGTATTACTATGGCTTACATACAAAGTATGCATTCAAAATTTGAACTAAGGCTTATCATAGAACATTTGATGTATATTAGTTTAATATATTATCGTCAATTATACTTGGAGTTTAAAATTTACTTAATGTTGCTGACTTGCAGCAGTATTTTTAAAAAAGGGTTTAAGCGTCCGATTAAGCAGGTTAAGCGGGTGATTAAGCGGCTGAAGCGGGCAAAAAGCGGCCTTTTTTGGTGGCCGTTTCATTGGCACTCAAGGGAAAAATCAAGCGGCTGGTGGGTTGGGCCGATTAAACGGCCGCTCAGACCGTTTTTCATTTCACTGCTGACAAGGGATAGCCCAGTTGGTGAATTCCGCTGGTCCCCAATGAAGGGGACCCGGGTTCGAACTACACGGAGAAGCATTTCTTGATTTAACACCCTCTTAGGCGTTCGGTTTCCGCCATGAGTTATGGGAGAGGGGGGTAGAAATCTCTCTCTTAATCCCATACTATGATCAATGTTTACTTAATTGCTGACCACTTGAGTTTATTTCTTGTCGTATGAGCCAAGATGTATCTTACTATGTCTTCACATTTCCTAAAATGTTAAGCTTAGTTTCCGAAGTAAATTTATCCACACCATTACCGTTATAAATATTTGGAGCATTAGGAGTTGAAGGTTAGTTTTTTTAATATACAAAATTATTTTCTTACCTAAATACTCTTATAAACAGTCACCCCCATTGGGCTTGTTAAACTAAATACTCATAACCTAAATACACTCTATTTAGTGCATTAGGACTTGGAAATTTATTAAATTCCTTCATTACATTATTAGAATTGTCGTTGAAATCCCATAGAACATGATCATTGCCTGTGTTGGTAGTTGATCTTTCTAGCAGGAGCGGGAATCAGCATGCAAGTGGTCATAAAATTTTCTTCACTATATCAACCAAGTCCCTGGCTAAGAACTGTTAGGTTCTTATACAAAAAGCTTGGAGCTAATGATACATACTGCAGCTTGAGGGGTGTATATGCTATATATATAGTATCATACTTGTAATTCTGCAGTCACACAAATTGCATTCACAACCCGAATTACCGGGTTGTTGTTTCCTCGTAATAACACTTCTATTATATAAGGCAACTTTTTAAAGTGAGTAGAATAGGATTGACAGATTCTACTTTGTGTAAAGATCTGAGTTTAATCAGAGAGGCAGTTGACTTCCTACAGAAACCCAGCAATTGAATGTCCTGGCCATCAAAACAGAAGGCAAATGCTGCAATTGTCATGACCAACAATTTGAGGAAAGAAATCTCCCACCTGTCTCCACTTAGGATGGCGTTGTTTACCTAGCTGCTGCCCCCCTAGTCAATCATTGTATTATGGTGAAAGTGGGTATGGTTGGGAGCATTGATACATGAAAATGAATTACAGACGATATTTTCATGTTGAAGAGAATGTTGTCAATTTAAAGTTAGTCAACATTTTCAATATCTGTTTTTAGTATTGCACTGCAGAGAAGAAAAATATTCAGTTTTGTCTTTTCTTTTGTGACAATATTTTCTTATAATCTGAACTGATTAGCAAGTAGAAACTTCCTATTGACTATGTTCTACATAATTGGCAGCAAGGAAGGTCTTCTGCCTACTCCGCTCAGCAGCATCGTACGCCAAGGAAATCTAAGCTCTCATGTAATAAGGTACAGAAGATTTAGCCTGAAGGTTTTTTAAAACAATTTCTAAAATATGTGTATATCAACTACTCGACTGCATGTGTCTTCTGATTTCAGCAGTTTTTTCTTCTTCTGAACTTGTTTGATTGGCATACATTATATTTTTAACTCTATAGCTTCTTGGTAGTGACTTTTGTTTTGTAAACCAATTGGCTTAGTTAGTATCCCAGGTTTTTGTTGTTTTGATCTTTACCTCATAAGTGGTGGCCACTTGTTCTTTTTGTTTGTGTTTGTGTGTGTGTGTCTGTGTTAAACCATCAGCTTGCTACTCTGGAAGTTGAAGGTTCTGATTCTTGGTTCATGTCTATTTGAATCAGATGACGCTTCAAAGCAACATGCATTTCGTCT
Organism: Alisma plantago-aquatica; assembly: GCA_963693085.1. Lineage (NCBI taxonomy): Eukaryota > Viridiplantae > Streptophyta > Magnoliopsida > Alismatales > Alismataceae > Alisma > Alisma plantago-aquatica. The sequence continues at coordinate 482,941,564 of OY856415.1, forward strand.
ATCGTAACTTTACCTCTACACAAACTTTGGCTGAAGGACTGACCAAAACCTTGTTGTGTGTGAATTTTGTGATATATATATATATATATATATATATATATATATATAGAGAGAGAGAGAGAGAGAGAGAGAGAGAGATACACTAGAGTGTATAAATGACACCGTACACCTCAATGGTTTTCCATCATGCAACATTTTTTTTGAGAATGTAAACCGTTGATCCTCTTAAACATTTTATGTATAAAAATTTGAGCTCATTTTGAATCTTATAGATCATGCATATAAAGGGAACAAAATGATGCATTTCAAATTAGTTTTGTGCGTCGATTTATCGCCCTTGGATGAGTGACTTATACTCATCCAAGTGGGCTCAAATTTTGTGTCCTATCATTATTATGACAATGAAGGTCAATGGTTCAGATTTTGCAAAAAAAAAAGGTTTTGATAGACAAACACTATTGAGGTGTACGGTGCAATCTGTACACTCGAGTGTATTCTAACTGACTCTCTCTCTATACACACACACACACACACATATATATATATATACTCTCTCTCTATATATATATCTATATACATATATATGGGTTGAATTCTTTGCCCGCATGGCTATTAAAATTAGTTACCGATGCTTTGAAAACACGATGGCATCTGTTGTAAATAGGCCTAATAACAATTTTAGCCGCTAGGACTCTCGTCTCCCAGATCTACAGTCCAAAGCCTTGCCAATTTTCCAAATCAAATGGGTTTTAGAGCCCAG